>CM077789.1:28310539-28910539 GCA_039737535.1 Lagodon rhomboides
CGGTTGAATATTTATTCAGACGAACGGTGCAAACTCTGTCTGACACAGTGACTGTGAATTTGTGTTTACTGAAGGGTAGACAAAGCAGCTTACCTCCCTCCTCCCCCTCTCCACAGTCGCTCTATCAATCCAACAATCCCACCGAATTAGCGTCCACACTGTTAAGCACTGAAGCCGGCGTTCCACGATAAATATCTCGAATGGAAAACACTGATTGCTATCGCGGCATTACCGTGGTCGCTTCCAGCCAAAAAAACAAGGTTATCTTCTTTATAACTGCCTCTGGTATCAACTTAATTCCTCCTCTCATCAGGTTCATCATTAAGCCTCGTACTGGCCATTACGCAAAGCGTTGTTTATGGTATAATAAGTACAACAGTATGGCACATTTGGGAACCGGTTATGATATTACGAGAAGTTCCGGCGGATTAAAACATTAACCCTGAAGAGTCTCATTAAGTCTTTTCCAGCACCCAGTTAGGATACGTGTCAATGGGGTTGTTCTTGAGATCGCGCGGCGTTCAATAAAGGCTCGGCCTAAATAATGATGATTGCCCCTCGCCTCCTTCAAAAAGTCAAGAGGGGAAGCGGCGGAATTGGCTCCGCGATGAGACAAAAAAAGTTAAATATTCCCTATGAGCAGCTTAAAAGTTCCCTCCGTTCACGAGCCTTTTGTCCTGGATGTGCAGCGATAAGCGCATACCATAATAAACAGGGTATGATACTGCTGCCGCCCGGCTTAGATTCTAATACCGAATCTGTAGTGCAGCAATAGATAGAAGGTACCACGAGATAGCTCGAGGTAATCTGTGTGAGGTATATTCCTCCTATGCACCAAATAATCCTAGCTGTTTTAAATATAGAATAGATAACTGCTGGTCTGATGGTATTCTGGGGAAATGATAGACGGTGAAATGGAGCCAAAATGAATGGGCCCTTAGTTGAACAGACCTAAATTCATTTCACAGGCCCGGTGAAATGGAGTTATCTGAATCAACTGTCCTCCATGGCTGCCTCGGGGATATTGGAGACTGCTAAGGTCAAATTATAGTCGGGGGTGGGGGGACGGCGATTGCTTAAGAGTTCGCCGGAGCCTGACAGTCAGCCAGTCAGCTACACAGTGAGATCTACTGAGACGGCGCATTGTATCGGAAGAAAATCGCAAATCCTGTTGTGTGTTAAAAGTTTGCAATCGTCAAAAATGTTAAATCAAACAAGCATGCGAGAGCCCCCCAAAAAGGTTACATCTCATCTCTGATTCAGGAATGACTCATCGCTGACATGGACGTGAACTCCTTCTTTTTGAACCGAAAGCTGACATTCCAAAATGAAGAATGACAGCGAAAAAGGCCAAATATGACACGTGACAGCTCCCCCCCCTCCCCACCCGCTCCCCATTGGAGGAGCGTTTTCTGCAGCCGTCCAGACAGTCGCAGAGCCAAAATGAATGTGATGCTCTCCAGACACTCCCAGGTCCTCTAATGAGACTGTGCTTAAGGTGTAAATTAGTTACACAGCCTCGCTCATCACAGACACTGGAGCCGCAAATCCACTGGGCTGCTCCAGTTCCACCAGACATGATGGAGATCCATTTCATGAACATCACTCATTAATATGCTAATGGGGTCATTAATGGTTGATAGTGAAATTAATGGAATTACAGTACTTAGCGGGTCACGGGCGAGAACAAAGGGACAGTGTTCCCACTAAAGAGCCTTTTGGAGTTAAAAAAAAAAATATATAAGTGTTTTGTCACAGGGAACACTTTCAGATAAAGTGGTTTGAAGTAATGTTTAGTTTGACTGTTGTGTAAGGAGAGCACTCGCTAATTTAAACACACTGAATCACTTATCCAGTCAAGCGTTTGAGTAGTTTTTAATCCGAAAGTTAAACTTTAACCCTTTTATGCATGAATTATTAAAATGAGGACAACGAAAAAAACAACTTTATTTATCAAAATATGTTATTTTGAAGGAATTATGTAGATTCATCGATGATGTAATATGTGATTCAGGAGCTACTGCTCAATCCTTTTATTACCAGAGGGGTAAAAATAAAAACGTTCAACAAGATGGTAGTTTCAGAAATACTTTTTACCAGATATTATTTTATTTATTTTATTTTTTACTGAATACAGGTCTGGATGTCATCTGCACCAAAGGGTATATTCTGTCTATTGGGCTCATTTACATAAAAAAGGGCCTATATTTAGATACAATCTGAAGACTATCTAAAATTGATGTTTAATACAACTATTTAAGTGTAATTTTGAATAAAACATGCAAATATGTGGGAATCTAAATTGGCAGGATATACCCTTGGGTGCATAACATCCACTGCAGTGGTCACATAAGAAAATGTTGGTAAAAGCTGGGGAAGAATGAGGAGAGGAACACCTAAGTCAACTTGTTTTCCCCACTAAATACGATAATTAGCTGTTCTCCATAGGATCTTGGCACATTTCTTCTTCCCTCGTCTATTTTTAAAGCAACTCTATCCCCTCTTTTCCACTGGTCACAGTCCCACTTAAAACCCTAAGATCAGGCTTTTGTGTTGACGTGAGACGTGATGTCAGCGACGTACAACGTGACCCCACAATGTGCACCCACATTTAAAAAACCTGTGTAGACCCACTAATTTAGGTGGAAAAGTGGTATAAGTAACTTTCTGGAGAGAGATGGTTGATTGTTGAGTCTTATCCCCACTCAAGGCCATTTTGTTGACCTGGAAATGAGACTCAACAATCAAGTATCGTTCTTCAGACACGTACATATGTCTTTAAAATGACAAAGATCAGTGTTTCCCACACATTCATTTATTTGTGGCGGTCCAAATATTGATTTTGTATTTTTGGAGCTGGACGTCCCGTTCTCACTCAATGAAGACAGCTCCCCCGTCAGTGGATAGCATGATGTTATATACTCCAATACAGTGGATGGCGGTTGGGTTTTAAGTCCGCCGGTAAAACCAATGAAGAAGAGGAGGAGGACTATTTAATGCAGTTGGCTTGACCATAGCTTCGTCTGCAAAGAATACGGATGGCCTCATCGTCGAGATCAAGCCCCCACAAAGAGCGCCAGGCCTTGAAGACAGTTTTTGTCGTGGCCAAGCTGTGTAATTACATCGTCATGTGATGCACTGGGGACTTTTTCCAAAAGCTAACATTGTGAAGGACGCGTCTGTAAAACGGTAACAAAAGCCTCACAATCCCTGCTAAATGACTCGTTGTACTGTCAGACTTTGGGCGATTTGGTCCAATAAGATTTGGAGAGTCTAGAAGAGCCGCTCGATCACATTTTATCCCCATCCAGGTTAGCTTGGCGCTAAACCGGAAGTTAGCCCACTCGGTCGGCAGAAGTTTCGAGTGCGCACGCTCTACGGCACCCCAGCGTCTGATTCTGTGGGAAACACTGAAGATACACAACGATAATCACAGTGAGCTGTGAACAGGGCTTCAGGGATTTGCCACCTGCTGATCTGGACATGGTACTCTAACTTAATTGATTAAAAATGGCCTCCAATACCTGTCAGCTGTAGAGGAAACCATGCGTGAAAGGGTTAATGATCCCAGAGGCTCACAACAGTGTGTTGCTGGGTATTCAGCACCACGGACAGCGCTCCATCCATAAGCTTATCACCAACAACAACAACCACGGAGCCGGATGGCTTTAATATGAGTGATGAATGGATTGGGATGGGAACAACGCCGCCGTTTTGCTAATGCGAGCGCGCAGATGGATGGATACACTTAAGGAAACGGTTAAATTGATGAGATTTTTCTAACAAGTTGTCACTTTTTGGCCGCAGCATCCTGATCGGAATTGACAGCCGGGAATATGAAGCGGAGTCGGTGTCACACCGAATCGGGCGCCGATCTCTGCCCGGGACGCGACATAAATCAACTTCGGCACCGCGGACAGCTACGGCAAAGCGCGGCATACTAAACGGACAGTGAACACACACACGGGGAACTGGGTTAATTAGCACCACACTGAGGCCGCTGTGCCTCGTAGAATTCAGAGCTCTGATTGCTCTGGCAGATTAATTTCTGCTGTTTCTGGGTAGATGGAGTTCCTCTTCGAGTGTCGAGAGAGGACTCAAGGACACTGTGTATGATTCAGCAGCCTAACCTTTACATCCCTCAGTGTTGACCAGTCATTTTTAACACATAAACTGCAACAAGCACTTGCATTTAATTGTAAAAAATCATATTCTATCTTCACACTAACTATTCAGAATCCATTTTTTAGCCACCACGGCCTTAAAATCTACTCATCCAGGAGAGTGTCCACATAACTGAGTCATTGGGATTGTATTTCAGAGACAAAAGTCTCTCCCTTTGCTCTCTGAATATTAATCGCCCCTGCCCTGCCGGTCACCTCGGATCCCCCCCAACACTGCTTCTGATCAGCGCCACGCCAGATGAAATCAGGTGCCTCCTCAGCGTACAGTTTAACAGCGCTGATCCCTGTTACTTTAATGTGTGCTGTCACAGTCATTATGAAAATGCCAGCATCCATCCGCTCACTCAGCGGCGGCGCGCGCGCTCTGCGCTCTCCGCCGCATGGAGAGGTTTTTTTGCGCGCGGCGCCACTTAATGACTCATAGTTCATGCACAGGCATGCTTCACGAGACAAAACCAGAAGAGGATTAGACACCTTCACTTCTCCTCCTGACTAATGTGACAGCTCAGACAGATAAGGACTTAAATGTTGACGGTCCCTCTCTTGAGGCGCTTTTTTTTTTTCTTTTTTTTTGGAGTGGACCGGCCCGAGCAGTTATGGAGGGAGGGGTATTCAATTACTTCCAATGTCCGTGTCTTTATAAATAACTGCGGCATTAAAAGAACTATATTGGGGCATAAAGTTAATGACGAGAGTGTCATTTCGCTTAGTGCGCACCGGCGCTCTTCATTTAAAGTGAGAGGCAGAGATGGAGACTGTTCCCCCCACAAAAAAATAAAAAAACGCGTGTTATCATTCTCCCCACGTCGCCTGGCCACGCTCTACCCTCCTCTGGCAGCTATTACAGAGGGCTACTTGTGTCTTAAACATGTGACTAAGTGAGAGAGAGAGAGAGAGAGAGAGAGAGCGAGGGGGGCACAGGGGAGAGCCGAGGCGCCCGCGCCTGTTGTCTGCTGCCGGGGCGCCTACCTACAGCTCGTCTGGCTCGCTCCGCTCCGCACAGCGCCGCGCTCCTCTCTCTCTCTCCGCACAGCGCTGCGGAGTAGGCGGGTCAAGTAGAAAAAAAAAAGAAAAGAAAAAAGAAAAGGGTGGAATTCATAACGGGATATTTAACCATCTTCGTGGGGCGGCTGTCCGCGTCCCCGGTAGCCGCATTCCGTCGCATCTGTCCGACGTTGGACCCCGCCGCCTCTCCGGCTGACACAAATGCGCAAACGCGTCTTTTTTAAAAAAAAAAAAAAAATCTTCTAATCGACAGCCCCTTTGCGCTCCTTGAGTCTCTCTCTCTCTCTCTCTCTCCTCCTCCTCCTCCTTCTTCTCTCTCCTCCTCTCCTCTTGACTACATCTCCTGCTGGATGATTTCGTTTCTGTAAAGTCATTATCCCCCAGAAAGGTCAAAGCCTCGGCTTCTTCTAGGAACGCTGAATTTACAGTGGGATAAGGCGACTTTTCAACTCCCAAAGTTTCTCACCGGTGTAGAACCGTGCGACGGATTGCTCCGGAGCAGCCTTTTCTTCCTCTCCGGTCACTTTCACCGCTGATTTTTTATTTTTTTTTCCGGATCCCTGAGCGTGTGTGTGTCCGGGTGTTTGCGGAGGGCTGTTTGGTCTCCGCGGAGTTGTGAAATGAGTTCCTCTCCAGTGTCGACAGCTGAGAGTCACCGGGATTCAGCGAGAGGATGGGAAATACTGAGCTAAACTTTATCTGCTGTTCCAAACCGCGGTGAGTTCCTCGTCATTACGCATTTTTTTTTTCTTCCTTGTCTCTAATGTGGATGTGTGTGGCTGAAGTAGGACGCCTGAACGCGTCATGAGCCTACCTGTGGAGGTTTTCTGCTGATTTCACTGTGGGACATGACTTCAGAGCAGCTGAGCTCGCCCTGACTCTGAAAAAAATCTGCTGTGCTGTCACACGTAGGACATGCTCTGAGGCTTGACAACAATGCACAGCACACACACACACACACACACACACACACACACACATGCACACACACCAACACAGACTTCACACCTGCACATGCATGCAAGCGTACACAATGTTGCTTTTCATGCCTTGTCAGTTTGCGGGAGCACAATCGGACTCATCTCTTTCCATCACTGATCCGCCTCTGTCCCACCTGCCCCATCTCTCTCTCTCTCTCTCTCTCTCTCTCTCACACACACACACACACGCTGCCACCCTTCCTCTGCCTTTTCCCAACAAACATCTCTAATCTGTATCCCTCGGGGCGTGCTGGCATTCTCGCCTGTAGAGGATCAGATCTCTAACACCGATGCGCACACGGCGCGCCGTTCGCCAAGCGCCGGCGAGGCAGCCTCGCTCCCCAGCCTGCCTGGAGAAAAAACCAGGGGGAAAAAAAAGAAAAAAAGAAAAAGTCCCACTGATTTCGTAATTATACATTTCACCCTCGAGCCATCACCCTCAAAAGAAGGCACATGAGTCAGGGCAGCCTTATGGGATCGTCACGCGGAGGCTAATGAGCCAAATGCCCTCCAAGCAAACAAATAACATTTTGAGTGCGATCACGCTTGGCTCAAGGGCAGGCTGGCATAGGTGCTGTTTGTATTCATCTTTAAATTCAACTTCACGTGAAACCATTTTCTCAGAGTGAATACCTCCGCTCTGTGGAGGAAGCCAGTGAATCACTGCTGTATTTCTCATTGCCACTCGCCAGCATCAGTGCCACAGCCTCTGACTTTTTATAGGGCCACAACAGGGCCACTGTTCAGCGGTGTCCTCATCTATCCTCGGAGACTGGTGAACCCGACCGTGTCCAGGCCTGAAAGGCACACTGTCTCCTCCTATGAAAAGAGAGATTTCTCTCCTCGTGCCGCTCACCTGCCCCGCTCAAAGTGAGAAGTCAACAGCTCAACACATTTCTGCATTTCCTCGTCGCTCGGCTGTCCAGCCGGCCTACACGTTTTCGTTTGCTGACATTCCAGCTCGTGCAAGAGCAGATTTGCTTTCGTTGGTGATTGGACCAGCTGCCCGGGACGGACGTGGACCTGAGAGGAGTCAAATTGAGCTTGAAAAACACTCCTACATGGCGACTGTGTCTGAGCAGGGAGCCATCTATAGGCTTCCAGACTAGCGCCAACAGGAGGAATTACATGCCTGAGAGAGCGCCTTGTTCTTACAGTTTAGCGTTGGCCGCCTCATTGGACTGGGTGAGACGTTGTTCGTAGGTGTGATGGCTGAGGAGGGAGGGAAACGGCACGGGCCCTTCCACCCTCCTCCACGGTAAACACATCACAAGGCAATGAAAAGACTCTTCGGGGCAAATGCAGCTTCAGCTCGATGCAAAATTGTTCTCCGTCACTCAGCGTTGGCTAAATTGGGCGGGTGGGACGGGGGGCTAGAATGCTAACAAGTGTTTGACTTAATGAATGAGTGTCCTCGCTGTGAGAAACGCCACTGCGGTGTGTTTGATCATGACGGCCATTTGGAAGGAAGCGGGAGTTGGAAGAAGGAGGCAAAAAAAAATGAAGTCTGAAATAAGAAGATTGGGGATGGAGAGAAAGGAATAGAAGAAAGGAAAAATGGATGAAAAGAGGAAAAAAAGGGAGCGTGCAGGCTTTTTGGTGATATTTCAGGGTCAAGTTTTGCCAGGATCTGCTCAATGTCCACAGCCCATTATTTTATGATAATGAGCAAACTGTGGAGTTTGACTTCAATCTGAAGTGATGGAGGAGAGCGGTGGGAGGGAGAGAAGGGAGAAAAGAAGACGAGATGAGAATAAAGCAAAAGAGGGGAAGATCGGAAGAAAAACGGGGGGAAAAATCGTCTCATTGAAGGATTTCAGGCTGACTGGGGCGTTAAAACAGAATATCCCAGATTAAGTGGGCCTGGGGCATTAAACTAAAATCTCTCGATGAGGCGGCTGGTAATTGAATGTTGAGTCTGAACGTGTTCAGTGAAGGCACATAACTGACGGACGGACACAAAGGCTGCTCTCACAGCAGATTTGCAGTCCGTCACAAAAAGTAGTGCACTCATTTTCATTATGTTTCTCAAAGCAAGTGCGGACTTCTCGCCAAAATGGGCGAGTGCCATACATTCAGTGTCGGAACCATGACCAGAACCCTTACACCAACACCGACTGCCCACTCAGATGGACTGTAAATAGCTCATCCCTACACTGCAGAAACACAAATGATTACCAAGGATATTTGTCTAATTTCCATTGAAATGATCTCAGTAAACTTAAAGGAACAATACGTAGCTTTCTGGTGAAAGACTGTTGATTGTTGAGTCTCATCCATAGGTCATCGATTACTGATGTTTTGGACTGGCGGTGGACCTGAGCCACCAACCCAACTCAGCAATCAGCCATATTTCTCCTGAAATGTACATAGTGCTGCTTTAAAGTAAGACACGTTCACCTAGAAAGAAGCAATTCAAAGCAAGCAGGAATGTTTTTATTATATTTTTAGCTTATTTTGGAAGTGGCATTTTTTTCCCCCAGCGTTTCTTTTTTTTTCGGCGTTTCAACATTTGCAAGTGTTTTTGTAGCACATTTTGACGGGAAGAGTTTTTAATGAGATCTCGGGACATCTCCAGCCTGCTTTTGATGACCAAGAAAGGTATTTTAAGCCAAAACCTAAAGCTAACCAAGAAGTTTCTGTGCCTTGAACTAAGTCACAAGTCAAATATGACAAGAACCTTCAAGTTGTGACATAAACCCCTAACCCTAACCCAAGAGTTACACAGTCTGAAAAGGGATATTCCGGTGTAAATTTAATCCATGGTCTAACACACCTTGACACTGAGTAAGACTCAAGTTAGCTGACCGCTAGCTTAGCTAGTTTTAGCAACCTCAGAAAAGACCACACGATAACAATACACTGCAGCTTATGTCTCCAACTAGAAACCGCCATCAAAAAATGTATGATTATTACTCCATGGAATGCTCAGTTCTTATTATTGAGAGCTGACAGGGAAAAGAACGGAAGTAATGGAGTAATAATCATACATTTTCATCCTTGAGCTGCGGAAATCTACTGCACTCGGTAACCAACTCGTCAGGGCTTCCCAACACCGGTAAAGCTAGCAGATGTTTGATGCTTTGTACTGTGTGCTGGGACTGTACATGTACTGTTGCTGAAGTTTGGTGCTGTTCTCACCATTATTTGTGGCTATGAGTGGCTTTTTGATGGCGGTTTCTTGGTGGAGACATAAGTGGCAGTGTATTGTTATCGTGTGGTCTTTTCTGAGGTTGCTAAAACTAGCTAAGCTAGCGGTCAGCAAACTTGACCTCTTACTCGGTGTCAAGGTGTGTTAGACCATGGATTAAACTTACACCAGAATATCCCTTTGATATGTGACTTATAATACAAAAACAGGACCCTTTCGAAAAATGTTAGCTAATTTTGTTTTCTACATTTAAGGGACGTGCGAACAAGAAGTACAGGATGGGAACCAAAACCCAGCAGAACAAAGAACCCATGGGCTTCAACATTTGTAGCTCATCAGAAAATGTCCACTCACGAAGCTGCAAATGCTTCATTAGTAGATCAGCTTCAAAACGCCTCTTCTCATAAGCAAGACACACACAGCTCCACACAGAGGGCATCAGGAGTTCAAGATAAGCCAATTAGCCGTTGGTGTAAAAGATTGATGCGTTATCGAAGGTGCAAAAAGTTTGAGCTCTGAACGAGATGGCATTTAAACTACCGCCATGCTTTTTACATCTCCTGGCCTGCCTTTTTTCTTTAGTGAAAGAAAGAGAAGTAAGATTAGCAGAGACTGATGTCTAATTTGTTTCACTTGTGGGCATTCGTGAAGCCAGCGTGGCGGCACGGGCCGCAAACAAGCCAGAGAGAAGACTGACGGAGGGAACCATCCCCTTTAATTTAAGAGCCACCTCTGTTCCTGTTTGCACAAGGCCACCAGCAGAAGAGGGCTATTTGTGTTTTACTGTGATTTATAGAAGCGCCGCTCTCTGTATGTTCTTGGCCACTCGGTGATATGCGGCCATATAAAAACGTGCGAGCGAGAAGTTTACAGTCTGGGGTAGCAATCATTAAGGTGACTTTTCCCCTGTTTGCTTTCAACTTCAGTTTTTATGTACTGTGGCTGATAATGATTTACTGCGCACACCCTCGCAGATTAAAAAAAATCGCACGCTCCGCTTTAACTCGCCGAGGCCTACGCATGCACACACATATAGATGCTGATAGAGACCACGAGCTGAGTAATTGATTGAATCCGCCTAAATAATTAATCCTCGGTTGCTGCACAAGCCATCGTGGAGAACAAAACCACGCGCTCTGTTTACAATCCTGAAAAAACCACACACACACTCACTTCCTGCCTGTACTAACATAGTTCTATCGATCGTCCGCGCTCGAAAATAGAGGTTTGCTTCGAATTGATCCGGAGGCGTTCGAGGGAACTTTTTTTTTTCGGGATCATTTTGTTCATCTCTTTGCATAACGATGTGAATTTGTTGATGGCAGAGTGCGAGTTGACTTTGTGCTTGTGGCCGTCCATCTCCCATAATGAATATTCACTGTATTCAGAGCAGCGCTTGTGTCTGTTATCAGTTCGGTGCTTCCTGCAGCCAAATTTTCATCTTGCTTTTGTGAGCGGACGGGTTTGTTGGCCTGATCTGTTTCCGTGCTGGCCGAGAAGACCTCCGCCGTGGAGGTTCTCCGCCCTGCCAAGCTACTGACGTATTTTGTAAGTGATGGTGGAGAGATTTTACAAAGACACGGTGTCTGATGTGACGTTTATGCTTCTTAAATAGGGGCGAACACTACTGTAAAGTCCAACGGTGCATTTGTGGCAGTGGCTGTGGCCTGTTTATCAGTTTATCTGCTCTCCGGCTCCCCTGTCGATCGGCCGTCTCATATCGAGGAAACAAACAAACAGCAAGCGAACGTAGAGCAAACAGATTCAGGACATAAGTACACAGTGCTAAGCCCTGTTCTGGGCTCCTGTAGAGCCACGTCATCTTTGGCAGTCAAACAATAAAACACTTATTGTTTCATGAGCTTGTTACTTTGTGGCTTTTGCTAATTTAATGAGAATCGCTTTTTCGCATGATTTATAATGTGAGCTTCCATACGCTCTGTGTTGGGGGTTGATCTTGCAGACTTCTCTGGGGACCTATTGACCCAAATGTCACATACTGTACATTTCTAATCTTAACAGTAATAAAACCACATCATTATTTTATTGATTGTCAAACAACCAAACGTAACTATTATCTGTCAGCCTGAACGCAGCTGGAAACTGTCCTGACATCTCATTGTGGCCCTAAACACAGCTGGAAACTGTCCTGACATCTCATTTTGGCCCTAAACACAGCTGGAAACTGTCCTGACATCTCATTGTGGCCCTAAACACAGCTGGAAACTGTCCTGACATCTCATTGTGGCCCTAAACACAGCTGGAAACTGTCCTGACATCTCATTGTGGCCCTAAACACAGCTGGAAATTGTTCCGAGGTCTTCTGAAAAACACAGATGGTTTCACGCTTACACATGTTGAAACTCAGTACTGAACGGTGGTCACTGGCATGGCAGCCTTCTCTCCTAGTTGCAGCTCCGCGACTACGCCCTCCGCCTCAGCAACGTCATGTTATATACCTGTTTTTTATCAGATGCCCTCAATTAGCAGGACAACTATTCTCTGTGCTTTCCAAATTTTCACAAATCATTGCTGAAAGTTACCAGTTTGAGCATCAGGGTTTGAGTTAAACTAACCACCTCGTTGGTGTTGACCGCCTCCCTGCGCAGGCTTTCTGACTGTCACTGTGTAACCACGCCACCCTCCATCCTCCTCTCTTCCTGTCATAATTACTCCGGCTGCTGGAGGGTTTTCACACTTGACCTAAATATATGTCGTTTTGGGACGCTCTCTGAAACGACTCTAGCCGTTGTTCCTCTTAGAGGGCAGTCTCTCCAGAAAATGTGCGAGCCCAGTTTGGGGCAAAGAGAACGGTTCCCGCTTTAACACACTGCTGCATCGGGTTTGATAAGGAGAGGGGAAAAGACAACACTAAACACTGGCTCGATTTTGCCTTTATTCTTATTATTCTAATGTTCAGAGGACATGTGTGGAACCCTGAGCAACGAGGAAATGAATCCAGTTGTAACAGAACACGAGGTTTAAGGAGGATACAGTTTGTGTTGTGGGTCAAAATATACAGTATTTCCGTGTACAGTAGTCCACATTACTGAGGCAGCAGTCCATGCAGATAATACATGTAAATAAGTTCCTTTGTTGTGTGACTTCACCGAAACTCATTTACATACAAAGAGGATTATGAGAGATAACAAATAATGCGGCCAGAATGCAAACCATCAGAGTTTAAGTCAGATTTTACGGCGATAAAAGAAGAACTTATTAAAAAAAAAGAAAGAAACTGAGTTAATGTGCGTGACTTACTGAATCTGAATTTGTTGGACAGCGCTGGATTTTTAAAGAAGTGCGTCTCGGGTGGTTTGAGGATTTTTTTTCTTTTTGGAGAACTGTCCATCACAACACCTACACAGCAGTTTGCGCGGAGAAAACACACCCTCACACTCGCACCGAGCGCACACTTTCATTCGACCTTCCCCGCAGAACGCTAACCCCGCCGTTCATACATTACTGCTTTGAATCTTCACACCGGCTGCTCATATATATGCGCAGTTTGGCGGATCCACAATGTGTGTTCGCGCTTGTGCGTGTAAGCGCATACATCGTGTCGTATCTATTTTTTTTGCTCTTTGATGTCTTTTTTCCCAAGACACCGTGGGAGCTCATCCCTTTGTATTTGTTTGTAAGACAGCCGGATGAGCGCGACTGGCAGTCATATATTATAATTTCACAAAGGCTGCGTTCCACCCCTGGCGCTGGAATGAGAGGTATTGTTGACAGTTGTAGGAGGGAAGATAACTGGGTTAATTAGGGCCAAAAACCTCATTAGTCAGCACAGAGGGGAAGATGTAAAGTTTATCAGTTCCTGTTCCCCGACTTTGAGGATGGTTTTGGGGTTGGCTCGCAGACAAGTTACAAAGTGGATCCTGTTGAAGAAATTCTAATGAAATGTTTTAATCAATCCGCCCCCCCCCCTCGTGCGACGCGTGCGCCTCGCCCGCGTCTCTTTTTCCACCGTCGTTTTTTCCTCAAGTGTTGCGAGATATCACAAAAAGAGCATTTCGCGAAACACAAAAAAAAAATCATTTCAGCTTCCACGCTCGCGGTGCCAACAAAGAGGATCTGCTGCGGCGAGCGTTCCAATCGTGGATATGGACACACGCCGCAGGAAACTCACACACACACACACACACACACACACACAAAGCTCAGGTAGGTGACCGTTGCAGATCTGGCATCCCACACGAAGCGAGCAGATGTTTAGAGGCTGAATGCTCCGCTTTGTCCCAGTCTCCGATGAGAACGGCTGCCGAAATTCTCAAGAAAGATCAGGCTTGGGAGTTCCCACATCTCATCAAGCTTAGCGTGTTCTCCAAAAAAAAAAAAAAAAAAGAGAGTCAGGATTCGACACCGCAGTCGGTCGCCATTCCTGTATCTCCGAAGAATACGTGTCGTTTTGGCACAAAGTCACAGGAAGTGCTGCGGCACAGCCTGAAAGACGAAGAGACAGATACATCCATTCATCACAAGCGCAGATTGGTAGAGGAGGCCGATGAACGGGCTTGTTTTGGATCTGTTCTCTTTAGCAAAATCAGCTCAGATATTAACTCGAGTGAAGTGTCGACACTGGCAATTTGGATAATTTACCTCGAGAAGTCTGTGAATCAATCACATAATATCAAACCGCATGGTGTCGAGAATATCAGCAATCATGGCTTCAATGAAACTACCTCTTTGACTGATTGACATGCTGAACGTTAATTTTGTTTCCCAAGGCTGCTTATTTACAACATTTCAACTGCGGCAGAGGCGGCAGCCAGGAAGCCGACACTATAAAGGACGTGTCTTTTATTTTATTTTGATTGCTTCCTTTTTTATCATTGAGATAAAAAGTGGAAAAACAAAGAGATATGTAATTTCTCGCAGAGGTTCCAAATAGCTGGAGGACGTATCCCGCCCACACCGTGCCTGTGTTGTACCTTGATGTAACCACCGGTAGTCCTTGTAATGGAAAAAAATGCCTTTGACTAGGCCCTTTCAGCATTTCATTTACTTTTTTAACCTCGTGCCTGAGGGGAAGAACACTTTCAGATGTGTTTGAGGTTATGATCGTGTTTTCTCCTCCGCTTGGTGTGGCTGTCTTCCAACGCCGACTCCAGCTTTTCAACCGGAATGGATGTTTGTAGAACGGCTTCGATTGCCCGAATGAACTTATTGTGTGAAGCCGAATTGCTTTATTGGGTGATACAAGGCTGACAAGACCCTGCTCGGAGAACTTCATTTTAAAAGCATCTGATAAGTTACACTATATAAGTCAAGTCAAGTTAATTCAATTTTATAGCTCGAAACATTGCCTCGGCGGGCTTTAAAATTTCTACAGTGGATGGCACCCTCCGTTCTTAGATCCTCGATTCGAGTGAGGAAAAACTCCCTCAAAAAAACCTTCTAGCAGGGGAGAGCAACATTTTTCTCCACCATATTGACCTGGAAGAGGACAGGCCACACAAGATAATAAGTGATGTATCAGAATGTATACAGATTTGGCCAACAAAAATACAGATATTAAAAGATTTTACAACATGAATGAGCGATGATCCATGAGGGGGCCCTAAGAGTACGAAATACCCAAGACACCCTCGCACATCAACACCTGAACTGATTGCCAGTGACTCCCAAAACAACATGACCCAAAATCGTCAAATACGGCAGCTTGGTCAGTGGCCTTAAAGCTTCAAACTACGACACTCTCTTCACCCCTCCAGCGTCAGTTTGGCATTTGAGGGGCTCCTGGTCAAGTTAGTCAAACAGTCGAGGTTTGGTTTAGGCAAAAAAATACTTGGCTAGGTTTAGGATAACATACTTTGGATTAAAATAATTACATTCCGTCTCGTAACATAAGTTAAGTAGCATCACTTACGTAACTGGCGCAACTACCACACTCACGTTACATAACTGGCATAAGTTATATCATGAACATGGGTTAACTTACTTCCGGATTCAGGGGCGTGAACCCTGCTCTCCGGAGGGGGAGTCCGGTGTGTGACCAGTCCAACCACCCTAAGGGCCCCAAACTCAAACTTTTCTGACTCTTCATACTACTGCAATAGAAAGATGTTTTAAGAAGTAACACTGGAGGGGAACCTACATACCTACGTCAAACTTAGAAGCATCGGGTCACTGACCAGCCTGCAGTATGTGACATGTTGGGAATGAGAACAGGTTGACCAGTGACAGGCCTACTGGAACTCTGCCATTTGCTTGCAACTTGGTCAAGTTTATGCAAGAAAACATTTGGTTAGGTGTAGAAATGTACGTGCCGTTACTCAACTGTGTTAATAATAACGTAATGTACTGTTGACTTTCAGACCGGACACAACGCAGCTCGTTTGAACCAAATCACTCGTCCTCGATCTCCTCCCTATGGGCTTTTTCGCTCTACGTTGCCCGACTTCCTGCTTTGCTCCAGTAATAATTACCACGGCCACGAGAGCTCACCACCTAACAAGAAATCACAATCGCAATCAACCCAAATGCAAGTTTTTCTGAAAAGGATGGACTGGACAGTCCATATCCAGCAGAGAGGAGTGTGAGTGAAAAGACAGGAGGGGGAGGACAGACCAAGGGAGAGAGAGAGAGAGAGAGAGAGAGAGAGAGAGAGAGAGAGAGAGAGAGAGAGAGAGAGAGAGAGAGAGAGAGAGAGAGAGATGCCCATAGCTGTTGTAATTGAAAGTAAATTGCATTAGAAAAAAAACCACAAAGCACTCTTTACTCAGCCATTGATCCGCAGAGGCTTTTGGTCAAGTAATGACAACACATTCAACTCTGCACATGACGAGAGTCATCACGGATCACTTGTTAAGTATTTCTGCCACTCAAGTATTTGATATTCAGCGGTGCCTGCTAGATATAGCCTGTCATTATGACCGGCGGTGGGCGTAAAAATGGCGCGGTGGAGTTTGATCCACTTTTGGCTGCACTTCACTCGAATGGACATTTGCTTAACGCCCTCCTTCCTCCGTCGAACTGGCGGAACAAAAAAAGACTTCCGAACGGATCGTCCTCCTCTGAAGAATAACAGGACCTTGTCGTTTAAAAGATGAATTGCAATCCCTGCGCTTCCCTTCCCTCAAAGAAACGTCATGCGGCTCCTATGCAAATGTGTCTTTTTTTCAACATGTCCAAGAAAAATTGTGCATCACAGGAGAGGCTGTGGACGGGGTCAAATACTGACTGTCAGTTTACGCCGGAGAGCTGTTCCCAAACCTAGAGGGCACCGTAACATTTCCAAAGGCAGGGGGAAACCGCTCCGGAAAGCTCACAACGTTTTTCATTTTAACTTTTAATTTCGATTACCTCGGCGCTCTGAGAATATGTCTGGCAGTGTTTTCATGTTTTCATAAAGATCTGGGAGGAGATTATGAAAAGATTAGAAAAACAAAAAGTCACTTGATAGCTAAACTCTGCACAGATAATTGGTGAAAGACTGCGTTTGCTATACGACGCCAGAACTTTCATTTAATATACCATTAATATTCTCGGCATTTCACTATTCAGGGAACGAATGTCCTCATCACATTCATGTATGGGAAAATCTATCCCCCCCATCATTTGCACTCTCCTCGCAATCCCGCCGAGAGGACCTCACAGGAAGAAACACAGCTTTCATTTCATACAGAGGTTCCAAACAGCCCCGGGTTATTGCTGGCCCACGTTGCGCAAAATCATATTTGAGTGGATCCACCGGAGCCCCGGTTGCTTGTCTTCTGCCTGAATTGAAAATTCCTTCTTGTCGTATCACCCAACATTCGATTTGTTGTTTCTGGATTATGCGAGGGGGCTTCCCGCCTCAAGGAGGAGCGTTTTTAGCGTCGCTTGATGAAAAGCGGCGTTTACATAAGGAAACATGGAAACATGTGACACGATGCCCTCGTAAAGTGAAAATGGCGTGTATCTGATATCACCCGGGCGGCTGATAACAAAGGCTTAGCGGATGGCTTTGTTCGGGGGCGATAATGTGATTATAAGGCTGGCGCAGACCTGTCGGAAAACAATGACTGTTTACTGACAGGACTGTCATAGCAAGTGTGTCGAGAAAGAACACAAAAAAAGAACAGAGGATGTGAGTCAAAAATGGGTTTTAGAGGTATTTTAGAACGCAGAGGAAGAACAGAGTGGGTTGTTTGAGGAAAAAGAGACAAAAGAAGTCAAAGACAAAGGAGGGTGAGAGGAAGCAGAGGAGAGCAAGTGGGCAACGGGGGAACAGAGCGAGGCCCGGTGTTTGCCTGCATCAGCTTTTTGGACAGCTGCCTGCTGGATGATAGGATTAGAGTGTTTTAATGTGACCTCTTCGCCCTGTTTTGATATTAACACGCCGCAGACTCCCCTCCGAGTTAGGTCACCGGATACACAGCATGCACCGTGTTCAGCGAGGCGGCGTTTCAGCTAATGTTTGGACAAAGTGAATGATTTAACCGACAAAGATGCACTCGTGGCTGTTTTATTGCAGCAGACGACATTACCATGCATCAACTTAGACTCCAACTTGATACTATACGATAGTGAGTCAAAACTTCGGTGTCACATTTTGTCAAAAAACAGAGTTTTACCCTGCTCGCCGTGCGGCCCTCGGCTGCCGAAGGAATAGAGAGAACAGTGTGATGCTCGAGCTCGAACAGAGAGCGTGGCGGGAGATAACAGAGGAGCTGAGCTGACAGAGGTCCTCTGTCTCGGCGCGAATAAACTATTCAACGCTGCTGGAGTGAGAACAGATCTCGCTGAAGGACTCGCTCACAGTTTAACTGCATCAACAACAAAAGGAGTTGTGAGTGAATCGGGGAGAGTTTGCTCTGTTTCAGTCCGGGGGAACTTTCCTCTCAGCGCTGCGCAGGGCTATGTCGTGCCACATAGAAGATCAAGTGCAATGTGCACATATCAGAACTGCCATCTTGAAACTAGACTGTGGCCTGGGCCGGGCAGCAGGACGGCATGTTGGGTGATAGTGGCGATGATGATCTGGCATAATGACTGTTGGACTAAGTTCATCACAGTCTGGACCAGTTGGTGTTGACAGTTGGGATATAAAATATTACTGTGTGTCATTTATTTTTTTTATTTTCATTATAATCTTTGGCCTTCTGATCCGTCTGTGGTCGTTTTACTCAAATATTATACAAAGACATAATGATTACTTTCATTGTTGATTACACTGCCGGTTATTTTCACAATTAATCTTTTAGGCTGTAAAATCATCACCATTTGCCAACTATTTACAGTAAATGGCAAAGGAAAGCAGCAAAGTCTCACATTTAAGAAGCTGGAAGCAGCAGATATTCAAACATGTAATATTATTTTCACAGCTGGAGTCAGGATCAGGAAACAAAACAGCAAGCCGACTAATATACTGGTTTCAGCATGGAGCCACGGTCCAGCAGGGTTCACCTCACTCTCATAAAGTTGACAAACTTCCTCCATCACATCCAAATCTAGCTTTCTGCTTAGTTCCTGTGGCTCGTCGGTACAAAAATGCACACAAACAGTTTTTGATGCATATCCGTTTCTGCTTCAGTAACGAGGGACTGTAGGAGGTATCTGACTCTAATCACCATCTACCTGTTGTGCTCAGTTCTGCCTGTCAAGAACTAAACGACATCTGTGTATGTTGGTGGAAGAAGTTGTTATGTTGTGTGGGGTGGTCTTCGTGTGGATTTTATGGGGGATGCAGGCTGAATTCACAAAAATGACACTTAAAGAACTTGAATAAGAGTTTTACTTTCACAAAACTCACGACCCTGGTTCCAAATAAGAGTTAGAACACAGTGTAAAATGTAGATTAAAACAGAATGTGATAATTTGCTAATCTTTTTTTTTTGTGTCAACCCAAACACTAGAACAAATGTTAGCTCAGTTTATCTCTGCAAATCCACGGAAAAGTTAAAGCTTTACATTTCTTCATGTTGCTACTCTATATTTGCTTAGGTCGAATTTTCTATTTCCCTCTCGTCACAACACTGCGCTCATGCTCTGGTTAGATTTACGCACAACAAAACACTTGTTAAGGGTGAGGAAATCCTCGTGATTTGGCTCGAAATAGCCTACCTGTTTCAGTTACCACAAAAACATGTCTCCATGTCTCCGTGAAAAAAAAGCCGACATCGGTAGCTAGAAACCTCCTCGGTCAGGCTGCAGTCGCCCGTTTCGCAGCCTTGTTAACTTGTAATAACAACGCCACCCCCCCTCCATCTGCTGATGTGAAAGTCAACTAATTAGCATTCAATGCAAATGTGATGTTTGGTATAAATATCAGCCTTGGACGTATCTGTTTGCAGATATGTTAACTGCTCACATTATATGCGGGAGAGTGGGCAGAGTTTTTTGTTTACATTTAAAAAAATTGAACAGTACAAAGAGAAAATATTCCATGTTTTACCTCATCATCCTTGAAACAGATTTTTCTAGCTATATTCTGATTCTGAATGTAATGCCGGCGAGCAACATGTATCATATGCAACTAAAGACCGGGGCAGTTGTGGAGTGATCCAAAAACACCTGTTTGAAACATCCCACAGCCAAACAAGGCTTATTAGTAACAGGTGGTGGTGTGATCGGGTATGAAAGGGACGTGGGAGAGGTTCACCACGTTGTGAAACACGTGGATTATGTAAAGGATATTACTACATGGGCTCAGGGACACTTCGCAATACTGTGGTTGGTAAACACAGATCGTCTGCAAATGATCGCATTTTTTGATTTTGATCATTTTTTTGTGATTTACACAGCTGACCAACTTTTTTTGTCTTTGGTCTTTAGTTTCTGTCATGTGAAAACATCACATAGCTTCGAGAAGAATTTGTGAAAACCCTATGAAAGACCAAAGAACCTTGGATTAGGACTTTTGCTTTTTGCTAAGGATGTGCTCCACCTGTCTGTTTACAGGTCTTGGAGATGACTTCTGCACATGTGCGAGAAAAAAAAGGCTCCAGAGGAAGCTGTGTGAAGCTGAATAAACAGAAATATTAGGTTACTTTAAAGTGTGTTTACGTCAGTGGACTCTGCTGTTAGCCGAGCGGAGCCAGACACCGAGGTGAGACGCATTAAGTCACAGCCTTTGGACTGTCGCGGAAAATCCGACCCGAGTCCTTCACAAAGAATCCCACAGACCGGCAGCATTAAACGACTTAAACAAATCTTCCACAGGCTGGTATAAGCAACAGAGAGAGACGGGGAAGGTCTCATTTTTCAAGTCACATTCTAATCCGCTCACATATGGCCAATAAAAAAGTGGGTAATATGTGTAAATTGCTACAAATTGTTACATAGAGTCCCTTTAAAGGAGTGATTTATAAAACTCAAAAAAGATTTTGCATCGACATATCTTTTAATTAATGGCACGGTAAAAACTAAAGACCTTTACACACACAGAAATGCACACACACACACACACACTCCCACACACACTGAGGTCAGGCGGACTGACTCTGCGGAGCGATGACAGCCATGTCTGACTAAAAATCAATTTCCAAACTGCCAGCTCATCTCCTCTTATTAAAACTCTTAATTTAAAGTCCTCCTGCGCGTTTAAACTTTCAATAATCGGCCTTTTATCTCCGCCCTCTTTGTCCGGATGAATGTGTAATCGTATTTAATATCGCGTTTTGGATCCGTCGCCGCGCGCTCTCCGTCCACCTCCAGCTGTTGCGCGGCCTTCCCGCGCTGTCTGCTGTTTTGTCTGGGAGTAATGATTTTTTGAAACCCACACACACGCGTGCACACGCCCACGCAGACGGTCATATGGCTGAGTTAACTTGACAGATTGTCATCGGAATACTGTAATGGGACTCAAAACACCCCCCTACACGCCAACACACACACACACACACACACACACACAGCAAAGGAGTGTGTCACTGCGGGGGAGATGATTGACGGGGCTCGAGATGGTGATGGAGAATAATGTGAGCCCTGGACAACATCCGAACAGCATGTAGTCTGATAAAAAACCCAGCAACCGCTCCTCTTTATTTTAGCAAAGAAACTGTCTCTGTGCATGTGTGTCACGTGTGTGTGTTCTTTACTTTATTTCCCAACGCTTAATAGATCTGTCGCAGCGTCACAGCGAAGCAAGTCCCGGAGTATGAGTGTCATTCTGGAAACAGCAGAGGAGTAATTACTCGCCGAGTTAAGGCGATGAATTCACAATCACAATCGTAAATTTGAGAATCAACAATGAAAATCATCACAGCGGCTGAGAAGCAGCCCGGCCGAGACTTCTTATATCAGAACATCTCTGTGAAGCGAGGCTGTGCAACTTCACTTCGCTTATCGAGCCTGCGAAACTTTGTTTTTCGCCCAAATTAAATTTCTGTCTCACACATGCAGATCTGAGCTCAGGGGGGAGCGATGACTCACGACGAATGTGAACGACCGTTTCCTAAAAGAGTGAGCTAAATTGTTCCGTCTCCAGGGGCAGATGGGTTCATGATTCATGCATGTCAAAATGCATTTAACATTTTTAAGCGCCAGTGATTTTCTCTTACATGATGACTTATTTCCTCACTCACCCCTGAGGAAACTGGTGTACACACTCAAAAAAAAAAAAAAATGACTAAAATAGTGTCTTAAAGTATTTCAATTACATAAAAAATGTAAATGGTAGGATCACATTTAATGCAAAGTGTTTCTGTCATTTTGCGTCATTGTGAATATATTATATATACAGTGAATATATTTTGTATACAGGACAGGAAAACACATTGGAAATGCTCTACTTTCATTTATGTATAATATTTGAATAATGAACCAGTGACCCTTCACACGGCAGGTCAATCCAGTTCCTCGTCAAATCTGATCTCAGGCAAGTGATCAGATCTGTTTTTGGTGTCCAGACATCACCAACATATCTGCGTGGGTTGCTATGGTAACGACATAGGCGCCGGTGACGCGGCCTCCCGACACGAAGGCGCGACCAGTAATGTCACTCTCCAAACCAAACAATCACGAGTCGAGTCGCGGAGCTGGCACTTTATTTCAGCGTCCATGCATACAACAAAAAAATCACATTTCATGTCTTTTTTATTTTCTTTATTTTGCTGTCCAGACCTTCTAAAAGCAGTCTGGATACAACCTGGAGATGGAAAAAATAGGGATTTGGATTCTGCATTCATTTCATTTAAACAGCCCAAGATATTTAATTTTGACTTGGTAGAAAGACGCTGCAATAAATGTGACACTTTACATTGAACTTGTGCAATAGAATAAGGACATTTTATATGAAATAGATATGTATATTATAAATACACTCAAAGTGACTCTGTAGGAAAATCTTTTTTTTAACCGCCACTAATAATTACACTCATTAATGATCGCTCTTTCAATATGTATTTATTTTCTTACAAATCATCAATAAATCCTGTGTACAAATTCCAAAATGAAAGAAACCAGAGTTCACACAACGTTCACACACGTTTTAATTCCAACTATCTAAAATCTCTCTCTCGGAGTGTAAAAAAGTTTTCCCAGAGGGTTAATTCTTGTTTGGATTGGATTGGCTTGACAGAGAAGGACGATAATTAAAACGAGTTATTAGAGTCAGTCTGATAATATTGATTAACCGCGTGCGATGCATGTACTCTGACTCTCCCAGCATGCACCGGGGCATCAAACTCATTGACTCTGATTTCCCACATTCTTTATTTAGCTCTACATCATGTTCTGCAATATTTCTCCTGTTTCCACGCAACCGCACTTTCCGTTTTGATTGATGTCGTGTGCCCAATTTGCGACGTTCTCCCCCAATTTTGAGCACTCAGAGTGGCGCGGATCAGAACGAGGCTCTGGGGACCGGCGGCGGTGGCCCCGGCTCTTTCCTGTCCACATAATGAATTGCCTTTGATGAAGATACTAAACCCCAATTTGCTCTCGATGAGTAGGTGGTGTGCTTTTATGGGATGGTAATATGAAAATACGACTCTGTAATATTTCACATGGCACCAACTCAAAAAGACGATGACCTTTTTCAGGTAGTGTGAGTCGCTTACCTCAGTGTTTAAAAGTTTAGTCAAGGTCATTTTTCATGTAGTGTGAGGTGACTCACGGTTATTCAGTTAATGAATGATTTTTAGATACCGTGCTAATGAATAGTTACAAGCGTAAGTAGGCGAGTGCTCATTTTCAGCAGGGGTCCATGGTGTCAGATATGACTCACGTTGATCTTTTTGCTCGGCCCGTTCTTAATTAAAAGCTCGGTTTTTCGCCGTCAACCTTCCCCGGTTGTTGTCTCCCGTCTTGTCTCGCTCGCTTAATGACAAACGCGGATTTAATTGGCCCGGTTGCCTCACATGAGTCATTCAATCGGTCGTGAGTTTCCTCGGCCACTAGTGCCCGTAAAAGCTAATGACGCCGCGCCACTTCATACAGAAACGCTCGAATGCTAGAAAAAAAATGTATCAGTTACGGGACCGTGTCCAGATAGGATGGCGTCCAGCTCCGGGAGAGCGATGGCGGGTTTAACAAGGGTATTTTGGTCACTAACAAGGAGGACGGCGCCCCCCCCCTTTGTCTCCCCTCAAATCACATACTAGTTATAACTCTTTTTAATTGGAAATAGAATCAAATCCTCACATTTGAAGAGCTGCAACAAGATTTTTTTTTATCCTTGATGAATTATTAAAATGGTCATTTCATTTTGAACATCGTTGAAAATTAATTGCCTGTCAATACACAAACGATGAATCATTTCGACGCCAAAAGATTGCAGAGTTAATTGAAGTCTCGGTACGTCTGTGTAATTAAAACCCCCTGAAACAATAAAAAATTCAGGCGTTTGCGTCAGTGCTGCCTGGGTGTCGGTGTTCGCATGCATCCTCATCTGTATGCTTGTGTTTTTTCTGTAGGTGCTCCGGGGGCGTTGAGGTGATGCAGGTCCCCCGGTCATCCCAGTGGAGGAGCAAGCTAACGACGAGCGGCTTTGGCTGCTGAACGCCCCGCCCACCATCGCCACCCTCACCCCCTCCGTCGCTCCCTCCATCTCTGATGGCTCTATGGGGCGTCATCAGCCTCAGCCTTCACTGCTGGGTGTGTTTACGGTCTGCGGTAATAGCGGCGGCAACGGCCAGCCTCCCCAATGACAAGCCCGGGGGCCCCCTGGACTGGCTCCTGTCTGACAAAGGGCCTTTCCACCACTCCCCGGAGTACATCGACTTTGTGGAGAAGAACCGGCAAGGCTTCTCCACCCGATACAAAATATACAGGTGAGTCATGACTGCGGGATGGAGAGGCACTTTACACTGTATCTACTACCTCTACATCACCGCTGCTATTATATGCATGACAAATCCACTCGCAGCCACAGTCAGTCAGTCTCCCAGATTGTCCTTGAAACATTAGCTCTGTGTGAGTAAAGGCCACACACCATTCTGTGCATGTGCTCATAACTCACAAGTCACACATGTTGTCCTTCGCTACAGTATCTAACCAAAAGCACTTAGATATGTACTGCGGGATTCAGATCATTAAACATAATCAAAGAGTTCATTGTTGATTTTAAGGATTAGCTTTAGCATGACTGGTTATAGGAAGAAACACTTCTTCACCCTATGCGAAGGTAGATACTATATGACATGGCGAGCCCTCTTGTGTCATTTCTGGAGGGGCCTCTGGCAAAAACCCAACCGAAACCTCTGTCCTTCAGAGAATTGTACATTTGCTAAAATATCAAACTGTTCCTTTAAATGCAGTTAGCACAGCCATGACACGGGAAATAGTTGACAACCAAAAGCTGAAGATCGATTGCTAAATTCCCTCCGAGGAGGTTGTTTTCAGCCGTGTCCATTTGTTGGTTGGTTGGATTGTCAGCAGAATTATGCAAAAAACTACTGACCAGATTTCCAGGAAACCCAGATGGAGGATTGGTCTAGGCCCAAAATAGACCCCATTAACTTTTATTATGGATCTGGATTAAGAGACGGATGCATGACTTTTTCACAATTTCTTTATCATTATGGGATAGGACCTTTTCCCAATTTACACAGGGATCTTGATGGAGAAAATCAGGCATGGTTGGACGAGTGGTATCTAGGAGTGAGTACAACTTTGTGCAGATCCTAGAGCTGGTGCTCTAGGATCTCTAGGATTAGAGCCTAACCCTAACCCTAACCCTGGCTTAATTTATCGGCTATTGGTTTTGATATCGGATTAGATTTGACTAAATTAAAGAGGACTGTTGTGCCAAGGCAGAGGTATGCACTCTACTGGGTGCCATTGTGGTTCAACCATAGTTCCATCAGCATTCCTTTCATCGTGTGTATGTCTGCAGTATATGTGGTTAGGGGGTAAAGATTCTCTATATGAGAGATTCTGAAGTATAAATCCAATGATTAAGCATCACTCTTTGATGCTGGAAGACAGAACTCCTGCGTGTTTTCATTAATACTGAATGTTTCCTGCAAACCTGTTCGCAGTCAGCCGTGTTTTAGATGTCCTTTCCTACCAGTCCTTCTTTGACCCCTATTGAGGCACTCTAGTGAAAATTATACTGCTTGCAATGAAATGCACTGCAGTCGAATCAGGTGAAGTTGAGTTAAATAGTCGAGAGGAGAGAGGAGAGGGGGGGGGAACTTTCATCGGCCGCTGTTGAATTAACTTACAAATCTGCACATCCGCTCTAATGCGTTGGCTGAGGAGCAGATTAAAGTCGACGAGAAGGTCACTCAAGGGCATTTTAGCGTGTGTGCGATAGGGTTATCCGAACACTTGCCGTGGTGTGACGGCAGCGTTCCCAGCTGCAGCCGCAGAAGGCTTTTATGGGCAGCACATTCTGCTTCTGCCTGCAAACTGTTTTATTGTAACATCAAAATGATGTAAGGGAGAGAGTGCAACACGACGGCACGTCTCATAGTCGCGCACGCAACGGACGGTGTGCTGCAGGAAAACAGTCGTCATGGTTATCGAGCAGGCTGCATTATTTTCCCCTGTGTTGTCATGCAGAAAAGGTTTCATGTAATCGTAAGAGCAGCCAGCGATCGCAGACAGTCGGGATGTATTTCATGCATCAGCCGGCTGTAGATCACCTTCCAAACCCTCAGGGGAGCCACCTGATCAGGTGGTCAGCTGAAATATGTTGATTAGCGGCGGGAAAAAAATGATGATTTGTCATGACAGCGACACACTCTGAGGTATCGGCATGCGACCGAATTAGCGGAGACTGTGTCATGAATCATATCCTTCGTCATTTAGGAGGATGTTGTCCGGGCTTCTGGAAATAGATAGACAGGGTTCCTGACATCTATGGATCGGCGCGGGGATACTTTATGGCTCCGGTGAAACGGTTGCTGCATTAGAGCTTTTTAATATTTCCTTCTCTGGCAAAAGGCAGCGATCCGTCGGAGTGGAGCTGCATGGGCGGCAAGATTAATAGTCTTATCATGTGGCCAAGTGATTAGTGAGCTCTTAGTACTTATTACTCTGCATTATCACAGAATCCCCTGAGAGGCTTCTGTCAGCTGCAAGGTTGTGTTTGAGGCTCTCCAGATTACCACAATGCGGCATTGATTAATAGTGATGATATTAAAAGGAAAAACTAACCTAAAAAGTAAATAGCCGGTAAATCTTCCTAAATTGAAATCCGCTTGGATCCAGTCCCATTCGATTTCAGAGAGTAATGTGAAACCCAAGACAGGGAGGGATACAGCTGTGGCTGAGCTTCTGGATTTCTGTTTTGGCAAATAATAGCTCTCTCTTTCAGGGCCGGTGTTTGGTGGAGTAAAATGCGGTGACAATTTTGGGAGCGCACACCTGCAGCTGGCTCATGAAAAATTCAGCAAGGTTGTGTTATTAAAGAAAAGTGGGCCCTCTGCAATATTCTCTCAAGGGAGCCGGATTTCATAGCTGAGCTCCTGCTGTGTAAAATAGGTCCTTAAATTTTTTAGAATCAGGCACTAACCGTCGTGTATCAACAAGAAGAGCGAGTCATGTTACGCGGCGTCGAATTCACCTTTCTGGCTTGTAAAAAGCAAACGCTGTCGCTCCTCAGCAGAAGCTCTGCCAAAGGCTGACGTGTCCCGTCGGGCTGTTACATTTGAATAATTGCGATCATAAGAGGTTTAATTGATATAAAAAATAATATGATACCTGAGCTTCGCTGATATCAAAATTACTTTTTTGCTCTCAATGCATCAGCAGCCGTACGTTAGATGAACTTTGATAAAAGAAATTGATAAACAAGACTAACAATAGTGTTGATGATTTTCAGTTCATCTGATTGACCCAGGGGAGAAATGATATTCAGGAGACTAGCGCCTAACATTGAAGTATTTAATGAAGCTCGATCAAGGGGAGCATAACTCTAGTCACACAATGCAGTGCTGCCACTCCTGAACGACACTTCCCGGTCTGTGACTGTTCAACCCACTCCGGAATACTCTGTGGGAACGTGCTCACCTAAGCCACGGGAGTTGGGTGTATCGTGGCGCCGTTGCATCTCTGGTATGAGGTGAAGGTGAAGATGCTGGCGGAACAGAATGTGACCTTGGTCGTCTGGAAGGCAGTAACTTACTGTATCTCTACAGGTGCCCCGAAATAACTCCACCTCCGGGCTGAACATGGCAGAGTATATAGACACACACCTAAGACTTAACATATGAAAACTCCTTTACAGATAAAAACAGGAATTTTGATGCTTGACAGTTTTTGATCACTCAATGATCTATTTATTATTTGCTAGAAATGAATATCCGCGGGAACCTTGCTGTAGCTCTCCAGACGAATCAGGGCTCAGCTGTCCCACGTTATTTAATTTTCTGAGTAATTGTCCATTAATGTAAATTAGCTTGGTTATTATCAGCTACTTAAATTATTATTTGAGTTTCTAGGTAAAATTGTATGGTGTTAGAAAGCCAACTGCTGGGTGCTGATGAAAGGTAGGCATATTTGACAAGCAAATTCATTTGACCATTTCCTCTTCACATATACCTATATCATTATCTCCAGGGCATGTCTTTTGAATACATTTACACGCAGCAGCGACACATACACACACATACCTGTGTTGCAAAAAAGGCCTTCGTACAACTACAAAGCTAACGCTAGCTGAGCTCGTGCTGCAAAAACACAGTTACCAACATACAGTATATGCAGCTGGCTTCAGATGAGGCGTGACATTCATAGTTTCTCTCAGTCTCTCAGTATTACAACCTTGCCCGAGGCTGGGAGTAGCCAAGCAACGTGCTAATGCTAATTCAACAACCTGACCCACAAACTAAACAGTAAAACATCATAAAACAGGGTACAATTTACAGCTTAGTCTGAAGTCGGATCGTGAACATCCGGTATGAATCTATTCTTGAGCTTGTACAGTTACTGGCCCTCATTGATAATGCAGTCTGTAGTAAAATCCACACATCCTTGAGCTTGTGAGGTTACCGGAGCAGTCTGGGAGTAAAATACATAAACACACAATAAAGTTTAATAGTTTTCTAGTCATCTAGACATTTCTGTAATATGTCCATCAAAGATTAATCCACATGGTCTTGAGACCTCAGATGGGAGAAGATAAAGACTTTCATCTTGATCTTGATCTTGATTCTTGCATCCAACAACAGAGCAGCTCACATGTTTAACTGACTGGCCTTCGTCTTGCTAAGAATGTCCTGTGGTTTCATGCTTACAAATGTTGCAACGCTGTGGTCCCCCGTTAAAATCGTGCCGGTCTGTGCCTCCACAGAAGGTCCAGCACTTACAATACACACTGTGGCGGCCCTTCAAAGAGGTAGCTATCAAGTCGTGGGAGGAGATACTCAGATCTCCAATTGTATTATTCTAGGTATGTGATAGGAGCCTCCAATTTGTGTAAGAAGAAGGCCAAATTCCGCATTAATCCCATGTTTTCTGACCCAGGCAGCCCACCAGAGAACTGACTGGCATGTCTTATTTCATTATTTCTCATAGTGTGTGGTTGGTATGCCAGTTACCCGATATGAATGAAACGTTGAAAAAGGAGGGTTTTCATAAGATGTCCCCTTTAATGGTTTGACCTTTTTTCCCCCCGATGAAAACTTTTCACCACTGGAATCCACTTTCATTCACAGACCATAGCCGCTGTTCTGTTGAAAACCTTTTAACGTTTAGTCACTTTTCAAGCCTACATTGTATTTGACTTTAAAGAGGATTCGCGTCAGTCCAGGTCACTTAAGGTCGAAACGAGATTCAAAGTGTTGAACTACACTTTGGCCATCGTTCCCTGTGACAAGCTCCGCGGCAAAGTTGCTGAAGCTGCTGTCAACGCCGCTGTTAAAATCATCAACAGTGAGTAATTGCTTTATACTTAAAATGAAGGACACCCAGGCGGTTCAGAAGGGAGTTAATTACAGTAGATCGTGTCAGTGTGTCAATAAGCATCACTGCGCATCAACACATGATAAATTAAAACAATGGGACACTAATAATTATCCGCAATTAGTTTTTTTCTGCAAACCGGAGGACCTGAGACACTCGAGTTTAACTTGATCAGAAGACAGCGGCTCGCTGTTTGGTACAGGAACCACTTCAAGCTCAATGAACAACAGCAGATTTCCGAAACCACGGGGGAGTCTGCAGGTGCTCTGAAGAGGGCTGAGGTGAGTGTTTTAGTGCAGACTCCCCCAGCGCTGCTTCTCATCATCCCACTGTTACATTCTTACTGATGTTGTTTGTCTCGTCTTCTCTCGTGAAATTCCCTCAGAGGTTTCGGCAACCCCGGGTTCCTCCTCATGGTAAATAGACTGCGTAAAGAACAGCAATAAATAGGAGTTTTCCACCCCGAAGACACTGTTCCTCAATGGCTGCTTAAAATATCAGTAAAGTGATGGTCTCATTTCTGAAGTCACAGGAGACACAGGATTAGACAGTCCACCCCCAAATTAGCCACATTAACTGCTCACTTTTTTACTTTAGTTCTCACTTTAATTCAATTTGTTAATGCTGCAGGCAAACTGAAGTCAGACATTTCTCACTATGGTCGAGCTCCCTCGCTAAACTTTGATTCGATAAAGATCATACAAGTGTAAAAAGAGGTGCTGATTGCACTGCAAATGGAGGAAAGCATCATTACAGTTTCCCTTTATATCTCCATGTTAGGTTTTTAGCCACACTAGCAGCATGGATGGATGGTGGTGTGAGCTTGTTACTTCGGTCCAGACTGAAATATCTCCTCAAGTATTAGACGGATTGCCATGAAACTGTATTCAGTCATTGTCCCCAGAGGATGAATTATATCCTGATATTAACATCCCTGCAGGATGAGTCAGGAAAACTAACCGGATATGAGTTGGATAATAACTTAAAGATATAATATCTTACATTTTCGCAATAAAATGTCTAAAAACATCTAGATCTTTGATTCCCAGATGTTTTCAATGATGTTCACACCCAGAGAATTTCATTTCAGTCACAGTGCACTTCATTCAGTCGTCTGTTTTGCTATATATTTTGGGGAAACATCAGATTATAAGTCAGAGAGTGAGGAAGGAAGTCAGCGATACATAACTAATTCGTAACATGAATGAAGGTTGAATACCTTACCTCATCTGAGTCAGGTCAGAAAGATTTTCATTGGGAATGGTGGTTGTTTACCGGTAACAGACAGCAACTCCCATGAGCCTATGCGACTTCACAACATCATGAAACTATATTTTTGCATTTGAGTGCAGCTTGTGCATTTAACTGTCTGTAGAGTGCCGTCATCGGGTCACAATACTTTGCTTTTTGACAGCAAAACGAATGACATTTCAGACTCTGACGTACTTTGTGTTGAGTGCTACTAAGCAGATGTTAGCATGCTAACGCACTAAACTAAGATAGCAAACAAACCTGCTAAACATCTCAATGTTACTCTGATGCGGCTATGCTGATGTTAGCATTGAATTCAAACAAGACCACTGCTGTGTCAGTTTAATAACTATTAATTTACCATTCATTAATGATGATCATTATAAAGTGTTACCTACGTGTTTCGTTTGCTATCTTTTGGCTCAGTCTGACTGCTAACAATATTTACACAGGCTGTGTCACACTGTCGATAAAGTCTTGTGAGGAACTTGAAGTTTTATGAATGGTAGGGTGACTTTAAAAGAGCCACACAATGTTAATGTTATGTTATTAACTACAGTTTTGCAGCAGGAAGTGGTACAAGAACAAAAAAGTCTCTCCTGCCAACATTTCATCGTCTCAGCAGTTTCTGTGCTGAATACTACACATCGTGCGTGTTACTTGACAAAACTGTCAGTGGCCATTGCTCAGATTCAATGATAGTAACTTGACAGATGCATCTTCAGCTTGCGTTTGTTGTAAATGATCATTTCTGGCAGTCAACTTCAAACAAGAAAAAGATTGGATTGTAAGTGGCGATAATTTTCCTATCTGGTCTTTCTCATGTGTAGCCCGGATCTATGGTAATCTGTCTTTGCCAGTATTTATTAGAATTTAGCAGACTCTGTGCTGAGAGTTAGTGTTTGAGCTACCTCAGCAGTGATGGATTAATGGATTCACTCCAAGTCATCCCTCTATTCAATTTCCTGCCTCTCACTGTTTGAATTTGAAAAAAAAAATAAAAAAATTTACAAGTCGTCTAAAGGAAATGAAAGAGGGTTTGTGCTTCATGTGGATGTGTGAGTGTGTGTTTTGGCGAGTCACTGGAGAGCAGTCCCATTGCTTCCATTGCAAACACAATGTGGGCCTTCCGCCTTAGCCACCTGTCCTCAGGAAACACTGCCAAGGGAAAGCTGCCATATTCACCAGGGTGAAGGCAGAACTGTTGACATGTATTTGGCCGCGTTCTGAACACATTGCATTTGGATAATGCATGTGATTATTTTTTTTACGGGATGCGGTTCCATTATAAATATTATTTGACTGTGGAAAATTCACTGTACTCATTAAATGTTATTAAACTGCTTAAACATTAGGCGGCCTGCCAGCACATAAATGTGGATACAAGAAATATGAGAGCACAGTGGCAGAAAAATGATTTACGTCCTCTGCTTGGGTAACAGTAGCAATACACTAATCTAAAAATCCTTTAATCTAAATTATTACAAGTTCTGCATCAAACCCCTATTGAAGTGTTGTCAGCTAAGTGCACTTAAAGTGTCAAAAGTCAACATACTTTATGTGCAGAAAAGACTCCTTTAACTTTCATATTATTACATTTGATATGCAATGATCATTAGATTGTTACTGTGCATTATTGAACAAGTAGCAGTTTACCTTAGTACCTGTTATTGTAGGTATAGTCCTGTGGCTCCCAACCGAGGGGCTGGCCCCCATCCAAAAGTCTGGAGGCTTGTGACATGATTGATAGTGTTTGAAAGAAGGAAAATACATTAGTATAATTTAGTTTTTTTATATATATAATTATGTGAAAATTGAGTAGTAGGTATCTATTTGGACCTTAATCAACACATCGTCATACCTATATGACTGAATAGTGTGTAGATGGCTCCCGAATTGATATGTATGGTTGAAATTACTCACAAGCTGACATTTATGATTGCTCCCACAACCACATGGAAATCTTTGACATTTGACTGATGGAGATTGGAGAGCACCAGCGATGGGTGGAGTGGGTCACTGTTATGTGGTTATTGTTGGGAAAGGTTTGCAGTTTGGTTAGGTTTAGGCAACAAAACGTGGTAAGGAAACAAAAAAGATCATGGTTTGGGTTAAACTGAGTCATCTATGCAATGTAATGTATAGTAATGTATAAGATACATTATGTGTGTGATTTGGTTTAAGTATGTTACATGAGTTAATAGAACTCTAGAACGTCTATTGGTTTTGCTTTTCTTGGGTAAAAACCCTGTGCTTGTTTGTCCCATCCACCAGCCCATCCTCCACCTCGGCGGACATTGTTGCACACCTGATTTAACCAGAGGTCGATTCCCAACAAACAAAAAGGCGTAATAATGGATTGGTAAATTGGTCAATGGACTTGCATTTATGTAACACTTTTCCAGTCAAGTGACCACTTAAAGCACTTTACTAAAGCAGGTAGCACTAAACTGCCTGTGCAGACCAACACAGCTGTATTTGCTTGTGAAGACAGACAGACTTTAACAGTGATGTGATGATGTGTAATATTTTTTTTAATAATCTTATGATATGTTTATTAGTAACTAGCTATCAAATGAATACAGTGAGGTAAAAAATAGTGAAAAAAAAGTGTCAAAAAGATTTTACTTAAAGGAACAGTTCACCTCAAAATGAAAATTCATATCTAAAGCTTCACAGCAAAACGGCATTACAAAATTCTTTGAAACAACCGAATTAGCTGGGAATTTGTTTTAAAAACAAACATAAGCACACACACAAAAATTAAGTAACATAAAATGGCTCCATACAGCTTATTCGGCATAATCCAAGTCTCCGGAAGCCTCAGGATCCCAAACTGATTGGAAAAGACGTTATTTACACTGTTTTTTAACCCAAAGTTTTCACTGTAGCTGCTTAGCTAAAAGCATGCACGCCGTCTGAAGTGGGTTCATGAGCTTGACCCTGTTCATTTTCGGGTGAATTGTTCCTGCGAGTACAGTATTCAAGTTCCTTTTTTGCCACTGCGGATATTTGGAACCGGCCGGGAAAAGACGGGCCTCTTTAAATCTGGGGGAAATTCAACAGCTCAGACAACCTGGCCGTGACAGGGCCCACAGAGTTAAACTGATGAAAGTGATGTACCTTGGCGAAAAAAGGAGCACTGAAATTGATAATAATAATGACTTAGCTGGTTGTAGGGAGGATTGCGGGCCCCAAAAAAAATGAACTCCGTGGTGAAACCCATTTCATTTCCTCCTCTCCCTGCAGGACGAACCATTTGGCCTATCGGGGGTTTAAGATAAGACGGGGCTAGCTTATCACGGTCGACGATAACTGAAGAAACGAACGACGGCGGGGATTTCGCGAACGCTCCACCTGTTCTCTGCTCCCCACTTCCTTCTGTGTGTATTCCTCTCTTCCCTCGGAACGTGCTGCGGCTCTGAACTAGTGCTCTGGCGCTTGCAAAGTGGAACTCGGGCGACACCGTGTCCCATTTGAAGAGGTCATTTATTTGTATGGCATGAAATGAGGTGAAGATTAATAGCTACACTAGATATATCTGAGCAAGAGATTAGTCACAGCCTTTGTCTGAATACTACAGTGTCAGCAAAAAGGTCAGCGGGTACCACATATCCATTTAGCATCATTATGTTTACTGCGCACACACACGGCCTGCAGTTTCTGCTTAATACTGTGTGAATCGGCGTCTTGTTCCGCGATGATATGACGGGAATTGAAATCGATGCGTGTCGCAGGATCTCTGCCGCCATCGCTCGAACCTTCGCGAGCAGCAGTTTGGATTCCGGGGTGAATTCACACTTTGTATCATTCAAACATCTGGGTGTTCGCGCTTTCCTCATTACTCCTGGTTTAATGTGATATATACCCTTTCAAAAGGCCACGCTCGCTCCATCCATCACGAGCAGCCAAGGTTGTTCAACCCCGTTCTGATTACAGCAGTCAAGCTCGCGTTTCGGAGAAAGGAAAGTGCAGCACTTGAGTGATAGAGCGGCGCGCTTCACGCGGATCCACGGAGCCGTTTATTTGCCGTCGCGTCGTGAAATGTTGCGAAAATAATCCCTCAGTCGAGACAATTACTCAGGTGCATTTCTACATGGCCGCTTCGTGATTTGGACGTCCAAAGCGATCCTTTTGTTGCTCTCTGAAACGCATCGGGATGCAGCCCATCAAAAAGAAACTTTCTTTTTTAAAAAATGAACAGTGAAAAAAAGGCAGACGGCTCTTTGAGGAACATTTTTCCCGTTACTTTCTTCTCACACGAGCGCGATTATGTGAGTAAATTGGGGGCAGAGCCAGGCGGATTGCAAGGAAAAATTGGCACCGCGCTCCTGCAAGCCTCCCCGAGAAATTTCAAAGTAATCACGGCCGATCTGTTATAATTACAGCTGTGATATCTGTCTGTGACTTCATAACTGTCTCTTTATACGTTCACTGCCGCGCGGATCTGTGACGGTAGGAGAGCGCTCGCAAAAATAAATACAAATCTCGCCCGTGGCCTAATAATCAGAGTCGCACTTTTTTTTTCTCCCAAACATCAAAGATAGTTATGGTCTTCAAACAGCGTCTTGATTTTGCAAGTACATTTTTAATTAGTCCTCGTTACAGACTTTGAAATAGGTTGACTCTCCGTAGGTGGGTTTTTCTTATGCGTGTCTGTTTAGCTCGTTCTCATCTACGCCGTTTCGATTTAAAATTAATACCAACCCACGCATAAATAATCTGTCTTTACTGGAGCTGTTCTTACCTTCTCTGACTGTTGGTGAAACAATGGATGAGCCCTGCTGCTCTGATGATTACATGCTTGAGGTGTGTGAGGGAACACTTCCTTTGCTAACAAATGATTTAATGAACAATTGTTTTGTTTCTTTACATATTGAAAAAAAAACACTTCATTCGGGAACTCAAATAAACCAAAGACATTTGGACCATGAGGAGCGGATTCAAAAAAAAAGTTCTGAAAATCAGAAAGTAAAAGAAGAAGAAACCGATGGCATACTTCATGTGAGGAGTTGTGTTCGTCTCCATTCCTCAGAGGTCGTGGCCTTTTCTCTCGTGTGCCTCTGGGCCACGCTGAATTCTGAAAGGAAGAAGTGAACCGAAATGCCTCAGAACGTTCACATTGTACAAAACTGGAAGCTGCACATTGAATAAATCAATGTGCTCTCCATTTAATGTTTCCAACAGCAGGTGCAATAAAGATACAGTCCCAAAATATGTTTGTAAATGAACCTGAAATGATGATTCTCATTAGATGAGATCGACTCATCTGAGGCTTCCTTTCCTTTCGTCAGATTAGTGGTGTTATTTTTCAGCACAGCATGTTGGATTTAGAATTAATTTACTCCTTAAAGCACATAAACTTGCTTTCAAATCTTAAGAATTTTAACATGGAATACGGGTGCTGAGCAGCAATCAAAATCAAATGAGAAGAAAACACATGATTCCCATCAGGACTTCAGCGATTACTATCTCGGAAACATGGGTGGACCCAGCGGCCGAGGCCGCGGGGGAAATCGGCGCGAGCTGAAATCTTGATTGGCCCTTAAAGTTCCGCTGTTTGCCTCGGGGCACATCGTTGACTGAATTTTGAAAGAATCAATGATATGTTGATGGATAACATTAATGTCTGGCAGCTGAATTCCTGCTCACCCCAAGTTGATTTGCTGTCGAGGGAGGTTTTGTGGTTATTAACTTGCATGAAAAGTTTCCAGGATGCAATTAAATGTCTAATAGTCGAAAGTAAAGTACGTTCCCGCTTGTGGCCTCTGCTTTAGAAAAACCCCAAAGATCATTCCCTGCTTGGAGATGGCGTTGGGACAAAATCTCAACAAAAGGTCCATGTGTATGTTATTGAGCCTGATTATATCACGTGGTCTCAGAAGATACATTTCCAATGATCTGATCACGTTAAGGATCTCTAATCCATGTTGACTTCAAAGTTAAAAATGAGTAGTACTGTAACTGACAAACCAATCTAACCCCACGGTGAAAGAACGCACACAAAAACATGGCCACCATCAGATTCTGATCTATTTCCTGCTGTTATCATATATATGTATGACATCATATTTTACAGCCTTCATGCCCAAAGCAAAAGCTACAGATTTGGAATTCCGGGGCTGAACGCTCAGTTCTGAGAGCATATTTTCTGTAAAGCAAGCTGTTTTGACCTTCCATTTTTGATCTTGTGCTGCCTTAGTCATATGGAGTTTGGCCGTTGGTTCTTTTATCCAATTTGTTATGACAGCAGGTTAGCGGTGGTCAGAGTACAGCTTGTAGACGTGCCTGCTCGGGGCAAGTGAAAGCACTTTCATCGAAATTAGTCGAATTTCTCTTTGGGAGATACGGACCTAAACAACCTGGCGTTGCAGCTTACTGTGTGTGTGTTGGGTTGGGGTTTATCTGTTAGGAAATAATGGACAGAGCATTCACGAGGTGAATTAATATATGTATCACTCCAAAGGTTAGTTTCCATGGTTCACATCCCCTTACTTTTACTGTAGTGCCCCATCCAGGGCAAATTCACAAGTTTGACATCAGTTCGAGTGAAATGTCTCCGTGACTGTGGGATGGATTAGCTTGAAATACAGGTTCACACACTTGTGTCCCCCTCAGGATGAAGTGTATTCACTTCGATGACTTTGGTAATCAATGAACTCATCCCCGAAAGCTATCATCAGGTCAAAACTGAAATGAGTAAATACTTTGATTATTGACCAAATCCCTGAGAAACTAATTACCTTTGTATCAACCTCAGGATTTTGTGTTGAATGCTAACAGCACATGTTAGCAATATAACATAACCAAGCTAAGATGGTGACCATAGTTGACAAACAAAGCATGCCAAAGTGGTGCCCTTAAGCCTCAGTAGAGCTACAGACTCAGTTTTGTTTAAGGTCCCTGACAGGATTTCCTGTAGTTGTCCACTTTCTACATGGATCGTCATTACTGCAGTGTGTCCTGCAACGCTGGCAGCAGTCAGCCCACGTTGACGGTTTTCCAGCCAAATGAGCATGTTGAATCTGTGGCAGAGCCAGTCGGGGAGGGAATTCACTCTGAATTGCTGTTCAGCTAAGCAAGAGAAGAGACGTGAAAAGGAAGAGGAATCACCTTGACCCGGTCACTGCAGTTTCAATGATTTCACGCATTTAGTGCAGTTTCTTTTTATTTTATTTGCCATTAGCTAATTTGTACCAGAGATAGTCTTGATTAGAAATGGCTATACTAGGGAAAGTGGTGTGAATATGCTGCTTTATCACAACAACAGTATCCACTGTCTTCTGGTTCCCCTTTTTGAATTACAAATACGGACGACCATCACCTGGTGGTGTGCAGGCGCAGAACCTACATGCAGGTCGGCTGTCAGCTGTAGCCTTTGTGGTGCGTTCGAGTGCAGCTTCTTTAGCGAGACACAGGTGTCGTGAGACGACGTGACAGTTGGGTTTCCTCGCCGCTCCTTCTTTGATGTTGCTTTCATGCGTCCGGGCCCTCGCTGTTAGTACTGTGTAATATCACAACTCCGAACACTTCATGTCGGAGCTCGCAGCTCGGCTTCTAAGTGGAATTTGCTGATTTGGTTTTATCTTTGGTTTTGCTCCGTTGGTGATTAACTTCGCACTCATGAGGGTTCTGCGAAGCTTTACAGTCATTAGTGTCTCAGATCAAAACCGAAATGATGAAATGAGTTACTTTCGGCAATCAACCTTACTCATACTCCCCGTACCCGGAGGCTCCTGATGGCTTTCTGTTCCAGTTCCAGTTCCAGCTGCCGTGCATGGCGTTATGTTGACATTGTGGCATTGTGTTCTTTCTGCACGACATAGCAGTCCATTTTAATTTCAATGATATATCTGGTTCTGAATAATACACACGGAAGGGATGGGATGTTTTTCATTTCTCTTCAGCAAACTAAAATGTATTACATTGAGATTCTAAAACAGTAATTCAGCTTATCAGTCTTGTTTGACTTGTTTGACTTTGCAGAGCTGTTCAGATGAAGGATGCCATACGCACCTGTTACGTTTCTCCCCCAAAACAGAAATCACAAACTGAGGTCGCAATGGGGAAACTAACAAGAAAACACCAGAAAGGGGTCCTTGGGGGTGTATAAGGCGATGGAGATAAACTCGCAACGCCCACTAAATCTATCAAAAGGATAGAGGAACAAAAACAAAGGACCCAAAAACCAAAAGTAAAGAGTCACTGGGAGGAGGGGTTTTCTGTCTAGATGTAGGGGGAAATAAACCTCGTCACAAAAATGAAAATGCCACACCAACACACAACCAAGACAGCAAACTGATGGTGTTTACCCTCCGGTGTCACTCTCACAACGGAGCTGCTGGACCCAGCCTGCTTTTCTAACCCAGGCAGGCTGATAGGCTGCAGCTGTGCAACGAGTGCAGGTGCACTCGATCAAGGTGGATCAGGCAGGGGCGGAGTCTAATCTACCTCCACCCATAACACACCTCTGTTCTAAAAGAAAAATAGTACTGTAAGCCTGCTTTTTAATTCATAGGACACTCTCTTTGTTATGCTGAGTGCGGAACTGCGGGTCGAGGAGTCTGCAAAAGCATCGGCGAAGGACGCTTCACATGGAAATGTTCCACTAAACACATTTAAGTCTCTGGTAGTGGAATAACTTTGTATAGGCTGCGAGTCAAAGCGCCGCCGAATGTGGTATCAGTTCAAAGAGCTGTGCCGCTGGGCAAATGTTCTACAACAATACCTTAGAAAGCCTGCAGAGTGCCGGCTTGTTCTTTGTTGATTGAACATCCTTTGGCTCTTCCAGTTTTGCTCCACTTCAGCTTACCATGCTGCCTTTGACATATCTGTTGTGTTTTTTTTCTTCTTTCCTTTCCCTCCTGTACATTATGTGTTTTTTTTTTTTTTACATGAAAAAAGAAAGTCACAGGAGCTCAAAGGCTGTACGAGGGAGATAGGAGGGAGAAGAAAGTCCTGCCTGAACAGCATTCAAAGTTTCTTTTATTAAAATTCTGCACCGCTCCTGCCGCCTGGACTGGCATCGTCATTGTGTGTTGTGCGTCGTGTTGTCATCGTAAAGCGGCACGAATACAAACATATCCAGAGATATTCTAATCAATGAGGTGTTAGGTATTCATATAAACACAGCTATGAGCTGCACTCACGATCGAGGTCAGGGATATTCTCTCTGAGAGGAAAAGTGTCTTTTGTTCGCGCTGCTTCCTCTCTCATCACTGAATACATCCTCTGTTTGAACAGTATGGCCATTTCTTGCTCCACTTTGTACTTGATTCATTACAATGTATATCTCTCTGTCATGATGGGGCTATTAAGGGAAACATCTGTCAGCTGCGTGGAAGGAGCACGTACCTGTCCCAGGTGACAATCGAGGTTTTGTCTGGATGTTGTTTTTTTGTCTCCTTGCTCGCTTTCTCTCTTTTTCTTATTCTCTCTCTCTCTCTCTTTCTCCATTAATTCACTTTCACTTTGGTTCAGGCGGTGTCGGCATGGTCGAGGGATTTCTTACATAGCAGAAGCACAGGGGGACATAATGAATTAAATTTGCTGCGCTCTCCCTCTCTCTTCTTCGTTCCCTCCCTGTCTCTGTGCTCTTGTCATTATTCCAGTTACATCATCAGCCTTAAGCAAATTATGCACCTATATAGTCTTGCTGTATTTTAATAGTCAGATTAATTGACTGATCATTCTAACTCTCCTGTACCACATTCTTGACCGAACTCCACTGTTAACACTGACACTGTTGTGCTCCTGTTGTTCCTGTGATTTCCTGCAGGGAGTTTGGGAGATGGAAGGTGAACAACCTGGCTGTGGAGAGGAGAGATTTCTTGGAGTCTCCGTTACCTCTGACTCCTGAGTTCATCAGGAACATTCGACTCCTGGGCCGCAGGCCCACCACCCAGATGATCACTGACAATCTGATCAGGAAGTATGGGACTCACTTCCTGTTGTCAGCCACGCTGGGAGGTAAACACAAACGAAGACGATGTTTGACTGCAGGTTAAGATACTATAGTGGTGCACATTAACCCTCATACACTAACTAATTGAACCTTTTGAAAACATTGGACTGGAGACTCCACCATGTTTGTTCGTGTTTTTCACTTCAAGCTATGCAATCTGCCTCGGCAAGAGTGTGCAATTTCCAATAACAGAGGCAACGCGTTCAAAAATCAGAGTAATCTCTGGAACAATGGGTTTTTGATTTCAAACAGATGTAGACAAAAGCAGCGTTTTCTTTCTCAGCAAGCGACAGTCCATTTCGCTGGATAAAAATGGTTACCGGTGCTGGCAGATTGTACGATTAATTCCGCGAGTTGGTTGAAATCTCTCTTTGGTTGATTCTCTATTGTTTCAGCCGATCTGACTGAAAATGAGAACCCTGCGAAAAGGAACATGTTGATGTTGATCATGCTGACTCACTTCAGCAATAATGTAAAAGTGATATTAGGCATCAAATCAAATCATTTTTTTTAAATAGGCTAAAATCACAGTCCCATTGCCTCAGTGGGCTACACAATCTGTAGAGTGAACGACATCCTCTGTCCTTAGACCCTCGATTCAAGTGAGGAAAAACTTGCCAAAAATCAAAATGACGGTTTACAAATTGCAAGTTATTATATAGGCAAAGTCAACATGCTCACCGCCTGGTGAGTGATGTCAAAGAAAGTATCCCAGCGTAGAGCTAATTCACCCAAGTGGAGGCAAAATGTGCTTTAAGGAATGAGGCTTTAGTAAAATATGCAATTTGTGTTGATAAAAGCTTTTAGAATTTGCTCTCACGGGAATTGCATATAGAAAAAAAACACAATAACTCAGTCACGGTAAGTAACTGAATAACACATCACAACAAAATAATATTCCGGCGGCAGCACGGAATCACTCCTCGGAGATTTATGGATACTTGTAAAAGCCTGTGTTCTGTGACTCCCAATCACAATTACTTCAATTTTTGGTTTTCTGCAGCGTGATGAATGGACGAGCATTAACGGTCCTCTGAGTGAAGAAAAAACAAGAAGAAGAAAAAAAAAAAAATACGGAGAGGCTCGGGCAGGTCTAGCAAAGCAGATTTGCTTTTACAGAGCAACACTTGTCAATTACTTTGGACCTGAATCGTAGCTTAGAAAAAGGTCGCTGTTGTGAGTGGCTGGATGCGATGCAGCCCTGCCAGCTGCCTGAGCCGATGCAGCCCCCCTCGCTCTGGCTCTCAGCCAGCACTTAGTGGTATGAAGAGAGGAGAATGAGGAGTTTGCATTGGATCGTTGCCAGAGATATGCCTCTGTGGTTCTGAATGGATTGCCTCCGTGTTCAGAAACATATGGACTTAGTGAAATTAATAAATAGATTGTGATATTAAGAGGGTGCCCTTCAGCGGCGGAGGAAGAAAGGCAGCGGGCAGAAAAATGGCCCCGAAGCATTAACGCTGCATTATGATGAGGAATATGATGTGCGGCGTCTCGGGGACTCTCGAGCGGCGAGGAGAGCGTGCCGCGCCGTGGCCCCGAGACTTGTGGAGCGCTGATTGCTATGATCAGCAGCGACCGATACGCGCCGACGTGGTTAATCCTAACTGTGGTCAAGTGTCTTGGCGCTTCAGAGACCCCTTGCGTGGCTGCTTCCGCGCTCTCCACCCGCCGAGCGTTCAGCGGATGCGTCTCCCGGAGCGGAGCAGGTGGCTAAAACGCTGAAATGGTTAATTGGATTAATGTAAAACAAAAGAGCTTTTACCCGCCGCGGAAAACAGCGGCAAGCGCCGGCACTCAAACTTCATTAACAGAGAATCCGAGAGAAAAGAACAGACACTAGTTGGCACAATTTTTGACGAAGTGATTTTTGGGGAAAAGCGCGACGCATAAACACCCCGGCGTGAGTGCTTAGCGCCGAAGATAGAGGCACCAAACACCCCAAAATCACTTAAACACTTAAGATATTACCTCTTTGATTTTATGTCGGAGAAGCGTACCTCAGCCTTCAAGAAGCTTAAAGTGGGATTACACTTGGAAGCCCTTAATGGCTGCAGATAATGTACCCCCCCTTTAATTATTTCTATTAATAATTGTTATGTCTCTGTGCAGGAGAAGAGGCCTTAACGATATTTGTGGACAAGAGGAAACTGAGCAAGAAGGCAGAAGTGAGCGATTACTCGGGCAACTCCTCCACTGTGACTCTGGAAGCTCTGCACCAGCTGGCCGCCTCCTACTTCATCGACAGGGAGAGCACTCTGCGCAAGCTGCACCACATCCAGATCGCCTCCACTGCCATCAAGGTAACGCCCTCGTATCTCTATTGTCGAATCCTCGAGGCACATTGTCAGGCGAGCAATCAGCGCGCTCAAGTATGTCCTCTTTCCCCAGCCGGTATCATATTAAAGGGATATTCCGGTGTAAGTTTAATCCATGGTCTAACACACCTTGACACCGAGTAAGACTCCCCCTCGAGAGGTCAAGTTTGCTGACCGCTAGCTTAGCTAGTTTTAGCAACCTCAGAAAAGACCGCACGAAAACAATACACTGCCGCTTATGCCTCCAATTAGAAACCGCCATCAAAAAGCCACATTTAATGGTGAGAACAGCACCAAACTTCAGCAACAGTACATGTACAGTCCCAGCACACAGTACGAAGCATCAAACATCTGCTAGCTTTGCCGGATTTGTATTAAAACACAGCTCAACTCACGTGTCCTCCAGCAGCCTGCCTGTGTTGGGAAGCCCTGACGAGTCGATCACCGAGTGCTGTAGATTTCCGCAGCTCAAGGATGAAAATGTATGATTATTACTCCATTACTTCCGTTCTTTTCCCTGTCAGCTCTCGATAATAAGAAGTGAGCATTCCATGGAGTAATAATCAGTACATTTTCATCCTTGAGCTGCGGAAATCTACTGCACTCGGTAATCGACTCGTCAGGCTTCCCGACACAGGCAGGCTGCTGGAGGAGAGGGTGAGTTGAGCTGTGTTTTTAATACAAATCCGACTAAGCTAGCAGATGTTTGATGCTTCGTACTGTGTGCTGGGACTGTACATGTACTGTTGCTGAAGTTTGGTGCTGTTCTGACCATTATTTGTGGCTTTTTGATGCCAGTTTCTAATTGGAGGCGTAAGCGGCAGTGTATTATCGTGCAGTCTTTTCTGAGTTTGCTAAAACTAGCTAAGCTAGCGGTCAGCAAACTTGACCTCTCGAGGGGGAGTCTTACTCGGTGTCAAGGTGTGTTAGACCATGGATTAAACTTACTCCGGAATATCCCTTTAAATAACAATGAGCCGTCCATCCTATTTCTTTGGCGACCGTTTGTTGTCGCTTTTCCTACAGTATCTGTAAAACAAAATGTCTTAAACCGTTGTGTAGCCAAGACTAAGCTAAGCGAAAATCATCTAAAAAAGTGTTTTCTTCAGCAGCAGAGAGCTCTGCTAAGACTTGAATCACTAAAATTAGACCTTGCTCTCTTCTCTCTCTCTTTTTTTTCTTTTCTTTGCTCCTTTGTTATAAAGCATCAGACTGGCTTTGATTGTAAACATGAGCTTTTTCCAAAATCACAGTACATGATTCCAGGGTTTAAGGATTTAAGGTTTACCTCGCACTGCCATCTGGAGCTGCTGTAAAAATGGGATGCTGCCCAGAGAAGCTTCTCGTCAAAGCCCTTCTTTGACTGAAAGCAAAGCGTGTTTACCAAAATTGGAAGTGATATGATATTCTCTCCTTCGCTAACTCTATCCCATTTCCGCGAGAAACTTTCAAATACATGATGTCTTAGGCTTTTTCGAATGTGTGAAGGACAGACGTCGCGAGGAACTATCTGGACATAATGACAGCGTTGGAAGATTCAAGGGACTGTTACTGTTTAATGTTTTTGTCTCAGCCAACAGAATCACATTGCAAATACTAGCAAGTGATTATTTATGAAGGGTAGGGTTGAACAATATGCAAAAAGAGGTCCTGACAATTGTAAGTCATGAGTCTACGGGGAATGGTCATTTTTGGATTTTTGCTGGTGTCTGTACCAAATAAGCACGATCCCTTACCCAATCAGTAGGTTTCTGCCAAACCACAGATAAGTTAAAACTGAACGTTTTCTTTAGGTCCAATTTTCTGTTTCTCTCTTGTCACAACGCTGCAAAAACTCAATCTTACTCAGTATATTTGTGTAATTTCTACACAAACTATCTCATTACACCTGATATAAGATACAGTAGCCTGGAAATGATCATTTCAGTGTGCTAAATGGAACTTAATTTTAGACAGTTATCACTTGTTCCATTGGCAGATATATTTAGAAACACCATGTATTCCTTGTTATTCACTTATTTTTCATATGGCATTTTTTTCCCAGTGTGTGTTTGCTTGTGCTCTGGTTTGGTTTTCTCACACAAATCACTTGGTTAAGGTGAGGGAAACATCATGATTGGGCTTAATAATGTTGTGGTCGCCGCGATCACGGACGGAGATGGTCAAACTTCCTGTGAAAAATAGCCATAGAGAAACACGGCTAGAAATATCCTCAGATGTCCTTACAAATACGTATCCACCGTTGCGACTAGAACAGCGGGTGGCGATTTGGCAGCCTTGTTGGCAGTAATAACACCACCTCCGTCCCCCTCCACCTCCTGATGTGAAAGTCAACCATCAAGCATATACAGTAATGTGAACCCTGTTATTTAAACATGTCAACCTTGGACGCGTCTGTGGTAAAAATTAATGGCTGACATTGTATCCTGGTGAGGGGGCTGGTCTGGAGGGTATGGTTTGTAGGCAGGGACAACTCTGTAGCCCCATAATACTTTGGTTATAATGGTATATTGTTAGACAGTTCACCTTTTCAAAATATCACAGTAGATTTGAATGTTTGCACCATAATTAAATTTTGATCAATTATTCAGCTCACATTCAGAGATAATAAGAACAAAACATATAAAAGTTTTGCATATATTCATCGTATAACAAGATAGAAAGTCAAACAAATTAGAAGTGTACCGGTAAGCTTAATACCATTAAATAATACTGTGCTAAATGAAGAGTCTCTAAATAAATAGACGAGTTTGAAAATATGTGAACTAATTTCCCACTTGATCTCTTCGTACCCGTTAATCTCTATGTAAAGTGCACACGCTGTTCATTAGAAACAATCACAGACTCCGATTTTTAATCTCAGGTTTAAATTTGTCTGCCACTTCCAGTTGCAAATTAGGAAAACTGCGTCCCCTAAAAGCCATACATGTAGTTTTGGGCTGCGATTTCCTGTTCTAACACAATGATTGACGGTGAAGTGGAAAATGATGCTTTTTATCAGCCCGCTCAGCGATGAGATACGATCTCGAGCCGCCACGAGCACGCCGAGGCTGGAGGAAGCTCTGTGATGTGCACATATGGCGAGGGGAAGATAAATGAATCTTGTGAAACACAGCTCGTGACAGGTTCCTGCCTCCGGTTGTCACCTTCAGGTAGCGTGGGGTTAATAGGGCTGCGGAGAGGCGGATGACCCTCCTTCCTGCCTTTTTTTATCCCTCTGAACACAGTGGTAGTCGGCTTGTGAAGTGTGGCTTTCTCTGCTACAGCAGAACATGAATCAGACTCCCCTGCACTTCTATCAAAGCTCCGTCCTCGCACTACATTGTGTTCGGGGAGGGCTGGGTATTTCTTTTGCAGCTAAGGTGGGCACATCAGAGGTGCAGAGGCAGACGCTTTTGTGTGTTTCATTTCTTGGGAATTAGGGTTTTTCTGTAGCTACAGAAAGGAAGCGAGCGCGCTTTCATGCTCCAAAGGCAGTCAGCGGGCGTAACTGACAGGTAGGAAGTGGAGAGAGAGGAGAGGCTCACCTCCATCACTGGTAGAAAAGCGAGTCAAAGGGAGTGACACATTCTTCCACACATGTGCATCGTTTGCCACAGGGCGTTGACCCACGCAAGCAGCGGAACAGATACAACTCCTCTGCATGAATTTGTAATCGAGTGAGTTGAGGAATGAATGGAAAAAGGGCTGGCGAGGCAAAGCCCCCCCGCTGTCTGCATGCAAAGGGGAAATTGAAGCTCATTTTGGAGGAAAAGCTTGTTACTGTTTTGGTATGCTGGGGGTTGGCCGTGGAATTCTGGGCTCTTTTAAAAAAAGACAGTGCAGAGCAGAGTCTACGATCATATCGGCTCGTTTCTACAATAAGTAATGACTCGAGCTGTTCAAGAGCATTTCTGTTGCACTTGAGAGTTTTCCCAGACTGACCTAATGGCGATATCCCCAACTGACTGGGGCCATATTCGCCACGCCGTCGGCTTGTTCATCAATGCGTGCAGACAGACTTGGGGGAGGAAACTGCGGGGATGTGTCTGGTTTCATATTTTCATCTTGTGGACAGCTGCACGGTTGTATAGTGTTCTCATTATGGTAGAGAAATACTTTGTGTTCCCTGACTCAATCGATTGTTGTCCGGACTATCACAGAGCAGATAGACGGCTAACTCGATCATCTACGATCGCAGTCAAGACAAACTTCGTTTTTACAGCTTTTTTTTCTGGCATCGGGGCACCAAATGGAAACATGAAAAGAAAAAAAGTAGTTTTAGACTACTGAGCAATATATTTTAGACAGAAAACTTGGTAAATCAAGTATCCACACACTGACACACTCATAAATCCATGAGTAATGGCTCAGAGCTGCATTGAACACTGAATCAAATGGATATGTGAGCGTGATAATAACCAGCTCATCATATATTTCAGTCTTATTGCTCTTATCAAACCTTGGCGAACAAGAATAAACATAACGTGAGTAATACTTTACAACATTACCTTGTCCATGACCGTTTGTACCTACATTTGACAGCTTGGATCATTTGTGTTTATTCGAGTTACATGCAGGAGTATTTATTAGCCCCAAACAGCCAGATTAGTTTACCGTACATTAGCTGAAAGCTAGCAAGCAGCGGCGCATATGAAGGGCATGTGTGTCTGTTTGAATTCAGTTCAACCTCTCACTTAACTCAGCACTCACCTGCCAGAGACTCCGGTTCTCCCTCTTCTTTAACTCCCTCTCCTCTCTGTGACGTTACGTTCATAAAGCAAAGTAAATTTCCACTCTAGTGCTTGTTGGTGTACTCTACATGAAGGCCCAACCACGGCGGTCATCTCTGTGGATCACTGCTGCAGTCAGGTTGTTAAACAGGAGTGAGGATGAATCTACTTTTTAAGAAGAATCCGATGTGACTTTGGGTGTTTATTCCCCAAGAAGGGCTAAGATCTGCACCCAGCTCGCCTCTGCTGGGTTAACGTCTACCCGTTTTTGTAAATGAACAAAGACAAGCTTGTAGCTTTGATCGTAGCATTTTCATTTTAAAAAAATGGATTTTCTAAGGCAGTACTTTAACTATTGTAACAATTATTCACTTGACAGTTTCATTCCAATTTAGTCTTTGCTCCAAAAGGCAGTAACCTATCATTGTCCAAATGTTTGTGAAAGTAAAATGACTATTAACTACAGTTTGATTAACTAACCATCACTGATAGATGGTAAACTGAAAGCGATGGCGCAAATCTTTGCTGGCAGTCACAGTGTTAACTGTAACGACTGTATAGCACGCAGTACGTCTGGCAGTGTGTGTACTGCCCTCTAGTGGCCAACAATCATTCAAAGCAGCTTTAATGGAGAAAAAAAAAGGGTTCCATCTAGCTTTAGAAGAGGTTAAAGTTGGATCACATCTCAGCTCCTCTGGCAGACCTCTTCAAGAACCAAGAACATACATGTGTGTGCCAGGCTGCATTAAAGGTTTGCTGTAATTCAGAAATGTGCTATATGATTAATAATTCGCTGTATGTGTCTATGATCAAAGCCTCGTCCTATGCTTCTCTTCCTCCCACTCTGCTGTTTGAATAAGTCGGTGAAAGACCTCAAGCACCTGAACTAAAAGTTCACACCATGAAATAAGAAAGACAATATACCAATGAAAGAAAAGAGAAACTCCCACAGTGCACCAGCCTTCGCTTCATTCCCTCATATAGCCGTGTGTCAGGATACAGGTGGCCAATAATGTCCTATTAAGTATTTTTAATATACCAGAATGCATCTACAGTGAATAGCAGCTGCTACGTGAAGCGGAAATTGAATACTCTGCTCATCAGTCAATGTGTTGCCATATGGCATATCATATGGCACATCAAATAATTCCTTATATGGATTCAATATTCATGCGGTGTGAAACCCAGCATTGTATCTAATTTCCTCACATTCATATCAGGATTAAAATCCCTCACGAGGGGAAACAAGGGATTTATAATGTGATATAAATATTATAGTCAAAGAATTGCGCCGAAATTATCTTCATTTTCCTTTTCCCATTCAGAGGGGATATTTATTCTTCCGCTCACAAACCCCTTTCTTCTGGATTAGGCTTTTGATTAAAGAGCCCCGCACTGGGTTTTCACTTCCCCGCAGCACCGGCCTCAATATGAGCTCCCGAGCCCTTCAGCCCTCTATGATTGTGTTACTGATCGACTGACCCTCATTGTCTCGCCTCATCCATCTGTCACTTTACACCAACTGTCCTCTGACAAGCCTGACCAGGACAAATCGCCAAACAAAATACGGTGTCCCCGACCCACAAAGAGAGAAAAATGAGAATCTGTTACACGCTCCCCGCCGTGCCACGGCGAGAAAAAAGGAGAGTGCTGAAATAAGAGCTCTTCTTTGCAAATGAAGTGAAAATGGATGCTTTGCCGGAGCTGCTTTGTGGCAAAGGTCAATCGAAACATCTTCAATCAGCGACTGGACCCAAAAAAAAAAGAAACGTTTTAGCATTCTCGCAGAAAAATGAGTGCAGCAAAGCACTCTTACAGCAATTTCGAAGACTCTAAATGAGCTTACCCCCACTTTCTTTCTGTTTCTTTCACATTCGCGAGTACAATCGATTATGTAGAAACTGCTTTAACAGAACAGAGACGGGCTTTTATGTTACACAAGGCACATTTAATTGGCTTCCCTCTAATTTTATATCTGTAATTCAGAAGTAGCCTTCAAGTGGGGTTTGTGTGTGTGCATGTGTGTGTTCTAAAATGGATGCTACGGAGCATTTATATATGACTTTTTTTTTTTATGTGTTGTTGCCCAGGTGACAGAAACCAGAACAGGTCCTCTTGGATGCAGTAACTATGACAACCTTGACTCCGTTAGCTCTGTGCTGGTCCAGAGCCCTGAAAATAAAGTCCAGCTGCAAGGTTTGTCTGATTTTAAAGACTTTACTATGATTGTTGTGTTACATTTTTTGAAGATCAAGCATTCTTATATATGACAAATGCTAAGTAATAAAAAAAAGGGCACACAAATATGCAGTTTTATAGATTTTATTGCCTGATATTGCCACTGCACTTTCACTGTCACTCCCCGAGTTTGCATTTTGATGACGGCACTAAACCCAGCTTCCTTTCACAGGCTTGCAGGTGATCCTTCCGGACTACTTGAGAGAGAGCTTCGTGCAGGCTGCTCTCAGCTACATAGCCTGCAATGGCGAGGGCGAGTTCGGCTGCAAGGACAACGACTGCTGGTGCAACTGCGACCCCAAGTTCCCCGAGTGCAACTGCCCTTACATGGACATCCAAGCCATGGAGGAGAGCCTGGAGAGGATCACCGAGACGTGGGAGATCTTCTACAAAGAGTTCGAGGAGTCAGGTAACAAAGCCCCCGTGGAAAATAACGAATTCTCTCTTCCCTTTCACTTCATCTTAATGCGGCGAAATCAAACTTTGAGAACATAAATCATTCACGTGAGAGGGAGTTAGGGTGAATTCCAGAGTTTTATCTGCACCGTTAAATCTGACTGAGGATCCTATATGTATGTTCCTCCCTTTTCTGTGATTTATAGGTGAACTATAATAGCTGGTCGTGAATCCTGCGCCCTGGCACGCTATCTGCATAAAGCAAATTAACAAGGCGACAGCACGGGGTAGAAAAAAAAAAAAAAAAAAATCAACAGCTTTCGGCTCAGGTAGTTCACAATATGTCGGGAGCAGATTAATCAGCTATAAAAACCCATTTATTGCGAGTCCGGCTTTTCGTATCACCGGGGAAACAGAGTTTGAGTGGAGGCTCCTAGCATAATGTTTGGTTATTATTGCCGTGCTCAGTCACCCTGCCTCGGTGATTATTACTCAGGTGAAATCAAAATGGATGTCTTTTTTTTTTTCCCCACTCCTCAGATTTGGCTGAAATATCCCTAAGTGCAATTACTTTCAAAGTTTATGTTTTAATAGCCGGGTGTGAAGCGAGGGCGGGAGCGTGCTCAGAATGCCGACACGAGCGATCGTCGTAAATGTGTCCTTCAGCGAGGGATACACAGATCTCTATCGCTCTGTTTTATCAGCAGAGGAAGAGGCCAGGACACACTGCTGATGGAGATGGAGGTAATACTTCTCCCAAGAGCCACTGCTGTTGTTAACCTGGACACAAAATTGTGATAAAAAAAGGACATAACGGAATCAGAAAAGTTACCTATTATTGTTAAAGCACGCTGTAAAGTATAGTCAGTAAGTGGCGTTTGCATTCCGAATAAACATATTGACTTCCTTATTTCATGTCACTGACTGTAAAAACTAGTGGCCGGAGCCACTTTTACCTCAGCCACAGGTTTCTGAAGAGCCAGAATTAAGCTCATGGTCTGCCTTTTGAAACACGCCCATCGAGCTGAAAACTATCACGCTAGTTAAGGCTAACAAGCCATCTGTGATCACACATAAAGAGAAGCAAATCCTGCCGTATTTTTCACATTAATTTGGTTTATTTTCCCTAAAAAGTCAGAGCACCTTCAGAAAAAAAGGAAAAAAAACAAAAAAACTATGCTCTCCTGAACTCTGGGTGTTTATTCCTCCAGAAGCTCTCGGCTCTGCCCACAGCTGTCTGCCAATTAACACAAACAGGGTGGAACCCCGACATCTGTCCCTCTGCTGTTCATACAGTTAATCACACAACAAGTCACATCACTGTCACATCACTTTAAGCCTTAATGTAATTTAACTGAGTGAGTTCCATAAAAATTCACTCCCACATGTACAGTTGTCGTGAATGGAGAAATTAGCTATTAAGACCAAAATCATTTCCGTACCAGGCTTAGAATATGATTCTCTTTGTGAAGTTGTACATTTTTACATGCTGTCTTATGTGAACTGACTCGCTTTTGGAGCCAGTCTCAACTGGCCACTCTGGGTACTGCAGCGTTTGGTACTTCAGCATTGGCTTCATTTTTTTTTAGCCCCAAGAGATACCGCTAGTTTTATGTATGTTCATATACAGTATATAGTGGCCATTATAGTGGACAGTAATAAAGTGAGGATGATCATTGTGACAAAAGTTATCATATTTTTTCAAAATAAAAATCCCTGCATGAATCCATGTAGGGATATCCTCAAAACACATACAAATCAAATAGATTGGTGTAAATTAGCGCATAAAGGAGGTTTGCCTGACAGAAAATGATCGTGATAGTGATACTGTTATTAGCAGTAGTGGTACAGATTGCTGCAGCTGTAATACTATATCTATATTTAGCCTTTTTAATCACTATACAGTCTCATGCTCAGAATAATGATGATATCTTGGCATAGTTTAATCCATATTGACGTGCCAAAGTTTGGAGTAAATATTTTGCTTCCTGCTTTTAAAGTAGACCCTTTCTCATTTTTTTACCATCTTTATTGCAATTCTGGATGATTTTCGTTCCCTTTTTCGCTTTACTGAATGTAATCAAAAACGTGGAGGTGACTTTTTATAGCACCACCTGTCAGATGCTGTGCCCCAATTCAGATACTCCGATGCCTGCATTTCTAGCTGAAATAAAAACAGGCTGCCAAGGTCTAAACAATTTCAAAGGCTCCTTCAAACACAACCGAGCCGTCTCCGACTGCCTCGATTCCTCAGACTGGAGGACGTGGCGGGTACCACCCTCTGTGTTTTACAGTATCCCACAATCCAGTGTGCACCGGTCAATTGTTTAATGGAGCGTTGAGCTTGGGCTTGTCATAAAGTCATAAAGACAAGAAATATCACCTGACCATGTTGTATTTACGAGGTATTTTGTTTTAAGTGGTCATTATTGACCATAAATATATGATGTGATCTGGACCCATGAAAAAGTCACTGATGGATGTTAATAAGCGTAAATATAAATGTCTTCTTGTAAGCAGCCACAAAGATGTATTTAGTGTTAACACGCCAGTTGTCCATCAGGTGTTGAAGTGAAATGCCACAACTACACTATAATCTAGCTAATCTATCTAAAAGTAGCATAATTACACACATCACGTAGCTATTGGGAAAACAAACTGAGAGAAATGGCTTGGTTGCCTCACTGAGAGGATGGAGGTGCGCAGACTGTCGCCTGCAGCCCCCTCATGTAACGCCTGGGCCGCATCAAGTGTGTGAGCGGCGCATGACGGATGCGGCACCGCTGCTGTGTGAAAGTGATCGATAATGATGATTTTCCGTTATCCTCGTTAAGAAAGACAGAGAGAGGCAGGATTACACGCGAGAAAATACTGCCTTTCACCTGGTGTGATGTCGATAGGACTATCCATAGATCACTTCCAGGTCTCGATCCCTACTCGACTCTACTCACACAGGCTTTGGCTGCTTTTTTTCGCATGGGTGCTGAAACGAAAAGGTTCCACGACACATACGAGCTGCTATCACAAGCAGTGTGGCACAGACGTAACGCCTCGCTGTGGCTGCTCCTTCTTGTTCCATCACTCCCTGCTATATTTCACACCAGTCAACTGTTAGCCAGTTTTGAAAATGCACATTTTTTGATGGACGATAGCGGCTCACTGACAAAACACACTGTGCTTCCTGTGACTAATTCAGAATACGAGTGGGCTCTTGTTGTGGCGGTGCACAAACACCCGGCGTCTTGTAAAATGTCCTGTGTAATTGGTGACACCGGTGTTGTCGCAGGTTTGTTTGGGGGGGTGATTTCCGCGGCGTGGCGTGCCTAGTGTTAAACAACATTTGTCGCGGTCGTGCCTCCTGTTTCACAGACTACAGAGGATACGAGGTGTTAACAATCCTTCAGGAAAACAAACAAAGCATTTATTTTTTTGCGCTGATGTTAAAATGCTATGATAACCCATTTTTTTTCCCGTTACAGATGAATTCAAGGCCTTTTACGCGAGGCTGCCCCAGAACTACTTCCTGAACGTGTCGACCATCCAGCACTTGTGGTCGATGGACGGCTTGTTCCAGTGGCGGTACGAGCAGCTGGAGAACAGCATGCGGGTGCTCTCCAGGCGAGCCCAGAGAGTCATTTTCAAGCTCTTCAGTCTCAGTAAAAGATGTCACCGACAGCCCCAAGTCCGCCTGCCGCGAGAACGGTGAGCGCAGCTGCTGGAACATGCTCGCCATGTGTTTGTTAACTGTGTGAATCTGGGAAATTGAATCAAACGCAACTGGATTTGGTTTTTGTCTTGAAGACCTTTCACCATCATTGATGAAGCCTCTTGGATGAGAGGTGAAACGTCTTCAAGACAAAAACCAAATCCAGTTGCGTCCATCCAAGAGGCTTCATCAATGATGAAGCCTCTTGGATGGACGCAACTGGATGGACGCAACTGGTGAAACGTCTTCAAGACAAAAACCAAATCCAGTTGCGTCCATCCAGTTTCACATTTCATGTTTCACCTCTCATCCAAGAGGCTTCATCAATGATGAAGCCTCTTGGATGAGAGGTGAAACATCTTCAAGACAAAAACCAAATCCAGTTGCGTTCGATTCAATTTCCTTGAGATAACTATGACCTGGATGAATGAGAATATTCACAGACTATGTGAATCTGATAAATACGAATTCCTTTAACAATCCTTTAATAGATTTTAGTCTATTAAAGCGTGACTACGTCGCTGAGTGAACCTGCAGCAACATTTTGACATTAAAGCAGAGTCTTCTCGTCGTGTACTTTCCTTTCGCTTGCTGTTTGATCTCCACCCTCGTGCAAGGTTGTTGCATTTTTATGCCCGGAGCTGCTGTACATGGCGTCGCAGGCTGCAGCGCTCTCCACAGACTAATCCAGGGGCGTAGGTGGAAGCAAACAAGCTGCCACACTGCGGTGGCATTTCACTTGTATACCCTCACAACAAACCTTCGGCGAATGCAAAGGATTTCATTTTCATCTCTTTTGTATAGCTTTCACCGAGCGACACACTGAAATGCCGGTTAACAAGCTTGACATCTACAGAGCAGTGCGATTTTCCAACCCCGTTTTTAAAAACACACATCGTTCCTCCTGAAGATCACCGCGAGTGAGCTCACCTGCCTCGTTCTGCTGTTATCAGCTGCTCCGACTGTAAACTCCGACTTCACGAGTCACTGCTGCGTTACGTTTTTTATCGAGCCTCGTGAGTCTGCGTGAAATCATCAAATCTCCGTTTCATTTCACCAGATGAAATCCCTCTGAAACCAGATTCTCTGCGTAGGTTTTATGGCTGAAAGGAAGGAAATTCAACATTTGCAATGTTCTATCTGTGTCAGTCTCAGAGGTTTTTAAAATTCTATTTTTTTCCTTACCAAAATCTTAGGAAATTCTGAAAAAGGGGACGGAACATGTGTCGATTCACAGCCACATTATAATATCTGCTTACGTCTGTTTCAGAACCAGTCGAAAACACTGTTCAAACTGAAGTTGAGCTGACTGACACTCCTTCTCATGCCTTAGTTGTGTGTTAGTATTTCCTAAATTGCCACCTATTGCTTTGCATCAGGGTTTAATTTGTCACAGATCCTGATGGAACAGGATCTTTCCAATCTGATTGGATCCGACTCCTTTGTCACCATCAAAATCTGAAAATTAAAATGAAGTTTAGTGAAAAAAATATGGTGTTATCTATTCTGTCATTCTTTTATTTCCTATTGAGGTCACGCGTCAATTGCATTTTATTATCTAATTTTTAAAAAAGAGAGACGGGGAGTTTTGATGCCTTCTGGTATCTACATGTTTGGGGTATGGTTACTTTTCGCCCTGAAATGGTTTGATGACTATGGCTGAGTTAGGAGGCGCCTGAGTTATTGTCTATATTGAAACGGAGCAGAGGAGATCGATCAATAGATGGAAAGACAGACGGAACACGTCACCGAGTTCCGGTGCTGTCTGCCTGCGTTTCGCGGTTGTAAATAAAATATATTGCCCTACTTCCAGTTTCCCCATCGGAGCGATTCACAGACGGAAGGGAGACGACGTGGAAGTGAAGGGACACTTTCTACACGCCTCTCTGCTGCTTTTGAGCGATTACTTTGAACGCCCTGATTAATAAGTGAAAACAGATAATGGTCCGTTTGCAAAGCAGCTAGGCGATGTCAAACGTCGGGCACTGCACATTTCTGATGCACTCTGTTACTTTTCTCTCCCACTGACCTTCAGGAACAGTCTGATTCACAAACTGTGCGCTGCTGTGAATTATTCCCCCCAAAAATGGCACCCGCTTTTGAAAATAGCGACATCCTGGTGTGCAGGGAAATACTGATTTAGTTTGAGTTCGATTGCTTGTTTTGCTTTGTTCTTTTCAGTCCACTGTGACTCTTAAAGGGATATTCCGGTGTAAGTTTAATCCATGGTCTAACACACCGTTGACACCGAGTAAGACTCGCCCTCGAGAGGTCAAGTTAGCTGACCGCTAGCTTAGCTAGTTTTAGCAACCTCAGAAAAGACCGCAAGAAAACAATACACTGCAGCTTATGTCTCCAATTAGAAACTGCCATCAAAAAGCCACAAATAATGGTCAGAACAGCAGCAAACTTCAGCAACAGTACATGTACAGTCCCAGCACACAGTACGAAGCATCAAACATCTGCTAGCTTTGCCGGATTTGTATTAAAAACACAGCTCAACTCACCCTCTCCTCCAGCAGCCTGCCTGTGTGGGGAAGCCCTGACGAGTCGATTACCGAGTGCAGTAGATTTCCGCAGCTCAAGGGTGAAAATGTCTGATTATTACTTCATGGAATGCTCAGTTCTTATTATCGAGAGCTGACAGGGAAAATAAGGGAAGTAATGGAGTAATAAACATGCATTTTCATCCTTCAGCTGAGGAAATCTACTGCACTCGGTAATTGACTCCTCGGGGCTTCCAAACACAGTTTTTGTGCGGTCTTTTCTGAGGTTGCTAAAACTAGCTAAGCTAGCGGCCAGCAAACTTGACCTCTCGAGGGGGAGTCTTACTTGGTGTCAAGGTGTGTTAGACCATGGATTAAACTTACACCGGAATATCCCTTTAAGGCGGTTCCAAAAATGCCTCATTGTGTCCTGATCCACAACGCGTATCATCAGGGTTTAGTTCAGGCAACTCAAAGTGTTTGGTTAATAAGGAGAGACTAGTCGAGGTGTCTAGGTGGTTTGGACACCGTTTGAAACAACAGTCTCATGTGACAAAGTTGGACGTTCTGTACAACCTACACTTTGACCTCCTCCGTGACTTTTTGGAAAGTTAGACCATCGTTCCTTTGCTGCTGAGAGAGGACAGTCATTATTCATATGCCAGCGAGAGGTCACTTGTCATAGACCTAGGTCATTTTAAATGTCTGTCCAATGTTCTCCTTTCTCCGTTGAGGGCAGTCTCTGAGTTTTGGGCTAGCGTTCAGTTAGAATCTAACCGACACTGGCAGCTACGTAGCATTCACATCGACTGAGCTTCCACAGTAACGGCAACGATGCTAGACAGCGCTCCGTCTGTCCCTCGCTTTCTTTCCGTCTTTCTTTCCCCTCTCTCGGCGCTCACCTCTGTCTTGTTTTCTCCAGCACCTCGTGTAAACATACATTAACCACTTGATCTACGCGGCTGATATTCCCACCTGCTTGCCAAGAAAAGGTGCGGGAGCATCCTCGCCCTCGTGCAGTCGGTGTTTATCTATGTTATTACCGTTGCGTCAAACGTGAAGCTTCCCCCTTTCATTTCTGTCTTCACAGAAATCTCCATACTCGGTGGAAAGAGATTGGAAATGGGATGTTTGTCAGTTTGCCTGGGAGAGAAAAGGAAGCTCTTGAAATACCCCCCTCACTCTGCCTTTAACATCCTGTTTGAGGCACTCGAGATAGATGAGAGATCTGTGATTGATTTTGCTTCCTGGGGGCTACTTTTTTCAGCCGCGCTGACAATTATGAGCAAATAAGCCAGTCGAAGCAGCAGACGGCTTGCCTTTTATTAGCCGGGTAATGATAAGACTACGCAGTACACTTTGTGCTCAAACTTTCGCCATCAGGCATAATGATGCGCATTGTCATTCAAGTGATGTTTTCAGGACTTCTGCTTTAATCAGCTCGGGAAACGTCTTTCTAACGCGCAGCCTTTTCCCCCAAGAAAAGGTGCCCGATTTCCTTCCCGAGCGTCGGGGTCTCGTCGGGAAGAGTGCTCTCATCTCTGTTTGACTACTAAGAGGGCGCAATTAAGACTTGCGTCGAAAGTGTCGAATTGCTTTTTAATGAACTTTTCGAGACGTTGGGCGGATCAGACCGGTTTCATCCTCACAGTTTCACACTGTTTCAATCACGTTAAATCTTACAGGAAAACATGGCCAGAAGTTGTGATTATTGCGTATCATGACACTGGGTCTCGTCTTCCCTTACATTCTTCGCATTGATTGCTTTTGTAAGCTTCCCTGAGGATTTAGCGGGGAAATCTGCTGGTTTGCCAATTTTCTCTAAATAGCATATAAACAGTACCTCTGACAGAAGATAAATGTGAGTTAATAAGAGAGCTTCTGAAAATAAGCACAATTCCGCTCCTTTGGGGAGCCTCTGCTGACAGCAGAAATACTCTAGATATGGTAAATGGAGTCGCTTTTTCTAGTTTCTGAACCACTCAAAGCTCACTCACAGGTGGAACGGCCACTGGGAGCAGTTTGGGGGTTCAGTATATTGCCCACGATGCGCAAATTAGTGGATGACCCGCTCTACCTCCTACAGGACCTGAGACGCAACCATGCGACAAAAAAAAGAAAATACCACAATTTACATTTTTAAAGCAACATTATGTAACTTTTTTACCTCAGAAATAACATCCTTCAAATTATTCTGATGGTACAGCGTCTTGTAACAGGGAGAATGGTGTCTCTGTCTCAGCCACATCACTTGTTTCTGCATTACGTAACTTCAGTGAGGGGGTAGGATCACGGCGTTACATACGTTTACTTCAACATACAAGTTTTCAACACAACATCATTATGACGTCATGACTTCTGTTTGTAGTTAGCACCTACGTAAAGTCTGACAAACTGCTTAAGACCTGGGATTTGCATTTACAACAGTGGTGTTGCACTCAGAAACTGTGGGGGGGCGCCAAGTTGCGTAAAATGCTGATTCCTACATATTGTTGCTTTAAAATCACTATATTTTCATAAATAATTACAAATTAGCTTCACAGTTACACAAAATATCATTTTTTGACCAGAATTTATACAATCTATTTTTACAAGTGTTAACTGAAGGAGCCCACACCACATCTTCTGGACACACATTTCATTTCATTTCATTTTTCAGTTAGTTCCCTCAGTACTCATGCCTATTATTCCAAAAGCGGATGTTAGGGTCAGCAGTGAGATCATATATTCAGTGAACAAGCTTATAGACACAATCGTGTCTCTTCCCAGCTGGCACTAGAAGTCAATTAGACGTCATAGAGACGTCTAATTGAGACGCCTCCGATGTTGAATAGACGTTAGTATTTAGTTGAAAATGAAAATCGGGTTAACGTCTGAACTTAACGTTGGTCCGACGTTGGATATCAGTTATGTAGGCTATCTTAAGTCAAATCAACGTTGTTGATAGATGTTGTCCAGACATTAGAATTTTGTCATCAAAAAGGTCATTATTCAACGTCAAAGTTGTGTGAGTACAAGACGTCTGACACACGTTGGGTTTTGGTTGCCAGACACCACAACATAAAAACAACAAAATATTAACGTCATTTGACGTTAATATTCCTATGTCAAAAGATGTTGAAAGTAGATGTCAGTGGACGTTGGGTTTTGGTCACCTGACGTCATGACTTGAATCCAACCAAAGACCAACGTCTATTGACGTCCGGTGCCAGCTGGGTTCTACGTCTCCTGTATGCTAGAGTTGGTCACTTCTTTTTACAATGCTACCTTATATTACAGAATACAGTGATTTTTGAGTCAGCAATCTTTATTATAACTGTTTTGAGAAGGACGTTTTCTGTGTCGACATGAGAACGCAGGAAACCGAGTTCACAAAAGGTTTTCTCAGTTTGGAGTGGAAGAACTTGACGGGCCTGCGCCGAGTCATGACCTCGCCCTCTCCAACACCTTCGGGATGAGCTGGAATGCCGACTGTGAGCCAGATCACCTCGCATCAGCGTAGGACCTCACTAAAGCAGCAGCGGCTCCGTGGGAGAGAATCCACTCAGCCAGTTTTTCGAAATCGCGATGAAAGCTTGAAACCAGAAGACTGCGGGTTATCGCGGCGGATTGATGCCAGTGGATTGAGAACGACATGTAATGTAATGTTTGGACATCCACATACTTTTCACCAAGTGTTACTTGTATTACTTCAAAGCTCTGTGGGTTAAAGTTGGTATTAGTTTTGTGTCAGGGAATCCAATATGGGTAAAATTCCACAAATCTCCAGGAAATCCCTTTATCTTTTCAAAGACCCCGAGTTCTTCCTTTATTGAAAATATTATCAACAGAAGCAGAGCGCGAGAGTCTTTTAATGAGTGGGTGTTGCAGGGTTTTTCCAAAAGCCAACAACTGTAAATTCGGCTGAACTCGTTCTCCAAAAAACGGCGTTGCTAGAAGACAGAAGACATTTTGATTCACAGCAGTGTTTTGGAGGAAGAGTAGCGGGGAGCAGGACGGCTGTACACAATCACGCCAGGGAACTACCAGTCCTGTCTCGGCCAGTGCTTTGCTCTGCTGAAGCTGTCGGAGGTGAAATACCTTGCCCGCAGGTAGCGGCTGATGGAAAGAAGGAGCCCCTTTGGTTCATTTCCCATCACTGCTTTTTTTTCCATTAGGGGGTCTTGATATTCAAATCTGTGATTCTCTGAACTCAGACTCACTTCCCACTGTCAAGCGCACAATGAGATCGGGATACGCAGGAAGGATGCCCCCAAATGTAATCCGGCAAACATTTTCAGATTAGCATAAAGTTTACCACAATACACCCTCATCAAAGAAAACGCTTTTTTTTTTTTATTTGGCTTTCTGAAAGGAAAAGCCAGCGGTGTGCGCCGTGCGTTTCTTCTTTTCTGCGAGCAAAGAGGATAAGAGGCATAAAGGGATCACAGTCGAGAAAGTGCTACAGACGGGAATCAAACTCCGGCCCACATAGGGGAATTATATGTGCATCTGAGAGTCAGGTACCCCGCGGCTGCAGCGCACGTCTAATATTTATGTCACAAACTGATCAAAGACGACTTTCTTTTTCGTCTCCGCATCTCGCTTTCTCCTCCTTTTCAAACACATATTCCTTGCATGTGTAACCTGCTCTCATCGTGGGGCCCTTTAGGACAACAAAAGCATGAAAATGAGCATCTGACACAGGAATCTGCGGCCAGCTTCACTCAGTAACATAAAGGTTTTTGTGTAAGTAATTCTGTACAATCTTGACATCATTATTCTGCTAAAACCAGCTGAATAAAGACTATGGGTATACTTAGTAAGCACGAGTCTATAGCAGTGACATTAGATTGAACTCTACACCTTGCAATACCTGTAATCCTAGGACAGCCATTTAACGTGGACTAGCACGCTCAGCTAAAACATGTAAGATGCAACTCGAGCTTGAATGTGGAAATTGCAGCTTTCAGTCTGACCCTGTGGCCTTCATCAGTCAGTACGTTTACATGCAGCAAGAAATTCAAAATTCTTATCATATCAGACCTAGTTCGGACTTTTAAAATGCATGTAAACACCTTAGTCCGACCTACTTCGGACCTATTTTGGACCACAACGGACATCTCAAAATCGGATAAGAACAGATAATAGATAGATAATTCGTTCACTGTCGGCATATTAACGCCATGGAGGCTCGGCTATCGTATTTTTGCATTCTGCGCATGCTCGAGATTTTCCGCTGGGGCTTTCACCCGGAAGTGAAAGGAGACGTAAATAGTGGCGTTGTTGTCGGAAAAGGTCATTCGAAAACATGACTTCAACGATTCAACGTTCTTATTATGTGCATTATCAGGAGGAAATTAATGCCCGTAATGTACGCTACTGTAGCGTCGTCCAGCTCCTCGTACGCCATCTTTGTTTGAATGCCGTCAGATTGTTTGTTGTTGCTGATAAGTAGAGGTCAACCGGAAGTGGCTCTTTGTTGAGAGGGCTACAGCGCCACATAGCGTACGGAGTCAGACATGCTCCGGCCACTTTTCCGATTCTCTGAACGGCATGTATACTCAGACCAGCGATCCGGTCTCATGCATGTCATTATCTGATACGATAAGAATTTCGAATTTCTCGCTGCATGTAAATGTACTGAGTGATGGAGTTCGCCCATAAAATGGAAGAATTACAACCACGGCGCATAAGTTATCTTTACCACGATAGGGACATTTGTCTCATGTTGCGCGTGCACTTGTTCTTCCCTCTCTGGCAGTTTAGCTGAGAGGGGTACGTGCCTACGTTGCCCTCAGCTAGTCTGAGCCCTGAAGCCCCGCCCTGCTGGGATGCGACTGTGTGTTTTTCAAACAGCCCCCACTGCACTGCCAGTGGAGCGTCGAGCTGCTCGTCTGTTTCACCAAAGTTTATTTAACGTGTCGCATATTCAAACAACTTCACACTGAACACTAGACTTTCTCGAGTCCTCAGTAACACAAACGCCAAGTGTGAAGTCACTCAGATGAATGGTTGTTGAGAAGAAACGATTCCTGACGGCTGCGGTGCATCGTAGCTTTATCTGTGTGGCTGCCTTAATGGATAATGGATCCGCTAAATGTTTGCTTTTAGCGATATCTTTTCATTTCTCAACCAAACAACTTCTTCACACTCAACAATGCACGTCCTTTGGTCTCCAGCAGTACACCCGCCAAGTGTGAAGAAGAATGGCAGACAGACAAAGAGTCCCTCCTTTATAGTCAGAAAAACAGTATTTTGTAGCGGGTCCAAATCACGCATTGAAATATAGTGATTGAAATAAAACTGAAAGAATTGTTAGGTAACCTAGACATGTCAAGTTTAATGTATATCAATAGCAAATTTTAAACAATGTAAGTTGACCGAACAAGGCCAAAGAAAAATAAGGTCAACACAACAGACGATGGAATATCGAGCTAGAGATAAAATCCCTGAGCCGTGTAAAGAAGCATCTTAAAAAGAACTTTCACAAAAGGTCTTTTGACCCGCAAATTACCTAAACCACGCTTGCTTGAATCCTGTCGGGCCTGTCTGCATACTTTACATTATGCTGATTATGCTTTAGAATTTTAACGAGCAAGCTGTCTGCACACCCAGACAGGTGTCCCGGACCCAATAAAGCAGCTACCTATTAAACCGGCTCATCCTATAAGTCCTGCTCAATAATTATTCCCTCTCTGCCACCCCTCTTCTCTTCTTCTGTTTTTCTTCTTTCAGGCCTCAGTCCTACTGGCTGAGTCACTTCCAGTCTCTCCTGTACTGCTCGGAGAACAACCAGCTCGGCGCGTTCTCCGAGGAGCTCCACAGCTGCAGCTGTCGATACGAGCACAGCCCCTGTCAGCTGCCGCCGCCCTGCTCCGTCGGGGAAGGCTCGCTGTGTGCGGCGTGCGCGCCAGACAACCACACCCGCTGCGGGAGCTGCAACCCGGGCTTCGCTCTGATGCAGGGCGCCTGCAGGCCCATGGTGGCAGACTCCACAGAGAACTACCTGGGATTCGAGACGGACCTCCAGGATTTGGAGCTGGGCTACCTGCTGCAGAGAGCCGACCGCAGGCTGGAGGTATTTTTCCTTTTAGCTTTTGTTTAATCAGTCAGGCTGTCCGAGAGCCGAGCTGTCTTTCTCAGCAGTAGCCTAGGGAAGATAAACTGACTCGTGGGAGCTGCTCAGCATTACAGAGTCTTGCCCTTCTGGCTCCGGAGGAACTTCGTAGTTATCCAATGTTTTCCTTGTATTTGTTGTACTACACCATGTTTTAGATGTTCTGTTTGTCTGAGGAAACAGGCCGTGTTTGACGAAACCTGGCCCAGCAGTGAGAAGTGAAAAAGAAGTAACGTCATTTTTTGACCCAACACAATAAGAGTTTAATAAATAAAAGGTCAGCTCGATGGGTCATTCTTGACCTTGTAAACGGCAGTCCTGGGACGACCATGGGAGGTTTTTTAAAGCTTTGAAACAACAAGTGAGACTTTATGTTGAGATTTATTTTTCGTCAAGCTACTTAAACATAGATAAAATGTCCCTTTCCCTTCCTTAATACCTTTTTCTTTCTGTACATGGTGGCTCTAAAACATAACTGTGCTGCCAAATCGGCCCATGGAAGTACCAAGAAACAGGAAAACATGTTGCGAGATTGCACCTCAGTCATTTCATTGAAGGTTGCTCTCTGGACAGCAAAAGAGTTCCTCAGGCTTTCACTTTTTTGGCACAGAACATGAGCATTTTTTTTTAAGAGCGGCTTCTTTGTGTGTGGGAGAAAAAGTCCTTTTGGGCCCGAGCAGGTCACCATTGTTATAACACGTTGCCCACGGTAGATACTTCAAATGGCCACAATATGCCTGTTTGAGCTGGGTACCTTTGCTGCATGTCAGTTCCCTTCAGCAAAACCACCCAACAAAGGACCACACAAAATGTATAAATATTCCACAGCCACTGATTAAAACTGAAACAAAAGATCTTATCCACACAGAGGACATTTCACACAAGCTCAGATGTTGTACTTCTGGGTTCCAGGTTGTAAGTTCTATAAAAGGAAATGGTGATTGGACTGTATTTATATAGTGCTTTTCTAGTGTTTTGGGTTCGGTGTCTTGCCCGAGGCATGACATGTAGACTGCAGAGGCCAGGGATCAAACCACGGACCTTCCAATTGGTGGGACAGTAATAATGTAGGGAATCTGACAATTGCTATCATTTCACTCTCTAACTGATCAGCAACAGAAAAGACAAAATATAGTGAAAATCCACAGGGAAATTGAGTCATATTTGAACCTACTACCTAACATTAGAAATAGCCAAACGTTAGCATTCAACAACTTCCTAGCTAACATTGTGTTTGATAGTGTTATTCAATGTGAAAGGAAAGGTGTCAATTAATTCTAAAATATCAACATACATCTTAGACACATTATTTAAACCTGGAACTAAAACACACTGGATATAATCAAACAGTAACTTTAGCTAGAAGTGGCTGAATGCTAACATTAGATAACTGGTTTTCAAATATGTTCTTTCACCTTAAAAGATGAATGATAGTGATACTGTGGACCAACATGGGGCCATATTTTAAGTTGCTGATCCATCAGGATGTGGTAAAATGATAATGTTTGGTCAGACAACTTACAGACTGGGACACAGCAGCATACCATTATCCCAGTAGTTGAGCCTCCCACTCAGAGACATGACAGGGAAAGTTTCACCACACGTATGCAGCTAATGTTTTCTGTGTGTCTTACAGGTCCACGCCATCTTCATTAGCAACGACATGCGACTGAACAGCTGGTTTGACCCGTCGTGGAGAAAGAGGATGCTGCTGACGCTGAAGAGCAACAAGTACAAGTCGAACATGGTCCACATGCTGCTGGGAATATCCCTCCAGATCTGCCTTACAAAGAACAGCACCCTGGAGCCTGTCCTTACTCTCTACATCAATCCCTTTGGAGGGAGCCACTCGGAGAGCTGGTACATCCCTGTCAATGAGAACAGTTTTCCAGACTGGCAGGCCACCAAGCTGGACCTACCCTTCGAGTGCTATAACTGGACTCTGACGCTGGGCAACAAGTGGAAGACGTTCTTTGAAACCATTCATATCTACCTTCGGAGCAGGATAAAGACTCAAGATGGACTGAATGACAGCGTTTATTACGAGCCTTTGGAAATGACAGAGCCCGCTCGAAACCTGGGCTACATGAAGATCAACAGCATCCAGGTCTTTGGCTACAGCATGCACTTTGACCCGGAGGCGATCCGTGACTTGATTCTGCAGCTGGACTATCCGTACACGCAAGGTTCCCAAGACACGGCCATGCTTCAGCTCTTGGAAATACGAGACCGGGTGAACCGTTTGTCCCCTCCAGGTCAACAGAGGTTGGACCTGTTTGCTTGTCTTCTGCGGCACCGGCTCAAACTGACTGCCAGCGAGGTGGTTCGCATTCACGCCTCTTTACAGGCCTTCAGCTCACGTCTGCCCAATTCGATGGATTACGAGACTACCAAGTTGTGCAGTTAACAGCTGCTTGATGGAAGATCTGGACTGTAAATGGACTCGAGGAGAAATTCCTTTACCGAAGAATTGTGCCCATTGTGGGGCAGATGCTTACAGTCTCTATGGATTACCAAACTGTATGCTAAATCAGGAGAGAGATCAGAACGAATGTACACATATGGTTGTTTTCTGTTTTGTGGCAACTGCCCACAGTGCTATATCATAAAGAATGAGGCGGATCAGCGAGAAAACGCACAACTGAACGACTGAACGAAAGAATTCTACAGTAGAAATTCAAATACCGCTATATAAAAGTTGAACCATCCTGTTTCAATATGACTGCTCATTTATACTGTAAGTACCAATGCCAAATGAATGGACATTTTATGGTAAAAATGGTACAGTCTGTTTGTTTGTAATTTTTATATGTTCCTTTTGCTTCAGTGACAGTGCACTTTCCATGAAGACCAGAATACAGTGGTGTCCGTCAAGATTTTGTAGATAAATTGATATTAAAACATTAAAGTTATAACAGATTCCAGCTGTTGGAATATTTTTCATGATACTTTGAACATTCTTTCTTCTGGTTTTGATAAATTAGAACTGAGGTAAATTTATTGGATCTAAGGAACTGTAACAACCACATCAGTGTTGTTTGGATTCCTTCTTATCTGCAGTCACTTTCATGTGTCTCAACATTTTCTGCTCGCTTCACTTACAGACATTCACCAAGAGGATTTTGTTCTGAGCACAAACATCCCAAAACTTGAAGTGCTGCAGAATGCTCGGCATGTGATTACACAAACATTAGTCTATAAACTGCCACTCATCTTGGTTGGGGTAGAGTAGAAAAGAGACCATTATGGTTAAAATTAATAGCCTTTATCCTGTTGGTATTGTATAACCTAACAAAAATTACGATTCCTGAAGACAAACTTCAATGGGACCTAGTTGTTCTCCTTCTCTTTAAGAACCAACAAAAGCCCTTTCTTAAGCTAAACGCCCTGTGGAATCCAATGAGACAAGCTCGTGTAAAATTGAAACCATGCAATTTGAATAGTAAAAAGAAGCTGTGTTTTATTAAAATCTAACTCACTGATGCTGGAAAACCATTTTTTCTCTCTCCAAATCTAATACAGTGGTGCATAAAAAGGAAATGCAGCATGGAAGCGAGTACATTTCAGAGGTCAGCTACAGTACATGACTTGAGTCCAAGTTCCAGAATTCTTGAGTTTAGGTTTCTTGTGCCAGGTTTAAGAATTTGACCATTAAGTGTTTTTTTGTGAGCAAGAAATAAGTATGTCTGCTGCTTTCAGTCTCCTGAATACACTGGATGACCTCGCGCAGTGTTTTCTTTTCAGTCTTCAGTGTGACTGGACAAATACATTGCCTTTTTACTAATGCAGCTGACTATACCAGCTGTGTAGTGGCATGTGCCTCATTTGCACCATGCAACTGTGGCCTGAAGCACTCTTTTCTTTGTTATCGCTTACGCAAACAGATACGCTTGTGTACTGGGCCGGCGAGCTTTGTCAAACATGTCTTGAGTGCACAACAGTACTGGGGCTGAACAGATCCAGTGTAGACACTGACAGAGGACAGCAGCTTCTGCTATTGTGCTGCTGACATGCTGCTTCCACTGCATGGCCGCTTCAGACAAGGTGATGGCACCAAATACCAATTAAGCTCAAGCAGCACACAGCACTTTCTGTCCAACCCAAGAGTGTGGCAGCTCAACAAACCATTGTTAAACAGTGCCCGCAAGACAGGTTTTATGTCGTATCAATGTGCCGAGGCACGCTGTGAAGAAGAGGAAGAGTTTTAACTTCAGAGAAAATCTTGTACAGTCTTTTTGTTTGTTCTTTATGGATGACAACAATCTTTCCTTAACCCTCCATAAATTGTTTTAGCTGACTAAAGGCCACCATAACAAGCAGGTTGCCAATTTATTTGTCAGGTCTACTATCCTTCCATACCCCCTAAGTGGTAGAACTAATATTTTAGGGATATTCTTCTAGGGACAATCAATGGCAGACGTATGATAAGACAGTTTGAGATCATCATTCGCTTGATATCCTCCAAAGTCCAATACACCGACACATCATCGCCACACCTTTCAAATCAAGAAGACTAAAAATACACACGTGTTTCACTGTTGAGACCCAACTAGGTGCGCTGCAATGCTGCAAGTTTATAAGCGAGCAAGCTAATTAGCAAGTTAGCATTTCCTTAGTGAGAGACTTTTTCATTGTGGCTTATTATTTCTGAAAATGGCGGCAGGTTGCAGGCTACATCATAACAGCAGGTTGCAATTGGGTTTCAGTCAACAAAATGTCTTTTTAACAGCACAATGGAAGCTGCTGCATCAATACAACTGTTGGCAGTGTGTGTTTCTGCGCACGACGGATATGTTGAAACTTTGCATTCCTTTATGTTGCAGCTTTACCTTTCTGTAGGTTAAATTTTTAATTGTATGTTGTGCTAGAAATGTGCTTATGGACCTAGTTAGGTCCAAGCACAAAGGCCACTTGGTTAGGGTTAGGAAAAGATCTTGGTTTGGCTTAAAATGCCAGTTTTTGCTGACGTCTTGTCAAAAATATCCAGTTTCTGTCTCCACAGACACTGTTGGAAATTGTCACAAGGTCCCCTGAAAATATCCAGAGGTGTCACGCTTACAGATGTTGAAACACATGCTCAAAATGCAGTTGACTGACTTGGCCCCTCCAACAACTGACATGTTACTCAACTCATATACATGTAATGTGAACGTGATATGACATGTACTGTACAAATGTCAATATGGTACCTATGATACAGACATATCTCAAGGAAATTGAATCGAACGCAACTGGATTTGGTTTTTGTCTTGAAGACGTTTCACCTCTCATCCAAGAGGCTCCATCAGTTCGTAATCACTGATGGAGCCTCTTGGATGAGAGGTGAAACGTCTTCAAGACAAAAAACAAATCCAGTTGCGTTCGATTCAATTTCCTTGAGATAACCATGACCTGGTTGAATGAGAATATTCACAGACTTATGATACAGACACATTTGAAAGTATTCCTTTAATTCTGTGACTAAAAAGTATCAGTATTTAATGACAAAAACAAAAGAAATACTTGAATCCTACTGCAAAAATAAAGTAAAACTACTAGTTAACTTACAAGTAGTTCATTGCTCGCAAACACTGCCAATAAATGTTTAAAGTGAACTCCACTAGTATTTGGCAAGTGATGGAAGCATACTGTAAAGCCAGACTTCGCTGTGTAGGCTCTGTTTCAGTCATGGACGGCTCATGTGTTTTCCTTTTTTTCCTTACCTTAATGATACTGATGTCTGCGGATTAAAAATGATTTATGGATGTTAAAGAGATACAGGGTCTAAGTTCAGTCACTGATCAAACGCTGTTGTGCCTCTGTACTGTCGGTCAAAGATTCCGTCTGTATTATTCATGCCGCCTCTAATCTGTTAACACGTGCGCGTCTTAGTGACCCCGCAGACCAAAGAGAAGTCGAGCGCCTGTGAAGGTTAACAGCCATCACCTCAATTTGTCTGCTCCTCCTACCAACACCAACTGATGTCAAAAGCTACGCTGGCTGACGGCTGTACATGGATGAGTAGTGTTTGATGAGATGTGTGAGTGGCGGAATGTATTACTAAATGTCAGCACGTCTTTTCCTGGATACTGCCGTGTCAATTACGGGGAGGAAATGAGTCCTCCGCCGCGGCGTAAAAAGAGCAGGTCTGGAAAGATGAGAGACAGCACCTCCGGGTTGTGTTTGGGGGGTCCGTGGCAACTCTGGACATTCAGTGACCTTAAAGTTGAAATGGACAGTCTCTCACAGCTGTTTAGCCGTCCCTTACAGCAGGCATTCAAACCGTTTTTTTTGCACAGGAGGGAAAGGGATCAGGAAACAGGAAACCGCAGGAGAAAACCACTAACACATTTTACTCATCCTCACCCAAAAATGTATTAAACATCCGCACAGTCAGAGTAATTAAGGGATATGGATGGTGTTTTTCAAAGAAAAATGGAAATGGAGGACAGGAAAATAATTCTGCCTTCCCAATAATACATGTTCCTCCTCCAGCGAAATGAAAAGATCCCAAGCACTCTGCTCATTGTGCAATTATCCAACTCGGATCTGAAAACCCATCCTGCCGAGGCAGTTAGCCATAATACATTACCATGAGCTTGTAAATAGCTCAATTTTTTATTCCGCCGGTGTGTCCATGCAGCCTCCCTCATGACCGTGTGAGTGGGTGGCAAGAGGCGAGCTTTGATTAGAGGCGCTTTGACCTTTATGAGTCTGTCAATCAGCTATCAGAGGCGAGAAAATCCCCTTCTGGTTCACTGTAAATCTGCCTGATTAAATTCTCTGTTTGTGATGTACTGAAGATGATTTCTCTAACTTCCTTTTTTTATTCTATAAAGAATTTCTACCTAAAAGCAGGATACTTATACTGATCATGACCTTGGAGGGCTTAAGTATTCAAAATTCAGCAAAACGAACAACTTTCATTCAAAGCTGGAAACCAGACAGGCAAGAGAAATTCATGAGGAAGAACTGACTAAAAGAAAAAAACTGAGAGAAGGACAAGCCCATTGCAGAGGTTCAACTCAGTAGAGATGGAGTTGTTTTAATTTAAAACTTGTTTGGACCTCTCTTTCTATTCTTGCCTTGTATTGACGGGGTAATAGTCTGACTGTCACGTTGTCAGGATGTCATTTTAGGCGACATTTACGATTCCCATGTCACTTTTCATTCAAAAACAGAAAGCAAAGATGGACACTTAATTTGACGTTTTCATTTTTGGCAGCAAATACAAGTTGATTTAATGTTCGCATGAAAAGACGCCATCAGATAACAAATATCTGTCTTCAGTAAAGTGAATGTCTGGTTCCATCTCAGTCAACAGAGCTGATGCAACACACCTGTCGGCAAACTTTTGTGGTGTGCGAGAACTTTGTGGAAGTTTTGTCCTTAGGGAACCCTCCCTCCTAGAAATGAAATGTTTGTACCGCGATACTCATTTGCAACAGAAAATGCATTACAATAGAGAGCCAGGCTGCAGTTTTTTATCGACATAATGAGGAAACATTGTTAATGGACCGCTCTAACAAGCTGCAGAGTGTTGATACTGAATTAATCTGAAATGTTTTCTGATGACGTATTTCGGTTGTTTTCCTACAATACCACCAACTGTAGAGTGAGCTGGTTAAAGAGCCCTTTGGAATGTATCCTGTGAACAAACTAAACGTCTGTTTACATTCTGTGACACTCACCAAAATACGAATCCACCTCAAATCGGATGTACTCATGTCAGATTTACTCTCGTCCAGGAGCGCCCATGCTCTCCCTTCGACAGTAATACACGCAGAATGTCTTTGCTGTTATCGAGATCGTCCTCAGGCTCACAGGTGGTGAGCCAGCTCCCACTTCTTCTTCTTCTTATATTATTCTACTCTTATTTCTGGCACCCCCATTAAAGTGAACGTGCTGCCATAGCAATGAAATCCACCCAGCCATTAGCTCGTAGTTATTTTAGATCAGAAAATGCATCAGGTCATGTGGCTGGCCGCCTGCAGTGCACTTTCGACCTTGCATGCAAAAATGACTCGCGCCGTTTTCAGGAGAGGAGCTTTTCATTATGAGTCAGGCTTTTATTCTATTTAGGCGACAAGAAATAAAACGGTAACTTCTGTTGTTTTAATGATTAATGGTGAGTATTTTGGTTCCAAACAAAATGTGGTTCTTACATGTTTTTAAAACCACAGTTTCTCCTTATCCTTAACCAAATTGATTTTGTTGCCCAAACCCAAAGGTGGAGACAGAGCCACCTTAGGACATATCCAATTAATCCAATCATTGATTTTGGTAAATGCATTTCCAATGCAATTGCAATTCTAGTTGGTTAAATGAGAGAGATGAACCAATGTGACAATACAGACGAGTAAAATGTGAGGCTTATCTAAAATGTCATCTTAGAACAGGAAGTAGGAGCCGTTTTAAATGTAATGAGGGTGACCTCTTCCTTTATGACTAGTTTATATGAAAACAAAGCACTGGACATTAGCATTCTGGAATAGTGGCGCTGGTGAACGCGTTATCCAGCTGAGTCAGGTAGCTTCTGCTCTCACATCTGCCACTTTGTTTCCTGCATTAATTCCTGCTCACATTTACACAATTATGGATGCTCACAGTTATTATGACAACTGGAGGAGATCATTTATCCCTGAGTGGAAATTAGCACTGGGCCCGTTTTATCGTTCAGAAAAATCAACAGTCACATTTGTACGCGATGATAAAGCCCCCAGTCCTGACTAACACCCGTTCCAGAAAGATCCACTCGTCCAGATCTATACCTTTGGCATTGTATTTTCCCAGGGATAAATCTCAGTGTCAGTATGGATGTGCATTGTGCTGTAGCAAAGTGCAGCCTTCAGCTTCCATACAGACCAAACTTTTCCTCCCCTGGGGGCCCCGACGGCGGAACGAAACAGAGAACAGGAGGAGGAGGCAAAAGGTAACTGTCGCCCGCCAATAAATCAATACGCTCCTTTATTACTTCAGAGAACAAAAGGCTCTGCACCGAGATCGATTGCACCGCCGAGGAGCCTCCAATAAGAAAAAAAATATAAATAAATAAAATTCTCCTGGCATTTGGCTGCTCTGTCCCCACGACCAGATCAGCATCAATTTATTACCGATGTGATGGTTTCCGCCTGATGTGTTTTTGTATAAGCACAAATCAATCCTGAGTTTATTAGCTGCTATGATGCATTGTAAAATGACATTACTCAGGGTGCCAGATGAATGCCATTCATTAGGAAGTGAGGCTGCATCGACTGTGGATGTGCAGAGAATAAAAGAGAGAGAGAGAGAGAGAGAGAGAGAGAGAGAGAGAGAGAGAGAGAGAGAGAGAGTGAAGACATTTTTGAAAGAAAGCCGCTTTGGTTTTTCAAGTGAACTGAAATTGAATTGGATAATATGTTATAATAATTACAAGATAATAATAATCATGATAATTAGAATGATAAGCATTCTCAAAAAAAGAGATAGATACAGAAACAACTGAATATTTTGATTACCAGTTACTCCTACAACAACGTGTATCACCGTTGACTAGTGACAACATGACTAGTTGAGGTGTACCAGAGCTTCGTACGGTTGCAGTTTGGTTAGGTTTAGCCACTCAAACCATGATCTTACACCTAACCAACTTAGGTTAGATGTTGGTTAGATGTAGGAAAAGATCATGGTTTTAGTTTGGGTTCACATTTGTACATTACCAATTACATGTGTATGGGTATGCAAATTAAGTTTTGTTTTGTTGTGTCAGTTAACTACATTACTAAGTTAAAATAACATTGACCTTTGGTTATCTCAAGGAAATTGAATCGAACACAACTGGATTTGGTTTTTGTCTTTGAAGACGTTTCACCTCTCATCCAAGAGGCTTCATCAGTTCCTGCTCGCTTGACTAGGCTGGGACTAGGTTATTTACCATAACCTTTGGTTATAGTAAATCAAAAAGTGGTTTCCTAGGTCATAGTCCTGTTTTTGATTTGACCCAATCATCCTCATGCCCTTTATTTTCTCATCTGAATTCCTCCTTTACTGCCATCATAAATACTTTGGCCACTAGAGGTCACCGCAAAAAACGTAAATATTTGTCATAATAAGCTGTTTGTACAGGTGACATATGCTTGTTTCTGGCAAGGAAAGCATGAATAGATGCATATATCTATAGCTCTAAATTGACATTGACATATAGGCTGTGTCAACTTATGTTGCTACATGTATATAATCTAAAGTTACATTTTACTATTTTGTCATATTCTCTAATTGGGCTGCATTGCTTATGTTGCTAACATGGCGGATATAAGAGAGGAAAATCTATGATATTCAATGTTTCAAGATCTGTGTATATTCCTCTAGGCTGCGACATAAAAATGAATTTACTAAAGCATCAGAAGTAAAAGTCAGCAATGGGTCATCTCAAAATGTTTTGTCATTAGATATTTATTATCGGACCATTTCTGATGCAAGCGGCTTACGTTACCAACACTGCAACACGGATTCGATAATAACTTTTTTTAATAACTATTTAAGCACTTAACAATCATACAAATGTGCTCACAAGGCATCAGAAGCTTAACGTGAGCTCGTTTTAGAGCATTATCATAATTGTCAGATGTATGTGATACATATCGCGCTGCATGCTCGGGCCACCGGGTTCAGTACTGTGAGGCAGCTGCATGTTAATCTTAAACACTACTCATAATATGTTATACATTATATATATTATATTATCATAATGTGCAATATTACACAGTACACAAACTTTAGCCATCTGATGCTTGTAGATTGCTGCTCATGTGCCTCAGAGTGCACTGAAGTGCTTTGAGAAATGACAAGGTTGCGTACACAAAGACATATTTCCGTTCCTTCCTCCGTGTCCGTTACGAGGACGGGGACTCGACGGAGCACACAGCTGATTAGATTTGATGAACCCCGTTGGATCGAGGAGTAAGTGGAGCACCAGGACATTTGCATTGAGTCCCCAGAGTCCGTGTGGCAGTGAATACAGAAAATAAAACAAGGACAATGATAGAGAGGGGGGAGCCGGGGACAAAAGACGAAGACTCTTTATCCGGCACATTCATCCACATAAATTATAGATCGTATTCAGTAATCCTAAATGAACTCCAACATGGTGTCTGTTTGTTTTCGCTCCCGTCCGTCAATGCATGTGACGGTCAATAATCAGACTTTAATATTAATATGCAGACACTTCTCGTCTGCAAACACGCATTTAGAGATGAGAGACACGCGACGGGACAGAAACAAATGCGTTCGCGGTTAATGGGATAATTGGATGTGAAACCGCCATTCCACCTGGTGAGTGAGTGCCGTGTGAGAGGCGAGCGGCGAGACGGCAACAAAAAAACCAACCTAATCAGCCGGGCCCGCTGAGAGCCATTTTATGCTGCAACATCAATTACAAAAGAATTGCTTTAGGGATCCTCTGGCCAGGCTCTCCAATGCATCACTTATTAGACAATCCTTTGCTGTGACATGTACTCATCAGAGGATTGAGGCACTGGCGCTAGACAAGGTCATTTATGAATTATTTGGATTTGTGTCACATTTTTTACAAACACGCCACTCCACAGTCAATGTCTGAGTGTTTGTGTGTGTGTGTGTGTGTGTGTGTGTGTGTGTGTGTGGAGTGGACTGTGAACTCAGCACTTATTCCTCTCTGGATAGCCGAGGCCCGACAGTGCCGCGATGCTTGAGTTAAGCATTACTCGCCTACTTAATGCTCATCAAACATCACACTTGCCCTCAGATAATGGTAATGCGGCCATTTAAACGGGGCTCATTATGTAATATTTCATGAAGTTAATGTAAATGGTTAGAAAAACCAACACGCGCTGTGTGTAAAGCAGGAATTCAGCTGTGAAACGAATGTGAAAATGTAATGGCTTTTTCGCTTTTCTATTAGGACGCGTGTGTCTTAACACAGATGCTACACCTGCCACTGTATGACGGAGGTCATTTTCATACAATGGCAGTGGTGGGAGAGATATTCGTATCCTTTACTCGAGCAACACTGAGGCCAGATTAAACAGAGAGGCGGCTCCGGGGCATGAATGAGCTGTGGGCCCACGTTCAACCCCCGTGGGCGGCTGTAGCTCCGGAGCAGAGCGGGTCGTCCAGTAATGGGAAGGTCGCTGGTTTGAAGAAGGAGTTTCTTTATTATTATCTTTACATGTTTCCTGCTTTTTACCCCTTTTTATTTTGATTTGATGCATTTGACGGCGCACGCACGGAAAAGATCCAATAAGTTGGCAGAAAGAATGGAATCATCGCATCAAAACGTCATGATGCGTTTCATACCGTCTTATATGGGGCGGCTGTGGCTCAAGGGGTAAAGCGGGTCATCCGCTAATTCGAGGGTCGTGGGCAAGATACTGAACCCCAAACTGCTCCCGACGGCTGTTTCCATTGGCGTGTGAACGGATGTGTGAGTGACTGAGCGTAAAAATGCTTGAATCGCTTTGGTTAGGATGTGCCGCAACGCTCGTGATGAGCCGCTGGCACCTTGCGTGGCAGCCTTCGCCGTCGGTTTATGAGCGTGTGTGTGAATGGGTGAATGTGACAAGTGTTGTGAGGAGCTTTGAGCTGTAAGTGGACTGGAAAAGCGATCTGGAAATGCAAGTCCATTTACCATTTACCACCCAGGCAATGAGTTAGTGTAAGACCTCTGGTAATTTGTTAATTGTGGAGACCGTCAGTGCAAATCTGCCATGTCCATAATTTGTAGAGTAACAATTCAACCGCAAAGTGCCCACTGTACCATATTTAGCCAAACACAGACACAATATGTGATTAAATTTGGCCCGTGTGAATCATCGTGGCGGTAAGCACCTGTTTTCTGTTGTCAGACAGAAGTATGAAATTTGATTGCGGCTCATAATGTTTCGCAGCGATCACAGGCTGTGCTTTGAGATCGGCTATATTGACATTCAAAAGTGGCAAAAGTAGGTTAGGAGAAACAAAAGGTGGTCATATTCAAGCGCAGCCACAGAGCATCTGCTACTTGTTCAAGATGAGCTATAAATGTGTATTTATGCTTGAAACATGTGTAGAAAGCAGGGAAATCAACTCAAAACTATTAATAATGTGACTGCTGAGTTTAACCTTTCTTGGTGCTTAAAGGGATATTCCGGTGTAAGTTTAATCCATGGTCTAACACACCTTGACACCGAGTAAGACTCCCCCTCGAGAGGTCAAGTTTGCTGACCGCTAGCTTAGCTAGTTTTAGCAACCTCAGAGAAGACCGCATGAAAACAATACACTGACGCTTACGCCGCTCAAGGGTGAAAATGTATGATTATTACTCCATGGAACGCTCAGTTCTTATTATCGAGAGCTGACAGGGAAAATAAGGGAAGTAATGGAGTAATAATCATACATTTTCATCCTTCAGCTGAGGAAATCTACTGCACTCGGTAATCGACTCGTCGGGGCTTCCCGACACAAGCAGGTTGCTGGAGGAGACGGGTGAGTTGGGCTGTGTTTTTAATACAAATCCGGCAAAGCTAGCAGATGTTTGATGCTTCGTTCTGTGTGCTGGGACTGTACATGTACTGTTGCTGAAGTTTGGTGCTGTTCTCACCATTATTTGTGGCTTTTTGATGGCGGTTTCTAAATGGAGGCGTAAGCGGCAGTGTATTGTTTCCGTGCGGTCTTTTCTGAGGTTGCTAAAACTAGCTAAGCTAGCGGTCAGCAAACTTGACCTCTCGAGGGGGAGTCTTACTCGGTGTCAAGGTGTGTTAGACCATGGATTAAATTTACACCGGAATATCCCTTTAAGGGACTTCCTGTCCATGTTGTCTTAAAAATTGAGATCTACAGTTCATTCTTGACCTTGGAAACGGTACCCATGACAGTGATATATAAAGTGATATAAAGTACATTTTGTATATGCTATATTTTACAATTTGATTGCGTGCGTATTATGTCAAAACTAAATATGTGTAGTAACTTGTAATTTATTTTGATATACTTCTTTACTAGCAGCATTACCGCCACCTGTTGATATGTGACTATCACTGTGTGTCTTGTAACCTGCATACTCGTGTGTCTTCACACATAAAAAAACATCAGAAAAATGCACTGTCTCAAAGCTCCCACGTGTTTAAAGCTGTGACAGCCCCTTTATCTGGAAAATGGTCTGTAATATGATTCGTATGGAGATGCTGTTTTGCTCGGGACATATCAGGGTTGATATCACATGTTGATCTCATCCTTCTGATGTTACGAGACGGCAGCTTTCTATCCTGCCCCTGGTTTCAGAATTCCTCATTTCACGACACTTCACTTGAAAAACCTTAAAAATCAATAACGCGTTCCAATCAGATGGTCAGATTGTATCAGGTTTTCCTCGTCTGCTATCACAGAGGTTATTGTTAGGCAGCGATCGGTCACGATTCCTGTTGATTTGACAGACACACAAAAGACATCACCATCTATCTATCCATCATTCTGATACATAAGAGGACACTTGTGATAAATGTTTACTTTTGAGAAATGATTTTAATGCCATAATTGCTATACATTTCACATATATTACAAGTAATAATATACCACATTTTCATTTCAAGTGTTTGTGCCTGTTTGTGAATAAACAGAACTACTTCCTATGTTCAATTAAAAAAAAAACTGAGAAGAGGTTATGCAATCACTTCAGGGCCAAACAGGTCTTTACATCCTCAAGGATGATGATTCAAGAACAGGCAAGTTCATGAAAAAGCAATACATACTTGTGCGTTTGTTGAAAGAGCTCCCCGTCCAATGACATACACACTCCAAATCAAATCCCGAGCAGCCTGGAGTGCTTGGAAACGATCATTAGGAGCCTCAGTGGCACTTGAAATGTCGCTGTCGACTCGCTCAGGATGCTGCTCTGCGCAACTTCATGGTAATATGCGTCAGCAATCAGAGGGAGGAGATGCGTTCCAAACAGTCGGGATAATTAAGGTTGAACCAACAAACATAATCAACGCCCAATCAAGCCTGTATTGTGGCAGACAACTCTGCCTGAAGAAGCCTGTGTTAATTTTATGGATCCACGTTAAGTGTTTCATTCAAATCAGTGTTCTGCAGTGAAGAAACCTCGTGAACATGAAATGTTTTCGAGGTTTTCGCAGTTTCGTCATGAAGTTAGTCACTAGCGGTGTCCCAACTCCAAACTACATAAATATCCATTCAAAGCAGCATTTCTGTTCACACTGGAAACAATAACAGAAATTAAAGACATGAAAAAAAAACACTATTGTCCCACAATGCAATTCACTAATCAACTGGGGGAGCTGTGGGCACAATACCTAACACATCACCCCACCTGTTGCCACATGCTCATTAGCATGAGACAATAACCGCCTGTTATCATACTTTCCATACTCAGGCCATTTGATACCTGAGCTACCCCGATGGCAACTCCACCAATTCACAGAGGACGAAAGCTCTGGACAAAGCTCATAAGCCTTTTATTAAACAACTGGTTCAGGTTATATTCCACTGAACCAAGGGCAGATATTCCATGTCAATGTCAATGAATTCCTGAAGGGGGGAATAGTACTGTAGTTCTCTAAATGAAGAAAATGCTGATGCCTGATGTTAAACTATACTGGATAATCAAAAGGAAAATAACTTAAGGGGTGTACCAGCTTGTTAAAAGGAGTGTCTACTGAGTACCAATAAAGACAACCGTGTTGACACAAGATTTAACCCTGAGGTAACGGACCAAACAAAAGGCAGTCTGGCTGCAGCTATAAATGTGTTTTAAAAATGTGAGACACATCTTTTGTTTTAAGTTGACTCTTGCAAAGTGAAGTTATTTACAACCACCACCCTCCCAGATAAACTGTACAATATTAAGAAACATATTGATATGTATCCAAAGTTAGCAAAATTGTCATATTTATGTATATTTTGTTAAAAAATTAAGAAAGTAGCAAATTCCATGCTATGTTTTAAGAGAAGGTACAATCAAAGATGTTAACGAGACAGTCTTGGTGATTTTTGAGTATGCTGTCAACAGATGCTTTTGTATGGAGTTACTAATCTATGTGGAAATACTCGGAAAACAACAAAAATAACAAAAATATAATAATCTTTAATAAATGTTGTTTAGTCGTTTTGTCATTCCAAAGTCACAGTTTGATTATACACAATAACATTGACCATTAGTACGTACACAGTGTATTGTATATACCAGGCGCGTCGTTAGACCTGGGCATTCGGGGCTATAGCCCCGGATGTTTGGGCAATAACCCCGGATCTCTCTGCCTTAAAAAATATATATAATTGCCTAATAATGAAAATAGCTCCGAGGTTTCTATGTGGTTTCATATCGAACGGCCAGCAGCCACAAATGCAACAGTGTCACCAGCGCAAACTGTGCAGAAGCTGACCTGGCTTCCATGGCAGCACATGCCCATATATGGGCAGAGTCAGAATAATTTGTTGAAAATTCAACATCAGTGTTATTCTTTCCCCCTCTATGTGTCACTGATATTACCAGAGCCCGTCTATCAGCCTGCTGTTTAGTAGGCCTATAGTGAGGGAAAATTAGCTTTATCTGTAATTAAAATATGACGATGAGGAGCCCAACGATTGGCCTTCATGTGCTTCTCAAACCACGTTGAAATTGCATCTTTAACAGCCCATTTTTCAAAATTTCTGGGGGAGAAACCCCCGGACCCCCGTTGAAAAAAAAGACTATCTGCGGGTAGTGATGCCAGTAACACGTTACTTAGTGACCACTTCTGACCACTTTTTTCAGTAACGAGTAATCTAACACATTACTATTACGAGAAAAGTAAACGGATTAAAAGTTACTTATTCAAGTCACTGTGCGTTACTATTATTTTTGTCATTTTCCTTAGTAAAAATATATATTTTTGCTTTATCGCCGGGCGGTATGTTGTAGAGGAAATGCTGCCCTTAAACACGGTTGACTCGCCCTCGTTTCGTGCCATAATTCCTACTAGTATCACTGCCGTGCTGCGTTACTGTTAAAAATGCACTTCCAATAAAGTGAGTATTGGCAAAACCCGTGGTCATTTTTATGTTGAGTTGACGGGGGTGTTGTCGGCAGCTGCTGAGTGTAACTAATAAAGTAACTTGTAATCTAACTAAGTTACTTTCAAAAACAAGTAAACAGTAATCAGATTACTTTTTTCAAGATAACTGAGGCAACACTGTCTGCAGGGCTAAAGCCCCGGATGTTTTGCACTCCTAGCGATGCCCCTGATATATACTACTGATATGTACAATGAAAACTGGGATACAGACTCGACTGGTGTCATTGTGGAGGTGTTTACTCCTTTTAGTCATTTGTAGAAGTAAATCGACAAAAAATCTTGTTCTAAGCCAGCAAGCCTCATCAGATCACCCGCTTCTGAATATTGTCAAATTGATCTATAGACGAGGCCTCCACATGGCTGCCAAAAGGCTGTTTTAAATTACCTGACAGCCTTCCATTTATCATCTCATGGACTGCATTGTCCCCTCCCAGCTCTATATAGATGAAAAGGCCAGAACGCATATAAGAAAAATACAGACCCATACATTAGACAACACATTTGTCATCGACATCGAACGGGTAAAGCATCATTTTGGTGTTAAGTGCTAACATTTTGATGCGAAGGAGCGAGTTCAACCAAGGAGTTTCTCCTACTCCTAATCTGTCTTTTCTTTTAGTGTAATTGCTTTTTTTTTCCTCTCGTAGAGGCATGAAATTCAGTAAAATAATGTCGAGGCAGAGAAGGCTCGGCTTTAATTAAGGAATGCTATCATTGTAATCATTTTTATTCATAAACAAGAGTTAAAAGCTGTAAAAGGCGCTTTAGAGAGAGGGATATATATTATTGATTGAGAGGAGAGATTAGAAATTAATGACCCATGTCTCCCAGATTGAATAATCAATTTCAATTAATATCAATTTCACAGTGCAGCTGCTCGGCAACAGTTCTTCAGATGTGCTTTGGTGCCGACCATTATTCAACCTCTCGGGGAGAACACACCCATAGAGGGAGTGCAGGGACTGTGCAGGGCGGAATCAGACCCTCCCAGGGGCAGAAGGTGTGGTTACACACCCGTATATCTTCCATCTCGTTCCTCCAAAGGTAGTTAATGTGCATCCACTGACCCCCTAACTCAAACCACCCGTTGTTTTAGCTTCAGATGAGGAAAACATCAACAGCGCGCACCTACGGCAAATCTCTCAGAGCAGAGAGCAAGAAATTGGAGGAGCTGGGCGAGAGAACTCGGCGTTCCTATTTGGCCTCGAACGCATCGCGAAACCATCCATCATTCGGATCTTATTCGAGGTGACAATGATGAGGTGCTCGGATGTGTGTGTACGCATACACCTGTGCATGCACCTACATGCTGCGGAGAGGTAACACTCTCCCCCGAGGAGTGCAAGTGATATTTTGAATCCAAATTGAATGGATGGGGTGATTGCTCCACGAGAATGGAATAGTGACATCTCAATAGGCATGCCCTTATCAGGAAAATAATAAGGCTATTTTCATGACCAAAATTAGACGCGCAGACTGTCAGATGAGGGAAAAAAAAGGTCTGAACCAATTGAACCAAAGAAGATGCTTATTAGAGAAGTTCAATTTGCATATATTGCATGTCAGACACATTGGCAAAAATGTCAAAAACTAAATCAAAAAAAGCCTTTCTAGTGTATGTGCCGAAATTGCTCCTTGATCAGAGTGAATGAGTTTGACAGCGCGGTGACGTTATGGGTATCTGGCAGAAATAAATCATCGCCGAGACATTTATCAGACGTAGCAGCGGCGCAAGTTTCTCTCCGAGAATAGGTTGACCAAGATGGGAGTGAGTTTGAAAAAAAAAAGCCACACTTGAGTGCAATTTACATCAATTTCTATTTTCTCAAAACCAATTCTGGCACATAAAAATCTAGAAATTATGTGGTGGAGAAAGTATTAAGAGTTAGGTCATTTTAGATCTATCAGACATGTAAGACAGAGTTTCACACAGAAACAATTGAAGTGATTCTCTGCCTCCGATCGTCCGCCCAACGACTTCGGATAAATTGCTAAATTGCCCAAAGCCCATCATGCTGCAGCGCTCGGTGAATAATTTGTCCATCTCCTCATACCAGCATGCTGCTGGCGTCTGCCTTCCTCTGTACAGTCGAGGTTTAGTCTCAGGCCTCGACTCAAGTTTCCCGAAAGTCATCTCGGTGGTTAACTTTTAAAGTGCGTGAAGAGGAGACTTCTGACGGATCAGCCCCGTCTCAGTTGGCTCCCGATCGCCTGGCAGATCCCTGTCAGCCTCTCTTTGAGATGCGAGCCGGAGGACCGGTAATGTCAAGTGCCTTTGACACTTAAGACAAATGACGCTCTCAGCCCACGTACTGGAATATTAGAAAGCCACAGATGGATGTATGGCAGGCGGGTGCCAGCGCAGACACACAGGAATCCCAAATAGAGCTGTTATCATCATCACCATCATCACGTTCACGTCCGCCGAATCAAAAGGAGGAGCGAGCGTGCGGTGGTTAGAGAGCCTTATCATTTGCGCAGGCACCGGCGCCTTTCAGAACCTACAAGCATTAATTAAGAATCCATTATGAGCCCAAATCCATCAGAAATGTGGACATTATGCAGAGTGACACCCCATTATTTGAGCCTACGTTGTGTTCTGTATGCGAGAGATGTAACAATTTCTTGTGGGTTTATGTAAAAAAGAGCAGCATAGCCATCTGTTTGGTAGCGGCTCGGGACGCCGAGTGAATATTGATAAGGACGGCGGCGTTCTCGGTAATGTGTCAGCCGGCGGTTCCATCAGATACACCCGGCGGCAGGATCTCGTGTAACTTATGTCATAACTATCAATCTGACGCAAACAGGTACGGCATTTGTCTTTCCGCCGGGGATCCCACAAATCCTCACATGACAAAGCCGCTTAAATTACGTCCTATTTGTCTCTAAAGACACTCCGCTTTCAAGCCCTGGAATTTCCGTGCAAGGTTACGGCAGGCCCCACAATGCAACGTTCACAGTCGGTATTGATTTTCAGGCACCCGTGTGGGCGCAGCATTCACATTCAGGTGTCGGTCAGTGAGGGATGCAAGTTGAGATGCGAGCTCAAAGATCCATTCACAGACCAGACCTTTTCTTTATTTTAACAGGATGATTCACGAGTTTTTTTCCTCTGCTCGCTAAATAATGGAGTCTGCTCCTTTCAACAGAACGAGGCTGTTCTGAATGGGGGAACATGAAAGCTGGATTTTGTTCAACCTTCCTTGATGTGAGGCTTTCAGCTCAAGGTGACATCTTTTGTGAAGGAGGCCGGTAGGATCGCGTCGGAATAAAGAACCATCAAAACGTCTCAGAAAGCGTCAGGGTCAGAACTTGATGGGATTTTGATATCGAATGACGAGTTAATTTGGGGCGATGACAGACAGATCACCCTCGAATCTGAATAGTCACAGGGTCAGAGTCGTAAATGACTCAGCGGAGAGGTCAGCAGTGGCCCCAACACATCCTCTTTAGGTCGGACGGGGTCTTTCTAATCTTCATCTTCGGCTTTCATACCAAAATCAAACAGAGGGCAAAAAAACGACAGAGAAACAAGATTCATCTCAAATCCCTCTAAGCCTTTATCGAATAAATGCTCACTCACAATGAACCCGGCGCACTGGAACAGATGTAAACAAGGACTTCACACACACACACACAGTATGTGCACACACACACACAGCTCGATTCTGCAAAGAAAGAGCCCCGCAGATGTTCATGGATACATGGAGAATTATGTTTTACTTTTGGGCTGCAACTAATGATTATTCTCTTAGTCAAAAAATCGAATGATTTATTTTCCTTTCATCCGTGAAATAATTGCCAAAACATTTGAATAAAAAAGGGAGAATAAGCATCGTTTATGCTAAAAGCCAGACGTAGCATTTCCATATTTCTATTGTTTTTTTTCTTTTTTCATTGGACCAAAAGTCCAAACCCTAAATTTGAGAATCTGAAGCAGCAAATGTTATTTTTGCTGGAAGGGAAAACTCCACTGATTTCATTGAAGCATTTATTTTTAGAGCAGTTGGCAGCCTATCAATGAAGAAGACAGGAAACTGATGAAAACACAAGAAAACGCAGAATTTTTATTCACAACAAGTCCATTTATGTACTGCACTTGTAATACCTGTAGATACGTAAAATTCAGTGGTACGCATGGTTTTCACTGTGTAGGACAACGAAGGCCTGTTCTATCTTTTGTTCGTTGTACAGCTGATCGTGTACAGAGAGCCAAATGAAGTGATACCATCATCTTGCACTATGGGAAACACAGGAATCAAGCATTTTGGGAACTGACCCTTCCTAGGGATGGAAGCCCAACCTTACCGCCAGACAAAAACATCAATATTACATTTTTTAGGAACGTCATGGATTATGTTCAATGACTGTGTTTTCAAATTTCTCTTTTTCTGCAATATCTGTGATGGGTAACTACAAGTATGGTTATCACTGATAATATGATGGTGAAGCCAACAAACTAATCTTTGTTTCGGTGCCGTACCGCCAGACTACAGGGCAGCTTCTTTTCTCAGTTCTCTAAATAATAGTTCTTATTTCTATGACATATACAAAAGTCAGAATCCAAGGGGTGCACTTGCATAAGGCGATCCGTGCCGTGCCCGAGCATGTTTTAAACCCTCAGTCCAGTTTGTTTGACGCGATCATGTTCTCTGTGTTGTTTTCCGTTGTTATGCGACTGCGCTGCGGCGTGATGATGTATGTACAAGAGGTAACCGCGCTCAGGCCCGATTGCGGCCGCAGTAATGTGAGTGCAGGCCAGTGGGGGGCTGAGGAGGAGGGACGATTGTGCTTCGGCTTGGTACGGATCAACTGGGCCAAGTGTGGGTGTGCCCCAAGAACACCTGTACTAACTATACAGAAATAGCCAGTATAGTCACTGATGGTCTTCTTTGCTTACTAACTTATATACAGTAGATGCATCGGAAGTAAATTGAGTCTGTTTCATAAGCAGTTAAAAACTCCTCGTTGTACGTTCAAGGTGAGGGAGAGATCCAGTAAGGTTGATGAAAAGGTGATTGCAGTGTTTGACTCCAGTCTCCTGCATTGCTACATCTCCGCCAACAGGCAAAAAGAAGAAAACCTCTTTGATTGACCTCCACAAAACTTTCCTCCTCGTCACATACAAAGGCCCAGACTTGCCGCATCAGATCTGACGCTGGCATTAGACATTAAGGGCAGAATCCTACTTGGCTGAAATGTCACTGCATCGATTTTCTTCATTTGAAAACTTTCTTTTGCAAGTCCCCCAACATTCTGGAAGTGTCCCTCCTTGTATATGACTTACATGATTAGTCAGTGTCAGAAGTTTTTGTGTTGATCAGCTTATCAATTAGCTTAGCTTGCACTTGCTCTCTGTACTAATTATCATTTGAATATAACGTTAAAGGAGACCTATTAAGCTTTAGTTTATTTCCTTTCCCTCAGTGTTTTAGAAGAAGCTCCTCTCTCCCACACAGAACACTGCTCCTGAAACGCCTCGTCAGCAGTCTCACCTTTGATTCTGTGACTCTGTGACATCACGCTACGTCACCGTGTCACAAAATTGCATAATTGATGCTTAGCGGGTGAAATTTGGAAATGATAATGTGTCCAATTTAGCATTTCGCTAAATCACTAGTGTTTCACTTCTAGCGAAAAGCATCGCAGAAAACAAACACGTACCAGTTTCTACTGGAAACGAGCCCGGTGCCAAGTCTACATTTAATGTCAAACTGGAGTATTGTGATTGCTTTTGGAATTACTGACCCAGTTGAAGCCTGATTAAAGTTAATTGCTCCCCAACGTGCTATGACCAAGCATGACAGATTGCACGGCTAAGTATATTCACTTTTTACGCCCACATAGCCGACTGTGAATAAATACCTCTGTGGGTGCTGCCAAGAGGGATTGCAGATGAAGGCTAATGTGAAAGCTATCCATCATGTTTTGATCACTATATTCTTGAGAGGTACTCAGTGGGAACTGGTGATAAACTGCAGAAAACCCACATAATCTCTCCTTGAGCCTGGAAGCATTACAGTGTTCAGGAGGGAGATCATTTAACGTTTAGAGGTAATGACCTAAAAATACACGGCGCAGGTCGGTCGGAGAGGGTGTTTCTTATTCTTGTTTTCACCTGCACATCTCTCGCAGACAAAGACCCATTTCCCGTCCTCGTCCTCTTGAAACATTCTCAGCTCCCCTCGCTTGCATAAGGAATGGCACTATGCACACACCGTGTGAATGAAAACAAGTGCAAAGCTGATCATTTGATAAGTCTGGGGGTAGTCTGATGGCCATTAAACATTCAGAGACCGTGTCCTCTGTTCCCTGCTCTGAATTCATGTGAACAGTTTCACCAGTGTTACGTCTTTTACAATAATATCCGCACAATTAAATCCTGCTATGTAAGATAATAGCTGCTACTGTATTTTTTTTCTTAAAGAGGAGAGACAGCATAATCTGTAACAACAGCTACAGGGCTGATAGCACGGGCACACAAAACGCTGCTGGGATCACTTTATTCCAGGCCCCGACCCTGACCTCATGAAAAATTCAAGTATTTGTACAAAAGACAAGAGATTGAAAATTAAGAAGAAGATGGGATCACGCACTCTGACTTTGCTTTTCTGTTTCATGAATTCATTGTTATTTGGGTATGTATGAAATATGTATTTCTTGGAGGTGCATGTTGTTCCATTTGTAAATCAAACACCTCCCTCTGATATAGCATTCATAAACAACAAAGACAAAATGTCCTCCAACTTGCAAAGAATTAGGAAAAACAAAGACATGCAGTCGGAGGTAAATAGTCCCTCATGGGGAACAAAACCCAGCTACAGTGACGCATATGCTGGCTTTAAAAGATAATTAGGAATAATAAAGCCACATTGCTCGTATGCTCCTCAGAGAGGTTTTTTTTTTTAATCTTTCCCTCCTCATTTCCGACAGAGTCCCTCAAAAGTTATTTTTTCCCCTCTACACTGATGTTAATGTTAGGCAGACTGACAATTAGGAAAGCTAAAGGAAGGTTTTGTAGAGTATATAAAAGGTTTATAGTTTTTGAACCATATTTCAAAGTGAAAGTCTAATTTCCAGGAGGTCACTACTGATTTTCAAAGGAGGTCTCTAACTGATTGTAATGTTTCAGCGAAAGGTAATATGACTTTGAATTATACATTTTTGTTGACACTCTATAGATGGAGCAACAGCCATGTCAGCTCTGTTCTCGCGGGATCAGGCCTGACTACGTTGTTTCCTACAGCACACAGAGAAATGTCCACAACGACTAACTGCTGCTAACTGTAGCTGCCATTAGCGTGTTAGTTAAGTTAGCTGTGCAGCTAGCAGTCCTGACTGGGAGCTCAGGGAGCGAAGGGAGTGTTGGTGTTCACACCGCTAGCACCGGAGCTTTGGAGCTGGATGGGCCAAGGCTAGCTGGTTAGCATGCTAACATCACTAGATACCTTTGAAACGCATTAAACAAGTGTCACAAAGTCATGATTGTTATTTCTGCACAGTGATCGTTTTAGTTCATTTTTAAATGAGGTTTTTAACCAAAATTCGCACACGTTGCATCTTTAAATCATGCGTTAATACCGCATGAGTTGGAAGCCGTTGAGAAAAATAAAAATAATTAGGACCAGTAATAATTAAGACTAAATCTAAGCCAAGGTTGAATGGGGCCAGGGCTCACAGGGCTCAGCTGCCACCCGCAGCGCACAGAACACATCATCAACCCACTTAGATTATGCACCATGCTGAGAATCCACACTGCATTTTGGTGTAATTTACTGGCAATGTCTTCTGTCCTCTCTCCTGTCCGTCTGTCACAGAGTTTGGGAAAGGGACTTGACGGTTATTATTATTGTCCTTATCTGAATTACATAAGCCTACATCTGCCATCCCTTTCTTCTTCTTTCACTACAGCATTCTGAATAACTAGATGCTAAATTTACAACAGTGTCTTCATTTGTAGATAGGCCGACTAAAAAATAATAATAAAAAAAAAAGAAATCAGCAAACTCTAATTGCTTTAGGCTACAACAGGTCCCCAAGTAGCTCTGTCTTACTTGTAAAAGCTGTTCTACTGCAGCGTGTTTTAAATAATTGAACACTAAAGTCATTTTGGCCAATGAAATTCATCTAGCAGTCTCTTTGCTAGTGGGTCAAAAAGTTAATTTTGGACACACAAACCTCCAACAATCACGCCTCCCTTATAATAAATCCCAATATTATCCCGTTTGATAAACGCTATGTCAGACTGTTAGACTAACGTGGTTGGGGAGAGTTGATGAAAAAGAAAAAAAAATCAACTTTAAGTAGAATAGCTTTTCCAAGAAACATGAATAATAAAAGCATCATGAACATTTAAATTTGTCTTAAATATCTCCTCTTTCGAAGGCAAAGATTCTCTGTGCAAAATTACCATTCTGAAAAAAATCTGATGGTTTGATTAAAGTCTTGCGGACGGAAAGCTTGACCTCACCAATTTAAATTCCATCCATCTCCACTAAGTGATACACTGCAGTCACTGAGAATATAACAGATTCCCCTCAAACTTCTCAGTTGGATGAGTGCTACATTCTTTAATCGCAGGTGGGAGAGAAAAGACTAAAGGTGTGTTCTAGATTAACTCCGTCTCACCAAGCATTGTCATTGCACTTGGAATATTAATGGCACTGCTCGATGCTCTTTCTGACCTTTGTCCGTGTCCATCACAAGTGTGGGGCGCCAGAGTCTCACAGTGAGCAGGGAAACTCTTTCAACTAGACAGGACCTTGAAGTGTCCTCAAGCAAGACAGTGAATCTCTCTGCTCTATATCCTGGGTGACTTTTCTGCTGATGACCTCAAGCCCTGGCAGCCTTGTGGAAGGCTACAAGAAAAAAATGAAATATTTTTTTTTTTCCTGCAAGCAAGATACACTCTATCCCTCTCATCTCATGCACCCTCTCCATGTATTCACGTTTGGCCATACTGGAAAATCACCTTCTTACTACAGTCCAAGTTAACAAGATAATGGAAATTGAATTGATGAAAGCATGTTAAGCAGTTAAAACATTTAAAATGCATGTGCATCAACAGGAAAGTATTATTACAACAGCTTTAATAATTATTTACTGTATTATTTAATTATTGAAATATACTTATACTTATTTGTGTCAGATATTCTGTCAATGCAACTAGTAAACTGTGATGTTGTTGTTCTGTTCTGTACATGTGACATCTATTGCATGTCCATCTGTCCATGAAGAGGGATCCCTCCTCTATGGTTTGCTCCATGTTGAAAAGGTTTTTTTCTCAATATGGCAAGTTTGTCCTCACTCAGATCCAGGGTCTAAGGACAGAGGAATGTGTTCACTGTATGGACTGTAAAGCCCACTGGGCGATATAAATAAAATGTATTTGCTTTGATTCTGTAGAACGCTGTTTATTTGGATGACTAATCCATGTAAGACACAGCATCAACAACCCAAAACAGAATGTCCTGCAAAACACTGTTCAAATATCTAATGTACTTTGATTTAATGAGGAAACTCTGACACAGTTCTGAAGAAATACAGGATTAATTGCTCATTAATGCGAAGTAAAAAACATAAAATCAGATGCTGTGGGTGGTAAAAACAAATTAGGATGATGAAAAGAGATGTTATCAGTGGGAATCTTGGAAGTGTGTGTATTTCTGTGTATTCATATGTTCTGCCAATATATTTCCGCTTGATAACTTCACTGACTGTTGCAAGAGTTTGCCTTTCGCAGACACATTTTTTTAAATCCAAGACCAAAACAATCTATTTGGAATCCAAACCGATTCACATCATAACAGATTGATGGTAAGCAGCAGTTTTCAAAAGTGGGTTTAGAGTTGCCAAAGCCTCAATGCTCTGGAGGAGCAGTAAATAATTAAACTTAAATCTATTTTGTGAGCATTACAACATTTCTGAGAATTTCTGAATGTAGTATGTTACCATCACGTGAGCCTGTGTGCGTGTTTATGTGTCATCATGCCAAAATTGTTTAATTTGCCAGTTGTTTCATGCGTCTGTTTATCGGTGGAAACGTTTCATAAAACTTTACAGGTGTGTAGCTGAGATGACAATCAAGGCTGAGCTGGACGACGGGTGTTGTTCGAGCAGAGGGACCACAAGTAGGGGGGGTAGGAAGTTTTGTATTTGTTTTGAACATTTGTATTAAGTGGCAGATCACTTTTGTCATTTTTGTCCACTCCAGCAATTACTGTTTTCACCTGTGCAAGAGATGCAGTCACAAAACTTCACAGGAGTGTAGTTGAGATCAAATTAAGGGCCGAGCTCAAATATTAGTGGATCCGAAAGTGTCAGAACGTCCAAATGTTGACGTCGGCGTTGCAGCTGGTGTGATCCTATCACAGGATGGTCCTTTTTTTTACTATACAGAATAGACACAATACACCTCGATACATACAACTCGGAAAACAATGTGTCGGTTATTATCCCTATTATTATACTGCTATAAAGCTTGATGGATCGATGTACAAAGTGAGATCGTGGTTTATGGTTTCCATCTCAACAGTCTATCATTTTCTAACCACTCCACCTGAAGCGCGAGTCCCGCTGGTGTGTCTTTCTCCTACCAACAGGGTCACCACTAGGAATGTGCGATATGTTATCGTTTACGATATATCGTCAAAAACATTCCCCACGGTGAGAATATGTCATCCCACGATAAAAAACGATAAATTCCCGTATGTAAGCGCGACACACTCGCAGCCCAACACGTATGAAATATTGACACCAATGGCGGAAGGCGGAGCAGATACGCCGGGCAGCGAGGAGCGCGTTCCTCAACAAGGCTCCACCTCCATTATCTGGACACCGCAGGACATTATTTTCATTATTTTATTAACTTCACAGGCCGTCTAACATCACATTCATGCAGCACACAGACGAGGTTGTACACAAGACGTTGCTCGGCAGCTCCGCTCATGTGTTGCCTCAGTCTCCGCTGCCTCACGTGGGTGGCAAGCTAGCAGGTGAGGTCAGATTTGTTGTCGTTCGCCGCTCAGGACGGCTTTGCTCGCTTGTGTCGCATTTTCGTAGCAAACAACATAAGCTAACGCTAGCTGAATTGATAGGTCAAGGGTCAATAGCGCGTGCAATAGGTCAAGCTGATAGTGAAGTTTTAGAGCGCCCTCTGCTGGATCACAAGGCAAACTACTTCAAACGGTCTAATAGACTGTACATTTTGATTTCGAACAGGTCATTACATTTGAATAAGAACTTTCCCCCCACTTTCGAACGAAATTTCGAATAAAAAATGACAGCCCTAACAAATGAACGAATGAAAAACAACAAACATTTTTGCAGTACAGGTGTACTGCTTGAACTTAATTGGTGTAGTTTAGTAGCCTTTATTTTTATTTTGGTGATAGATTTATAGTCAAAATGATTAGGCTGAATTGGTGTTTATTTATCGCCATTTTTATCGTTACCGTGATAAATACCAGAAATTATCGGGATAAATTTTTTAGTCCATATCGCCCATCCCTAGTCACCACGGAAGCTAAACACTCATATGGCTCCTTTAATATCAGGGGCAAGATTTATCATCATTAGTGAATGCTAACCTCAAACTACTAATTTGTGTGTAAGGAGTTATTAATTTGGATGCTTGAGTAACTAAATTGGGAGCACAAATGAGTAATGCACACACTCTAATATGCAATTTGTGCACACAAATTAATTAATTTGTTCCCTCAAATGAAGAGCATCAAGTTATTGTGGCAGTAAGAGCTGAAGTAACAGGCTGCTGTGTCTCCAGCCGGTGTACTTGCAGTCGGTTGTCAATTGCTGACTTAATTTCCGAGACAATTTATGTTGATAGTTTTGTGATCCCTGAATTTATTGAGTCCCCATGTTGCGCTCTATTTGTCCAACATCACACAACACCTGCAACAAGCTCACGCTTCCGTTACAAGCCAACCAGGCCAGATCATGATAAGACTATTTCATGTAAAATTAATTCAAGCAGCTGACTCTTTGAAACTTTAGCGAGAAATGTTAGCATCATCAATCAGAACGGGAGTCCGTTATTCACTGTACCGGTGGTGAGTTCAGCTGTTCTCCTTCTGGGAGAACGGGAGCCTTCAGGCTGCAGGTTCTCCCATGAAGCTTTGCCGTATTCAGCACTAACTCTAAAAAAAATATAGGTAGGATTTCAGAGATGTACCTGGTGCATTGGAAACAGCATTCTGTTATAAATAATGAATTATAACCTGGCGCACCTGCACAAATATAAAGATAGACAGAGAAAGTGGTATTTATATGTACCGCTTTGAACTCGGCGCTCTCCACTGGGCTGTTAGTGAAATAAATGCTCACCATCAGCGCTGCTCTCAACATATTAATTGCTGGATTTGATGAGACCTACATTCGCGCGCTGCACCTGCTTATTAAAAGCGGTCCACATCCAGCAGTATGGTGGCCATACCGGAGCTCCCATGGAAGTTTGCTGCCTGGCTGCATTTTCTGAGTCATTAACGCTGTGCCACTGCAGAGCGGGTCGCCAATTCCCAGCAGCGGGGTCAGCCAGAAACAAAGGGAACGGAGATATTCTCAGCCACTACGAAAACACTGTGTGCTTTTTTTTTTTTGTTTTCCTCCTTTAACCTCCTTATTTTATCTCCTCTTCGTGCAGAAAAGCTGTGCATTTCCGTTCCGGCCTAATTCATCAGAACCACCACCGCAACCACCAGTACACTGTCCATACGGAATACTCTCACCTGCATTAACACGGCTAAATCCCGCCTTCTATACCGAAACGAGTTATCTAAATTATCAATATTCTGATGATGGGAGTATATTTGGATCCTACACAGTCCTGTTTGATTAAGTAGGTAAATGACCTTGCAAATATGCATTGAACTTCCCTTTAAAACAGACAGCACTGAGAATGGCACATGTTTAATTATGCATGTGCAAAATTGTTGCACAATAACATTGGCTAAGTGTAGATAATGCCTGCCTGCCAACACTGATTTCCCCAATCCCAGACTGAGCCGGTTCCTGCCAGGCCTCTCTCCTGTCCTAAGCAACAATAATGACATATGCTCAAGCTAAAACTCTACATGCTAATGATGGAGGCTTGGAGTCTGCGAGTGTAAGCCTGGTTGGATTCCGTCTGTCGATTTTCGGGCACAGTAGCAGGGTCAGAATGACAGATCCTAACGAAGAAATTTCACACAAAACAGACCGTTGTGGTTCTCTGAGGATGAATTCTAATTATGTTCATGACCTGACTTCTCCTCTAGTCCACCGTAAGGTTAACCCTTGTGGTTTTGAGTGAAATGTCTCAATAAACTTCGGCATCAGTTGCCGCGGCATTTTTGAATCTTGTTTTCTAACGATTTGTTTTTTCACTACCTGCAAATATGACACTGGTATCACTCTCAACTGTACACTGTATCTGGTGATAAATAACGTGTTTTACATGCTTTACTAAAACAGTGGACACATTAAACATCTTACCTGCTGAACAGGGGCGTTGTGTTAGCATTTCCATGAAAGCAAAGCTGTGTCTAAAAAGCCAGCGCTCACTGTTCTGTAAATGTGAAACCAATGGAATGTTTTTGACAAGTCACCAGGCCAATTGACCTATGGCTAAGCCCCGCCCCCTCCACTCACTCGGACAAACAGTCAACATTCGGTGACAGCCAGGCTCTCAGTGCTTGTCCACTTTCAGCAGCTCCCTCTTGGCGAGCGGCAGCTCAGTTCTCCCCTGGTCCAGCCCCGGATCTCTACTCCATAGCTACCGTAGCAGCAGTGTGATAGCAGTACATTTAACCGCATTTTTAACTTTTATTAGGCTACACACAAGGTAGGGAGTTCACGTCTCGCCTGTCTCCCTCCTCTCCACACAGCGGTGAGTCCTCTGCTCTAACTGCCGGACAGACAGACAGATCGAGCAGTGAAGCCGCTGAGAGTGATTCACAGAGCTTGAAATCTGGTCAGCTCTGAGTTTACTTAACTCCTGGTAAAGTGCTGGGAGTTTTTTGTTTTTTTCCCCAGAAAATATACAGTTCGATGTCTACTATAAGGTAATGCTTATCGCCAAAGAGGCTTGGGTATATCAGGCAGCCATAAGTCTACGAGTTCGTGTAATCAGCTGCTAACACTGCTGCTAACGTTAGCTGGATCACAGAGCAGACACTTATCTCCGTTGAGATGTGGCTTGTGAAAGGGTAGAACATACACTCCGTTGCCCAGCCTCTCGATACCTAGTGTCGGAGTTGCATGTACCCCATGCACACCGTTTGACCATTTTAAACTTAAAAAAAGGAATGAAAACTGACTAACTCCAATTATTTCAATGGACGTGGAGGCAGAGAATGTCCGAGTGTATTGGGTCAGCTATGCGCACTGTGATTGGCTCATCGCGTTTGGGGGCGTGGCTTAGCCATAGGTCAATTCCCCAGCTGTGTTTGGGGCGAAAGAATCAGATATGCAAAATTTTAACTTTTCCTAACCCTAACAAAGTGGTTGTTGTGCCTCAACATTTTCCAGCCTTGTGAGAGGCACAAAACTGGATATTTTGATGGCAACCCACCTTATGCTGTAAGATGAAGCCTTAACCCTTGTTCTTTTTATGGTAAAAGAGACATTTCAAATAGTGAAAAACTGCCCAGGGCAGTGGTTCTCAATTATTTTCTCTCAGGGTTAGGGTTAGGCTGTTTTCCTCGTCTCGGTCTGGAGGTCTGACCGTCGCAGAGATTTATTTTTCATCACAAACACTCGGTGAGTTAAAGTTTTTTGCCGTTGACGGACGCTGTTTTTCGGGCAGAAATGTCACGGTCAGACAGGCGGGAGGACAGACGCTTCTCCACGTATATCTGCTGTATTTTTTCCTCATATAAGTTGCCAAAGACAGTTACAACGTTACTTTTGTTTGGTCATGTAACGTTGCTTTGTGGGACATGTTTCTGTATTAAGTTGAGTGAAGGACCTGTGTAGTTAACAGACTGTCAGACCGACACACCCTCGATACGCGAAGCCAGCTTATTTGTTCACACTGGTTCAGTTCACCAATAATGCGCCCCTGATATTACCTCCAGAGGCGGATCAGAGCCGGAGCGAAATTTCACCCCTCGCTGCCTCCGAGAGATTCACACTGATACTTAAAGTCCCGCTCTGCCTCTCACGCCCCCCTGACACCTCACCCCACTATTTGAGAAGTACTGGCCTAGGGTAACGTATGATCCTCACTCTAGAAACTATGTGGAAACTAGTGGGAACACACATTGACCTGCAAACACTTAATGTAGTACACAATCAAATACTTAAATGATGAAAACAATTCAATTACACAACACAGGTTATAAATTTATAGAAAATGTATTAATAATATGCAGGAGAAAACACACTCATATCCTTTTCTGTTGAAAAGAGAAAAATAAAAAAACGTTTTTTTTTCTTATGTCTCAAACTGTCTTAACTTTTGAGTGCACTCTTAGTTGAGGTTCGTTGGCGCGCTGTAGTTGGAGCTCATGACGAACCTTTTGATAACAGTACCTCCGTGTGTCGTGAAGCCAGCAGGACCAGGCTGCAGCTGATGAATCGCTCCCTCGTAGCGGTGACAACCGTTTCTGCCCGCAGCAGCTCACTCGCAGCGACGAACCTCCGTCTCCCTCTGCAGCAGCGCAGCGCCCTCCGTCGGCGACACTCTCTGTGGCAACCCGGCAAAGCTCCTCCCGTCAGCGCGGGTCTCCTCTCGACGGTGACCGTGTCACTAGCCTAGCTCCCGCTAGCTAGCTTAGCCGAACTTGCTTCGTGTGTGTCCAGTAAAACACAAACACTTCGACTGCGATGGAGAGTCCAACTCACACACTCACAGCACGACGCCCGACAACAGTTCACAGTCCGTTTCTGATAAAACACAACACTGAAGACACACACAGTCAACTGTTATCTGCTCCACACCATCAAGTTAACTCTCGGCTCCTTCTTCCTCGCGCTCAGGTCTACCCGGAAGTGTAAAACTCTTAAAGGTCATGAACTCTCACACGTAATAAGAATTACTTTTTAACTTCATAAAATAATTCAGAACCCATGAATTTATATTTTAAAGTCATACATTTTAAAGAGAAATGATTCATACATTTTAATATCTTAATCATATCAAAGTAGTATTTATGCATATTTTAACTTCACAACAACTGGCGTTTTATCTTTAACTTGTTCCCAGGAGAGAAAAATAAATAAATTAATACAACTGATATTTATCAGAGTATTACATTTGTGGCGACAAACCAGATATATCAAGCTAAGATATGATATTTTCCTAACCCTACCCAAGTGACTTTTGGAGCCAGTCTGTGATAAAGTGATCATATAGGTGAAAATAAAAGCAGCTCATTACAACCCATATTTATATGTGTTGTTAGATGGCAGCCTCTGGCAGCTGTAGTAATTATTACACTAGAAGGGAGGAAGTAATGTGAAGTAGTATAAAGAGTGAATAATCTGTATAGTGAGGAAGTCGGGGACGAGCTGTTTTGCCTCGAGGTTACTCGTAGCAGAAATTGCCTGAGATAATTGCTGAATGCAAATGATGAAATGAAATCTGTACAGATTACGTAGTGATGTGCCTGATTGTTTAATCACGCTGTGTATTTTCCCTATTACATTTGAAAAGTTATTGAATGTTTGTGGAGTGGTTAACAATCTGAAGCATTGTTATGCTCAGGCAAACACATCCAGTTATAACCTGAAAATGCTGAAGTGTCGGCACTGTCCCCAAATGCTCCGCAGTAATTGTTGCCCCTGGCATACTTTTGTAAAAGCACCAGCAAGGTCAGCACAGTTTAGGCCGGCCCTTGACAATTCTGATCTCGATGCCCCTCAACCCTGGGTGTTTTCTCACCTTTCGCAGAATAATAATGGGTTTGGCCAGAGATTCCTCCTGTGCTGGCACAGAGCTCCAGAATAGTCGAGGCTGTTCTGGCAATGTGTGACTCTGTTCACCCAGATAAAAGAGGACAGGCGAAAAAAAACTGCTCATCGAATGTGTGAAAGCTTAATTTGTCCAACGAGATCAGAAAGTCTCAAGTTTTGTCCATGTAAACTTTCATGAATACTCCATACAATGACTCATGGGTGGTTTGAAATGCGCTGTAAAAAGTTTAGGGGGGTTTCCCGCAGGCATGAAATGTGTGACCCAATTATAAACTTTGCCATTAATGGGGCCTGAATGAGGGCTGTAGGTTGGCACTTGGCGATCTCAGCCTATTTGGGACTGACGCCTGGCATGGCCGACTGTTGTACACTAGTGAGATGAGCTCTCACTCCCTCTGCTCTGAGATATTGCATTGACCTCTGCAGCCCACATCCCAAGATTACCTTGACATCTGCTGGGTGGGTTTCAAAAAGCTAATTAATCCCTGCTGACCTGAAGTTTGGCTGTCTGTTCTAAAAGCAGCTCGAGCAGCGGGGTAAAGACCCACTATAGGTCAGTCCGCAGCTCCCATATGACTTATTTTTGGAAAATGGTGTGAAGCTTTTCTTGGACAGCTCTTTGGAAAGTCCGAGAAAAATTATGTCAGATATCGAGCTGGCATTTTTGGCCGGCTCGATGTATTTCCTTCTCTCCCACTGGACCTATTTAGTCCTATATAAAAAAAAAATGTGATATTTGTTAGTTAGCCGTTATTTCAGTGACTGATCCGCTGCACCGAAAGCCCACAACTCCCTCTTCACATTAGCGAGTATGATTTTTCCCAGCTTTGTTTCACGGCCTCTTCCGGCCCACTGAGTACTGCAAACAGTTCCCACCATGAGGCGACATTAATATTCATGAATAATAAGGGAAATTAAATAAATAAAAAGCCAACACATTTGGCAATGTCACCCCCCCAAAAAGTGCTACGGGGCCCCCGATGGAGCTTGTGATTTTTCTTCCATGACATTTGTAATTGTTACGCACAGAAAAAAAGAGAAAAAAGATTGAAGGCCTCAACGATATTTCCCAAAGTCCTCGAGGGAACGCGATATGCCCCTGCGGAGGTATCGTTACTGCAGGTTTTCGAGAAGTGGGAAACTCTTGAAGATATTTGCAAATTTATTGCTCTACTTTTCAAGCAGGTGAAGAGAGCCTTGGGCAAAATTAGGTTTATCTGAGCGATGTTTGTGAGGAATTCTGAGGGGACCGGATAACCCTTTCCGTTTGTCATCGCACAGATGAGTGTGCTCAGCTGCCGCGCCGAGGGAAATTACTAGGTTGTTGTCTACATACAAAATCCACCTTTGAAATGGGATGGTCCTCAGGCAAACATGTCAGATTTTTTTCTTTTCCCCGTTCTGTGATGGAGAAAAATGCGGTCTCAGGTGCCAGTGAAGGTCAGACAAAAAGCAAATATGAATATCATTTTCAAAACTGTTGCTCTAGTTTCATGTTAAACAGCCTTGTTGACACAACTGCCTTTCTTTAGGCGCGTCATTGAAAATGCATAAATGGAAATTTGGACTTTTGCTTGAATGCATAAAGGTAATTATAGGCAGTAATGGTTTAACTGAGACTACAATTTAGAATTTTTTGGGGCCAAATTAAACACAACAAATTCAAAAGTAGCACAAAAAACAAATAAAAGAAGAATACAAATACATTCAGTGAAGGGATCTCTCTCCAGCTACTTTATTGTGGTCTGTTGACATTAATACGAAGAAGATAGGATATCACATTTTTTGCATTATTAAAATAACATTGCTTGCTTTGCTATTCATAATATTTCAGAGAGTAATATTAGGAGTTTTTTCTTTTTCTTCAAACCTTGTAAGAACAGTGAAGCTCAGTTGGGGAACTGACTCGGTCGATTGTTTCTCCACATTACGCACAATCTGAAAAGCATCATTAAAAATAAATGAAATTCAGGAAACAGAACTTTTTATTATTATTATTTGTTTTATCATTTTTAACAACATGTGTTCAAAGCTGAAGGAAAAACAGGAACTTACTCCCCAATAATGGAAGTCATCCAAAGTATCAAACAATAAAAACACACCATCCAGAGCTACCAGAGCATTTTAGGATTATTATTCCAAACATATAAACTATGGTCTTGAAAAGTTACAAAGTAAATAGAAAAAAAAAATTAGGGACAGTTCCAAGTCACAGAACAAAGGATATGATATGAAAAATAAAAAATGCTTGTTTAGCAGCCTTGTTTACTTGGAGGCTTCTGAAGGTTTAATAATTTAGGATCAAGCCGTTTTCTATTAAACTCATATTTCGTTTCAAACAGTCAGTTAAATGTATTCTGAATTTGATGTGGGTTGTTTGGCCCAAATCTGAACAAAGAAAAAGGACAAAAGAAAGAAGAACAGTAAGAGAAGAGGAGCTTTTTTCACAGTCCGGTTGCACATTGGTATTAAACAATCCTACATTCACTGACATTTTTTTATCATCTAGTTGCACCATTTTGAAAATCCTTCTTTCTAACTGACCACATCACCACTGTGCAGTTAACCGCCAGATGCTAGATGAATATTCTGTTGCTGGCAGCCACCACTACAGTTCCACAGCTGTGAATATCAGATATATCCAGTCTTTTGTCAGATCGGAGCCACAAAACAAATAATCACAGGCATTTTTTATCTCCAAATTCTCCTGACAGACCACATCTGTATAGGCACTCTTGTATTACAGCTGTTTCACAATTGTTGATTTGTGAGTTAGTTTTTTCACACTAGTCCAGGGCTTATCAGCTGCCATTATACGATTTCTGGGGAAGTTACTCGAGAAATGATTATTAGTGATACTTCTGGTGCTCGGCAGAACTAGCGTAAGTGACAAAATTGTCATCACTAACGGACAGGTGGCTCTCAGGCTTTAGAAGCGTCACGTAAGTGGGCTGAGCAATAATAATAGAGTTGGGTGGTGTTCACTCCATAGTCACTAACCTAGATCTTAATGTATGAATGAATGATATGCTGTGCCAGAAGCTCTAAGAAAAAGAGGGTTAATGTCCCACTAGGGATAAGGTGGATTGTGCTGGTCTTAGTGTATCTTGCTATTTTTTTTTTTTCTTCCTATCCCTTTAAGGTACGCACTATGAAAAAAGCAAAGGAAAAATTATTTCTTTGCATTTTCTATTCAATTATGATAACAATAACAACAATGAACAGTTTTTTTTTTTAAATTAGACCCTACAGTATTTTAGATACAGTCCTCTACCAAACGGTTGAGACGTCTGTTCATAATAATAGAACAGTAGAGTACAGAAATGGTGAAAACATGATATTGATAAAATATTTTTCATCAAATATGTAATTGAATAATATTAAATTAATCATTTTAACAACATTAACCCTTTTGTTCATTGTAAATACCTCATTTTACCAACATTAGCTCATTTTACCAACATTAGCTAGCTTTAGCTAATTATTTAAACCTTATAAGACTTATTTTTGTTGAATTAAGTTACATAATTCTGGTTAACAACTTCTCTGAAACGATAATAAGTCAACAAAATAGTCTTACCTTTAAGTTAATCATTTTACCAACATTAGCAAATTTTACCAACATTAGCTAGCTTCTTTACCATAAAATGACATCTCAACCGTTTGGTAGAGCATGTTTTGAAAAAATTACTTAAACCTTATAATACTTATTTTTGTTGAATAAAGTTACATAATTCTGTTTAACAACTCCTCTGAAACGATAATATGTCAACAAAATAGTCTTAACTTTAAAAGTCCCGCCGATAAGCGTCATCAAAGGATGAGTGAATTTTCGTTGTGTCACTTCCTGTTTGAGGGAACACTGAAAAGGCATGCTGCTCACAGACACAGTGCAATCTAGTGGATTTTTTTAGCATTGCACAACTACACCAAACGGTAGAGATGGCTCATTCAGGTTAAGTTAAGCTTGATGCATTTTTCAATGAAATATAGTGACTTAAAGTGTGGTCTACCAAATGGTTGAGTAGTACCTTAAAGTGCATATTAAGGAGATTAATTACTGTCTCATACTGTTTTTATGGGGACTTAATGTTGATCTGTCACTGGTGATACTGGCAGCCTACTTGGTTCACAGTGTACCTGATTTGATGATTAGTCTTTTCTTTTGTGAATGCAATTTCACATTTTTTTTTTTTTTTTTTACCATATGTTTATTGTATGTTTTGTTTTTTGTTTTTCTAATCAGAAAAAGATAAATGCGGTCTTCTCAAATCAATTTGGGATCTAGGGGCTTCCAGAGACATGGATTGCGCCTGATTACTGCTGTTTGGAGCCATTTTATGTGTTTCTGTTCTGTCTTCTTCAGTTGTTCAGGATAATTCTGCAGCACTGTTTTCCTGTGAAGCTCCAAAAATGTTTTTTGGGCTACAAAACTTCAATCCAGTTTCCACTGACATGGGATTACCCAGATAATGCCTGAATTTTAATATTTTGGTGGACTTTAATAGATAGCGGGCTGTTCTTAGAGTTCCTGTTGGATGCTCCCCTCATGAGCTGATGTGACATTCAGGTAAAATCAGTCGCAAATCACAGAACAAAGATATCAAAAAAAAGGAAATTAAAATATTATAGCAAAATCTGTTACAGCACTGCATGAGTTATACATGACGCGGACACATGTTTCTTCTTCTCAGCTGCTCCCACAAACCTTGAGTGATCTCTGCGTCCTCCCCCAGCAGAGGGGAGTGTGTGAGGGCGAACGCTCCACACACACGTACTGTAACACCTTTCTCGTTCCTTCTCTGAGCTTTGACCCTTCCGCCCACTACACTCACTTCTCCATCTCCCTGGGCTCTCAGCCTCCCGGTCCTCCATCACCTTCCCTCCCACCTCAGCCCTCCCTGTCCATTCTTCTCCCCGGGCCTGCGAGGACCTCTGCTTCTGATCCGAATTCCCCTGACAACTGCCCAAACACTTGCTCATTCCCCTGCTCCTGGCTGCCTCCGAGAAGTGATATCACTTGTCCTTTTGGTCATGGATGCACGTTGACTTTCAGAGGGGGCAGACCAGAGGAAAAGGGAGGCTTTAGAATGTGCAGTTGCATCACGCAGATGTCCACAGAGGAACCTTGAGTCTTCAAAAAGACATGGAAATATGCTTCACGTCATATGTGATCGTATTCATGGGTCAGCTCCATTGCCACATAAACTGTCAGTGAGCAGAAGCGTCCGTGATGAGTGGTGAGACCATTGTAAAAGACGTCAGACTGTTTCCACGAGGTCTGAACCTGTCGGCTGATGGGGTCATACTGTCGGCTGCCTCCCATTTGACGAGAATACAAGTCTGATGTCCTCCGGAGTAATTGCGCTTCCTCACAGGGAATGAAATATCACAGGTGACTGATTTGACAATTGTGAAATCCCGAAAGTCAAAGTGGCTTTTCACATCGGCAGTAATACCCTATTTTGGCTCCTGCCATTGTTATGTTTAGGTGTAATCATTGTGTGAATAGAAAATAAAGTCTGAAAGACAAGAGGAGGAGGATGAGGGCTTGAAAATGCAAAAAGAGAGGGAAGTCTAATCTCTGCCTATTGTTGTCTCCCCCGCGGTTTTGTTTGCTCTCACTGTTGCTGATGATGCAAACACCATTTGGGATAAGTACATATGAGGTTAATGTATCATGAAAAGAATTGGATTCAGCGTTTCTCATAATCCTTGATCTGATTTTATGGATGAGCAGATTGATATACATTGCATTACAAGAAAAAGGGTAGGGTTTCCTCTCGTCCATGCAAGAGTCTAATCACTATAAATGTACCGCGGTGACTTTTTGGATGTCTGCTAAGCTGAACGCACTGGGCCGTCTAATAACGTTGGAAATTAAGAACATTAAGAGGAAAAGCTACAAATTGTTTGGCTGCGTCACGTGAATGCTCGACATATTCCTGAACAAAATAAGATTCCAGCTCGTTAGAATATACACCTATTAAACTGAATACAGGAAATAAATGTGTAAAAGCCATTTTTTTAGAGCACAATAAACCGCAAAAAATACCTCTCCGACCTAATCCACTACTCTGAGATAGCTACAGGTTCTGAAATCTTGAAGACATGACCTCAGACCAGTGGTGAAAAATGATTACGTGCAGTTCTTATGTACTACTTTATTCAAATATTTTAGAGAAGAAAATGACTTTTACTTGTCTGCCCGCTACGTGTAGGCAGCTAAACACACGCTTCTAATGAAGTTTGACCTACTGTGGGAGCAGACTTGGGGAGTAACGGACTACATGTAACGGCGTACGTAATAAGGATACAAAAAAAAGTAAGTGTATTCCGTTATAGTTACAGAAAAAAAGATGTAATCAGATTACCGCTACATCTGGAAAAAAATGGGATTATTAGTTGGATTACAATTAAAATACATAATGATGCTAACACTTGCCATGCAATGCATGATGCACATGCGGCACACATATGTGTTTAGTATCTATGGTAGTTTTGAAGTTTGAGCATGACGTTCGAGTGTGAATACCGTAACGATTCAGCTAAATAATCACAGGAGCTTTTATTTCTGATAAAATTGGACATGTCGTAGTACGAAGCCTCGTTTTGGTTCCGTCTGCCCTGTTAAAAGTAATACATTAATACAAACTCAACCCTTCCTGTGTCCGTTTCAAATTAAAACCCCTCTAGCATAAATAGCTAAATAAGGCTTTTATTGTGAAACATTTGCACGGACTTGTCGTGGAAAACTCGTTGACTTGTGAGGTCCCCATAGGGACTTGAAATGTAGTTAATGCCACCTTGTGGGGCTTGTACGTTAATAAAAAAAATAAATTGCCTGAAACACCTGCAGTGACTGAAATGGGTCACTAACACTTTAGATGACAACAAGGTATTAAAATAGCATGATTATATTAGGAAATTGTATGGGTAAATTTGGGTGACATATAACTGACTATAGCCTGAATTTGTTATAATAAAAAGTGTTTCTTCTTCACATTTTTGTCACACTGTTCTGTTGAATAACAGAATTAAAAGTTATCTTATTGATAATTATTTTGTCTTGTCTTTATTTGCATTTGTATTGAGGTAATCCAAAAGTAATGTAAAGTAATCAAGTTACATTACTTTAATATTGTGGTACTTGGATTATGTTACTGACTACATTTTTTAAAAGGTAATTAGTAACCCTCCCAACCCTGTGTGGGAGAGACGTGACTGGAGATCATAGACAGAGCCCGGTCGCTGGGCATGTTATTTAACATGGATGAATACTACAGAGTGTAGTGTTAAAGTTTCACTGTCACTTCGGTTCGGTCTTGTCCCCCAGTGTAAAACACGACAATGATCTGCCTCATGGTGACTATTATATTTAATCCTTCGATGAGGACAATCGATCCCTTGTAGGACCGGCATGCCAAGAGCATAACAACTTAGCATCTATGCCTTTCGGCAAACTGATCAGAGGGGGTTCCCAACATGGCGTACACACGGAACATGGAGCGACACGGCCACACCACCGGATCAGGTCTGAATGGACCCTTACCATAGTGATATGCTCCTATATTTTCAGAGATACCTTGCCCTAGTTTACAAATCCGACATAGAGCAGATGTGGAAGGTGATATTAATACAATCAGTGCTTTTGTGCTGACTGATCTGCAGAAAGTGCAGGACATTTTATTGTTTTGTACAAACATTGCGAGCTTCAATGTGTCTGTCCTCATCAGACAAACCACTTGTTTTTTCTTGTTTTTGTTTTTCCCTTTAAATGACATTTTCCTGACAAACCACATCATTAAAGTGTGAGGACTAGTTTACTTCAATATACTGTATTTGTTTTCTTGACCCTAACCAGTTGTGATTTGTTCATACTTAATTGTGGCATTATTATAGACTGTTCATGCAAATTCTGGTCCAAGCACGACCGAACTATCCATGTGATTTATTTCTGTTATGTAACAGAGCTGACTTATATTATCACACACCCGGAGCTGTAATTATGATAAGTACACGGTGTGCATGCAAATACAAACAATTCGGTGCTATTTCAGTCAAACCCTCTGCGATGTATTGATGTCAGAGACAGCACACTACAACAACACATTAATAGATCACCGTGCACCACACTGCTGGGTCTGAGATGCCAGAAGCGTGAGAAATAAACACACAGAAATGGGGCTTAATTAGACCCTTCTCTGATAAAGGGCTCAATATGTATCGAGTAAGCGAAGGTCTTCCAATAAATTCCGGCCTGTTCCGAACGAGGTGGCAGGAAACAGACGCGCACCTGATATAGTCAATCAAGTGCAATTAATCTCAGTTGTGGGTGAAGGTATGGGTTGGTTGTAAAGTGCCTCACACCCCTGGCATCATTACACACTTGGATGCCTGTCGCCTTTTAAGAGGTGTGCCACGGTGGTCTATTTGTGCATCGGACCGTGCGGTGTACAAGCAAGGCCAGGGACATTACCCTCGCTGTGTGTCGCGACACTGTAGCCTCATCAAGGTAACCTGCAGGGAGGCAATCTGTGAATGGAGTTTATTATGCCCTAATCCAAATGTCACTTCCTTTACATTGCCTTCCTTTGGCAGAGGCTTTCGTCTATCACAACTCACCATTTTCACAGAGACGTATAAGATATAGAGAGTATTACTTCTATTTTTTTACTAAGTTAAACCATGTGAATGTGGTGTCATGTCCCAATTATTGGATCTTTACTTTGTAAAGCTTCTTCAGCCTGGAGTATGCTATTATTTCTATAATGTTTGTGATTTGTTTTTCATTCTCCTAATTTCTTTTGAATGATGTTTAGTTAGTTAGTTGACTTATTGTTTATATTTGTATTGTAACTGATTTAATTCAAAAAGTTATCTTTAATGAACACTTGATGTTTGATGTTTGTTTCTTTTTTGTCCTTTTTCTGTGGAGCCCAGGATGAATGACTACGGAGCCCCGAAGTGACATGAGGAAAAAAAAAAAAGCATTGCCAGAGCTCGGCTTTGAAACTCGAGATCTCGACTTTGAAATTCGAGATCTCGCCTTTGAAACTCGAGATCTCGACTTTCTTTTGCGAGCTCTCGCAAATCCGACAGTGCATATGAGAACCACTACAGCCTCTCGGAGAGCTTATAGCCACTGACATTAGGTTACAGTTCGTGATTTTACCAGCATGAAGTGAACAAGTTGTCAGTTTCCATGTCAACCTGGATGTAATAGGATACTGGCGTGAATATCGCCGCTTCTCAATCCGTAGCAAAACTGCTTTTTTTCCGTTGGAAAAAGAAAGCCGAGGTGTCCCTACAAGCTCAGTTTTACTCAGTACTTTCTCAGTTTTAGGAAATGCTTGAAGTGAAAAGCCAACTCCTGTACTTAATCATGCCGGTCCTGGTCGGCATCCTCAGATGTGTTTTAAACTGGTGCACAATGCCAAACTGAGGGACAACACATGCCACATTATATTACTCCACTGTGGCCTCAGTCATAGTCTGATTGCCAGCTTGTGTGACTGGCCACCAGACTGTGAGTCAGCTTCAACTTTTCAGCTGCAGTCGGCTGTGTTTTTTTTTTTGTTTGCGCACCACGAGCAACTCAGCTCAGCCTGAGAATGGAAACCCGATTGGGACTAAACACCATCTTTTATGTTCGAAAGCTAAAAGAGCTTGTGAAATGTTGCAAACTTGCCACTGGCATATATATCTATACAATCAGACTACCGCCTCTTGTGGTTTAAAGTGGTATAATAGGACAGGATGCTAACTTTAGTTTTTTTTTTTTTTTAGACGCTTTCGTCCAAAGTGACTTACAGTAATTCATACACTAATGGTGGTGGCTGCCATGCAAGGTGCCGACCAGCACATCAGGAGCAGTTTGAGGTTCAGTATCTTGCCCAAGGACACTTCAACATGCAGACCAGGGGAATCAAACCAGTGACCTTCCTTCCCCTTGAGCCACAGCAGCCCCAATCTCACATCAACTTCAAAAGATATCTCTGCAACGCAGTACATAAACCTCTTTAACATGATGTCAATGCTGTTGTTTCTTCACATTCTGTTGATAGCTAGTTTTGAATTTTTTAAGCTAAAATTCAAGCCAAATCTTACGCCTTAACTTTAAAGCCTTAAAAATGGCCCTATAGTATGTCCATTGCTGCAACATTTCACCCTCTGTCTAAACGCACCGTGTTAGCGCTCGTCTCTTTAAGGCCCCCCCCTTCTAAAAAAGCCCCGTCTGCTCTGATTGGTCAGCTGTCAGAGGCCTGAGCAGGCATTGCCCACAGTGTTACTGCATCAGCTCTGCTTGCTGCAAACCTTAATGGGGCGTGGCCGCCGTGGTTCGTGACTGCATAGTTGTGACTTTAGGTCGACTGATATATGAACTCTGATGACTAAAAGTATTGTAACATAAACCCAACATTAACTGTCAATTATCACAAGACATGTTTTTGATATCTAGGGACTTTCAACATGTCGACAGGTAGACTTTCTTATCTCCTTAATCATGTTACATATCTTTTGAGTCAGGAAGCAAGTGAAGTGATAGATTTGTAGATTTGTTGTAACACAACCACAGCAGGGGCCCACCTGTTGTCCACCTGTGGCACAGCGGTAAATGGAATTGAATTAGGAGAAAAAAATGATGAATAGCAGGCAGCGGCTGGCATCAATCAGCGCTTCCATCTCTGAAAGCAGATTGTCTTGAGGCCTCAGAGAGAACCACATTGGACAGTGGTACCGTAGTTGTTCCTTCCAACAGGGTCCAGGTCCCTACTTGTCGGCCAGCGCCCAGCTGCCTGCTGACATTTTGTTTTCTCCAGGCTTGGAATGTGGACTGAGAGAGTCTCAGCTTCAGTGTGCTCCTCTCTCATTCAGATGAGATTTTTACCAGGTCTACTTTGATCATAAATGCATTGGTATGTAACCAGTGCAACCAACCCCTTCAGTGTTATGATGATAAAACTACTTTCACATGAATACGGCTGCCTGCCTACAGCTGTTGTATTTTCAGTCATCTCTTTCACACAATCTATCGCACTTTACCAGCCCTGTAACCCTCCAAATGAGTTTACTATCCTGCATATCAGCTGACTTGCAATGCAAAACCTTTGTCTCAGTGAACGTAACCATGATCTTTCCTCAATCATGCTCCTTCCAGGGGCAGATATGGGAGGAAAACCTGGGCATTGGACACTGTTTTTGAGAATATTGCAGTTGTCTTTTTTGTTTTTTTTGCAGAGCCACTGTTTGTGGCAGTGAAACAACATGTTCGATCCAGTGTTGTAAGAAGTACCCAAAAGTTAAACTTTAGTAAAAGTAAAGATATCATGCTAAAATATAAGGTCAACCATATGGATATAATACAATATTATACAAATATAATAAATCCCAAATTAGCTGATATTGGATGTACTTAGTGTAAAAAGTACAAGTAAGAGTAAATTCTACATATAAACTATCCATTCATTCATTCATTGTCAACCGCTGATGGTCGCGGTAGCCGCTTTATCCCTTTTTTCAAGGGGTTGTGGGGAGGTTTCTGGAGCCAATCCCAGGTATCTAAGGGCGAAGGCAGGGTACACCCCAGACAAGTCGCCAGCTCATCACAGGGCCCTTTACATATAAACTATAAACATATAAACTGTATACGATGGGTTGATTGATTGGATCCAATGTTCAGCATTTATTTTAATGTATCAGAATCAGTGCTTCTTATATTTAAAAAATAATCTATAAATGCATTTCTTTGTTGTTGCAATGCAGTTACCAGTCTATAATATAATACACTCAGTATTGTGCATACCTCATCAATGCTCATTGGTCCTCTTTTGTACTTCCTCATAGATACCATGCAACCACCCTAAATACACCCAATGTGTGTTAAATCAAGATCCATATTATTCCCTGAGAAATAAAATAAATACAAATAAAAATTCCATATCTAGCAATGTAAAAGTAAGTGAGAAAAATATGAATGCTTCTGTCCCTTTATATTGTTTTGATTCTACACCAAAACTTAATAGGGTCTATTCTGGGCGACCAATCATCTTCCACTTAAGTTTTGTGGAAATCGATGCTTTTTTTTGTATAAACCGTGTGACAACCAACCAACAATCCAGTGGATACGGGTTAAAACACAATGTCCTTGTTGGAGGTTGTTAATGTAGGAGAATAAAAAGAACACTATTTGCCTCTGAGTGGAGGTCGCAGAAAAATTTAAACTCAAAACTTAAAATTGCACTCGAGTACAGTGCACGAGTCCATCAGGGACAACTTCTACCATTGTGAACTGGCATATTTTTGAGGTCTACTGAGGACTTTCTCGATAATACTCCTCTCTCAGGGAGTATTATGTCTCCTAAAGACCTCTATAGAATATAAAAGCATGATGATATGAATGTAATCTGAAACCTCAAGTATATCACAGATGCGCTGTAAGCGTGTTTATGTGTGGGAGGATGGGGTTAAGGATCACAGATGCATCGAGACAGGTCTTTGTGCTCTTTTTCTTTCTTTTTTTTTTTTTTACAACACCCACAGAAATGTCACGGCGCACCCCTCCCCCATTAACACTCATTCCTTTTTTTCTCCTGCGATTCTTCCCTCCTCCGCTCTGCTCTCAGGTCTGATTGAAAGCCCGCTGTGTTCTCTCACCTCCCTCCAGGTGGCCAAGGAGACAGGTGACCCATCTGCGGCGAGCCCCCACATGGCCCCCGCGAGGACAGCTCGCGGTGACAGTTGGTGAAAAGAAGCTGTCCTTCAAATGCAATGATGGGAAAGGAAGGGAGAATACGAGAAAGAAAAAGAGGAAATAAAGAGCTCAAAACAGTCTAAACTCGAGCAATCTGATGAACTTTGAGTGATGTCAGCGATTGTCCTCCAGAGCGAGCTAATAAAGTCACACAGTCGGCCTTCGTGTTTGGAGCGCGACGCCCCGCTGCCGCCGAAACCACGAATCAATGAATGTGTACAAGCTCAAAGTTAGAAAATTTGATTGGCTGACAAGGAGAGCAAAACAACAAGGCTATTACTCGCGAGTAATTTGTAAATAATGAAATCAAATGCAGTTTGAGGTCTAATTGGTCTTAACAGGATTACAACCGCCGCCGCTTAAATCTGTTCGTCTGTTTCGACAATATGAGAAACGGACTTGATTTTAATTTTAAATCTTGTAATTATTTAGCAATCATACATGAAGTTATACAGAGCAGCCCATTAAAAATACATTCGATGTGAGATATAAGCTATTTAAAGGGAATGTATTAAATGGAAATTTGAGTTTAACCACATCTGGCATAATGGATTCTAATCAAAATAATAAACTGCATTTTGTTAATTCGCTCAGGATATTGCAATGCTTGATTACAGGGGTTCCATATTTCTTTTTCTTTTTTATCTGCCACTGTATGTAATATGAATGTTACAGTCCTGATTAATATCATTACATCTGTCACACTGGAGCAGATATTGTGGACCAAAATGCAGCAGATGGCAGACAGAAAAATACATGAAAATGTTATTTTTCTATTCAGGATCAAGGCAACAAAAGGAACAGGCCCCATCAGGGATACTCAACAGAGGAAGACTGGATCAAATACGAACTAAACTAATGATGAGGACGGGGATGAGCTGCAGGTGAAGAGAGGCAGAGGAACAGGTGAGAGGAAGGAGCGGACAGGCTGGTAAAAACACCAGGAACGTGGCAGAGCAAACACAGGAGATGCACTGCAGGTGTGGAGGGAGAGTCAGGCTGACGACGAGCGCAAGAAGACAGACAGGAAACAGAGCAAGAGACAGCACAAAACTGAGCCGCGTGGGTTTTCATTCCATCATTCAGTACTGTATTCCTAAATCAACGTTGATCATAACAAATTGTTCAAATGTATCCTTCTTTACCTTTGAATTTTTTATTTTTTATTTTTTAATTTTGTCTAACAACAGCTCAAATGCAAACCATTGGGTCAAAAAATGATCCATACGTCCATATCTGAGTGTTTCTTTGCTGCATCTTTGAAACTGATTTATATTCTTTAACCCATTTGTGCCCAGATTTTTTTCGGAGTTGTAAGGCATATCATTTTATCAGTTGAGTCCCTCTGAATCATGGTATGTATTTATTTTTTCCATTTTGTACTTTGTTTTGAAGAAAATAGCATTTTTATGACTGGCAACAATTGTCGCCAGTAGTCACACAGCTTGTCACCAGGTCAAATGTCACCTAATAATAATATAGAAATAATAATAATGATATAGTAATAACAAAATATTAATATAGTCATAATAAATAATAACAAAAAGGTGGAGGGGGTAAAACAAAAGAAAATACATAAAACTGTACATGGATACCAATGGATATTATCATTCCAGGAAGGTAGCTAATGATCGTGGTTCAAACCTTGGTTCCCCCTGTATAAAATTCAAAACAACAAACAATTTGAACTGCCCATGAACAAAAAAATATTCATCCTAGGTAAAATTTTTGAGGGTAGGGTTACTCTAGAGACTTAAATGATTAAATAATTATAATATGTTTGTGGGGAAAATCATAAGAAATTTAAGAAGCACTTGGAAACGATTTTTTTTTAAATCAGAACCTTTGTCTAAGTTGTCTACTAGCATATAAGTGGAAAATGTTGCATGAGTACCTTTGAGATTTTTTATTGTGAGTCGAAAATGACAGTGATACACTTTGGCAACAATTGTTGCCAGTGGGGCAAAACGGGTTAATATTCTAGTCTCTACTTCTATCTTATTTAGTATCTTGCTTTTAATTACCACAAATCCTTATTTTAAACATTGGTTTTGTATTTCTGTGTCAATCATACAGTGTTTTGTGCATTAGGAGTGGTTTGCACAGCGTGTGAATCAAAGTGTTAAAACCATTCGTATGTGATGATTCACCACAGGCGAACCCATTGTTGAGGTCCATTTATATTATATATAGCGTGCGTGACGCACTGTCTCGGAAAGGGAGCTTGCATTATAAAGTTTCTCCCGTCCTCACGCGGGACAGACGACAGGCGGAGGGAGGCGTTCACTCACAGCTGAACGTAACAGCATCTTACTCACGAACAGTAACGGATGATGAGACGCGTTTACAGAAATTCTCGTGTCGCCGCCGAAGATGGATGTCCGATACTCCCCCGATGTCACCACCTACCCCTCACATCCCCTCTGTGATGAATCATTCAGGCTCACACGCAAACCTGTATGATGGAGTGAATATGCACGTGGGTAGGAGCGGCGCCTGGTAGGGCTCACTGGAAGGTGGGCGATGGCGGCGTTAGGGGCTGAGGGTAGGAGACTGTGTTTTCTTATCCTTTTTTTTTTTAAATCTTCAAAGCGCATATTCCAGGAAGCCGCACAATCGCTGGCAGTTGGAAATGTTTCTTTGTTGGTATCATCAAACGTGATGCTGGCAGATGCAGCGACTGATGGAAGGGGAGCTTTAAAGGAAGCGAGGACACGCACTAATAAGGCTCACATTCACCCGGAATAAACCAAACATACGCCGGTGTGAACGTGGCAGTATCCCACAGCCGTTTGTTTAAATCTCAGATCTCTGAATTCAAATACGAGTCCATGAGCCTCATTTAGTCAGTGCAGGAGAACCATCAATCTGTCTTTCTAATGGCCAACAGGAGGCAAATCCACTTAAATAGGGAAACAAGAAGTCCAATTGTACGTTAGCTTATGAGAAAATGAATGAAACAGTTTCCTAATGAGTTTATACAAGATGATGTAAAAAATGTTTTAAATAATGGTCCCATTTAGAGTAAACTAGACGACCGAGCAGGTAAAGCTGTAGAGAGTGACTATCTTGTTGTCGATCTCAGTCAGAGCCGCCCCTCGCTCCTCACCAGCTTTACCCACTGATCCAAGTGTTGCCACTTCTGGCTCCAACAAACCAAGACGGCGACGACCCGAATGGCAAACTCGAAGCTCGGGGCCGGTCCACAAACCAACGGATAAAAGTCGATTTATTTATATGCAGTCTGTGACTATCACGTACGACGACAAAAACCTGGAAGTTCTCTGTTCACGCAGCAGCTCATTTCCAGTGTGAAATTGGTCACTTCCACTTCTCTTAATTCATTAAGCGTACTATAGCTGACACTCCGCTGCCACTAATTCCATTACAACATAGCTCCAGTGCTGGAAATTAGTTGTTTGATGACATTCAAGTTTTTTTTTAAAAAAAGAGAAAGAAATAGCAAGCTTTCTCAGTTCATCTGAGTTTATTTTGTTCAGGCGTGAGACGGAGAAGAATCGGCACACTAACTGTCAACCTGACAACTACATTCTGACAACCTATTTTGTCTGCATAGGTATAGTTTTCTCTACCAGTGTTTGATTTGATAATCCTTTTTTGATTCAAGTAAAACTCTGCTTGAAAAGTGGCCCCATTTCAGCAAAGCGACTCGTACATTTTGGATTCCTGTCATGTGTGGTTGACTTGTTTAAACTGGCTTCTGGACTGAGGTCCTGGTCCCAACTGAAGCCAGGAGTTGAGGCAGTGCAATCAGCCTAACACAGAGCGTTAGGCAGCTGCTGCTCATCACCTACCAATTTGACAAAAATGTAGGTTTAATAGAAATGTTTAGGTAGTAGCTTTTATTATGTGTCAGTCATGTCAGTCATACCATTGACAGAATTCGCCGGTAAAGTCACTGAAATTGATGTTTGAAGAATATATTCAGTATCAGTTGAAATAATTACAGAACACTTAACTAAACCAGCGGAAGTGATTCCGGAAAAAGCTTCCAGTTCCCCCCCATTTAAACCTACAAATTACAGCTGGGAACTTAAAGGCGCCATATGCAAGAATGTGGCCAAAACGGTTACTCCACTCAAATTCAAAATACTGCAGCGAGTCGTATCCGCCGCCCCCTCCACCCCCCCCTCCACCCCCTCCCCTCCAGACTCGAGGTTGCCAGTGCGGTTGGCGTATCCTCCGTCAGCAACGTGCAAGGAGCGGCTATGGCGAGCGACGAATCCTACCTTGTCAGTTCTTTTTTTGTTTGCTAAGTAATCATATATTTATTGCAATTACAGAGAGACCTACCAAACAAACTCTCTAGTCGATACTGAACAACACGGTGGTTGTGGCATTTGTGTAGCGCTCCCGAAATGACGCTAAGCTAAAAAACGTAATCGCCTCGAATAATTTCCCGTCTATTTCCACTTGTTTCAGCCTGATAAAGTACTAGGGAGAGGAGGAGATAATGCAGGGAGGATCGAAATGAATAACGTTATTACTCGACAGTTCAAAGTATTCGAAATGCCCATCCCCGTCAGGCTATGATGCTAACTTAGTTAGCCACGCGTAACTTACCTGTCTAGGAGAGGAGTCGCCAATTCGGCATCCGTTTGCAAATTCCTCTCAGCCTTCAAATTTCTCCATCATTCAAATTCTTCTCCTATACAGACCCTCGCTTTGCCTCTCTTTTTATCTCGATGTTTTCGCGATTAATAACGAGCCTTTATGGGTTTCGTTGCCTCCGCCATTGCAACTCAGGCCCCGTCCACACGTACCAAAACAATCTGTTTTTTTATCCGCCTTCCTTGGCATCGTCCACACGGATCCATTGCAAACAATTCAATGCGCTGTAGTTCATATGCCAGGCCTATAGGTGGCGCTGGAAATTCACCAAAAACGGAGAAGGAGAGAGGGAGCATGCGCATGAATCTTTAGCACTGTATACAAACAGACAGCCGAAGGAGAAACCGAACACAACAAGAAGAAGAGGAAAATAGCTAGTCGGTGGTCCATAATCCTTTTTTTGCTCCGCATAGTGGCAGAGGAGCAGAATATTTTGCCCTAGTAACCCTGATAGGCTCAATATCGTCTGCAGCACGAACACAAGCATGTAGTCCGCCATTGTTGTTGTTGTTGTAATGAGACGCTGCGGGGTTCAGAGGTCGAAGGCAAGAGGTTGAGGGGTGGGGTGCTGACGCCATTGTATCGAAAAGTATGCGGATTCACCGACGATCAGCCAAAACGGTGCAAAACATGTGCGTTTACTAGACTTGTAGTTCTCGAGACCGGTCTCGGTCTCAAGACCAAGACCACGGAAAAGTGGTCTTGGTCTTGTCACGGCCTCGACAGTCTTTGGTCTTGGTCTTGGTCTTGATACTCTCTGGTCTTGGTAGTGTCTTTGTCTCGGTTTAGGGGTCTTGACTACAAGTCTACTCAAGACATAAATGCATGCATGATGCAGTATTTCTTTTGTTCTACAGTTTGAATGTATATGTTTATGTATCTGTTCTTTGTGATGTCTGTGTTATATTGTTCTTGTCCCACTGAACTACAGCTACAACTACAACTTGATAAAGTGTGTTATAACTGAGATGCCATTGCACACATCAAGGTGACCAGTTCTTCCTCTTGTTAATGTGCAATTTGAAGTACAATTTTGTACTATTTGTACTATAAACTATTTGTATTTTGCATTTGATTTAATGCATTTTTTGGTGCACCTGCATGCGGGTTCTACAACTCATGCAAAATGGCAAAAAAATAGTCTTTTTTTTGGTATCGGTATCGGTCTTGGTCTCGAGCTGAACAAGTCTTTGTCTTGACTTGGTCTGTCTTGGCCTTGGTCTTGGTCTTGATACTCTCTGGTCTTGGTAGTGTCTTGGTCTCGGTTTAGGCGGTCTTGACTACAAGTCTAGCGTTTACACAAAACAGCGTTTTCGTATGGACGGGGCCTCAGTCGTAACTGGCAACCTCTGGTCGCATAGCAGCTGGGACTCTACTGACTGCACTGATTTGACGGCGGTGGGCGGCGCCACACACAAAAACATGATTTCAAAACATCGACATGATTTGCGGTCCGCAAAAGATACATTTTGAATGCGAATATTTTGGCTGTGCTGTTGTTGGTGGTGAGTTCAGTATGTTATATGAACATTATTCCCGAGTCTCTGTGACATATTATATTTTATTGCTTTAGATTTCTTTAAATGACATGCCTACAGTTACTGTACATCGTTTGTTAGATAAACCACTGTACCTCTGCAGTTTTCAGTGAAATTCAGTGACGGTTTCACTGGTGACATATTGAGCTTGTCATGTACTTTATCCTGCTCTTGTTTCTAATAACTCTTTTAAGCATTCACCGCGCCGCGTGAATTATCTCCGGTCGAGTCAGCGGACAAAAGGGAGAAGAAAAAAAAAGAAATCTTCACTGTTTGACTTTCCAAGACGCATCTTGTCGGAAGGATTGTCTCCTCGCTGCAGTGTGTGGCGAGTTCAGCCAGATGAAATCCCTGTCAGCCGTGTCACCTTATTCCCGGCCAACCCCCAGAATCCCTCTGAATTGTACGAACACAAAGCCGTTATGAATTTGTCACCTCCCGTCATTTTATCTGCGGCTGCAGGCAGTCTCTCCTCACAAAGCGCCGCCGTGGCTGCAAGCTGCGCTCAGCCAGGTTTTCCTTTCTGCCGCCTTCCTCCAAAAACTAAAAGAGTGGTCTCAATGTTATCAGAAAATTACTCAGTACAGGACGTAAGCCCCTTCATATCTTGCTATGTTGAAAGCCACTTTTCTTCCCAAGACTTCACCAAGTCCTCTTGCCCAATTAGCCATCCTTAAGCCTTTTGTACACGTCGGACAAAAGAAAGACGAATGTTAAATGGGCTGATTACTCCGTGGTAATTATATGACTTTCAAAAGCACATCCCATCTCCTTTCTTGACCAAAGCGGCGGAGAAAGACGGCGCCGACATAGAGAATGGTCATTTAAAGAGAGCGCGCCGGAGGCTCCGTTTTCTGACGACGACAGCATATAGCTTTCAGAGATCAAGACATAATGAGCTGAGACCCAAGACGACACCCCGAGATGCAGTTCCTTCATACACCCCATTACCGTGCCCTTGTTTTTCACAGATTCAGTTAAAGCTGCTGCATTTTTTTTCGTGTGTGCACATTTTGGCTTTGTATTCTCAATATCCCGTACGTGGTGTCACAAATGTGAAAGCATGAGGAGTGGTTAACGTAACGGGGGATGTGTCAATTTGTGACAAGTGCACTGTAAAAAATGACAAAAGCAAAAAACGGAAATGAAAAGAACTTTGAAGATCAGTTTTTATCACAGTGAAAATAAATACAAAGGCCGTCATGGATGGATTAACATGCTATAGAGGGTCCAGGGGCAAACGTGAGCAGCAGGGCCTCATCAACCCCCTAATGTTCTAGAATCCAGAATGAATCTCTATTAAAAGATATCTGTAGGTGGGGAACGGGAAAGGTCATGAGAAGTGTTCTGGTTTCCATATGTGATCAAAACATGTGTGAGTGGGCTTCGGCTGCATGCAGGTAAACGATCTGTGAGCTGCGTCAGCATTAAAGGCGGAATATGGAAATGCAATCTCAGAAACCATCAGCTACCATCTGACTTGTTAGCTTTTTTTTTATTTATCTACATAAATATGCAGATATGTTTGTAGAGGTTAGAAATCTCCATTCTCACACCTCAAGCTACCACTCTGACTGTTAAAGATCACCTGTGCACAGAGGAGGAAATCTCGACCTGGATGTCTGTCCACCTGATTATCTACTGGCTACACCGGAAGCGCAATGTATTAGCTGTTCCCCCAGAAGCTAAATCACACTCAGACGATAGTGAACCAAATTTATTGTACAGTCATTTAATTTCAGATTGGGAATAAAACTGTGATAAAGGCTTTGAAACTGCAATAACTTGGGGGCAACAGGATGTAAGCAAAAAGACATTATCATCTCTAAAGCTGATGCGCCGAGCTACTTAACAAGAAAGATGCTGATTCTGGTGTTCAGTTGTTACGCAGCGTCATTGGCATTCGTTTGGCGCTCTGCTTCTGGCTGTTTGATGGATGTTGTTTTGGTCTTCGCCAACACCTGAGAGAAATGTGGTTGTTAGGTTTGGTAAATGTTCCACTATCCACTATCAGCTAATCTTACCTTGTGTGCTACTTGGTTCTGAGTAAGAAGTGTACAATGGCTTTATCAGGGCTTTTTTTTCTTTTTTCTTTTGCTAGAAACAATATTTTCTTGGGCCACACATGCTGAGAGTGAAGAAAATAAACAAGAACAACAAAGTTGCAAGCAAGACAACCAAAAACAGTGACCAGAAAGACGCTAAAGCTGCACAGCTGGATGATAACGGTCCGTGAGCACATCTGTACGAGCGACCCCTTTCACTTACAGGTTGTCACGTGATCTGCCGAGATAAAATATGAATTAGAGTTGTGTCTGATCGGTTCAGTTTTATTTTAGCAATGGTGCTGTGTTGCACTGCCACATTAAATCATCCCACCAATAAAGGTCAGATCACAAAACGCTGGTATGTGCCTGGGGGGCAATTACGAATGTTTGTGCTCGCTTAATTTGGAGTGCGTGCTCGTTTTAGTCAAATCATCAGTTTAAAAACAGAGAGATTTAAAAAGAGGACGCCGAATTTGCCGAGCTGAGACTCCAAGGCAGGAAGTTCCACAGCAGAGGTGCTCAGGCATCAAGGGCCGGCTCACCTGCAGTGGCATTATTGTGCCATTCACTGTGATTCAGCTGTGCATGTAGTGTTTCTGAATAGCCTTTTCAGTTTAATTAGAACAAAACAGTCAGCTGAAACTGTCGTCATCGTCTTTTAGGTGTTAGTCTGGGTCTGCTTCTCGATGTCATTAGTCAGATGTGACTTGAATTTTCTCTCTTTTTTTTTGTTCCATTCTCAGATGATTGGTTACATCTTTTATCTCGATGTGTAAGACATCAAATGAACAATCAGCCCATTTGGTCATTCTGAGCGAACAACGATTCCAGTCCTCACCTGTCTGGGCGCACAGCCACAGTCGCTGTAAATCTGAGGCTGGAGTAGCACACACATCATGAGCAGCCCAGACGCAGGGATGTTAGCATCTCTGTCAAAAGGCTTAGCTGAACACACGGGTCGGAGCTTGTGACTCAGCCAAATGTCACTGTCTGTGATACTTCCGATGCCAGCTGTAGGAGGCTGCGTTTGTACAACCAGCTGCTCTGACACTTCGACAAATCTGTACCGTCCTGTGTATGTTGTATGCGATGCACTGCGTATTTGATATTTTCAAAGCAAGAGCGCAGATGGATGTCTCAGTAAAAAGCATGGACAATGGAGAAGTTTAGACAAAGAAAATCCCAAATAAAGTGGTGCAGTACAATGCCTGGTATGAACTTTTTAGACAAGAAGATTATATTCATTGAAAAATACTTTCACCATCGGACTGAAAATGCCTCGCCGGACCACTTAAGACCAAATAAGCGATTGTTCAAGCAGCGAAACATAACGTAGCACAATTAGCCGTCAACTTACAGCAGATATTAGTGATTATTTTGTCAAGAGTTCCTCGAAATGCTAATTTAGTGAAGCATCAATCTGACAAGAATGGATATTTTAGGGGCTTGGTAGCCAGGGAAAACATCGTTTTTTTTCACTGCTTTTGTGCCATTTTTCAATCTGCCAGCCCGGCTCTACTCTGTTTGACTTGGCGCGGCAGCTTTGCTTTTCCACCACCACTGGGCTGCCTGCTTGAAGGTGTGTCTTAAAGGGATATTCCGGTGTAAGTTAAATCCATGGTCTAACACACCTTGACACCGAGTAAGACTCCCCCTCGAGAGGTCACGTTTGCTGACCGCTAGCTTAGCTAGTTTTAGCAACCTCAGAAAAGACTGCACGATAACAATACACTGCCGTTTATGCCTCCGATTAGAAACCGCCATCAAAAAGCCACAAATAATGCTCAGAACAGCACCAAACTTCAGCAACAGTACATGTACAGTCCCAGCACACAGTACGAAGCCTCAAACATCTGCTAGCATTTCTACTGAAAACACAGCACAACTCAGCGCTCTCTTCCAGTAGCCTTCCTGTGTGTGGAAGCCCTGACAAGTCGATTACCGAGTGCAGTAGATTTCCACAGCTCAAGGATGAAAATGGATGATTATTACTCCATGGAATGCTCAGTTCTTATTATCGAGAGCTGACAGGGAAAAGAACGGAAGTAATGGAGTAACAATCATACATTTTCATCCTTGAGCTGCGGAAATCTACTGCACTCGGTGATCGACTCGTCAGGGCTTCCCAACACAGGCAGGCTGCTGGAGGAGATGGTGAGTTGTGCTGTGTTTTTAATACAAATCCGGCTAAGCTAGCAGATGTTTGATGCTTCGTACTGTGTGCTGGGACTGTACATGTACTGTTGCTGAAGTTTGGTGCTGTTCTGACCGTTAATTGTGGCTATGAGTGGCTTTTTGATGGCGGTTTCTAGTTGGAGACATAAGCGGCAGTGTATTGTTATCGTGAGGTCTTTTCTGAGGTCGCTAAAACTAGCTAAGCTAGCGGTCTGCAAACTTGACCTCTCGAATGGGAGTCTTACTCGGTGTCAAGGTGTGTTAGACCATGGATTAAATTTACACCGGAATATCCCTTTAAAGCGATGACACACCTGTCCCGATCACTGCAGCACTGTCCAAGAATCACCGCTAACAAAGTGGCTCCGCTAATTCAAGCACAAGCATCATTTCCTTTGAACTTCTTCAAAATAAAAGCTCCCTGTCATTTGAAAGCTTTTATTATGAAGCAGCATCACAGGAAACATTGTGTTTTCAGCAGCAGCAACTGAACACAACTCCTGGAACAGCTGAAAGTTTCACACGACGAAACAGAAAAACAGCAGATTACAAACAGGACGAGAGAAACTAAAGGGATTCAGTCAGAAGCTACAAAAGTACTGAGAGCTGAACACACTGACTTTCGAACAGACTTTCTGCACAGACACGAGTTAAGTATCGATTTTAGGAGGTTTGGATTGGCTGCAGCTGTGAGGCATCACAGCAGCCCATCTGGAAGCGTGGCAGCCACGGCTTGGCCCTGCTCTGGAGCCGGTCCATCGCCGGCGAGGCTCGCCTCGACTCGGGGCGGCAAAACTGGTGATGGAAAAGCAAATCAGTGCAGCTCAGTTCGACTGGCCGTGGCCAAAAATGCTGGTGGAAAAACGGCATTGGTCACAGTTGTTTCAGTGTTCCACAGCTACCACTGACGGCTAAAACTCGGAGCACTTGGCACTTGAATGTCACTTGTGATGTCCTCACCTTCAGAGTGGTATCAGCAAAAGGTAATGTGTGCAGAGGGGACCATCTGGTCTGGCTGACTGGGAGCCGTCAGGCAGCTCAGGCCAAGTGACCTTGGCAGGGACCGGACCTGGAGGTACTGAGATGGCACTAATATAACACTGGGACCCCGGAGATTGGTAACATGGGCAAGCATACATTTTAACCAGGAGGAAAAATAGTGTTCCAACAACCAGAGCACAGGTGCAATTAGAACAATCTCTAGAGGGACACACTGGATAAACACCAAATTCCCTTAAAATCAGTTTTGGCAATGAGGAAATATTAATATCCTAATCTTTCTGAGCCATTATATGTGTAGAAAACAGAAAAAAAACATTGGCACTGTAGATTCACACAATTTCACTTTGATGGAGTCTGAGATTTGTCACAATTTATATTATAATAGACTTCAGTGTACTGTAATATTCAGAATACAATCATTTTATTTTCTTATTTCAAAGACCGTGTCCTCCAAAAGAACTTCACAAATTTGGTTTCACAACTTTTTCATGTCCAGAGGGTTCCCCAAGTAAATGTATTTGTGCCACGCAGGGAGTCAAGGCCAGGGTGACTATGAAAATGAGATTATTTTAAAGACTTGAACATCAAGCTATTTTTTCTTCAAAGACTATCAGTTTTAAAATTAATGTCTCCGAGGCTTGCATCTGGCCTTCCATGTGCTGCATAATTTTTTATTAGCAAACAGTCCATGACTTCGACCTACTAACTGTGGAACTGGAAGCCTTCAGCAAAGTCTCATGTCTGTGAAGCTGTCTAATTCCACCTTCCAAATCAGAGGATGCAGCGTTTTGGTGACATTTCTCTCCGTCAAAAGGCCCAAAGAACATCCCGCTCCTGCTGCCGATTCATTTCTCTGGGCAAACAATTTACTGTTGTCTGCTGGATCCAGTCAACTTGAACGATCCTTGTGATTCCCCGAAGGAAACACTCCAGCTGAAATGGAGCATTGTGTTTCATGGACTGTGTCCTAATGACTGATGACATTTTCTCAGACACCTTCAAAGACGACCTCTAGCTAATCTGGAACGCCACTTAAATGCTAAAATCTTGCCTTATCATGAAGGGAGTCACCTACTCTCGACTCAGTGTCTCACATTAGCATGTGTCCGCGTGTCGCAAGTTACAAAGGTATTGTATTTAGCTTCACGTTGACTAATGCATAATTCATATTTGCTGTTTTGCTCAAATCAGGTTGGCAGGGATCAGACTTCAGAGGACCAGGAGTGATATTCTGCACACTCTTCATATCAATATACATGAAATAACACAAAATATAACAGATGGTGTTGAAGGTTTCCATAAAGCTGCCACACGCTGATGTTGTTGGTAACACTTTATTATAACCTTCATTTACAAATGGCAAATTCATTTAACAGACAATTAAATGCTTCGTGAACATCTATTAATTTAGGATTCATTAAAGATGGCTATTGTTTTGTGAGCCTGTTTTTGGTGAGATGATCAGAAATATTTACCAACTAGATTATACAGAATACATAAACAGAAAAATCCTGCTTTGTTTTCTTTTGACTTTTGCTGACTGCATTTTTACGAACAAAGGTTAAAATTATTGGTCATCATTATTAAGCCAGTGCATAACCACTGTTCTACCTATGACACATTTGGCTGGACAGTCAAAAAAAACATTGTCTTTGTAGGGACAGTGTTAAATGCAGGAAGCATCACTCCACAACAAGACTTGACAATGAAATAAATCCAGACTTTATCACGAACTCTTCTGACAGCTACAACCACTGTGATTTCACGTTTTAAGATAATATCCCTTGACGACTTTGAGTTAAATGTGGTTAATTGGCCGAATGCTTCAAAGACTATATTAAAGCACTTATTCAAGATAAATTACAACCACAATTAATGACTGATAAATATAGAAAGCATGCGTGTTGAATTGGCTGTTGACCTGTGAAAAACAGCCGTGTTCACGGGAAATTATTGAACTCCCACTTCTGATGTTGGTCACATTGCTCAGTATGAACTGCAGCCAGGCAGAACAGATTGTTTTTAACTATCTAACAGAACCGATGTGGACACGCAGCACACTTTGTTTTGAGGGGGCTGCATATAAAGGTTAGGGTTAGCTTGCTGTGCTGTATGAATGCAGATGTACGATATCCACCTTTTTCTGCTGAATGATCACAGATGGCTGTCGACACGGATAATAACGTTTGTTTGTGTTCTTTCTTCGCAATCAAGGAAAGTACAAAGATCACAAACATGAAAAAAATACATGTAATGGCAGTACATTGGACGACACCCGAACACAATGACATAATGGAAAACTTTCCATATGCAGTATGGTCTGTTCACCTCCACGCTTACAGGCTACAAGCCTAATTTCAGACATGTATGGATATTGAGCTCATCCATAAAGACAGCTGTCTCACCCACCAATTAGCATATGTGCATGTCAAGGTCATTTACATACATCTGTCAGAATACGGAACAATGGCGGGCCACTTTGCCTTAAAAAGTCATTAACTTCACACAGGATGCAATTACAATGGATCAATTTTGCTCTGGCCTCTGACAGCGAGTGTCTGCTGGTCCCTTGATGGCTGAAGATGGATCTGACTGGGAGGCTAATGGCTCCAGCAGCTCTCGCGCAGCAGTCGAGTGTTTACAACAGAGCCGCAGAGGGCCCGCTAGCATTTGTTTGACTGTTTATCTTAATGAAAAAAAGGTTAATGCGGTGATATTTAAACACCAAAGGCGATGCGCGGCACACATGTCAAGTGTCTGAAACACTTACGCAACGCAACTGATGCTCTCGGTCTAGTGTTCGTTTGCTACAACAGCGGAGGCATTTGTTTACAGGGTTGGCCTACATACGGCATGAAAGCTTCGGCTCGGCGTGATCAAAACTGCAGATCAGAACTCCAGTTCTTTGTTGTTGTTCTCCGGCTTTCTTTTGTGCATTTTTAACTCTGACAGCTTTGGGATAAGCGCGATGGTTTTTCAGGTGTGCCTCAATGTGCACCACATGAGGTGTTAGCGTCCGCGCCGAGGCAATTTCCATTTTGATACATCAATTACGTACATTATCTCACTCACAAAACATAATTTTAAACCAAATCACTTCACTCTTGGTCACAAACAGCATGGAAACTTCAGTCTTCAGAGAGAAAGTCCAGTGTTCGACCCATCTAACCACCTCCCCAACTGGGATTATTCTTGTTCCTTACACTACTGCACTAATGGGGAGCTTCGAGAAGGGATTCTGGAAGGGTGCCTGGAGAGTCAAACTTAGAAGCGTAAGGCCAGGCTGCCATATTTGGCATGTTGGGCTGCGTGTGTGGTCGCTTTGAAAGGCACCGCCAATTTACCGCCTCGATATGTCTTTTATAAGGGCACGTTCCACAGCAAGGTAGCAATGAAGCTTAAGGGGCCGTGTCTTTTCCCGGAGCGCCAGTGACTGTTTTTTAAGGGCTCCCGATGAGGAGAGAGCATATGCAGATGCATGCAGTTACACAGAAAACACGTGCTTTCCCCAGCGTCTGCCTCTCAGGTGCCTCCAGTAGAAGACCTCTGGACATTTCAGAAATGCACTGTCGTTCCCTTTTAGGAAGATATCATGAATTAGATGTGTACATCACACATCCCCTGATTGTCTCCTTGATCCTTATCTGTTGTTCTTGAACAAGGTACTGGGCTTTCAAATTTTTCTCTTGCCATGTTACATTTTTCAACTGTATTTTATCCCACAATGTTTTATAAGCCTTAAGTTATTTGTATGTATCTATCTGCAGTTCTTCCATCTGCTGTGTTGTCTGTCTTTTCATTCCCTGTGAACCACTTTGTTACCTCGTCTAGAAAGCGCTTTAATAATCGTGGACAAGGTGAAGGTATTCGCCGTATTCTTGTCTCCGATGGATTGGGCTATGGAGCCACGTTCTCCTTGCTCAGCAGAGACATCACCGTTATTATGCTCGTCTACACAGCATCCCCTGGTCGGTGCTCATGGTGACAAAACAACGTCAAACAAATGGATACAAATAGTTAAAAGCAAAGGGTGTATATTCTGTCATACAACAGCGAGCGATCAGGGCAGTGACGTGCTGTTAGAAACAAAACTCCTTCCCACAAGTGCTTCAGCGCTCCCCGGGGCCCTGCGAGCGCCATTCTGCTACAAAACAAAACAAAAACGCCTGTAATTTACTAAATAATTTACTCTTGACAACTTTATTCTTCTGTCCAAATTTGGTGGTTTTACCCAAGGCTAATTAAATCGGAGTCCTCATCTCAAACATAAATGATTGTGGTTGCGCTCAGTCAAAGCAACTCGAAAAGCAACTCTTTCTCTGTCGTGGCGGAGGGAGTTGGTCTTGGGCTGGAATTGTGTCGGACTGTCTTTCATCTGTCACCTCTGGGCTGTGATTCCAGTAGCTTTACTGTGTGGATGACATCCCTGATCCCACTTGTGCAGTGACACAAACAAGGCAATCTCTACCTCTTGTCCTTTACTGACTCCTCATGGATTTGTTATCTATTGTGTTGACAGTGTAAGGATTTCTGGCATATAGAATGATGGATTCATGTAATCCCTTTACAATTGCTTATTTGCATAGTTGCCGTTCCGCCTGGCAACATTAATCATCATGTGTACAGCTCCGCGGATGAATGTCTGCTGTTTATCATCGTTGCCGCCTAATTGCAATAAATAAACATCTCTTAGGTTGTGTTATCAGAACTGTACTTCAGCCCGAATAATCGTCACCTGGTCCTGCAGGTAAACCCATTTCATCTGGAAAAAACCAGCAGGAACCCACACATATACTGTGGCATAATTCAGAGGCTTCTCCTCGAGAGGAGCCGTTTCATTAGGAATTCAATTCCCTCACAACCAAACAAATGAACTGCGTTCTCAGATATTAAATTAATTGTTAGACTGGCTATGGGCTGCCGTGCAGGGCGAGCTCTGCTGTCACAGTGAAAATGTAATTTATGCAGCGCAAATGAAGAGGAATTACCATGCCACGATTCTAACACCCAACACTGGAAAAGAACATGTTGCGCTCACAGCAACCCCACTTTTTGACGAATACCAAGCAGCCCATTGCAACACAACATAGTCTCGACGCTGTGGGACCTTTAATGTTTAATGTAAGTTGGTAACTGAATGTTTGATTTTCTATCCAGTTAGGGATCTTCATTTTGAATAGAATTTAATGAATTCGTTCTAAAATAAAAATATATGTTGGGTGAGGGTGTTTATTGGTGTTTCCCTTTTTGTTCTCCATTTTTGGTTGATGTTGTTTATGTTGGTGTTTGTGAGATAACAATTAGCCCCTGCTAATGCTCATTTTCCATTCAGCATTGGGTTTTTAATTAGTTATCATTAGCAAAATACTCCATGAATGTGTTATGTGTACTGACACATTCACATTCACATGACATGTTTACTGTCCGAGGTCCCAAGGAGATGGCAACCTGGCCACCACGCCAGACATTGCTGTTTGAGATGGTGACTGAAACCAGTCGATATTTATTTACAATTTCCAGCTACTTTTAGGGACAACAAACAGCAATATTTTTGACGGGACATCAGGACGATTTCCAGCTATGTTTGTGGCAACGGAACCAGTTAAACCAAAACATGATCTTTTCCTAACCCTAACCAAATGGGTTTTTGCCCAAAACCTAACCAGACCACGAGCACAGTGTTGATACAACATACAATTGAAAATGGACGGTGAATAAACGTGAAAATGTTACATAAGGAAAGGGAAAGTTTCAACATATTTGTGGTCTAGAAAAATATACCCTGCAAACATTCACTCTGGTGATTGTGTCAGGTGGGTTAAAATACATTTGATATGTTGATATGTATCTCAGAAAGTAGATGAGTCCCAGTAGTTCGGCAATTCAATTTGTAGTTCAGATATGTCAGCTGTGTTACTCATATTAAAAGGTAAGTCTGGTGAAATAACAGCTATTGTCTGTGTAGCCAAATACTGGAAGAGCTTATTCCGCTGTGTCATGGACCTCCATTGTTTTAAAAAAACAAATTAAAAACACGACAATGACCCACAGTGTTGCACTGGGTCCATCAAGTCCTCCAAATTTCACAGCAGAATGTGTAATTTGTCCATTCCCTCTCGGATGATCTGCTTTCTGATGTAATGCCTCTGTCCTCGCCATGACATTATTAGTCTGTGCCATCCAAAACCCACCAACCGAAATACAAATGCACTTCTATGTCCTTGCTGGAACAAAACCGCATTGAGGTTGAGAGCCAGAGACAGGGTGGGGAAACTAGAAAGGTGGTCAGGGACAGAGTGACACTGTGTTGGTGCTGGTCTTTTCTCTGGATTTACTGACAGTAAAAAGAAACCTTTGCCTTTCTCCTTTAATTAAGTGCCTCTTGTATCCTTGATTCAAGTGCTCATTTTGTATCTGTCGTAAAATGTAAGTGTCAGTGGCCACCCGTCTGTGAACTAAATAGAGAAGCACAGACCCAGATCTTCGCTGCCAACTTGATCAACACCACCTGCCATCTGCCCTCACAAGACGCAACTCTTCGTGACGAATTGCATCAACAGGCACACAAGAAAACACTGCTGACTTCCCGTAATGGAAGCACTTGGATTGTAGTAAAAGTCCTGCCCTGCTGCAGGTTTGCATCCATGCATCTCTTTGGAGAGAAAAATGACTCCCAGGGGACCGCACGAGGGACACAAGTGTCAAACTACACACTTAGAATGAGTAATGGAGGAACAGGCCCGTAAAATGCCTCCGATGACCTTTAGGTATTCATACACAATGTGCATAGCAAAGAAGGGGAGCAACATGGCAGCATTAATTGCTCCAAAGCAGACATTATTTTGTGTTTGTGTCAGTGAAAACAGGAGAAAATATGAAATAAGTACCAGATGATAAATTCAAATGAGGAGGAGTGGGTGTTTTGGGGTTACGGGGGAGCTGAAAGGCTGTTGGCAGAGGGTGGGTGTTAGAAGAAAATAAGTGGGAAAGCTTAATCTGTGGTAAGGCTGTCAGTGGGCGACACCTCCAGTGCCGGTTTGCACTCAAAGTGACAAGGTCAGGTTGTGTTGCCTGGCACTCATGAAGACATCTAATTTTCCGATTGTTTTTCTTCTCTCAGGGAACTGCACACAGACAAAGCAGCTATATATATATATATATATATATATATATATATATATATATATATATATATATATATATATATATATATATATATATATATATATAAAAATCCTGTGTACAGCCCTTTGTTTCTGCTCAACTGCAACTTTCTTCCAACTGTCACAGGGGGACGGATTGATTGTGCATTATGTCTGATTCTCTGCCTCTCTTGTCATTTTGAAGTCAGAGATCAAAACCAAGATGGTACACAACAATGACAGTGATCGGCTTCGACCTATCAAAAGCTTCAAAAGCCAGCCCAGTGCCACACACACTCAGTCATCCAGTTGACCCAGTTCTCCTACGCTCTGGTGGCAAACGCGGTGACGGCATAATTCATTCTGAGGCTGAAATCCTTTCTTGATCGATGGAGCCATCAACAGTCAAGTTCACTGTTGCAACCTCTGCTCCCATCGTCTATAATGTTACCGGTTTGTCCCGTGCTAATTGGCACTTTTCAGTTCATAAATCACCTAAAAAAAATTCTCCAAGCAGCCCCCATCTCTGAGGTTTAGCTAGCTGCATTCACAATGACCTGAACCTTCTCATTAGCGAGGACATATGGTATTCTCCAGTTATCTGTAAACTGCTCGACTTAAGACATTGAAAAAGGGAGATTTAAGGGTCTGGGCCATCACAACTGCAGCAGAATATTTTTCATTGTCGGTTCTTATGCTTTCCATTTGTGATCACCTGATTTACAGATCAAGTTGGATTGCAAACAGAAAATGAATGTGATTACCTAATGTGCAATGAAAACAAATCATTGACCAAGAAGGTCAAAATAAAGGGGTTAATTTATTGTTGTACTGATGCAGCGCACAGACATAATTCATTAAATCAACATCATCGACATCCTCTCAGTCCTTGAATGTAAATGAGGAGGGCCTCAGCACTGAAGGGCTACAGAGAGCCTTTAGAACCAATAAGCCGATGCATGACTGACTCCACAGTGGTACATCATTTCAAACGCCTGATGAAAAAAAAAAAAAACATCAATGCCATGTGAAAAGCCTGACACCATCATAAAAGTGTAATAACTTACTTCTTTAAATTAAATTTGCATTCTGTGAAGGACCTTGGCTCTGCAAATGATCATTTTATCCGAGCTGTAGTTCGTCTTTTAATTACCATCTTCCTAGAATGACTTAAGACAATTTGCCCAGAGGGGACCTCTGGGTGTTAGAGTGGGCTAAGCATTATTTCATTAGTTGTGATAATATTTCTTTAGTCATTGAAATTTATGGATGGCAAGTCACAGCACAGCAGGATGGAATTAGAGTGGGTGGCAGCTCTCGCCGGTGGTGGAGGTGGGGTGGTGGTGGTGACGCGTTCCCTTTTCATAGTAAATAATAAGCTCATTAAATGGCTGAAATGTTTTTAAAAGCCATTATCTGCCCCATTTCACTTTAATTAGTCAACTGTCTCTGAGACCTGCATGCGCGGCTTACACAAGATTTACTTTTTTGTCAGACGACAACAGAAAGTTGGGTGAAACTAATCCAACATAATGGTAATGCCAATGGTTTGACAGGTGAAATAAACTGGGGGAATTAGTCATCCTGGAGAAAACGCTTAGAGACTGAGAGATACGACGGTGTGTGCCTGTGATAAACACTGTTCCTGGTGATAAACATGTTCCTGCTGAGATTTGATGCAAATGTGTTTGTCATCGCAACAGATTTCTAAGGGGTTGAACCGGGCAAAACACTATAATTGCATACTACCTTGATTTTTTGGAGAGAAAATGAAAACAAATTAAAGACATTTAAATAAATAAAACAACGTGATTTGCAGAAAGAGCAAGGATTTGTCACACAGAGACTGTGGGGAGCTGCATACCAAGTAGACTAATATGTCTATTAAATGATTCAATAGCAAACAAAGAGTCAATCTCAACACCCTGTGCAATAATGCAGTTGAAGTCTAAGAGAAAAAAAGACCTCCTGGTCATTACTTTTGTGACTGTCGCAGAGAAGCCGTACAGCTGTGAGCTGAATGTAATTAACTTGGGCCTAATACTTTTCATGTGGTAATTTGCCCAGTTGGAGAAAAGGTAGCCAATGCTGATTGGTCGTTGTGCTTCTCACCGGGGCTCAGGAGCAGTCCTCCTAATGAGAGAGCTGCGGGGCTATGAAGTGTTGATCATAAAATATTAAATTCATATTAACAATCGGAGGAGTTGAGGACAAGTCTGTGCAGGTACAGTCCGGCATAAGACAGGCCTGCAGTTAAAATGGATGATAATCTGTCTGCAATGGACGCCAAAACATTCTTATCGACTGATATTCAAGAATAAAAAGTGTTACAACAACAACTGTATGAGGAAACTTCTGTCTTGTGGTTGTTTAGGAGAAGATAATGTCTCCTACACAATACCACTCAAACATGTTCTTTTTGTATTCAAAAAGAGTAAGAGGCAACAATGACAGTCCTTGAGAGGACATGCATTCATACAGGGTTAGTTAGTTAAACCGCTGAAAACATACAGTCGGAAAAGTCGACTGGCTTTCAATACCAGCAACGTGTTTTTGATTTGACCCTGTAAATCATGTTGATTTGAGCCATTGCCACGACAGAAAATTTTTTTATCAAAAGCACAGTTAAGACAGTTCAGTGGTCCTCATTTAAAAAATTGACAAGTACTCTAACTCTAACTCTAAGTATGTTAGTAATAAACTGAACAGCTCTCGTGGCAAAAATATGAAAAAACAGAAACAAATGGTTTGTCCTTTGTTGCGTACAGTACATGAAGGGCACAACCATGCTGTTGTTACCACTTTGGCAGCCTACGTGGATTATACTCTATATTTCGGGCTAGGTTCTGACCTTTGGCACCTTCTTCGATTCCAACTACAGACGATGTTGTTACCGTACACCCAAACAGCACTATGGCACTACCACCACATGGCTGTTGACCTGTCAGACCATGTGAACATGAGTGGACAGCCATCAATGCATACTGACGGACCAATGAACATTAATGGATTTCTTTCTTTATATAGCCCCTTTTGTTCATCAAGCATCTGCATTCACTTCGCTAAGTGTACACCGAATAGACACAGTATTGACAGAATATGGTATGATATTCAGTTTTTCCATCACAATACGTTGTTTTTTAAGCGTACAGGCGCTTTGGTTAGACCTATAGGGTTTGGTCTTCCATCACATTGTGACATTGTGCTTTTGTTGCTACAGCACATGTACGATGTTACTGAAACTAAGTAAAGACATGAAGCCTTGAAGCTCCTTTTCCGCTGTAAAGGTGGGGTGGGTCAACCTCCCTGATGCCAACCCTACAGTAATGCTTGGATAAGAGTTTCAATATAGAGGTTCATGGTGCCTTCAAGTGGCATTGCGCTTGCCAGATTTACATGAAAAGTCAATCTGAACAACCCACTTCTGTGGTATCCGCAAGTTAATGTATGAAAATGTTGTGAAAGCTCTGGAGTCATTAAATGTGACGAGATTTAGAGAGAACAATTTATCAACTGAAATGATCCTGCGGTTGTTCCAACAATTCTTCAACTGTGCAATTACTCTTGTACACTCTAGCATTCAAATTGTAAATTATTGTCAAGAATTACCTGTTCCAATAGAACTCTATTATCTACACTGTAACACTGTGACAACGCTGTCCGGATGGTTTAGTTTTGCGCACAAACATGCTTTCCATTTCAAGAGAACTTGTCAGAATTCCACTTCAAATGTGTGGTCAGCTTTATTAAAAACACTGTATGTATAATGTATAGTAAGAAAAAAATTTTGTATTTCTGACAGAGTTTTTATTATGGTTAAATTCTGAAAAGTTAATGTAAGCAGATTAAAATATAACCTCTTACATAACTATACATATACATTAATTCCAACTGCTGTAGTCCATATAATGAAGACATTCAATTACAGGGAGCCAACGGGAGGAAATGATTAAAAATGGTTAGCGAGGAGCTGGGACAGGGGAATTAACTAAAAGTCTTTAATTACACTTGGTGGACATTAATCACAGTGAGAGATGAGGTTCATTTCCCGCTCATCTTAATCTTCATCATGCAGGGGATGGTGAAGAGGACTCCTGACTGGGCCCAGATGCACACGGTACATTCATACAGTGCCGTCCTCTCACCGGAGCCCCAGAGACGAGCTGTGAAAATGTCCCGGAATACACCTCCGGCACTTTTTCTTGCTCAATGGAGTTAGAGCAACATAATTTAACAGAACTGGAATGAAAACTGAGATAAAGACAAAAAAATGTATTGCTAATAAATCTCTTTTTCCCCCCCCCTTTTTAATTTTTTTTTAATGAATAAGCTACTCCACATAATGAGAAACAGTGCTGACGTTCCTGCTGTCTTTGCCTGTTAAGCGTTTTTTTTGGTTTGTGTTTTTTACCTGTTTATTCTTTTATTTTTGTATTTGCGGGTCTCTCTGAGCGATTACCAATTTCCATTTATAAAGATATTATCTATCTTTTGGAGGACATTTGCTGTCTGAAGGATCCCGTCTCTGTTGCCAGTCAATATAATGCGGTTTTAAAGACTCCTCCTGTTTGTCTGAGTGGGTTTCAGCGGAGCCAGGACACACTGTGCAGTATGTCAGGGCCAGCTTTCATTCAGGTTAGCAGCAAGTTTATTTCCATTCCAACTCAAAAATTTTAAATCCATTGCAAATGATTTTTATTTTTATACGAGGAATGCACTATTATATGAATGGCTGTTAAACTAGCTGTGAGAACAAACATTTTCCCCTGCAATGTATTTAGAATAAAACAACATATGGGTGCATAAAATCATTTCCCTTTAGGCTTGCCTCTTTTGGAGCTCGTTCACCTGCGTGTCTCCTAAGGACTGACTGATGAGGGCAGCTGTCCTGATAACGCACCTTTTGTCTCCAGGGCAACCAAGGCCAAACGTTATGATGTACTCAGACTCTTACAGACAGACTGTCTCCTATTAGATTTCATTACATGTGACCTGAGGATCACACAACGTGACTGAGGACAGATAAACATACTTTTTTTTCTTTAGATTCCAATATCCAAAAGAAACCTTATATACATATAGACATGTGTCTGGTACACTCCATTCAGGAAATGGCCTACAGAAGTGGTCTGGCACTACACGGAGTGCACTATACGAGTGCCTTTTAGCGTGTCTATGTTCCCCAGATCCTATGTTCCCCTCTTTGTATGAGACTTTTTAAAAAAAGGGTCCTATGTTTCCCGCTTTTCCCAAAAAGGGTCCTATGTTCCCCGATATGTATGTAACAGGGGAACATAGGACCCAGGGAACATAGGACCCTTTTTGGGAAAAGCGGAAACATAGGATGTTCCTATGTTCCCTGGTCTGTTACGTTTTCCACCATTACTGAGAAATTCCATGGCAAATAGGCCTATGTAGGCCTACGGACTAACCCTAACCCCTACCCTAACCCTAACCTGTAGCAATACATACCGGGGAACATAGGACCCTTTTTCTGAAAAAGGGTCCTATGCTCCCTGGTATGTATTGCTACAGGGGAACATATGTCCCTTTTTGGGAAAAATGGGGAACATAAGACCTTTTTTCTAAAAAAGGGTCCTATGTTCCCCAAGCTAGGGAACATAGGACCCGGGGAACGTAGGGATGACCCCCAAGCTTCAATCAATGTTTAGGAGTAATACATCCAAAGTCCTCTGAACCTTCTTCAGTGAACAAGTTGACCAGTTTTCAGGAAAGACTTCGCAGGATGATGTTTGATAGGGGACTGTGTGATTTTATTGGCAGTAATTAGACGGGATCTTTCTTTTTTTTTTTTTTCTCTCATCTGATCTTGTTGTGGAGGGTTTTCACCCTAACAGGGCTATCTTCCTTTACAAGCCTAAAATGAATATATTTGTAAGAGAAGTATTCATTGGAGAGCAATTACATTGAACTGTATTTCTGTCACGTTGTGGTTGTAATATTTATGACTTTTACTGGACTCTGTTAGTGAAAATCCAGTGGAAGTTTTGTTGCTTTTTATAAGGCTGTTCCCTATTTGACAGAATATGCTTTGGCCATCAATACACACATATAATGTTATATAATAACCTAATACAGATGCTCTTACTCTATGTACAGAAATTATGATTTTTTTTTCACATTAAGTTTGGCTAACTGTTCCTGAAAGTCTCGTACGGAACTCAAGTTGAGACCTTCCCCTGTTGGAAACCGATTGAATCCCTAAACAGAAGTGACAGGCATATGCTGAGGTCTTCACTGTGGTCTCAATATCTCATTAAGTTACCTGGCAAGAGGCTCGGAGAAATAATCGTGTATGGCCAGAGTAACCTCTCCCCGGATCGCTCCTCGTTATTTTACGGCAAACATTGTATCACGAGCGAATCCGCATCGTCAGTCGAGCCGATGTACCTCAAAATTCAAAAAGTCCTTGCATGTCATTTACATGCCGGGGAACGCGCCTGTTAATGCATCGCAGTGTGTAATTGATTACTGGTGGAGCTCAGTGTCAGCGATGAGACGCAGAGCCAAAGGAAGAGAAAACACGTCACGTGTTCGTGAAGCTGCAGGAGGCCGTTTGAGATTGGATTCTTCTTTTTCTTCTCCAGCCAGTCACATTCGGTTTGCGCCTGTGTGCCTTAAGTCTAATTGAAGCTCAAAAAGCAGAGGAAGAGATTGAATTGCAGATTGAATTGTATCCCAAGGTCATTTGAGCATCGAAGAGATATACAACTGCAACTGAACTGCTGCCTATGGGCACTGTAGGTTCGCTCCTCTCGAAAGCAATTACAAAATCCACTGGAGTAGATGTGATTATTTCCCGGCGTTTGTGGCTGTTTTATTGACCGTGTGTTATTTAAATGCCGAGCTTTGAGTGATATTTTTCTAAGCTGCACACCTTGTCACAGCGCACGGTGAAGCATAATGTGACTCTTTGTAATTTATGGCAGAAATATGTTTTTACCCCTCAAAGACGATCACACATGGGTAAACAACTCGATTTGGTTTATCAAATAAAAACAATACCGCGTCTCGATTCTCTCCTTTTAAATCACGAGGTCCTCTGCAGATGCGATCCTCAGAGCGGTGCTGCTGATATGTATTTGGTTTCTTTTTCTGTCACCAGTCGGAGCTACAGAGACCTACGTAGCAAGCTGTATTTAAAGTCCTGCCAGTTTTGCACTAGACTATGATAAAGTTCTGCTTCAGAGCAGCTGACAAAAAAAAAAAAAAAAAAAAAGCTCTGTATGCAGACGTTTATATACATTCTGGGGATAAATTTTGCATATATGGATGACTCATGTAGTGATGGAAATGAATAAATAAAATAAAAATGTTGTACATGAAAACAAACACGGGTAATATTCTGGTCTTAACAGTGATGATGTCTTGATAATATCGCAATCAGTCAGGCTTATAACTTTTATTTTTAAGGCCCTCCAAACCTTTTCCTCTGGGATGTAAGTTTATTACTGAACAATAATTACACTTTGACAAAAAACTGAAATGTTGATTCTGACTGTATCTGCTAAATGTTCACTGACAACTTATCCACTCTCATAATGCAGCTCCTGCTTGAAGTTAATTCAAGATTAAACTTGTTTAAAAGCCAATGAAAGAAGAACTATTTCTCATCTGTATTTGTTTTCTTCTTCTTTCTTTTGTTTTTGGGGTTTTTCTGTATATGTGCAGAGCTCCATTGGGAAATTGTAATATCAAGCGCCAACAAGCACCACTTATATTTTCGCAGCATTTGAACCAAATTCTGATAACAGCTGTGGGTTGTTTTCCCTATTTTGCCAGATTGTTGTCCGTCAGATCTGATCAAACCACACAATCCTGATAAAAACAGATGAATGGAAGTTTTTATGTTAAAACCTTTAATGAATCACACCAGAGGATGTTTTTTTCCCCTATGCCTTATATTTGATTCTTGCTTATTTGCTTATGACCAGGGTTGCAACAGAACGAGATTTTAAGGTATAAAAAACATCTCAGGAAATATAAGGTTAATTGTATCACAGTATTTCATTATTATTAATGTCATTATATAATATTTGTCAGTTACAATGACCCTTAAGGAAAGAGAACAGTGTTTTCTTTGGTTGAACAAACACTTTATAATTTCACAAACCATTATGGCCTGACAGACGTACCCTTATACATGAGAATGCAGCACTGGACCTTCTTCATAGACTAGCTGTTTTGTTGGAATTTGGCAAGAAAAACTACTTAGTTAGGTTAAGGAAAACATTGTGGTTGGGGTTAAAATAACAATATTTCTTATGTAAATTATTATTTTATTTAAAGTTACTTTATATATGTGATGCAACATTACTATACCACTTTTCCACCAAAATTAGCAGGTCTACACAGGTTTTTTTTTTTAAATGTGGGTACACCTGCTAAAAATCGCGTATTGATACCCTCGCACATCACTGTCGTGACATGTTTCACATCACACGAATGTGCCAGAAACAGTTGTAAAAGAAGAGAAAACACCAATAAAGCCATTGTGAAAGAAGCCCCTGTAAAACGGGGGATAAATTATTTTCAGCCAAGAAGTTGAGCTTTTTTGACTTCAAAACAGCACTGAGCAGCTTTCATACGAATGAACGGGGCTCCACCTCCAACACTGTGTCCAGTGATGAAACCTCCTTGAACAGACCGCATTCCAGATTTGCATCATCACATCGTGCGACCGTAATTTAGCGTGACTTCCTCCTTTGTTGCTATAATAATTAATATGACCACACAGAGATTTAAGCCTCACAATATATTGGTCGTAGCAAGCTGCTTTCACAGTTGACCTGCTGCTGTTCTGCTGAGGAAGGCCTGGTTTCTGACATGCTACTAAAACATAGCGCTTCCTTCACTGATAAAACATCGCCAGTTAACATGAATAGAGCCAGCATTACTGTTCCCCTTCAACACATTACTGGCTGAACTCATTAGTATTAAGTATATTAATTAGTATGGATATTCTAGGAGAAATATTTGGCCTTGAACACCCATGGTGCATCCACGCAGGTTATCTCACCTACTTTTTGCTGATTCAATATCAGGCAGGACTTCATGTACGGGTTTTAATTCACACCTACTCCTTTTTTTCTCCTCTCAGCTTCATTGTCCCTGCTAGTGTGCTACAAATGAGACCTTAATCATCAGTCTGATCACCCCATGAAGTTCCCTGCGTGGCTCTGCCCGCCTAGAAACCGAACGGAGGTCTGATCAGCCAGAGTGCAAACGTGTAGTCGTAGATGACATTTAAAGTAAGAAAAGTGCTGTTGGAAGTGAAACTGTCATGAAAGTAAATCGGTATGAAAATGGCTGACCTGAGGTCAAATTAGAACAGAGTCTGTGCTGTCATAACAACTCGGCTGGTGCGGGAAAACTTGCACATTTCATACAGGCTCGTTTATGCATTCTCGATATTGGACCCTCTGGCTGCGTGCATAGATCAATCTGCATACTCGTTTGTAAAGTGTCAAGTTATTACTGTTCACTACAGGTGTTCTCATTCATTATTTTATATGACTGTACATAGCTAGTATTGGCCGACTGCAGCTGCAATTGTGTGGGCTCTTGGCTTATAAATAACAAACAAAAGAAAAAACAGGGATTTCCTTTTTTATTCATAACTGACATGAGACGAGTCATGTCAGTCATGGAAACATTCCTGACAGTATTTACTTATGAAAAAGAAATTAATTATAGCATTCGATCAATATCAAAACACAGGCCTCACCAGACACTGTAAGATTAGGAGTTCAGAGACACACACACACACACACACCAGTAGTCCCAATATCCCTGCATCTATGAAAGAAAAACTTCCCCTTCTTTTCACTCATTTCTTCATAACAACTGTAGGCTACAAAGCGACTATCCTTATTGTGACTACATCAACAGAGGTTCCACTTGTTCTTAAAAGTTTATCGACTTGTTTAAAGTGGCAGTCTCGCAGCAATTGCAGGTGTGTTGTTGGGCCTCACTGCTTCCCGGAGATCCAGTGTGACGTCGGTCAGTTGGCAGTTGCCAGCTTTGCCACGCCTCCATAACAACGCCACATGAAACCGAAAAGGGAATGATGTCTTCTGAGACAGTAATTATAACATCTACTATTTACTGAATAAGTAATGGTTGCTATAAAAGTTGCACACAAAAGTTACGTTAGTTAAAACGCTATGTACATAGGGTTGGGTGATTTCTGCTGAATTGGCCTAGACGATGTCTACAGTGAAACATGGTGATGGACGATGAAAACTTTGTTTATGAATTTGAGGCAGCGTGTCCGCTCAGTGTTGTCTAGCTAGTCTAGTTGTCTAGTTGTGTAGCTTTGATCAGCCTCATATGCATAAAACAACGTTGGTTGATTAGCCGAGGAAGCTAAGCTAAGAAAGAGTTGTGTAAAAACAACACGACTGAGAGAAACAGCGGCCTGCAGGAAAATGCTGCCACAAATGTAACCGAGTGTCTTGGGTTCTCCTAACTGAGCTGCTTTAATAAGAAAATAATAAACGGGACATGGAGACGTAATGTTCACAGAGCAGCAGCATACTTCCATTCATTTCATCTCCCCTCATGTCACAAACAACAACAGCTCTGCCCTACGGCAACTCTGAGGGGACACGCCACTCCATTGTGCTCTCTGGCTGGTGGCTGTGACTCAGGGGTAGAGCCAGCGTCTTATTGGAAGGTCGCTGGTTCAATCCTCCTCGTCTGCAAGTTGAAGTGTCCTTGGGCAAGACACCACCGCCATCAGTGTATGAATGTATGTATGAATTACTGTAAGTCGTTTTGGACAAAAGCATCTGATAAATGCCTGAAATATAAATGGTGGGGAGCCTTTTAAATCAAGATGTCACGATGGTCAGGGAGTAGTAGTCCAAGACTGTTAGCCATCAGCGATGAACGATGGCGTTGTTCATTGGCCCAACCCTAGTATGTGCTTATTCATTGTCTAACATTAGGCTAACTTATTCGGGTCATGATGATGCGAACCACCTACTCTCTCTGGCCGACCAACCACTGCTGGGTGAAACGCGGTTGTGATATTTTCCAGGAAAGATAGATACTGACTTAACAGATATTTATTTACATGAAAATCTTCGAGATTCTTACTTTAACCAACAAGATAACTAAAGAAGAAGTATTTTAAGCAGTTTGTAGAAGTTTTCCACAAAGTAATTCAGCTCTCCACTAAGAGAAGAAAATGCAGTTGAACGTGACCTGCGATGATCTAACCATTCAACACTTTACTAACAAAGAGCTGCGAGCCCATTGGTTCAGCTCACTTCTGTTCATTATCACACAATATAGCCTTTATTTATGGAGGTAATTTAACTTTCTGCAGTGTGCGCTGAACACTCTGCAGCAGCAAATAAAACAACTTGATCTTAACCATCCATTTCGATAAACCCCTTATTCAGTTCAGGATAATACGATATGACTATGAGGGGTTTCGGTTGGCGGACATTATCAGCCGATCACAGATGTATCGGACTCTTTGCATTATGATTTATGCTGTTCTTTATTCCCTGATACTGATATCCGCATCGGTCCCAAACATGTTGTTTTGTTCAGGCTTCAGCACTGATTAATGCATTCACATTCTCGCCTACACGCAACTCAAGAGTTTCTAATTTAAGCAACCTACACGCAGTAAAGTGTGCACATTTCCTGCCCCCTCAAAATCATACGTCTCCTGACATAATCCAGGTGAAACGGTGTCACAACACGGCGTGCGTTCTTAGCGTCAGAGTGATTTGGCAGCCCCGTGCAAAGACCGAGCCGAGGCCCTGTAGGCGTGTGCTGAAACTGGAGGACACGTTTTCACATGGAAAAAAAAAAAAAACTCAACCCACCCCGGAAAAGTGATTTCAGCAGGGCTGACTGTTTGACTTAGCGATATACAGCGTGGCACAATTCCCCACGATCGCTAATGAGCAATCACAGAGGCTCCTCTCATCCCCTTTAAAAGCAGCAGACAGTTGCTAATGAGCCGGGGTAAGAGGCCGCCGCTGAGGAGGGAACACATTCTGGAAGGCACAAAATATACGGCACCCCAAATATGATTTGAAGGGTATGTGATGCCCATTTTGAAGCCGGATTTACTTTTTAATTGACACTGAGCAAACCATTAGTCGCTGATGGGAATTCAGATATTTTAGAAGACAGCGGTGTCAGTAACGTTGCTGAATAGGACCCCGGTGCTGAAAACACACTGCCGTGTGTCAGCTCTGTCTTCGGTCTTCAAAACCATCCGTCCCCGCCAGCAGGATTCCAGCCTGCCAATGCAGAATGATAGCCTGGACGGCTCCGGAATCAGCGCTCTGGACGGCGCTCGTGGCGATCTGAGCTCTTTGCCTGCAATTATAGTAAATTAACAAGTGGCATGTGCTCCAACAAATGTGTTTCTGTTTTGATTTGATTATTACAAATGATTAGACTGGCTGCATTTGGTTCTTCGTATTCGTTTCCATTTGCTCGCGATGGCTGTGTGAGGAACGTGTGGTTACCTCCGTGAGGTCGTGACTTCTGCCTGAATAAAGAACGCCCCGACGATGGATGTCTCTGAATATTCTTTTCACTCTAAACACTGCGTCTGTGTAGAAGAGTTTTCCATTTTAGTATGAAGAGAAGAGAAGGCCGTGTACCTAATTTTATTACATCCTGTTGCCATTTTGCAAGATTAAATGATTAAATGGAGGCACTGTAGGACTTTGACCTGTGCGTACAAAGCACATCCCTCAAATTAGAGACTGCAGACTGAGCATCATTCCCGCTGATGTATGACGACTGTAGATACTTAACTGACTAAAGGTAATTAACATAAACATCCGGCTGAGTTGTGAATGACTGATCATTGGTAAGCTTTACCCATTCATTAAACTCAATACAGACCCTTAAACGCATTAAAAATGTACTTTAAAATGCATTCAAATCTGGACTAGTCTGTCAGAGTCCACAGAAAGGTTTCTGTTTTGACAGAGCAGGGGTTGCTGTGTTGCACCACTCACTCGCAGCGAGTGCTGGTCTAAGCAGGTGGATATGCAAAAACAAAGCACCGAAATTGCACTGGTAATCAGATCCAGGAATAATCCCGATACAAATGAGGTTCATTATGCCCGGTGTGCTGATCAGCATGCAATAGGAGGATTGTAGCCAAACCCAACAGAAAGAGAGAGGCAAGACGTTCCGTTATGAGCTACACATCGATCGTGACAGTAAAAATCGGACTTGTCCGTGAGACCGACTCGCAAGTCGCTGAAATGTCTTTTGTGTCAATGGGGACAGTCGGTAACAAGAGGCATCCTTTTTAAACACATCAAGTAGTAAGTAAAACGCCCTAATTATTGGCAGTTACAGTCTTTCATACACTTCTTGAAACACAATATCAACAGATGACATTGATGTGTTTGGTGAGTGACAAAAAGCAAACGACTCTTCCTCTTTAGTTTCAGCGTAACTGTAAAATCATTCGTATCCACTTTGTTTAAGACCGACTCAAAACCACGATGCACTGTTGCCCAAATACCAAAATGCAAACAGTGGGTGAATCCACAGCTGACAGCAGTGCTTGCAATAAAAAAAGCTTGTAGTCTAAACCAGTGGTTCTCAAAGTGGGGTCCAGGGACCTGCAGTGGTCCTCGAGGGGAGTCCAGGAGGCCCCCTGCAATACGGGAAATGATCTGTTTTCTAGGGCTAGTCGACTGGTCCACTTATTGGTCGATACTTTCTGGGTCGACCAAAATTCTGATTGGTCGATTTTTTGCCGTGTTAATTTCATACAGTCTATGGTTAATTTCATCAGGAGGAAAGTACCAAGTGCTAATGGGGGTGTTTTCAGAGCACCCCTGTTTCACAGGTAACAGCCTGTCTTGAGAGAACACCCCCCTTGTTTTCACTATTTTGGATTAGCCCAACAACAGGTAGATTGAAGAACGTCCACGTTATTCAACGTCCGGTGGTTTGCTGAATATTTATTTTTAATAAGTAATTTTTGAAGTCGAATGCAAAGTATGTGGCGGTATTTGAAAGGAGTCAAGAGACCTTTGAAACTAAATAATAAATAAAATCGCCATCAGTAAACTGGACCCTGTCTGACTCTGTCACTCGCGGGGACGGAGGATATCTTCCGGGGGAAAGTTCACTGAAGTCTCAGTCTGGAGGACTGACCATCTCGGTGAGTTAAAGATTTTTGCCGGTGACAGACGCTGTTTTTCGGGCAGAAATGTGATGAGGAGTCGGCCAGACAGGCGGGAGGACAGACGCTTCTCCACGTATATCTGCGGTTTTGTTTTCCTCATATAAGTTGCCAAAGAAAGTTACAGTTACTAGTGGTCTTTTTTGCCTAATGCGCCATTGCGCCGTGCCCACTGTTTGTGGGCTATTGTTTTGAGCCTATGCTTTATTTTTCAGTAATGCACAGCTTTATTTCGTTTGCACGTTTTTGTTTGGGATGTTTAATAAAGATAATTTTCCCTGAATTGCCTTTTGTGTTTAATTGCCTTCTTGTGCTGATATCAGTATATTTTCGGTAATCACGGGCCACGTGATGCAAAACGCTGTCAGAGCCCCCCCCGCAATTAGTCGATTTTTAGTCGAAATTTCAGGGTTATCTCAAGGAAATTGAATCGAACGCAACTGGATTTGGTTTTTGTCTTGAAGACGTTTCACCTCTCATCCAAGAGGCTTCATCAGTTCCTGCTCCCTTGACTAGGCTGGGACTAGTCCAACTAGCCGGTGTGGAGGTCCAGCTATTTATTTAACCTCTTAGGAGGTGGTCACAAGGACACTGATGTCTATGGGTCGTATGTGCTCCATTATTGCCAACGACAGTCGTTAGTATGGTCGTTGGGGATGGTGGAAAGTTGGTTTCGACTTCGTTAGTGCTCTATTGTGTTGTAATGACAGTCGTTGGAGTCACATGAGGCCCTTTGTGCACAGCCGTTGTTCTTAGAGGCTAAGTTGTTGAATCTCCTGGGAAGACATGAAAGGGCAGCATTGTAAATTGGAGATAGGTGGTGTCGCAGACCCCCTCCTCTGTTTAGAGATGGTTTTTCAATTTTTGCATAGATGGCTTCCTTTACTCCTCTTTCAAACCATCCATCCTCTCTGTCCAAGATGTGAACATCTTTCAGGGTTTCAGTCGACCAAGAATTTCTTTGGTTGAGTACAGCCCTACTGTTTTCACTATGATTCCACCCATCATCAAACGGGTGTCCGAGGTCTATAATCTGTGTCAGTCAGGAGGTCCGCTGATCAAAACCAGCCGCCTATACAGCACGCAGACGCACTTTGAACAGGAAGGAGGGGTTTCTGGTCTGCCTTGATTAGATAAAGATTGGTCGTAGGATTAGATGATATTTTTCTAGAGGCAAACCTCTTTAGAAAAATGCACATGTACAGTGCATTTCACACAATGATGAGTCAGCCTCACGTTCTCGACTCATAATTGTATTCATGGTTTAGTGAAAAACTGCTACACGGAAGAAAACGTTGTCTAATAGTGCTCTTCAAAATGTATTGTTATTCAAGCTACATTTTTCATGAGGGAAGCCAGGAAGGTGGGCATATTAAAGCGATAGATGGTCGAGTGTATTGTACAACTTTCTGTTCTGTTCTGATTTATTGATGTTACATCACAGCAATTCTTTCTCTCGACCACATTAAAAACTGCTCATGTGAGGAAACTGGATCTGACACACTGCTGGCCTACATTTCAAAATGTCTCATAAACTACTGCGTTCGCCGCTCACGATCCTCCCAGACCAAACAAGCAAACAGTATTTATCATTATTCTTACGTACCGTGTTTCTTTTTAAATGCTATTCATTTACACTTGCAGAAGCGTGCCTCGGTGTGCTGCTTCAGAGCCTCCTCCGTCCTGCCAGGGATAACGTCATGATGTGGAAACACACTGGAGCAACACTTTTTGTTTTTTGGCCTAATATATGAGATAATGAGTCTACAAAACCTGCCTTTAAAACCCTCGAGTCACAACGAGCGCGCCATGAATTCATGTCACAAAGATTTATGGGACAGCTTCAAAAGGCAACGCAAGCAGAGCCGCTTTATTTATTTAGCGCGTCTCCGCACAGAGCCAGTCGGAGTTTACATAAGGAGCGCGCGACACGAAAATAAAGGCGCGTCATCAAACATTAAAAAGACGAACGTAACGGGGCGAGACAAATTCAAGGGAAAGTGACAGCACGCGGGGCTGCAGACTGTCTGTCTGTCTGTGGGTAAAATATTAGTCGTGTGAGTTCACATCCCCCCTGTGACTGACCCTGTCGGCTGGCTCCACGTCGGCGCCGTAACTCTGACGGCGCGCCACGGAGGGTTTTAAAAAAAGCGAGAGGAAAAGTTTAAGCTCGCATCCAGCAGTTTGTCTGGATGAACTGGGCCACGTTTGGCACCACAGACCAGGGACGGTTCCAGGGTCAGCGGAGAGCCGCGGCTTAGCTCTGAAAATTGTGAACGAGTGTGAGGGGTCATGACTTGAAGTTTTCGTGATATTTCTTGTTGACCAGTTACATTTTTTTCCCCCATTGTGCCATTTATACTTTAATAATTTTACTGTCAATTAGTACCTATTCCAATATAACTCAATATTATCCAAACTATTACACATTTACATATTTCTATATCTGTATATATATATATATATATATATATATATATATATATATATATATGCACATTAATGTACATATATAGCATGACGGAGTTGACACAAATCAAGTGTTTAAGGTAAACGTGAATTTGTTAAAAATGTTTTTTAACCTTCAGCCTGCACCTTTACATGGTTAAATAGCACAGATCTTCATCTACATGAATATATAACTCTAATTAATATAGTGTAAATTTTCAAAAAAAGGTTTTTCAGAAAGTGTTTTGTCCCGACTCTCAAGAATCAGTGTTATATCAGTGTCAGTGTTAATCAGTGTTATATATATATATACACAATTGTACTTTAATTTACATTTTTTGTAAATTCCTATTTCCCCTTTTTTCTTATCTTATTTCATTTTTTCTTCTAAAGATTCTATACTATGATGTTTCTTTTCTAGCTAGTGTGACTTTTTTCCCCTCAGGGATCAATGGAATAATTCTAATTCTGATTGCTATTCAGCGTCCTGAATAGCGATCATTATGGACGGGTACAGCAAATTGTACACTGGAAATAAAAGTTAACACGCAGCTAACAGGGCCATTGTGTTGTTTCAATAGAAGGCCTGATTGACTTAATAACGATAATTGCGCGGCGAATTAAAATAACACCGAACCAAAAACAGCTTTGTTTCCCTCTGGTGGTCCACTCGATCAGGTTTGTGCTCAGGGGATTCAGAATGCTAAAAGTGAGCATGAGCAGCTTCGATCGTTACAAACGTCAGTATTTTGCCGGCTTAAATGCAATTATTTAAGCGTGCACACTTAAATAATGTCATGTTTTTTTTCTCCTTCCTCACACACAAATCTAACTCTTCTCTCACAAGTCCACGCCTGCACATTCTCAAAGGCTGACTTGCAGACATCAAATTTATTTTGCGCTCTCTCAAATCTTTTGTCATCAGTATATCTCCATGCTGCCTCGAAACAAGATTCGGAGCTGTGGGCACAGTCCGAGCAGGTGTAGCCTCGGCCGGCCTTTGCTTTCCAGTTCAATTTCACAGTTAATTCAGTGAAGGAGCTCCAGACGGCGGCGCAGGTTCGTACCATTTCATTCATCCAGATTTCCTGTTTGGGGAAGTGTTGATTAGAGCGGAGCTGAAGCAGCTCTATCCCAGACTCCAATAAGCCTCCCATCGCCGAGGTCCAGCGGCAGCTTCACACTTGTTTACAGGCACAGAAGAAGAGGAAGATAACCTCTGTTATCAGGATGAACTCCGAATGTCAGCAGCACATTTGACGGAGGCAAGTCTGTCATCTTCTTTCACTTTAAAAACTAAATAAATAAATAAAGTTGTATCATTACAGATTCTGTTTTTGCATTGCAAGGGCAAGTTTTCTGAAATAAGATTTAAATGAGCAAATGGTGCATTGTCTGCTTAACAATGCACTCATGTTGCATTCCAGAAAAGAAAGGTGAACATTGAACACATCCGGGTTCAAAATTCTTGTTTTTTTGTTGTTGTTTTTGGGGATTGTGGGTAAATATGAGCATGATAATATGGCTGGGACCTTTAAATGAAAAGTTTGACATCAGGGAAACACTGTCCATCCTCTTTGACTTTGTTTGAGCACCGAGCATTAATGACTTAAGCACAGAATCCACCTGTCCTCGTCCCGCTGCTGTCCAACGCTCTGTCGACCAGGAAAACCGTCTTGCCATCAAGCGTAATCGCTTGATCCGTGATGTTGTGGTTGGAGACGGGTCTCTGTTTGACCAGTCCCATTTGTCCTATTTCCATTCCCCGCGAGCAGACTCTGTCCAGGATCCTTAAACCCTCCATGCTGGATAAGCACGACTTTTATTACGACTCTCTTTTCCCTGGGGTGGTCCGGCTGGTCAGAGTGGTTAAAAGACGTCACGGGCCCTGAGGATCTCAAAGTCTGTTGCTCTTAATCCAAATCCAAATGGAGCATAATTATGAGGAGACCCCAGCCGCTGGAACTCCACGCGCTGCCGCTGCCAAGGCATACAAATATCTACAGCACCTACACTGTTCATCCTATCATGTGAATGTAAAGTCATTCAATATAAATCGATAAAAGCGAGCGCTGTACGTCTTTTTCTTTTCTTTTGTCCTTGATGCAGCCGCCGCTCGTGATTCATGACCTCCCGCGGATGATGCAGAGGTTTAATTTATCATGTATCATCAGCTCGCTCCTCGGCTGGATGCATGCTGAGCGAACGGGACAACGGGAGCGGGACAACTTCTAAGAGCATTCGCCTTCTGCTCGGTAATGTGTGTCCCGCTGAGGTACAAAACTAATTACTAAGTAATAACAATCCCCGACCGTCGCCGCAGACACACACTCATCTATCGGGGAGATGATTAAGGATAGGCTACAATAGGAAATTAAAGGTCAGACGCGCTTAATTTTTAATACACTGTGGTTTTGGCTTGATTTAATGATTACTCTTAGCATTAATATTACAAGGATATTATGTGCGATTTACTCGCAGTCACAGTCAAACGTAATAGAGAAAAGTTTCAGAGTTCTCTTTTTTTTTGGCGTGTGGAGACAATGAAACAACCGAACAAACAAGACAAAGATGATTTTTCCTTAATCCAGATTATCAGACTTGTATCCCGAGAGACAAAACTGCCGAATGCTATTAAAATTCAGTGTTTTGTTGCAGGTATGAAGTGGGTGTTTCAGGTGCGACTCGTCGAGCTTAATATTGTGACAGTGACGCTCACTACCAGGATTACTAAATTGAATTTAGATGGATGATATTGCAAAATTAAATCCCTTCCCCGCTATTTATCCCATAGCAATGCTAAGACATTGACAGGAGCTTGTGTGTTTTAGATGCTAATTGTCTTGCAGATGTAGCCTGCATGGCCGCGAGGAAACCTGGACTGCTTATAAATGGTTATAATTATCAAGAAGATGCTACGCTGCACAATTGTTGTCCCTTCGAGTTCCCTTCCACAGGTACACCTCAAACGCAATAACGCCCTCGACGCACACACAAAACGGCTAACCTGCCGATTAATCATCAGCGTAGGAAACAGCAGGACCTCGGGGACCGCGATGTTATAGATATCAGATCTATAAATCTAACAGGGACCTATAACTGGGGGGGCACTGAGGGAAAGCGCATGATAAATGCCGGAGTCTGTAGTCATCTCTTCTCATAAACGCTGCGCCGGGATAAATTAATTGTAGCAGCTAGCAACATTCGAAAGAAAATAAAAGAATATCTCATTACGGAGGCTTACTGAAGGACCTGTTTAGTCCGAGACAGAGGCATATAAATACAAAGACAAACTGCTGTGTGCGTTTAAAACAGACTTCAATGGGCTATCGTTTAATACTACAAACTACGGGATGAATCGACCTGCAGGGTACACCGCGGAGAGGGTTTCAACAAAAACAGACATCGGTGCCGAGGCTCTCTTCATATTAGCTGACAAATGTAGAGTGTGTTGCTTGAACTATTCTTGACAACAGATGAACCAAATATTAATTATGCCGTAGAGTCTCCTTTAGATGGCAATCGGATTCCCGGGCCCTTCCAGTTTGTTTCAGGTGATCACATCAGAAAGTTTCTGCATGAACTTAGCTGATTAAACTTTCTCTCTACCAACTCTCCATCAGCCATTTGTCAGACTTCTGTTGTTATTAGTCATACAAGTCATCCCGACTTGTGCGAGAATTCAAACTGGGCCCGTCTTTGATCCCGCAGCCTGTCACATTGCATTCAGGTCTGGCAGAGCAAACAGAAACGTCCCGCAGGTCATGTCTCATGATTGTACAGCAGGGAAAAGCTGCTTGCTGCTCTCTTTGATGAATCCCAACAACATGAGATTCTGGCGCGCTGGGCTCGCTCCTTTTTCGACAGCACGATAAAAATACTTTTTTCATAATCTTGCGTGTTTCACAAGATGAAAAGGTCCACAACAGTTTGGTCCTTTTGGACTTTTATAGACAGGTCCATCAATTGACAGGAGCAGAAAATGGGTTTGTGAATGGGTTTGTATATGTGACCAACGTGAGGGAGTGAAAGTGCCACCACTATCCAGTGTCACACATTTACAATGAACACATGCTCTATGTCTTCTCTATTCTTGCACCGTGCTGGTGTGAAACACTGAAACCTTTTCTAATAGTCCCTTTGGGAAAATAAGTGGTTGGAAGTGAGAATCCCTGTTGCTGTAGTTAACCATCTCACTCTCTCAGTTTCGAGCTTTACACCAGCGGTGCTCAAACACATGCTAGGTCTAAAGCAGAATGTCACATGGCTGTGATCACTTGTGACAAATTGGGTTAGGTCGTATAATGAATGCCGCTATATATACGTAATGTGTCAGGTTAGCTCCTACACATTATTTCCCTTCGGCACTGAGAGAAAGGAAACCTTGTGGGGGTAATATTTTCAACCTGGGAAGGCAATTACATGCTATTCTTGACATTCAAGTGGTTTAACACCGCACCAAAGTGACATCGCCTTGTTCCTTTGTCAAAAAGTGATAATGATTTTGTGTCTTGGGCAGTTAATAGTCATGCTAGAATAAAAACGGACTACAATTAAATGAAAACCAACCATCAAACATTTTTTTACACAAGCTTGAGTCTAAACTCTGAACCTTGAACTCTGAATATTACATTAGTTGGTTGTTCAAAAACCCTCTTCATGACACACAAAGTCAAAACCATTTCTCCTTGGCTGATGCCATTAGTCTACACTTTGTCCAATCTTAAATTTCACAGATAGGGTTATCCCATCCTCTTATTACAGAAGCATTTCCCAAACTCATTGGCTGTGTCCTGTCTCTGGCCGTGTGTTAATTTAAGAAATCCTAACAAGAACTTTAAACTCTGGCACTTATCATGCTGTGTTTCATGTATCTGTGTTTAATGTACACAAGACTGTCTGTATCCATTACAACAGCTGTCTCACTTTACTTGTCACTGACTAGCTAGCTTGCTGTAATGGACATGAAAAAACACAATTTTAGCTTTGAGTTGGAGACAATTATCTTGTCAGTGGAGGACAGGCTATACTTTATATCCATGAACGTACATGATACTGGAAATTTAGAGACAGCAGGCTAATGCCAGCATTAGCTTCTTCAACAGGCTAACATCAGTGTTAGCTCCTCCAGCAGGTGGACATCATTCTCCTCCAAGTCGGCAATTTTGACTAGAAAGGATCCCGAAGTTCGATTTCTGATTCAGAAAGTTGGACGCACCTCACCAACTCCAACCTCAAAATCCAAGATGGCTGCTCCATGCATCAACAGCTTTGAAAACTTACACAGAGTAGTATCCATGTTCTATCTGTGGATGTGTTGCCTCAGTGTTTGTAGGCACAAAATACTGCTTAAGGTGTAGTTATCAAAAGATATTGCTAACAATGGCTAACAGTGGCTAACCTGACAAGAGCAGGTCTGACTTCTAACTTCTAAGGTACATGGAACGCACTGCAGCATCAGTGTGAGCTTCTTCAACCAATACGGTTTGAGTAACATTCTCATCATATATTGATGAAGGCTCTCAGCCAACCAGGTCTTGGTAATTGTAAGTGCTGTATCATAGACAACTTGACATGTGTCAATTTCTTGAAGACGTTTCACATCTCATCCAAGAGGCTTCCTCAGTTCTAACTAACTGGCAGGTTTTTCATCATATATATTTTTTCTGTGTTCATGTTGTTCCCCTCTTAATTATCATTGCTACAAAACCAACAACAGTTATATTTAGGACAGGGTCTGGCCTTTGCCAACATAAGATCCCTAACTCAGGAAATCCCTCAGTTAGGACAGTTCGGTAGTAGCTAGCGAACTTCCTATCCAAAGAGATCTTCACTAAATTTAGTTAGGAAACATGTTTCTGTTGTACCAACAATTCTAAATGCCATCCTAAACTGATTCAAGAGGAGGACTGAGGAAGTTTCTATAATGAGGCTCCTGGTCAAAAGTTCATGCCATTACTGAAAAGTTACAGAAAGTCAGTCACACCAGCCAAACTAAGAAAGTTGAGTGGGAGAATCCGCCATTCGCCGGGACTCACTCCGAGGCTAAGGCCCTAACAAACACATCCAACTTGGTTCAATTCTCCAATGTGTCCTCTATCCCAGCTCAAGTTTCATACGACCAAGTTAATGAAAGTGACTGTGTGAATGTGTGTCATGTTTGGCCAGTGGAGCAGCAAGCAGCTGGAGCACCGACTCTGCCCCAATGCGGTATTCGCAGGCAGTCAAGTGCCTTCTTGTGTGATATCCGCTGACTGCCAGGAGTGCCTGTTAAGACTGGAGGCATGTGGAAGTTATTCGGAGCACTTCGGGACTTAATGGCGCTATCTCGTCTGTCAGGCAAACACACGGCTGTATTGATCTCAAATGCAGTCTTAGTTTTATTTTATTTCCACATAAAGAACAAATAAATAGGATCCACTATGGCTTCAGGGAGTAATTAACAAAGCTGTTAAATTGAGTTATGTAGAAGCATGTGTATTGTATTTACCCACGTAAACATTAACTTTATATTACTTTTGAATGATCGCTGTATGATACAATGGGGAAAAAAAACAAAACAAAATCACTGACAGCCATGCAATAAAATATCCCTATAATTAAGAAGAATGAATTCTGTATTAAGTAATAATCATCTGTGGAAATTCTGCCATCATTCTGTAGCGTTTGATCCTCAACATTCACCTTGAGTGAAATGTGTCATAAACCTTAACTTCTTCACGTCTGTTTAATAATGTCGGCAATAAAACCAGGCAGCGTGACTGCAAACACCTGGACTTTACCACGAGGAACGCTCTGTAATTGCAATCGAGATTGCACAACAACTTACCCTATCATTTCTGCCCTTTCCGAGATAAAAACAGACATTATATTTGTTGCCCAGTCTGAGTGAGTGAAAGGGATAGATCCTTGAATGAGGTTGTTCCACAGGGGGGACCGATCATTAAATGCATTTATTTATCGATTAGAAAGGTTCAATATCGCACCAAACCACAAAGGAGTTAGTGACAATAGCGCCCATATGTTTCAAGGCTGTTTTGTGATTGACATCTGCGAAAAGTAAATCATTAATTCTAATTGGAGAAGACGGGCCATTTTCTACGGCTCTCCAAGGTATTTAAGTGGATGTGTCAAGACACTTTGAGAGATTAAAAGTGAGAGAAAGAAAAAGTAAAAAGCACAATAATAAAACTTGAGGAGGAAGAAAAAAGGCCTCCTGGGTTATTAGGACAACGTTGAAGTTGAATGTTTTATTTTATGGCACTTTTTTATTCCAGTTTAAAGATTCCCTTTTCTGAAAGAACACAGATTCTAGACATCTTCATACTCCTCTGTAGCAAGAATATCAGTTTCATCTTAACAAGAGAGCATCATTTCTCAAGGTACATGAAGATTTTTAAGTTTTAAAACCAACAGACAAACACTGGAGATCAACTGTGTGATTCGATTTCTGTTATTAATCAGTAATGGTCTTTTTTTTTATATATAAGCTTGGTACCAGTGCCTAAATCAAAGAAGTCAAAAGAGAGCACATTGGAGCAGCTCTGAGCTGCAGCGCTCTCTCTGGACCTGCAGGAACCTTTCAATGATAATCAAGGTATTGGATAAGGTAATTGCTGTATTAGGTCCTACCTCCCACTGAGTTTCTAATTAATTTTCCAGCCTGGGTGCCGGGGGAACTCGACTGCTGAATATCTATAATGTGTCTTATTCTCTTGGAAAGGGCAAAAATTATAGGGTACTGTAAGTTGTTGTGAAATCATGATTGCAATTACGGAGCATTCTCTCTGGTGAAGACTACACTCGTCGTGACCTTAGAGGAAATAATAAGATGAGGAAAAGAAAGGTCTTAGCATTTCAAAGGTTCGGCTCGGAAAGAGAGAGGAGCACTATGAGAAGAATATTTTTATTGCTCCTGAGATAAGGCCCTCATCTCGCGACACATGATGGCTCATTAAACCGGTCTACAGATGCAGCTTTATGGTCTGCAGGCAGGCTCAGGGGGTGGAGGACTCACTGCCTTCTATTTGTATCAACATACTGTGAACTGCTCGGCTTTCCACAAATTGAGTTCAGATTCCTTTTGCACAGACACTGAACTGATGAACATGTTTGCAAAATAATATAAAAATAGCATTGTAAATAGATCAGTAGTTGCCTGGCATTAAACTTATTATTTTCAAAAGACACTCAAATGACCTGTTTTCTTTGTTGGACTACATTACACGGGTTAGTTTGGGATTTCAGGCACCCAGAAATAAAAATCCAATTAATTTCAACTGTCAATTGCCATAGTGCCCCCATGTTTGAAAAGCACTGCATAAGTGCTATCTTGGATGCTCCTATGGTAGATAAAAACATGATATAGTGCCCTCTAGGGTGTCCCCGTCCAGTGGACAAAACACACATACAGCCGGTGCCACTGCCCCTCAAACATCCAATGCTGGTAGCCTCATTAGGACAAAGTATCAATTAAAAAGATGCATCCCTCTACCGTGGCTCAGTAACAAATACTGTATGGTATGCTTTAAATTAATTTAACGCAATGGTGCAGTGTCTTATTCCGTATTGCAGTTATCAAGTGTTTTATATATAGTACAGTTCTAATTTGTGCCTTTGATTGGCTTCTCTATAGCAACAGAGAATAATTAATTTTTAATTAAAAAGAAAAAAACTAACTAACCTCAAGGTTTCCATGCTTCCCTATATTGAGCATCACTATTGAGGACATCACTTAAAGAACACATTCGTATGCGAATGTACAGGTGTGAAAAAGGAAAAAGACTATGGAACCAAACTTCTCTCTATCACACAGAAATAGGTGTACAAACATACTATTCATGTCACATAATGTCAGCGATGTAGTTATGTCTGGACTGAACTGAGTTATTTAAAGTATGTTCTTTTTCTAAACTCAGCCAAGTGCTTTTGGTGCCTAAACATAACTAACCTGCGACAATTTAACAACGCTATTAACAGTCCAAAGGTCATCGTATGTCAAAATATGTGAAGTGAGCTTTATTTTGAAAGGCTTATTACGTATTATTGCTAACTTGATCATGTGCAAAACTGACACTCGGTGGAGGCCGAGCTGACCAAGCTGCCATATTTCACGAGTTGGGATAAGAATGTGCCTGTTTTCCAACATGAACGTACACTAACCTTTACCTACATGTGCGTCCACCTGGCTAAATTTATGTATCTATGTATGAACTGATGTACGAGCACCTGCTTGTGGCTGATTCATCATCAATTTTTCATTATTTCCTCATGAAAACAGAAACACTGAACTGTTTGACACATCATGACTGAGCAGTTTCCAAGCGTCCTTGTTTAACCAATTAATTAATAAGCCTCTGCGATTACAATTATTACATCTTCATGGAACTAATTTCATCATCAACCCTATTACGTTTCATAATCAGTCTAATGGAGTGTGAATGAGGTAGTCACTCTGCATTAGTCCTCACAGAGCCGTGTCATTCCACTGTCGGAGGAAGGCTGCGCTCCTCGGCGACTTTGTGTGGAATACAGCAATGTGTGTGTGCGCAAAAGTTTCTGCAAAGAATTCATCTATAACTCTATAAATCGTAGTCGGTGCCTGTAGTAATTAGTGCAGATGGTATTGAGGTGATAAACAAACCTGAGCTCTGGCAACACAAAAGTTTGAAATTTCTGGCTACTTCCTATGTTTGATGCGTGGCTTCAAAGTTCACAAATAATTAGGTTTCCATGGATTTCCGCATTTGCAGCATTGTGTTTATATATAAACCGGAATCGGTTTGAATATGCTTCAATAAATGAGGCTCTTGGGGCACAAATGTCTCGAGGCTGGCAAGTGACTCCATCATGAAAAGGTCATAATTATCAGGCATTCCAAATTCTATTTGCAGATGCTTTTTAGCCCAGCGTGAGGATGACGCTCTGAGTGATGCTAATAAGAGTACTTTAGTTAAAAGGGTATTTATTAAGTAAACTGAAACTCTGCACTTCCACTTCCAGCTGGATCCCTCACCCCAACTTATCAATTACAGTATCACGCCCCATCATTTTATTATCATTATTAAGATTTAATATAACACTTCACTTAACACGAGATGTGCAGCTCAGGCACTGCTGCCGCTTTGAGCTCAGCTGCGTTTCTGCTTTTTTTCTTTATGTTTCTTTTATGTTTTAGTGCATGTTTTCACCGGTACACACTGCTTTGTCAGCCTCACACTAAAAGATTCATGGTAAAGATTCATTCATAATTTCTGGAGGATGGATCGTACAGCAGACTCTTCTGACTTCCCTTTATAGTAGATGAGTTTTTACAGCGGCAAATTGCAGGCGAGGTCGTGCTGGCATCTCGTCTCACCTCGTCTTATTGTCGCGTCGATACTGTACAGACCCTGCATGTCATCACATTATTCCAGTTTCTTTTGCCACCCTCTATGACACCCTGCAATCATTGCTACCGTTCAGATATAAATAATTCATCATTGTCAGAACAGACAGAATGAGAGTCTTTATGTGAAGTGTTTTTTTTCACCATCTCTGTTCTGTTTGCTCATATGAACATCATGCCTTGGTTGCAGAGACCCACGGTTTAAATAATCTCAATATATACATATGCTGGGGCAAGACTGTGGCATGAACCACAGTTTTGGCATTAATATGACAATAAATTATGTAAGAAAGTCTGACACCAGTTATTGGTAGGGGTGTCATGATTCGTGACTTTCAATTTAACCCTTTTTTTTCAGCACTGACGGCCACGCCATTGTTCACCTATAGAATCTGCGGCTGTGGCTCAGTGGTAGAGTCAGTGTCTTGTTATCGGAAGGTCGCTAGTTTGATTCCCCTGGTCTGCATGTCGAAGTGTCCTTGGGCAAGATACTGAACCCCAAACTGCTCCTGATGTGCTGGTCGGTACCTTGCATGGCAGCCACCACCATCAGTGTGTGAATGTATGGATGAATTACTGTAAGTTGCTCTGGGCAAAAATCATCTCGTAAGTCTGGGTTTGTAAAGATCAACAGATAACTGTTTTATTGCCCTGACAACTGTCATATACTCTACATTTTCAAATTCTTCTTTAAAAAGATACAACAACAGTTTGACTCCTTCCTGGTGCCTATTTATGCCGTTTTTCCACCGACAGTACCAGCTCGCCTCGGCTCGACTTGATTTGGTTTCAGACGCGTTGTGTTTCCATCTAGAATAAGTATCTGTTCAACGTTGGCGGGTTGTCATCAACGTGGGCGGGTCGTCATCAGTACGTACTTATCCACGCGACACATAAACAGGGCTAGCTGTGGGCTACGCAAAACACGTACACCTTTTCATTTCTTGTCGCACCATCAAGCTCTTTCTGGATGCGTCTTCAGCGACAACACTCAGGAGCGTCTCCACCTCTGCCACGGTCCACGCCGTGTTCTTGCGCGTTGTTCCTTCCATGTAATCGCTATGTTGACTGAACGCAGATGCTAGTTTTTAAAGGTAGCGGGTGTCAGGCTCGGACGTCGCGCTCGTCATGAGTCATCAAGCGGCGTCACTCTCTGTCCAATCAGTGGCCGGCTGCCAGCTTACGTCACACAAAAGTATCAGCTCAGCTCGGTTGGAACTTATACGGAGGTGATACTAAAAAAGTACCACTTTAGCAGATACCAGGTACCAGATTTCGGTAATGGGAACGCAAAAAAGGCAAGCTAAGTTGAGGCGAGGCGAGCTGGTACTGTCGGTGGAAAAACGGCATTAGATTGTAGGGTCAAGCAAGTTCAAATAATATAAACCAGGCATAAAGATTCAACAAAAAATACCGCCCGGTCCAACAATTACAACAACAGATAGAAATTCAGTTTGTTAAAGTGTTCGGTTCCAGGTACTTCCGGTACCAGTCAATTGATTGTCTTCGCACACAAAGGTTAAGTGTCTGAAAGACCAGCTGCAGGCTAACGGTAAGCTAGCTGTGTTTCTTTTCTTGTTCTTCAGGACATCTAACCTTAACCCCCCCCCATCAACATGGAAGGCGATCAGAAATAACTGTTGTATAGTTACTAGACTCTCTGACATTGCCTGTACCACCTTACAGATGCTTCCAAACACGATGTTTCTAAAACATTATAGAAGATTTAACAATGTCTACGTTAGAAGCCAGTTAAGTGCCGTCAGTCAGAACCAACTGGAGGCAACGTTTCCATTAAATGAGTATATGCAAAATAAAATTAAAAAAAAAACTGTCGAGCCTGCCCGACTTTCTCTTTAAATCTTGTTCTTGTTTTCTTTTTACAAATGAAAAGTGAGGTTTTTACCACAGAGCCTCGCCGCGTTGCTACAAAGCACACACTACACTGTACGCCCAGCAGGACGAAATCCAATAAACCCCCACTGGATTGAAGAGGAAGGTTCTAGCAGAGCGCAGTTAATTTTTCCTCCAGCACTATTTCGGGGCACTGAATAGAGGGCACAGGACTTTCACTTGTCATGATTTATGGCAAAGTAACAGCCTTGTTAAAGTTACTCCAATTACAGATCCTCTTTACCTGGTCGGGCTTACATCTTCACGCCCCGAACGCCTCTGGAAACCCATTTGGGTCAGAGAAGCCTCCAATGACCACATATCTAAATCAGAAAGAGACTGGCCGGAGCGCCGAAGACTCCCTGCTCCCCAGCCTTTCGCGGAGAAGCACTTCTGAGCACTTCTCACTCTGAACAAATGATATCTAGTCTCCCTCTGAGCTCGCAGCTTTTGAAGAATGTGTAAAACGTGTCAAGATCACCTTCTCCACTTTACTGTGACCTCAAAAAGCTTTTTTGGAAGCTGTTATGTTTTTTTCTTTTCTTTTTTTTTTTCTGAAGCGACGAGTTGTGACCTTCACACAACAAAAAATCAAGTTATTCAAGTGTGCAGTGTTCATTTTAGCCTGTTGTCTGCTCACTCATCGTGGGTCACTCACTGCAATGGGTCATTAAAATGAAAACAAATCATGCCTGGTGTTATGTAAAACTGGACTGACGCTAAACTACAATATCACCTTGAATATGGTCATAAACGCCCCAGTCTGTCCAAATAAAAACAGCCAGTGACAGCAGCGCTGCTCTGCTGCCCTGCGGGCTCAACGCGTCTGGTTCCTCGGATGGCAGCAGCACGTCCTGAATATGATTGTGTTTCTTTTTTTTTTTTTGTTCAACAGGCGAATAATTTGTTCCCTTTTTTTTAACGTGCGTGCTTTTCATTTTTCTCATTAGAACATCTATGACTAAAATTAATTAAGCCTACTGTAATATTGGAATATTTTTCCAGCACGGTCTTAATCCACGCTTACGGATTCAAAGGCCGAATGGAAATGCCTGTGTGTTTTCGCGGAGTTCAGATGGGAAATAATTAAAACATGTGCATCTCTCATGCTAATGTCGTGCAGTGGCTCAGGAATCGGCCCTGGACTGCGATCATTATGCAAAGTTACGTTGCTGCAAATTTCACATGCACTAGGATAATCATAATGTAACATTGGTTCAACTGACCTTGCATATGTTGTTTATTGTCTGAAGGAAACGCAGATGCTTTTTGAAGCGCAATAAATTCTACCCCAACCTGAGCTGAGGTCATGTAGTCCGTGATCTTTAACTCCAACCTTAACTAGGACGTCATATACAAAACATGTCTCCACCTCCAAACAGCATTCTGCAAAAGCAAGAAGTGACTAAATTGTCCTCACAAAAAACAACCTTGCTATGCACTAAAGAAGTCAGCGAGTAGCAGCCTCCTCTCACCTGCTAATATATCCGCACGCCATAATGTCCTCACTCTCGTAGCTCAAACTCCAAATGGAAGGAGTGAGGGCTGACCAAAATGGCCTCACTTTGTGGAAAAGATTCTGATTATCAAGTTCTAAAGCAAAGATGGGGTAAAAAATGTCATCGCTTTCTGTACGAATTCTCAACCGAGTCCAGGTGAAGATGTCCCACATTTTTCAAAATGCTTTCAATTTTCTAAATATGATTAGTAATAAGCTGCTTTCATGTGGTCATTTTTCTGATGAGGACGGGCTGGAATAAAAAAATACAAACAGAGAAATAAACAAATTTAAAAGAGGCCTCAATAAAGGTCAAAATAATAATAAAAAGTTACTTGAACAGAATTCAATTGGTGTCTAACACAAAAATAAATGGAAGTCAGACCAGAAAGGTGAATACAAACTTGGACCTCTGCATGACGTATTTTCTACAGCAGGTCTCACTTTCTTGGCTTATAAATAATCCTGTTTACTGCTCGGGCATCATTCTAATTGTGAGACATCTGCTAGATCTCGTATATTTTACCTGTGCCAAACAGATGTGCGTGTTGTGCGTTACGTTTTGCCGCTTCCATCAAACTGCTGCACTTATCAAGATAAAGTGCTCTGTTCCCTCACACTCTGTAGGAGATGTACATCAAGCTGGTGGACATTTAGAAGTACTTTTCTAAAAATAGGGCCCTTGCTGGAGATCCATTGGACATGGCTAAGCTATCATTCACATTAAGCACTTGTCACACACAGCGGAGGGCATCTCTCAGTCTCTCTTTCTAAGGGCCACATCCGTAGATCATTGCAATTTTTTGGGGTGCTTTCACCAGCCGGCTCGAGCTCTCGCAGAAAGAAATCCCTCACTGCTTAATCTGCCAGTGAATGCCACCTTTTCATTTATAACTGCAGAGAGATCAAACACACAAGCGCACAGGGAACATGACATCCACCAGTGAGCCGGAGGCATTCAGCCAGAAAGGAGTGTCTATTGTATGTGTTGCTTTACAAGATATATCACGCTCGCATATTTTCACAGCACTTAAACTCATCAATATGTGATGAGAAGTTACTTTTTGTTTGCAGGATGAGGCTGACATTTTATCTTTTTAATTATTAACAACTGAAGAAGAAACTTGAACCATCAAGGATATGTTGCCTTTCACTTTATGACTCTCTTGATACTTTATTAAGCTTTTCAGATGTTTAAGGCATTGTACAATGATGTCATTCTATAGCCTGTGAATATTCTCATTCATCCAGGTCATAGTTATCTCAAGGAAATTGAATCGAACGCAACTGGATTTGGTTTTTGTCTTTGAAGACGTTTCACCTCTCATCCAAGAGGCTTCATCAGTTCCTGCTCGCTTGACCAATCGCTCGTCGAAACCAACTTTCCACCATCCCCAACGACCATACTAACGACTGTCGTTGGCAATAATGGAGCACATACGACCCATAGACATCAGTGGCCTTGTGACCGTCCCCTAAGAGGTTAAATAGCTGGACCTCCACACCGGCTAGTTGGACTAGTCCCAGCCTAGTCAAGCGAGCAGGAACTGATGAAACCTCTTGGATGAGAGGTGAAATGTCTTGTCAAAGACAAAAACCAAATCCAGTTGCGTTCGATTCAGTTTCCTTGAGATGGAATTCTATAGCATGCAGGCAACACTATGTCAAGTTTTTACCTCTTCTGAGGGGATTCCTGGTTATGATAAAAGAATATTTACTTCTGTGGCGTGCCTACTTTTCTTTCGACCTGGCTCGCCTGCGGTGAACATGAGAAATCTCCTATATTTCCCAGGATGCTTTTGAATAACCACAAAGAAAGGGCTGGGCCATATGGGTCTTACAATGGGTATGAAACGTATCATATACTGCAGGTAAAGGATGTGAGAGCAGTCGTAGTCCCAGATATCATTGTTATTCATAAGAGGAAATGAAAGACTCCAACCTGAACACTTCACTACATCTATTCAGGCTGGTGTTAGTGCAGCCTGGTTTGATACTGACTGATACCAACGCCCGAAGGTGGCTAATTACACGTCTGCTTTTAATAAGAAGATTTTTTATTTCTGTTCAAAACATGTTGTAGCTATGCAGGGAGAATAACATGTATATTAAACACACAGCTAAAGAAGCTAAAGCCCCCCGTGACTCTTTGGATTTGAATGGACTTAGATGAGTCATCGCCATAAATCTGATGCTGTCAGAAACATTTGCATCCCGTGAGCGTGTCATCCCCGTGTCACCAGGAAGTCACGGAGAGAATACCACAGCAATTTTTCAAGGTTAAAATCATTTGCAAACATTGCATAGTGAAACCGTGGGAAAAAACGGAGTGCGTCACAAAGAGCTTACCCTCAAAGTCTCCGTCTTTGTAATGCATGTATATTTTTTGAAAAGATTCAGGTCAGATAAGAAATTATAAAGGTTTACATCTCTGGTGTGCCAGCTTTTCTTTTTACCTGGCTTACCTGCAGTGAACAGGAGCAGTCTGCTATATTTCCCAGAATACGCCGCCAAGCCCAGGCTGGGCCATCTGGGTTTCACAGTATTAAGGAAATACTATGTTGGTAAAGAATCTGAAAGCGGTAGTGATGGCAGCTGAACTCTCAGATATGTTTCTATTCATCAGAAGACAAAAACAACTCCAACATATTTCAAAATATGTGGGACTGTTGTGGCTCAGGTGGTCCACCAGTTGGAGGGTCGCGGGTTCGACCCCGTGTCCCTGCACTCTTCATGAGTCTTCGGGCAAGATATGGAAACCTAAATGACTCCCTGTGGCTCTTGCATCAGTGTGTATAAATGGTTATTTTCTCCTGATGAGCAGGTGGCAAGTGTTTTGAATGGTTGCTAAGACTAGAAAAGCACTATATAAATGCAGCCCATTTACTTAAGTTAATGCTTTTTGTACAAGATATTTTTTTTAAACCACGCTGCAGCTGGGAAAAATGAAATGCATTTCAAACGCACGGATAAATACGCCGATGACTCCCTTACATTTCAAATGGCTCAGAACAGATGGATGAGTCATCGCCGTGAACCCGATGCTGTCGGATACATGTCAATTCTATAAGCGCCGCCATCCGTGTGTCACCAGGTAATCCTAAACAGCAATGTGCAAGGTTAAAATCATTTGTAAATATTGTATAAAACCATACGTGAGTCACATAGCGTGCGAACCCAATGTGTCATCAAGAGCGCGCCGTCAAAGTCTAAGCCTGTCACACAAGCATTTTCTGTGTTATACCTGTAATTTCTGACATAATTCTCCAAGTGTGCATTTTGTGGCGTTGCCTAGACTTCCCAGCAGGGGTTAATGGTTATCAAAGTCACTGCTTTCCAAGCGTAGCCGAGAACTCCTGTTCAACGATTACCTTGGGGGCCAGCTCAGTGACCTCCGGAGTGAGCAGAACGTGTTCACGTTTGTGTACGTAACACACATCTGCACTGAGAGCGCATGCAGTCTTATTTTTTATCTCTTTTCATCCTGTTTTATTTAACAACCGTAATTGTCTCATCATTGGTGTATCTTGTTGTTTAATGAACTGATCTAAATGATAATGGCAATGTAATGACACCCCTCAATAAATATTTAATCTAACAGCAACATGCTCCGTCACCTTGAGAGGGCCGGCACCGAGAATGAGAACCCTTTCAATTAGCGCTGGCCTGGATGAAGCTGGTTCTTGTGTACTCATTTACTCTGCTCTGTATTAATTAGCTGTTTTGCTGCATTCGGAGACTTTGACGTCTGCGTAGGCTCGCCTTGAAGAGCACTATACGCGCTGTTAGCTCTAATGGTCACATTAGTCATTTCGCAATGATGTCTTGCCTTGTAATAATTACAGTCATTATGCTTTTACGCCGGGAAGCTGCATCTTTGAAGGTCACCAAAAATTAGCTCCCTTCCAGCTACACCATACAGCTGCAAGGCAGGGCTTTCTTTCTCGAACGACTGCGTGCTTCTTCAAGGGTGATTAGATATGATACAGTTTATTAGATACAAGCGTGTGTGGAGTCAACAGTCTGAATTTATGATCTATGAGTCTGTGTCCTAGCTACAACTGGAATGGAGACACCTTTTGGAGCGTCGTCACTGACCTTGTACGGGAGACCCACATTGTGAGCAGTGACAGTCTCCAGGGCATTTCCCGCGGAGGATGTGGGAGGGAACGATTTCCTTTTCTGAGATGAAAGAAAAGAAGAAAAAAGGTCACTTGGATGTAAGAGCTCAGACAAAACTATGGAACCTCCAAATGTTTAAAGTTCAATTCATAGTCAGCGGTGCAGATCCAGAAGTGAAAAACAATGCATGAGAGAGTCTCGGCTTTCTAGTGTGGAGGCTGTTAAAGTGACCCGCGATGAAAGAACAGGCAAAAAGAAAAGATATTGAGAGGATGATCCGATACTCCGTGCCAAAAAGCTGTGTAAATATAATTCCAAGATGAAAGTCATCATCCATAGATGCTGCTATCTTTCTAATATCTGTTCAAACAGTTTTCAAAGCTGTTTCAATATGATTTCTCACAGTGTTATATTGTGCATGTTTGGACTGACACTGGACTGAAAACCTGCATACTAACAAGGCCGTCCTCCCCAAAAACATGGGCGGCCGCCGTGAGCGAAGGAGCAAATCAGATGATGTAGTAAAAGAGTGACTGCGTAGAGAGATGGAACGGGTCAAACGCAGGACTCTCACCCAGGAGACTGCTGCTCGTGTCCGGTGCATATGATGCCACAGTCAGTGTTGACTTATCATAAACTTTAAGTTACTAACTAACTACTACTAACTAGAATTGTACATAACATTTTTGCAAGATCATGTCAAACAAACAACTAGAGTTTTGTAGTCACATTAGCCCAAATGTTTCCAACAATGTTCAAACCCAGAGAAATCTATAAGTTTCGTCAAGCTGATACGTTCTCAAAACCTAAACAACTGAATTGGTCAATTGTCTTCCAAAACAACATGACCAATGCAACATAACAGTAATACAACTCAGTTTGGTTAGGTTCAGGCAAGAACACTACTTGGTTAGGTTTAGGAAAACACCCAATTTGGGTTAAAATCACCTTTGCACTTTAACTATTTGTAACTTCACTACGTTGGTAAGTTAAAAGAACTTAACGTTGACGTCTAGTTTTCAACTGGACATGAACAGTGGTCTCCTGGACAAAAGTTCCGTACCTTCTTGACCGGACACCAACCTCCTCCTTATACAGACTTTTCACACTTTATATACTTCTCAACACTACCTCACTTTGAGCTGTAATAATAACTGAAGCCTATGGGTTGTAATAAGAAGCTGAGTCACAGTCAGATAGATTGTTATCTGCAATGGTGGTAGTCACATAACATAAAGTAGTGTAACGTCACAATTATGCAACTAATATATACGTATTTTGATACAAACCATGGTCGTTTCGTAAAACTAACCAAGCCGCTTCGATGCCTAAACCTAACCAAACTTTGACTGCTTCACATAGTTAAATATGGTAACCCTTTCAGCGCCATATATGATGTCACTGTCAAATTACCAATTCTGTCATCTAGGTTTGAGGATGTGTTGTACGAATAAATGCTCAACAAATTGCTTTATTTTGATAAATGTTGGCACTATAAATCTAGAGGAACTCAACAGATGTTTGATTCTCTGATTTCCTATCATTAATTCCTGGTGCACTTCTGCTTTTAATGTCAAACAAAACATTATCATGTAAGGTTGTGCCTAACCTGGATGCAGTCATAGATGATGTCATGTTTTAGTGTTTTTTTCACCTTTGGCTTTACCATTAATCCGGGGTGAATAACTTTTTTTAATTATGCTCTCGAGAAATGGGCGAGACACTGTTTGTGGGCCACACAGGTACATTACTGTGAATGCTTCCTGTCCAGGATTAATTACATTCTTTATTCTCCATGAACTGAGACAATTTGTAATTAACATTTTGACCCATGTGCTCCTCAACCTTTCAGTGTAACAACTAATTCATGCAAGCTTGTCCCATGTAACCTCATTAGATCATTCTGTGTGAGTGTGTGAGTGTGTGTGTGTGTGTGTGTGAGAGTGAGTGAGAGAGGAAAATGTATATGCATTTGCTGATAATTAAGCTTCACAGCCTGACTCCCAACTTTATAGTCAAATGACAGAGGCTACAGTATGTCATGGGATCATCTGGTTCAACACTCACAACATCTCAGGTCGTCTGGAGCAACATTGTGATTCATAGTTAGATGAAAACTAAGGTTGATTACCACTTGGATTTTTATTTTTGCGGCCCTTGCTATTCTTTTGATTGGTTAATGTCAAAAGAGTTCAGATCTCTACACACTGGCCATATACCATCAGCGAGTAAAAGGACATTATACCTAGTGCTAACAAGTGATAAGAAATAAGAGCTCTGCTATTAGTGTATTGTATTGATAATCAAATGTGTAATGATTGTTGCCACATATTGATTTTGTGTTTTTGGAGCTGCACGTCCCGTTCTCACTCACTCAAGGCAGCACACCTGTCAATGCATAGCATGGTGTTATATACTCCGATACAGTAGATGGCGGTGTGGTTTTTAGTCCGCCAGGAAAACTAACGAAGAAGAGGAGGAGGACTATTTAAGGTAGTTAGCTTGACCGCAACTTCCTATGCAAAGAAGACGGCTAGCCTCATCATCCAGATCAAGTCCCCACAAAGTCGTGGCCAAGCTGTGTAATTACATCATCATGTGATGCACTGGGGACTTTTTCCCAAAAGCTAACATTGTGAAAGACGCATCTGTAAAACGGTAAAAAAAAGCATCACAACCCCCGTGAAATGACTCGTTTTTACAGTCAGAATTTTGGCAATTCGGTCCAATACAATTCGTAGAGTCTAGAAGAGCCACCGATTACATTTTATCCCCATCCAAGTTAGCTCAGCACTAAACCAGAAGTTATCCGACTCGGTCGGCAGAAGTCTCGAGTGCACGAGAAACAGTTACAGAATCAAATGAAAAGATTAATTAGACAAAAGTAATATACAAGCTGAAGTGGGGTATGATATGCTAAAAAACATTTAATTAAAATAACTCACTGTCGACTTTTGCATTAACACTGGACACTAAAGGCGGTCTCCTGGGTGAAAGTCCGGTTCTTGTTCCATCCCTCCTTCCCCTGATGACATTGTCGCTCTTCACACCACTTAACCCGACTTCCTCCTTTATTGTCGAAACAATTGCTACAGCCATTAGAGGCCGCCACTGTATTTCCAATGGGTCGTGATAAACGGCTTTCACTGTCGATCTTTATGGTGTTTTTTTGACGAGGCCAGCTGGTTTCACTCCTTTGTTTCGGAGCATGGCAACATGGTGATAGCAGGTCCAGGTCCAAACAAAAGGGAACAGAAGAAGAGGCGTGTGTTCGTTCCAGCGTACTTAATTTCATAGTTATGGTGGTAACATACAAAGGCTTGGGTTGGTACGCTGTAATTAACTTCATTTGTGAGAAACAGGTACATATTTAGCATTTAGAAAAATAATTCCACTCAACAGCTTAGATCCATTCACGGATACTATCCAATAAGCAAGAATGTAATGCTCAGGCTCGCTACTGGCCTGATGGAATGTAAAAACTTGTCAAAGGGTTTGTAATCTGGGGTTTATACTAATAAATGATAAAGAAAAATTGCTCAGCAAAAATTGCAATATATATATGTAGTGTTTTAGATACACCTTTCACTGACTTTGACAGTGTAAAGCTGTCTGTGCTTCGACTGGGTTCCACCTTTTTGATGACATCTTAATGCTGTATTTTATCTCCCCTGACATTCAAGTATTACATTTAACTTTAATCTGGTGTTTTGGTGTTTAATCACAGGCATCATTTTTTTTTGTACCCTAATATGTGGGCAAACATGGATGATAATGACCTTGGCTTTTATTTCTACACTTAAGAGATGCTTGCTGCGCCGTTCACACACTCTAGAAGCATCAATAATGTGCTGATTCTCTGCTGGTCACTTGAGGTTTCTCATCTCGTGCCAGTGATTTCCTTTTCTTCAGATTTTCCCAGAAGCTATCAAGCTGAGCAGGTGCATCATGTGTACTGTATGGAAAACTGGGAAATAAAAGTCATAAAGGACCAGTGTGTTTTATTATTGCTTTTCTGCCATCATCTCAGATGATCTTAATAGTGCAACACATACGATTTTTTATCATCCGCTAACAAAAAAGATCATGATAAATGTTCAAAGGATTCATAAGATTATTGATCAATACCGCCGACTCAAGAATTACTGAGCACGCTGCTCAGATTTATGGCTTTCAGAGAAGGCTCTCTACTGTGCTCTCATGCCATGTCCACACTAACAGAGGATAAAAACGGTGTTTACATGTCGAACAGCATTCCATCCACACTCGTGTTTTCAGGCTGTCAATACTGAAACTTAAAACAGTATAAAAAAGTCTCTTTCTATTCTTTGTCCACTTTCTGTTGAGAAAATGAATTGTATATTACAGCTACCACCGTCGTAGATCAATATCAAACAGACGCAAAACTTTTTCAACGACTACATATTTTTGGCTATTACATTGACACACAATATGGATTTATACTGAATGATTACAGATGACGAAAAGCATTGGAATTGAACAAATATGTCTCACAATTACGACTATATACATGTTTGTGCAGACACAGCTTCAGTGTTGTTTCAAGAACTCAGATTATTTGTAAGTACACAAATGCTGCTTAGAGCAGGCAAATACTGCGGCAACAAATGTAGTTGTAGTTTTTGTATGCAAAAAACACTGTATTGTTAAATTGTGATACAGAAATTTATAGCCTTATCCGCTACGTACATGAAGCAGCCGGGAAGCCGGCTCGCTGTGTGTAGCGACACACAAGCGCGGCGAGTCTGAAAGGCACAGGCGAAAGCAAAGACGGCATATTGGGGGACAAAAACATCGTCTCTGATACGGGACTGCTGTGTGTTAGCGGCTAATGTTAGCGGCTAATGCTGTGTGTTAACGGCTAATGTCACAGACACAAACAAACCGTTAGCCTGTGGCTACAGCCAGCTGCTAACGTCACCTCCTGGATAACAGGTTGGGCTTTCGGTCCCATATATGAAGGGACATATTTCTAACTATTCGGTTTCAGACTAAAGGACCGTGGAAAATGCGCAGTCTCTAACTATTCAGTGTTACACAGCGGTGGACTAAGCTACATGTTAGCAGCTAACGCTACTTTGCACGTTAGGTCACTCCGAGTCCTCTGTGATCTCATATGATTTTCAAATCAAGCTCTAAACATGACCTGTAATGTTTTCTTACCTGGTCACTAGGAAATGAACCATGTCAGCATCTGTTTTCAGTCCCAATTCAAGTTGAAGCTGCCTCCATGAGTCGAACGCGTATCCGATTTTATTCTGGTTCCGGCCCGGCTTTGGTCGTAATTTTTTCACAAATCCTGCTTCAAGTCCCTTTCAGTAGTTTGCAGAAACGTTACTGACATTTCATCCTGGTGACTTGGCCATCATTTTAAAATTATGTTATGTTTGAGTTGTCTGTGGTCTTGTATTAGTTTGCATTACATTTAACTTACATACATGACCACATACAGTTCTGTATGTCTATACATTTGAGTACATGCAGAAGGAGGCAATACTCATAATTACTCATTCCACAGCTTGCTGATCTCTATTTTGAAAATATGTCACTGTAGAGCTGCTGACATCCAAGTGTCTTTTGAGCCCTGAAAACCTCTTACAAACTGAAATGCCCATGGCAATCCTTAAGGGGATGCACCGATTCATGTATTTTAACAAGCAGATGAACATAGTTTGAACTTTGGCATGTTCGCTTCCTATTTGAAGAACAAGGGAGATGTTTGATCTTTCGTGGCCGAGCTGAAAGCGCAACATTCTGTACGGAACACATGCGACTTGGGATTGTGTTTGAGGCAAAGTAACATCAGAAAGTGTCCCGTTTTAATCTCACTCTGTCTTTTTTTTTTTCTCTCTCTCTCTTTCTTGATAAAGCGATTGTTGCGGAAGCACTATTCAAACAGTGGGCAGGATTCCCCTGGGCAACAAAGCTGTCTTAACTGGCACGCTCAGCACTCATTACTGATGGGAATGAATCTTTGAGACACTAACCATCTGGAATGAATAACTTAAAATAGAACACAAATAAATAAATAAATAAATACATGTAAAAAAAAACAAAAAAAACATTATAATAGCGCTTTTATTTCCTGCTTCACAGTAGTCTAGCCTTATTGTGAGTCGGACATGTTTGTATTTCAAAGCTGCACAGTACGCCTTGCAGTCGACTGTAACAGAATTATATTAAAAGACAATGACACATCTGTCATTATCAAAAGCACTTTCCTTTAGGGTGACTCACATGAATCAGATAGAATATAAAAAAAAAGCTCTGAATGTAAATGGCGTCTGCAGCTGAGGTGAGCGCTGTGCCATTAAAGGGTGACACCTGAACCGGCTGCAGCCGAGACAAAAGACCAACCAACTCTGACTGATGGAGGGACGCGGCCGCTAATGGACTCGGAGAGAGCTCCGTCGTCGCCGTCAAACGCAGCCATCACGCTCGTCGGTGCTACCTGATAATGAGGGAGAGAGAGAGAGCGGCCGGAGGAAAAGCTCCGCTGTGCAGGATTGTTAAGTGCTGTGTCGTAAACGTCGCCCTCTGGTATTCAACTTACACGTGGATGTTTGAATGCTCTTACTGTCCCTGATTTCACTCGAAGAGCTGCCTGTCACCGGGCCTTTCTTCCGGTCTCGTATTAAAATTTACTAGAACAAGCAGATGGTTATTTCAATCCATTGTGCATTATTTAACAGTTATTCGGTGTTCGGTGGCAGATTGTTTCTCGCAGCTCAAGTGTTGTTGATGCTCCAGCCTGGATCTCTCACGCCGGAGAAAGGCTCCATTTATATTGTGTATGCGCTGTGTACTGATGCAGTGCTGCTCTGACGGTCGGAGCTGTGTGCATTGCTGCAGTGCCCCTCTCTGGGACAACACAGTATTCACTGGTATTATGACAGACAGCACACTCAATATCTCATCCACACTTTTGCAATTAATTATGAAAACCTGGAAATATAAATAAGTGAGCAGCTCATTAAGAACATTAGAACTCATTAATTGTTAGTATTACTGATTGTAATAAAAAAGCAGTGCATATTTGAATGAGTTTTCTTCAAATCTCATGTAACAATAATCCTGCTTCTTCCTTTTCTTTTCCTGCTCATGTGTGGTTACACATCTCATTTATAATGTATATTCTACAGGATGTATGGTGGAGCAACATCTGGCCACGTCGACGCGTGTAATTCATCTGGACACTGATTAGGGGGGGGTGCGCTAGCTAGCGTCAGCAGGCTAGCGAGCTAACTTTGCCAGGAGCAAACTGCTTGACAAATTGAAACTATGTTGGACAATTAATTAACGGAGAACAAACAGGTGTTTGTTGACACAAAAGAGAGGTGACACTCGTCCACGCATGCACATCCACACAAGCTTGAGACGAGCACACAGAGGACGCACTTGGATTGACACACACACACATACACACACACACACACACACACCATCTATTACAGAAAGAAAAAAAAACATGCTAGTGTCACTGCATACGCGCTGCTCACAGCTTCTGCTCACAACCCACACATTAATGGAAAAAAAAAAAGACAATGATGCGACAGGGCTCGTGCTGTGTCTTTGGCGGCCCGCTCACAATTAGCCAACTGGCCGATCAGCCAACCAAAGCTGTTATTTTTCCAGAGCCGGGCGTCCTCCGCGTCATCGCCAAGGACGGAGTGCGACGGCATCTGACGAAACAGCCAGCGAGACGGCACTCGTATTTTCAAACAGTCGCCGTAATTAAAGACGAAATCTGTCGTTAGCCGCGCGCTCGCGCCAGACTCCTCCTGACGGGCGAAGGAGGCGGATGGAGAAACGCTCACTTTCTGCCTTCCTTCCGCTCTTTTCATCTGTTGTTACTGTCACGGTAAAGGCGCGAGCAAAACAGGGAAAAGCTTAAAAAAAAGCCAAACAAACAAACAAGCCGAGCCCCGGCGCTCTTGGCTCGCCCGCAGATCGCCATCCATCTAAAGTTGACTTCACGTTGGGCCGTCCTTGAACAGAGCACGAGGTGCAACCGCTCCAGCCCACCAGTGTGTTTATTATTATCTTTGATATGGAATGTAATTAATGAGTGAGCGCGTGGCGACCTTCTAGGACTTGTAATAAAAGCCTCCCTGCGTGGGGTCCGAGGCGCGGAAAGGTTTCGCGCAAGATTAAACAGATTTTGTTGCCATGGCTGCTAATGAGGGCGACGCCGGGCGCGTAATGGGAAGCCAGCTCTCGATCTGTTCTTATCGCTAAAATGACCATTGATCTCCTCTGTTGTCTGTCTTCAAGGCGGATCAATCCGCCACAATTGGACACAGCGTCGCGATATATTCCCGGTTGACCTTTGTTTTCCTTTTCGCGCGGGCCCGTTGTGTAAAACCTGGAGGAGAAAGTCAAGCAGGTCGCATGAAGAGGCCCGAGTGTTTGAAAAGAGGCAGATCCTCGCCGAGCTTCTGATTATGCGACAAGTGCTTCGGCCGTTTCGACATGGAGAAAAAAAAGGACCTTTTCGATCTTTGTCTTTTCAATCAGCATAACGCGTGCGTGTGTGTGTGTGTGTGTGTGTGTGTGTGTGTGAGGGCTGCGGGCGCTGATTGAAGGTTGGAACATGTGGCTTCACAGCCGCGAGACCCCGAGGGACAAAAAAAAGCGCCCGCCCTCTCCAAAAGGGCTTTTCAGTGCGAGTAAACTCATCTTTATTCCGCAGTCCATTATCAGAGTGGCTTCAGTGAAAACGCAGAAACACTCGCCCTCCACGCCCGGCGTCTCAGCCCCGTGCTCGACACTGTCACTTGTATTTTCTCATTATGATGAATAAACAGACTCGCCGAGAGGTAACAATGTCCCCCACTCGGCGCGTGAAGGCTCCTCGGTGCCAGAACACTGGTATGGGCCTCAATGTGCTGAATGAGATACAGCACTCATTCTGGCAGCCCCCGTGACCTCGACGAGGACCAAACTCCACGCCCTCCTCGCTGCAGCGCACCTTTCCTTTACACATTCCTCACGGATGGTAAATATTTTACTCGCCGAGGCTGTAACAAAAGCAGCCGCCTGCAGTCAGTGACACGGGAGCTGCCAGAGAAGCAAAGCCTCCCCACGGTAAAAGCAGCTTGACCACCGGCCTGTCAGAGCCAGCAGATGACACATCGCGGCGGGGAGAGGCGCGAGACGCCGGGCCCACCGCGAGCCAGAAGAGTTTGGAGCCGACCCAAGTCGGACGGCTCATCCCCGGGAGGAAGGCTGGTTTACTGTAGTGTCAGGTGGCGTGATGGTGCCTGACACGGCCGCCACTAATGGGACCGTCCTAAAACAAAAGCGACGTTTGGATAGCCCCGGGTGCAAATACTGCGATTCATCTGTAAGAATACATATTTATTTTGGCCACTTTGTCACTCTGGGGTTTACAGAATGTGGATAGATTTTCCAGAGCGGCGCCGACCAAGGTCAGAATTTAAAGTCCCACACAAAGATTTAGGCTGACCACTGCAAATACTTTCTCACACAGGTTTGACCTCCGAGAGCGGTGCTATTGGCGGATTATCCCGTCCGCGGCGCGCCGAGGAGAATGCTAAAGCAGACTGGCAGAGCGCGGCTCGGGAAGCAGCGAGAGAAGGTCCTGTATGACAGCGAGCGTGGAAGGACAACTGTCAAAGTTGTACGCTATGGGGAGAACACAAGCTATCGATTTGCCAACAACACTCTCTGTGAGGAGCTTTGTAGCGCGGAGGGCAGTCAAAGGCACGGACTGATACACCCACTGTTAGCCCGGAGCTCTCCCGAGGATTGACCAGGGGGGTGAGAGAGGACAACACAGCAGAGTCACGTGGTAGAGACTGAATGGTGGTCAAAAGTAGAACGTCAGGTTTCATTTCAGTGCCAAAAATGTTCACATTTTCTATTCTAATCGATAAAGATTACATATTTTCATTCAGAATCAGACTTTGCTGTTGTTGTATTCACTGATAAAAATACAGGGCTTGATCTACGTAAAAAAGGAGGGGCAACTTTTTGCATCATTTTATCCCGTAGATCAAACAAGAGTAGTCTTTGTTTGTACAACATTAATTTTGCAAGTAAAGTCAACCTACTTTTGCAGGTGATGTCAACTTACTTTTACAAACAAAGTAAACTCGGTTGTGTTAAGTTTAATTTACTTGCAAAAGTAAGTTAACATGACTTGCAAGATTAATGTTGTACATTCAAAGACTCTTGTTTGATCTACATGATAAAATGATGCAAAAAGTTGCCTTACTTTTTCTCAGTAGATAACACACATTATATTTTTGTCACGGTGAGCCACTTAAATCAAACATATGATCTACACGTTGGTCAATCTGTCCATTATAAAAATTACATGACATTTTTGCCTCATGGTGCTAGAAAAACACCAAAACTAAAAACAACAAAATTAAGAGGGTGAATTCCCTGGAAACCATAAGCACACTCAGCAAATTGTGTGAGAGTTGCACTAGAGGAAAGGTTACAATAAGGCATAATACCCAGAAGTGCCCAGAATGCACCACACGGGGCGGGGCGCAGTTGGAGCAGAGTAAATACAACAAGCAAATAGTGTGTTGTGTGGCTCTGCATAAGAAAATGTGTTGAGCCACTTACATACAGCTTGTTAGGGGAAAAAATCAAAATGACTTGTGTTTTGAACAAATGTAGACTAATTCACAACTTGATACATTAATGTCAACAGACACACTTTGTTTTTTATTGTTATTATCACAGGCTTAATTATGTTACAAATACATATTCTTATGTTCACTTTTTTCAGTGTTGGTTTCAGGGGGAAACGGACTGGGAACACTGGACTGCTCCTCTAATTGCTGCGGGTTAAACTCCTGAATCCACTCCACCATCTGTCAGGTTCCACGAGGGGCTGCCGCCGAAGGAAAAAAAAAAGGAAGCGGTCTACTTTACCTCACGTGCCAGTGCACTGTCCCCTGTGTGATCAAACCAGGCCGAGCAGATAGGTGAAAAGCTTCTAGTGTTTCCTCGGTGCAAACGGTCCGAAGGCTCGGAGTGTGTAGCAGTTAGACACAGCCGCAGGTGGACTGTCACACTGAATCATTAAACTCATGCCAATAACTTATTGCAGGTTTTCGTTCTATGACCCAATGTTGACCCTGATTTATAGCAAATGATTTTGTCGTATGTTCAACATAATGTCAGACGACACTGTGCATTACAATTAGTCCAATGATATCTAATGTAATAACTATGTAATAAAATAAATTGTATATATGTCACCCATATATATATATTTCATGTCCATTCATTTATTGAGTAGTGCATTTTTTATCATGTTTAAATTGTTAAATTACGTAGAAACACATGCTTACATGTGCTCAGGTCTCCCTTAAAGAGCAACTCCAACAACTTTACACATGAGAGTGTGGGAGTACGACTGAAAAAAAGTAGTATAAAGCCTTTTGTGACTCCAGAGGAAGCTGCATGTAATCAGATGAATTGCCTCTGCTGATGTCACTCGGTGGCTAATTTGCATTGTGGGTAATGTAGGCGCCAGACATTGAATAGGAAGAAGAATGCATGGGAATAAAAAAAAGGTGAAACCTGTTTGGCTGTGTCTGCTTTGTTTATAGGCTTTACAGGAGTGAAAGGTTGGACCAGTGGACTGTTTTTTAACACCAGCTGCCTACATTACCCACAATGCAATCACTGGAGGCAATTTATCCGACGACATGCAGCTTCCCATCGGGCCACAAAAGTCCTCACACAACATATTTCACAGATTCAGTAAGACTCGTAAATTAACTTTAGCGTGGACAATTTGCGGAGTCGCCCTTTAAAAAACGAGACCTACTGGGCTACCTGTCACTATTTAAAAGATGTGAGATCCGACCAACAACACACAACAGGCCTACAGGTTAAAGAGAATGCAGCTTCTTGAGTAGGTTATCACTCTCAGCACACACACACACACACACTCACCTTGCTGATCATGGCATCGGGTGTCATTACTCTCAGCATCTCAAGATGCCCTCGGGTCAGCTGCTACAATCTGTTTATGTCTCTGGACCCTGAGTGTGTGTGTGTGTGTGTGTGTGTGTGTGTGTGTGAGGAAGAGAGAGAGATGGAGGGAGGCTGAAAGACAGTGAGTAATGGGGCGGGGGGGAGAGAGAGAATAATGAAAACTGTCAGTCCACAGAGGGTACCACATGACTCTCCTCACGCTCTGTCCTGATTCCAGCACTTCTAACAGTCGGAGCGACTCTGACGCTCAGACGCTCGGCTCTGAGAAAATGTTGGAGCGAGGTACTCTAAATATTTACTCTGACTGTTAAATCAACTCTGTCAATCTTTTCTCTCTCGCGGCGAACCTGTCCTTCAAACATTCCGCTCTGTTCCACTGTTTTTCACGTCTTCTGCAGCGATGGGATCACGCTGGTGATAAACGAAGCAACTGCTGATGATAGATTTATGTTCTTATACAGTAACAAAGATGTATCCAGCCTTATTCATGTATTCATTTTGCAATTATTCGCATAGTTTGGATAGAAGCTTCTGCAAACAATGTTGATTCCTGGAGAACTGGAGCAGGTTTTATCACGGTGACTTGTTTCATTTCATGCTTGTATTTCTACTGTAGCTGTTTCTGATGAAATGTGCATATTGAATAAGTACCAATAACTGCAACTTGGCTCACGCCACTAAAAGATATGCAATTTTGGGCAGCGGTCCATGATAAGGTGAGACCTCTGCCTACATCATCCTGTCAGCGCCCGCAAAACTGCCCGGTCACTTCAGCAGCAGGGGCAGTTTGGGGGAAGAAAAACTGTAGTTTGGATATGTAGTGCATATAAAAATCATCAATTCTACACTGGAGTCTGGTGTTGTTTGTGTGCTATTCCCATTTGGCCTAAGGGTGGCAGTGTTGGTTTACCATTTAGCTGCTCACCACTCCAGCCTCGGCGCTCTGACTGCTGCATCCTCCATAAATGAGAGATCACGTTGGCACGGAGTAAGGTCATAATTCACTCATGTTGCCGAGAAGAGGGGAGCCACATCTTTACATAAAACCTTCATCAAATTTCCCTTTTCCCTTTCTCAAATTATTATTTTTTTTTTTATTTTTCAGACAACAAAGGGAACCTTTCTTCTCTTTTTTAAGGGTGGAGGGGAAATATCATAAGAGCATCTCTCCAAATACGGTTTTAATTTCCATTTTTTTGGATAATTGCATGTCTTTTTGCACAGAGGTGTACAGAGGTGTACAGAGGTATCCAGGCAGCAGAGAGGCTCTGGAAGCAGCTCGAGCCTGCACACAGCAGGGGGCAAGCCAGCGCCTGGAATAAACTGCTGCTCACCGTCAGAACGTACTGTAGGAGAACTCTGTGCCTGTGTGTTGGAGCGTATTATGTACACCGGCGTGCGTGAATATGTGTGTATTCTTGAGTGACAGGGGATAACGTGCTCTCGGAGCTGTCCCGCTAAACCCCGTCCAATCAGCGCTGCCTCCTTTCCCCTGAAATTAACCGATCCCTTTTAACGAGCCGTTGGATTCTGATCAGACTTTCATAGCTCACCTAATTTGCAAATCCCTGATCCCTGGTCAGGTTCTACTGAGACGCCGACAACAAAAGGGCCCCATAAAGTGCGACCGCATCGTCTATACATTAAACAGCCCCGCCGCCTCGCAAATCTAATTTCCATAGAACATCACCTCCAGGAGAGGAGAGATCTCTGGCACCGCGTTCCCCCCGTGCCTGCATGTGAGAACCTTCCTGCCGAGTGATTTTCAAATTTTCGGCGTCACATCTGTGACTCTGTACTTTGCCAGTAAATGATAAATTGAATATTGCATGAGTGCACTTATGTAAGTTGGAGCTGGGGAGCGAACGAGCGAGCGAGCGAACGAGAGAGAGAGGCGGACGGAAAGTTAAGGGGATATTTTTCTTTGGAAAAAAAAAAAGAAGAAGTTGAAATTAATTAAAAAGATATCATCTCCCTACATGCCTCAATGGAAACGCTGGCGCTTATTCAAACACCTTCCCGAGTGTTGACCTTAAATTCCGCTCGTGGTGACAAACTGTGATGAAATTTTTTAAAACCGAAATATGAATTAAGCCTGATGAAGACTTGCTCTATTTGAAAGATTAAGAAAAACAGCGATGCCAAGGACTTCCAGTGTTACGCACAATCTGCTGACCCAGCCGGCGACTCTCCAACGAGCTCATGACAAATGATGGCGCGACTTTTTTGACTTTGCCGAAGTAAAAAACGGCCAATCTGACTTTCGTGACATGAATATTGAAAAGCAGCGCTCCGAACAAGGGCGCCAAATAAAAAGCCACGCGGCCCATCTGCTCCCGTGACGTATGGGCGAGCCGAGAGGCGACGTAAGCTCTCGCATTGTCTCCCCTGCTCTCCTATCTTCGCCTTTTGTAATGGTAATCAAAGATTCACTCTGCGGAGACGCGGGCAACTTTCAGCGAAGCGTTTGAAAAGCGAAAATTTCAAAGGACGTGTACAGAGCCGCTGTAATGAGTCCGACATTGGAGATGAGCGCTGTAGTACAACGTCTTTTCTATATCTCCTCCTCTTCTTCCCCCTCTCTGTCAGGGCACCCTTCTTAATCACCCTTCAACTCTGCAGACCTGCCATCCCCGCTTGCACTCCTCTCCAGGCTGCCAACTCTCGCGGCTCGCACCTTTTTCTTTTTTTTTTATTCACCCTTTGATGTATTCTCCAGAAAATTGGCATACCTTGAGTGCAGGAGAGCGGCGTGACAGGAACCCCTCCACTCCTCCCTCACTGTCTCCCCCCGGTGTGATTAATTCCACAAGTCCAAAACAGTAACTTCCTCTGACACTAATTTCCTAACATGACGTCTCTGTGAGTTGGCAGGGCGGGTGGGTCCGAGGATGCCTGTATGCCGAATTCTTTCCTGTAATAAATCATTAGCCATTAGGGACCCATGTGCCCTAAATGACTTAAACAAATGAACTTGTCTGCTTTAATAAGACCTTCCATTACCTGAGTACGTTCTGTTTAAAGGCAAAGGAGCGAAAGAAGAGTACTGTGGTAGAGAAGTGTCTTTGTCCAGAGAGCTGGCTGGATTAATAATAATAATAATAATAATAATTTTATGATTTTTTATGATTTTTCCGATTTCTGATGATATGATTCACACTATTCTATTACCACTTACTTTAAAAAAACAAAGCGCGGCCAGCACCTTTCACGCTCCGCTTCATCGGATTTGCTCCGTGCTTAATTGCCAGCAGGTGTTCCCTTTTTTTAAAATAATAATTGGGTGCTAATCAAAGGAGAGCTCCAGCAAGGTCGCACTACACAATACACATGCATTTCAAGGAGCCGACAACTCACACAATAAGCAATCGCTCCCACAATCCCGCCGTACAAAACTAATAACATACATTACCATTTTACGTAAGATAATGAGTTCCAAAAATATATGTCGGAGTACAAAGTCTGGCTGATCCAACCCCGGAGGACCAGAAACAGAACGCACACGGCTTCAAAGAATTCCACAAACAGAACACAGAACACAAACCTCGTATTTGTAGTGAAAACATTTACCGTCGAAGCCTCTGGGTTTTTCCGATGGCACCCGGCATTGATGAGCAGTCTTTCTGGTGGCCACTGACTGGAGAACATCAGTACTTTCCTATGAATGTTGACGGAAAACTTACCCATTTTCAACAAATCCACATAGTTTCCGCCATCTGGGATTCAAGTTTGTAATGAAAAATTAAGCTGTTGGCGCTCTGACATTACTATATGTTGATGTTTTTTTTAAATACTGAGAACGGCCGACAAGCTCCCGCACATTTAATGCACCGTCCCATAGCAGCAGCTAGTCCCATAACCTCAGCGCTTGACATAAATCACGGCACGGTTTAATGAGCGAGATGTCGAGCTGGTTACCTCTCTTTGTGGCGATCGGGATTGAAGTGAACTGTACCGATCAAATCACTGCCGCTACCTTTGTCAGTTGGCAACACAAACTCACAACCCTGGGGTGTGATGAATAAAGCAGCGCCATCATTACAACAAAAGTACATGAAAAGATAGGTTTTATAAATTATATATTTCTACTGTATAGGCAGACGTACTTGTCAACCGTTGGACCTCAACAATAGGAAGGCACTGCAACCAAAGCAGGGTCCTGAGGGTCGCCTCCCTGACACATCTGAGTTTCAGAGGCTTCCTGCACTCTGGTGACTTTTGGAATTAAATGAATGAAAATAAAAAAAGAACAAGATAATAAGCACACAGCGTCAGCATTTTAATGTTGAGTCGGACTTCATTCACTTTCGATTCGTGCCCCTTCGGCATCTGGCACAAACCAATATTCATCGGTTTCCACTCATTTAATCATTTTTTAGCCCCTGCCTGTTAGAGAATCTGTGCCCAGTTAGTTAAAACAACATTTACTTGTTTTTAGGTTAAACTGCTGGAGATTTTGGGGTTTGCCCCGTTGGGTGTGCATTAGAGAGCAGTGCTGCTGCCAGAGTGGAGAAAAAATGACGCTCTACAGTGTAATGAAATTAAATATTTAGGAATATCCGTTGTCACAGTAAGAACAGGAAAATAAGGACTGGGTTAAAGCATTCCAAACTATCTTTTAAGGAGCAGGAGATGTATAACACAAGTTCAACCGATCCTTGGGGAACCAACTAGCCTGTGGGTAGGATCGGTATTGCCACTTTGTCGCAGCTAAGTAAAAGATGACAACATATTGATATTCTATAGCTTGGCGGCTAATTACACCCAAGTATGGATTGAAAATGAAGCGCAACCCACTGCCAATTAACTCAGTAAGTAATACTTTAGAGGCTTGACCGTCTGACTCCTGACCTTTTTGGCATGATTAAGTGTTTTGGCCTCATCATTCTTTACCTTAAAGAGATCTTGATTAGATCTCTTGAAGGTACTCGAACAGAAAAACAACTAATTTGAGCCACACAATTGCAGTGCTCAACACGAGACGTAAAAGACACTAGTAATGGTAATAGGAGTAATGGGAATAGAAAATAGGAAGCATTTCGGAAGGGGCAGCTGTAGCTCAGCGGGTAGAGCAGATCGACTAGTGTTCGGGAGGTCGCTGGTTTGGATCCCGGCTCCCTGGGGGCGGCGCTGAGCTACATGTTGAAGTATCCTTGAGCAAGATACTGAACCGCAAAATTGCTCCTGATGTGCAGTTGGCACCTTGCAGGGCGGCCTCTGCCATCAGTAAGGGCCCTGCGATGAGCTGGCGACTCGACTGGGGTGTACCCTGCCATCGCCCTTAGATAGCTGGGATTGGCTCCAGCAACCTCCCTGCGACCCCTTGAAAAAAGGGATAAAGTGGCGACCATCAGTGGTTGACAATGAATGAATGAATTTTGGAACCAAAATGTGGGGAGTGGGGTTTTGTCTCCTGCATAGTGTTGACAAAACTAACACAATTATAAGCACACTGCCCAAAAGGCTTCCTTCATTCTGGCATAAACCAATATTCATTAGTTTCCTATCATTTAATCGTTTCTAGTCCCTGCCGGTTAGAGAATCTGTGCCCACCGCTGCTCTGCGCAGTGTGTTGCCACATGCCCACATACATTATTTTCCATTCATATTGTTGTGATGTACGGTAAGTGAGTTTTTTTTTACTTACTTTCTTCTTAATAAGAAAGTGCAAAGAGCAAATGCACTTTGATTATATTTTGTAAATTCAGTGAGTCAACAAGAGCTGAATTACTGGACCATGGTAACTTGCAGTATATTGAGCATTTCAAGCTGAGAAAAAGAACCTTTGCTGGAGCATACAAAGAAAACGTATTTCTCTCTAGCCCTCCTTAAGATGCATCCACACCAAGAACGATAACTATTATCCTTACTAAAAAGATCATTTTAAAAATCCATCTAACCCAAATGGATGGAATTCTTACTACAACTATAGGGTGACAACTACAGAGGTGAAATATAACGTTGGGACCACTTTCAGTGCGTTATCCTTCATCAGTATGGATGCTCATGTTATTATTGGTATTTTGCCTGATCCTGGTGTGGACGGCCCTTAGGACCGAGATTTTTTTAGATGTTTTGATGTTCAAAGCATATTTATTTTGCCTCTACTGCTATTGATGGGTGCTGTATGCCTCAAATTTTCTCCATTTACAGTTAATTGACCATACATTTTGCACATGAATGCCGTCCCAACAATAAGCAGTCACTACTAAATGAAAAACTTAAAATACAAAAAGGGATATGTGCCATTCAAGATAAGATAAGATGTGCCTTTTTGGCGATTCATTCAGATGAACTCAGTTCTGAAGCCGCCTGGGAATACAGAAAACAGTTCCAGGCTCAATACTATGTAAACACACGTAACACCGGGGAGGCTGATTCAAAGGTACACGGGTACCAATATTAACTGAACAGTCCATGAATCTGATGAAATTCAAAAACCCGAGTTGGTGCTAGGTGGTGCGTGTGCAGTTCACTCATACACAAGCAGTTAAATGTATCCCGCTGGGTGTTTGAACGGGCAGCTTTCTCATGTTAATGCATGAGTAGCTGCTCCTCCGGGAGATCAGCTGATTATCAGCAGGTGCCACAAATGACTCTGCACTCCTGCATGACCACAGATGTTTATCCATTTACGTTGCTAAATATGTAATCATGTCTGTTTTAAACAGTTAATGTGGAATTCCAGGAACCAAAAAAAAAAAAAAAACTGTTATGTGTTAGAGGAAAGCCCTTTAATTATTCATGATATGACCCTGTTAAGATTTAATAAAATAGAGCAGGTCATGTTTCCCTTTGGAGACGTTTTTAATTAAGCAGTGACCAGGTTTTAATGCCATACTGTTACTCTGCCTTCTCTAGCTTCGGGCTGACGGTTGGCTTTAAAACTACAAAGCTTCTTTTTGAAGGAAATGACAAAATCTCCTAAATGTCCATGCTGGTATCTATGGTGACGGCCAAGAGAGAGGAGTCGACTTCTCTGGATAGAGAGGAAGTGAATGTGTCTTGTATGTGAATGCGGAATCAAGAATTTAAAATGGGCTGCCCAGGAACCAGAATAAAATCTGGGCATTGATGTGTTCAAATTTGTATGTTTCATGCGTATAATATCAACGTTTCTACAGTAAGTGTCTTATCATGTTAACATCATGATATGTGCTGTATACATTATATGTGATAACATGTATATGAGCTGACTTTCAGGCTAGGAGTGGAGTGGATGATGGTGGCGTGACATCTGAGCAAGACAACTGCCGAGCAGGATACTGCTGTTCGAGATAGCGTTTATAAACCTGAATTTGCTCGATATTTTACAGGAGACGCTGGGACATTCCCCAGCCGAGTTAGTAGCCATAAAACCAGATATTTTTGATGAGGCGTTGGGACAGTTTCCACCTGTGATAGCTGAAAAAATGTCCTGACATCTCGTCAAAAGTATTTTTTTGCATCTGTGTTTATTGCAACAAAACTGGATATAGACAGTAAGTGTCAGAATGTCAGTGTCTCGTCCAAAATATCCAGTTCTGTTGCCACTGACACGTCTGAAAAATGTCCCGACGTCTTAAGACATTTTCAAGCAGTAGTAGCAGTGGTAGTGGCAACAAAACTGGATATTTTTGACATTTTCCACCTGTTAGTGGCAACAAAATTGGATATTTGTGACGACACTGTGAGACACTACGCAGCCAAGTTCCTGTGGACTGAAGCCAAAACATGATCTTTTAAGCCTTACCCAAACCGAGTAGTGTCTATGCCCCAAAATAACCAGAAGGGTAGAGTTTCAACATATATCCTTGGTTTGCAAAAACTTACATTGCTGACATTTATTCTGGTGATTGATTTGCAAAAAAAGCTCCAGGAAGACTAAAGAGTAAAAAGAACAATGTCAGTGGATAAAAGTTATTGTCACATGACATCAGCTCTTTGTGCTCTCTCGATGGGCTCCAGTTAAACCTGGAGCCAAGTACTGTACTTCTGCTCACAGTCGTTCCCACAAGAATAGAGATCCAGCCGTATCTGTTTAAATCCCGATATTACATTCAGCATAGAGTTCTGTTCATACAAAGTGCATGAACAACTCTGCAACCAATCTTCTGTTTTTCCTCTGCAGTACAACAGAGCCACTGCCAACTAGCCGAATGTGTCTGTGGGGTGGAGAAAGTCCAACATCTTACATATAACTTGGGTGATTAGCATACACTTTGATTGACATGATTTGTTTTCTTGCCAAGCGTTCACTTAATGGAAATGTTTTTTGAGGTGCAACAGGGATGTGTGAGGAATATTGATGCCGCTACGAAACCCGCTCTCATTTTGTTTTCCCATGAGTCTTGCTTCTGGGCAAAACGTGTTGAAAGCATGCATGAGATGGTGGAGGTGGCGTTCAGAGTGGAGGGGTTTTACGGGAAGACTTGAAATGCCCCGTAGCCAGTAATCAGTCATCAGCATATCAAGACACTTCAATTACCAGAAGGAATGGGTTTGCCCATCTTGTTTTATGGAGGCTGGTGCCATGTAAAGCTAATACAGTAGCACCTGTGAGTTAATCGATCAGATATGTTCTGTGCTGTTCATTCTTCAGCTCCATTTGTTAGAAGGGATTATTAGATGTTAGGGTGTCACTGCTAATAATTTGCTCGAGCCACAAATGTGAAATTCATTAAGCCAATCCTCCACCACTCCTCTAAATGCAGATCATTCCGATAAAGCCGCAGGGCCTGATAGCTATCACACATAATTAAACTGATAATTGTGATTGCAAGACTCCTCTTTGGGCTGTAATTATAAGGCATAGACATTGGACGTTCTTGCTGGTATATTTACATGGAAATGACATTCACCTAGGTTCATTTGCACTATATACAGAGCAGTCTGCAAATGTTTTGACATTCACACATGCAAACATGCTTTCCCATGCAAGCATTTTGCATTTGAAATATTAAAGCGACAATGTGAAGATACCAACGCTTCGCTCTAGTTTGAGGGTTGTTTTCATCCCTATTTAGTGAACAGCAACAGTTTTCCTGCAGTGATGTCAAGAAATTGGAGTATTGCGTATAAAAGGGCTTCTAAACCTGTGCTGCACCACCTTCAGAGAAACATATAGTGATTTTGCTGCTTTGGTTTTTGCCAGTTGATGATTAAAAAAACCCAGTGAATACACATGTTTGTTTTCAATAAAGGAAATGTCAAACAGAAAGACAGCATTTACTGTCCACAGAAAGTGGTATGTTGATGATGAAGGTTCTCAGTTCTTGAAGAGGCGTCTTCAGTTCTAACTAGCTAGAGGGGAGTTGCAGGCTTTTAAACTCTGTGTGGAAGTGTCCTTACAGAGTCGTCAAGGACACCTGTGGGTCGTTGACCCAACCAGCCTTCATGTGGGTTTCTAGGGCTAGGTGAGCCCAGGAGTGAATGGTTGTTGAACTGTCTGGGGAGGGAACTCAGTCCAGCATTGTAGATGGGTGATATCTATCTATCTATCTATCTATCTATCTATCTATCTATCTATCTATCTATCTATCTATCTATCTATCAAGCGAAAAGAGTGGGTCTGACCTTCAGGACAAACAGTCCTAATTTCCTAATAAGCCTATTATTGTTTAATAATTTCACTTTCTTAAAAGATCAAAGATATTATTAGTTTATATCACCGTGAACAGACAAAGGAAATCCATAACAATAAATCTGTGGCTTATTTAACTAGAAAATGTACTCAGACGTCCGTAAAGGACGTAGTTCGTGCTCAATATAAAGCTGTCAGTTCAACTAACAATGAATGAGTCTATATCCCAACAAACAAAACTCCTTGGGTTGAAAAAGTTTTTGACTCAATACAACAGTTGGCCAACAAAAAAAATGCCTCTTGCGTGTTGCAAACCAGCTTAGTGATTCTCCTACAACCCAGGAGTTACCTCCCATAGTGCACTGCTGTGGGCTCCAGGGACTGGCTGGTCTGTGAGCCTGGCCAGTTTGATGGTGGGTCCATGGAGTAGAGAGGACAGAGTTGGAGAATAATCCGATTCTGCAGAATATTTGAACTATAAATGACAGACTGTTGGGCTCCCTGCCAGGGAGCTAATTGACGATCACCGCGCACATTTTCTTGATTCATTCATATTTTGCATTCCGGTTGGGAAGCTTTGATGGGCTGAATGTGGCACGCAGGCCGCTAGCTGACAGTCACTGATCGACAGCAAATGTCCACATTGTTGTCCAAAAACATGTTGAATACTTCATAATGTCAAAGGATCATGAGGATGTTTTTTACGAGCTGATGTGTATTTATTTAGTGTATGATATTAGTTATGCAAGTGTCTATATTAAGTTGCAAGTTTGTCAACTTTTGACACACAATTGGCTGTGGTCAAAGAGCAGGAAAGAATGCCAGAACACAAACTTGGTCTCAATATGTTCAGCACATTTGAATGTTGATTCAGTATAATGATGTGGTGTTGGTGTTACTGTTTAAATGTGTATAGTTAAATGAGTTATTGTCTTCGATGTATTTGTATTACTGGTTGTGATCTGCTTGCCGCCACTGATTGTAAATGATAAGCAGTGATACCGCCACTTTCTTGATATAGTTCAACAGTGCACAAATTACCATCTCTCTCATCATCGTCACTTCCCTGCTCTGTCTGAATCTCTGTTATTCTGCAGTCTCTGGTCTCCGCGGAGCAGCTAATACATGCTTGTTTGGGGTTTTGGGAGCTGCTGTCAATCCGGCGGCGTCAAACCACTGGTGACACTCTGACAAGCGATCACTGGGAAATGCAGCGCCGTACACTAAAACAGCGACAGCAGCATCAGTAAAGGTTTCACCAACGTAAAGAAAACCAAGCGTGTCATTGATCGTCACCTTGAGGAGAAGCTGTTTGTCCAGCAGTTTCTGTTGATGTCGGTGCATGCGTCTACAATGAAGATGTTCTAAAGGAAAATCAACCGTTCTTTTAAGCTCGGACTGTTCTTTTCAAGAAAATACATCATCAGCTCCAGTGGAGGTTTTGCGTTTCCGCGTCAGCGTTGTTTGCCACACTGTAACAAATCCGTTTTTTTTCTTCCTCTCTCTCGGATTTATTACCTCACTCTCTTTGAAGTATTCAATTTAGATTTCTATTTCCAACTTGCCTGTTAGCTTTTGCCAAAATGTCAGTGAGTTCCTCAGACTGTTCCTCCAATAATGAAAGTCAGTACCGTGAGTGAGCAGAGACAATCCGAGTGGATAAAGCTACGTAGTCAGTCTTTGTGAGAACATTTAAAGTATTTGTTCTGTGCCCTGAAAAACCTCCGAACCTCATTCAGCCTTGCTCAGGAAAACAACTCATGATAGAGGCAATGAGAGCCAGAGAGCATTGAGTAAGCCGTAAAGAATCTCTGTAATATCAACCGCTGTGACCAAGAAACCTACCTTATAACGGAGAATCTGTCAAGGAGCACGCTCAAACCACCCCTTGCTGGGGATTGTTTGGTTTGACATGATATATACTGTACAGGGAGAAAGTGAGAGGTAGGGAAAGCCGGAGATTTAAACAGAGACAGGCAGGCGGACAGACGGAGGGAAAATAAAGTTGCCGCTGAGGCAAAAAAGCAGGCGCAAGGAATGAAGTGCAGTGAGAATAACTGAGGACAAGCAACATCCAGCTGACTGCACACACAAGAGGGCGAAGAGAGAGAAAGTTTCATCATTTACAGAGTGAAATTTTGACACCATCCCTCGTTGCTGTTGAATGCAATCAGGATACACCGGTTCCATCACTCGTGCAGAATCATTTGTACATTACTTCATGGATACAGTCCGTGCTGTTAGTTATTTAGAGATTTAAGAAATGTAGATGAGGTGGAAGTAGATCTCTAGCTTTAAATCTAATCCAGGGGGCAAATATTCCAAGGGCAACAATTGCATTCTGTCAGAACTGGTGAATAGCAATAAATCCCTCCGTCATTATATCTTCATCTTCTAAACTGAGCATCCGTCTTCAGCAACCGTTTGCTTGCTCTTTCAAAGTCACTGCACATGTGAGATAAACTTTATGCTTGCTATGTTTTTGTACATGATACGTGATAGGGTACGTTGTTCATATTGCCGATGATATTGTAGAATTAACAACTTGAAATGTATTAAGCACCTCCTTTCATTGCATTTTAATGCCCCGATAAAGACTCGTCGGACTCGAAATTCCTAGGTTTCTTCTAATTATTTTTATCCAATAAAGGACTTTAATCATTATCAGAGTGCTTCAGTTTCTTTGTCAGACTGCCAACCAACACCATGGCCTGAGCTGCTTGGCCTGACACGTTGCCTGAATGTCCAAAATTGTGAGAATAGGATGTATGGGATGTAGAAAAATAGTAAAATAATACGTTTTTCAACTGTGGTAAGGTGTTCTGGCTTTGGGTTAGGGTTGCAGCAAAAACAGGTGCAGTTGCCATCTGTACATTTTAGCTACATGCCTTAAAAAAAACTTGAAAGGTCATCTAACACTGCCTCTTCCTGCCATCTCGAGCTGCCCAGACACCTCTTCCTCTGTGAAGAAAAACTGAGTAGAGCCCAAAAAGCAACATCTGCTGCCCTGACCTGATGAAATGCATATATGTGTGGGGGGATTGTATGGATGTGTAACTTAGAGGGATATGTCAAAAGACAAATTTTAATTGCCTTGTGTACACTGAGGGTAAAGTATTCTTCCTCTTCGCCTTCTTCTTCTTCTTCTTCTTCTTCTTCCTTTTCTGACCTGGGTCATGTTTGGTCATGCGTTCCTCCAGCTCTGCCGACCTGATTTGCATAAAGATTTGAGCAGATGAGGGCAGATTTGAGTTGAAGAGGCATGCTTAATACCAGGTGTAGATAGAAAGGCCAGTGATTAAATGTCATTATCTGCATAACATATCAAGATACAGATCCCATGGTAATACCAGGAGTAAATGGGGACCTCTGTCCATGCAAATAAAGGAAACAGTCCGTTATGAAATACTCTGAGCCTTGATGATGATGCGGTCATTAGGAAAGCTGTAGTTTGTGTGGTGATTTTCAAGATCTTTTTTTTTCCATATACGTAAATAGGCATGTCGAAAATATTAACTTTTAAAATATAGGTAATGATCATTGCAGATTTGGTGACGTGAGCAGAGTCTAAGCAAAAACCAGTCCAGTTAAAAAAAAAATCATCTTATTGGCCTGAATGAAGAGATGTCAAGCTCTTGACACATATTTAAAATTAAAATTAGCTCCAAATCCATCAGTTCTGGGTCGACATCAGATGATTGAAACGTGTCGATTGAGTAGTGGCAGGCGAACGGCCTGAAGGCCCATAAATGACCCCCCCCCCTCCTTTTCTCTTTTCCACTTCACCACTAATACATCTGACCAGAGATTGGTAGACAAGTGGCTGTTCCTGAGAGAATGAGTCCTGTGACCCTGGGAGAAGGGTGAACGCTCTGTCTCAATTCAACCGCAGCCCGTTTCAGGCTTATTACACAGTAATCTCCAGAAGTTTCTTCCTGCTGGGAATAGCCTCGCCAGCATTTTTAGCAGCAGTCCCCTGTAAGGGAGGAGAGGAAGTTAGACTATCCTCCTCGCCGTGATTTATTACCCCCCAGGCTTGAAGGTTCGCTCTCGTGTTACGTTTGTTTGTCTTTACTGTATCCTTCCTCTTTGTTTTGCCCCTTTCGCCGGCTGGTAATCTTTATCCATTTGATGTCATGACGAGCGGCTCGCAGGTTTGTTATCACGCCGAATCTGGTGGTGGGGGAGGGATTGGTTTCCGTTGTGATGTACAGTACAGATTATTGTGGTGAGCCTGTGTGTGTGTATGTGTGTGTGGCGAGCCAAGAGATTGAAAGGGAGAGAGTTCAAATCCTGCACGCCCAGGACGGCTGCCTTCCAAACGCAGGGAGCACAGCAGGACAATTGTTTTCTGTCAAAGGAACAAACACGGAATATGCATCTTGAATTTTTGATTATCACTTCCTCAGCAGAGAGAAAAAAACCCAGATGAACTCCCCCATGAATCCTAATTTGAAGCTGTTTCATGGTGGCACAACTTCATGACTGGAACAGATTCTCTGCTCAAAACAGTCCGGTCAAGGTAAATTATAAAGGATATTGGAATTACGGCAGGTGCCATGACTGTCATTATATTTTCCTCTCACACTCTGAACTCTGCCGCATGAGGATGATTAATGAGTGTTTGTTTATCAACTTGTGCGTACGCCGGAAAGGAGGCAGTAAAACGGCCCTGCATTCATAAATACGTTATGGATACGCAGCTATCTGGATGCCTGTAGTGTTCAGCGAACTACTGCTTTACATTTTCTATTAGCATTTACTCTTTCATGGGTTGTTGATGACATTTACAATGATATAATATAAATTTAGATTTGCTTCACCGCTTGCATCTAGAACTACAAAAGGGAAATGCATATGTCAAGGGCTAATGTACCCCCCCTTCGTATCCAACTCTTCTTCGGCTGTATAGATTGTACCATCTGTACATATATGAATGATAATTAACCTCATACGGAGGATGTTGTTAGTAAAGCTATTCTACCATGTTTATGTTGAACGCTTGACCTTTCCGCTGATGTATATACTTGCCGATATGTACTTTGACCTTGGTGGGATGATTCACTGACTTATTGTGTAAAACAACGGAGTTTTCTTGGCAAAAGAGGCGTTCATATTTCTGACACAAATAGCAAATATTTACGCACATTGACCTTTATAGTAAGGTCATTCTCCACACACAAGATAGTACAATCAACAATTGCAACCCCTTGGGTTGGTTGCTTTCAGGAGTTCAATGAAAATATTGACTTCAATTTGATTTTCATATACTGCAGAGTAAGTAGTAGTAAGTAAGAGAATAAGACAGCTAAATAGCAGCTACGATCCTCAGATCAGGGCTTAACATTTGCTTTAATTTTTAAGTTTTTACTCTATCAACGGTGATATGTTGTGGTCTCTTTCCTGTGACAAATGTACTTATTGTAAGTTTCTTTGGACAAAAGCGTCTGGTAAATGCCCTAAATCTAAATCTAAATATAGGCTCAATAAGGAAAAAATACTGTATGTCTTATTTACATGTTGCATTTTGTTAGCAAGAAAACTTTTTATCTGGGTGGTTCCACAAAGTTATTTCATCCTGGTTTGTAGTGTTGTAGTGCTGCTCTTCGATTCATCTAATGAAAGTTCATGCACTCTCGCGAGCAGTGTAGGGTAATGTTACTTTTAAAAGTAACTTTTGTTTCAAGATTACTGCCATTAAAAACGTTACTGTGTTATGTAGCTACTGAGAAACGTAACGTGTCAGAGTACCTAAGCGTTACCAAAAATTATGCCCTTTGAGACTCGTTGTGCACGTCAGTTATATTGTCCAGATGTAGCCAATTGTACACGTACCTCTGAATGTGTCAACTCTACCGTCATTTGGTGTCCTTCTTTACGGCCCACAATTGGTAACGCTGCAGCTTTATAATAGGAATGACAGATGCTATCTAACATTTACAGCTCTTTATTTAGCTGACAATCGGACAGTGGACTGAGCAGAGGCATATAGTATCAGGCTCAGCTGTTTCAATGAAAACAACACAACAGCAACAACACAACTAAGTTTCGTTTCCGACTCTCCTCCCCTCCCCCTGATACGCTCCTGGAAGTGTTTGAACATTGTTGGACATGTATGGGATAATGTACACGTACAACTATACACAATATATAACAACGTTTTAGTTGTATTTACATCTTTTCATCCGGAAAGAAAGCCATGATTCAGTGATAACAGTAGGTTACAGCTGTTGACCAGCGGCACCAAATGGAGCAGCTCAGCGGACGGCAGACCAGACTGAGGCTGCACTGAGCAGCTTCCATGTGTGAATGTGTAACTGTGTGAATGTTTTAAGTGTGTTCCTGCTTAAGGCAGCACTGGTATCAGGGAAACTCGCTTGAATAAATCTAGCTTTAGAGACCTTGTTGGATAATATGCATCACACAAGAAACTATTCTGCACCTGACTGACAAGTTAGCAGAAGTACTACAGCATGGCCCTGATATATCATATCAGCTCTGACCTGCTCTGCATATTGATTTTATGCAACTGTAATTTTTTTTTTTTTTTTTTGTATTTGTTACTGCTCACTCAATTCCCTGAGTAATATGTCCTTGTAATTGTTAGATTCGTCCAAAAGGCACAGAGTTACCCTTGGTATGACTGGAGCCGAGTGGTTTGATGCGTTTGCTTTAATTTATGGCAAATCAGTCCTTAAGATAGTCAAGACCTTGACAACTTTGTGCAACAGATTAGTATAGTCATCTATTTGAAGTCTCACTTTTAATTTGATCCAAGCCATAGTCAGAATCCATCTTAACGCACTACATCCATGAATCCCTTGGATTTTGTCCAGATTTACGACAGAGCGAAGACAGCAGCTTCAGTATGAGCTGATTCATTTTTCATCATACCTTAACAACAAAAAAGGTTATGATGATCGTGAAAACATCAGAAAAAAAAAGTACGGACAAATATTTTTGCTGGTGGTGGGAATGAGAGGTTAACTTCTCTCTCAGACATTTACAACCTTGAAAATAAAGACTGTGCATTCTTCAACCTTTTTGTACAGCATCCAACCACCCTGAGTTCCATCTTAAAACTTTTTTTCTATGGCAGAATGTAAGACTACTTTCTACTTTCCTACTGAATGTAAAATGGGTTGTATTAACATAGAACTTCTGAGCAGTTCCTTCGAGTCCTTCAGCTTCTCCTACAGTGACACATAAGCAAAGAGACAACTGGCTATGCTCCAACTGATGTTTGGTAAAACCACTACCTGTCAACATGACACATTTCACACATTTCTTGATGAACAGTGGGTGGACTTTGATGAATATGTGCAGTGACTCAGACTTGACTGAGCAGAGACCGAGATTTTTACCAGAGAGAAGGTGACCCCTACAACAACTGAAGGATGTTTCTTCAGATGTTAGAAATTCCTGGCAGTTTACAATGGAGATTAAGGGACATTTTCTGATCACTGCGAGAAACATCTTTAGAAACCTCTGGAACTTGGTAACACACGTTAGAGTTGTTTTTTTGTCCGTCACCTGGCCAGTATAGTCTTGTCTTTGTCTTGCATGGAAAGTCACAGGTTTGACATTTAGCATTTCGATGCTGGTAAACCAGCTTTACACTGTTCAGTGATGTTAGAGCCTTGTTTCCCTTGTTGTATTTGGCTAACAGTACTGCACTGAAAGGTGTTCTTGTCCAAAAAACATGGCCACCAACCTTTGCATGGTCGGTGGATCACAAGGATCACTAACAAGAAGCCGTGACAATTCTACAATGCGTTCTCATACTGGAATGACTGAATGTGTCGGTTACTAGTAACTCTCAAAACAACATATATGGCCGTTCCCAAAACAACATGACTTCAGCATACCAGCGTGAAGCATAGAAAACCTTCATCGTGTGCTTGTTGTTTGGTTGGGTTAAGGAAAGAAAAGGCTCTAACACTTCTGGGTTAAGTTTAGGAAAACATAGTGGGTTGGGTTAAAATAACTACCATTGCTTCTGTGACTTCAAGTACGATCATACCTATGCTATGTACGTAACTGCAGGTACGTCCTATATAACGTAACTTCATGATGTAAGTAAGCAGAATAAGACCTCATCGTTTACTTTTGGTTTCACACTGGACCCAACATTGGTCTCCTGGGTAAAAGTCCTGTGCTTGTTTGACCCAACCATTCATACCCAACCTTTATACTGACCTCCTCCTTTACTGCCATAATTACTACTATGGTTCATAAAGGTCGCCGTCTAACAAGAAACATCAGTAATAAGCTGCTTTCACAGTTGACCTATTTGGTTGTTCTTTTCATGAGGACAGGCTGAAATTCAAACAAGAGAATCAATCCAACAGCACTCAACATTTGACCGCACACTAGTCCTTCTACGCGGTTCTACCTTTGATCTTATTGCTCTTAAGTTTGTTGACCCATGTAGTCTGGAAAATATGAAAAAAAGGCATTCTCACATTGCAAAGGATGCCAAAACAACTTTTGAACTTTTAAGCATGTGAGCATGAGTAATTTATTACATATTTTTTCTCAATACTCCAACTTCATTTACTAGTTACATTCAGTATGTTACCTCCCAACACTGTATGTGGATCCTTTAGCTTGAAAAAGACTGTTGGATGACCAAACCATACTGTTTCCTGACGCATTTCTTGACACTGTTGACCTGGTAGAAGATACAGCCTGCTGTATCCGCTGCAGTAAACTCTATCTTCTGCCCTCTGCCCTTTGTGTATGTAATAAAGCTCCATGCCACCAAAGCTGGCTGTGAGAGATGTAATATTTCTCTGTTGTTACAAGACTGTAGCGCCCAGTGGGGAAATAAAAGGCTGTTTAGAGCTAAATAAAGCTCTCACCTTTCCCAGCTGTTGGTGGCCGCTAAATACATCCGGTGTGTAAGCTATCCGATCATTGAGCCACAATATCTAATTTTTCATTTCTATACATGTTGTATAAACAATCTATAAATTTAACACATTGACAAATGCATGCTTCCCCTCTATTTTTGTGAACATCTCAGTTCTGGTGGGAACTACTACTTGCAGAGTTCAATGCAGGTAACATACCCATGTTGCCATGACACCTCAAAAAATCCTGTGGCATGAACAGATTAGCATTTCAATGCTTTTAATACATTTTGATTATCAAGTAGCTACATGATGCACAGTTAAGCGGTTATGGTTGCGGTAACTGCGACCTAGTTATTGAATTCATCTGAAAACCTCACTTCTGCTTATAAGTAACACTGTTTAATTAACCAGTCTTGCCGACAAGAGTGCAGAAGGGGAAGAAAACCCCAGATGATTCAGGGACCCTGAGCTGGATTATAGAAATCTAGTGTTTCAAGACCCCGAGTGAGCCGTTGTCAGGGGGCCTGGAATTTATAGCGGCACCAGGGCTCGCTGACTGAATTTCCGACCGAAAGTGTTAGAAACGGTCTCCCTGTTCAATTTACATTTTTTGCTGCAAGGCTGTCCACTTTCTCCGCCACCTCTCTCACATCCAGCTCACTCGCTGATTTCTTCTCTTTTCTAAAATGCCTTTCAGAAGCCCCCCTAAAATCTTAGCCGGGCTGACCAGTAGGTTCTCACTGTACATTTGAGGCGAAAAAAGAGCAATCTAGCAATCAGCAAGAGAGTTGCCTGTCACAAAATGAGCCATGTATCTTACTCAGATGTCTGGTGGGTGGCATTGCAGGCTGGCCTGTTGAGGCTACCTCTAGTGCAGAAAATGTTTTTCTGTTCCTCCAGCCGTGATGGATTTCTCCCCGAATGATTGCTGAACATGCAAAATGGTGAGACGCCGTTTTACAGTTCTGAGGATGTTCAGACTGTCAAACCCATTTCGCTCATCAGACTTTATTTTACCTACTGTAGAGATGTTTTAGTTTTGCACCATGGCTAGATTTAGATGCTTAGTCACAGAAACAGGAAAATGCACCTCCAAATAAAAGAATGGACCGGGAAATGCAAGGCAGAACTTGTTAAATCTACAGAACGACAGCATTATAGAGTGTAATAGTGGGATTTTATTCCACATTTTGATGACTACAGAATTTCAAGTTTGTGGGTTCAGTGTTTTCTGGCTTTGTGAGAGTTGCTGAAGTTCAGTAATGTTGACTGGACTGTCAGGTATTGTTTTGCAATATCTCTGCAATTTCCTGTGAAGTTCCTATAGTCTAACAGCCACGGGGCCTGTGTCATGGTCACTGACTCATTCCAGTTTTTGCCAAGCCACTATTAGTGCAACCTACCTCGGAGAGATGCACTCTGCCCTGCTGCGGTGTTTGTTTTCACTGGTGCCGATGACTCTTTATGAAGCCCGAAAAGCAATGTTTCTTGCGAAAAAGATTCTGTCACATTTTGACTCGGGTCTGGAACACCATGTACCAATCGAGTATGCATGGCTGATAAGGACCTTTTAACAGCTGAATGGATTATTGCACCAAGGACACTGTAACCTCGGTGAAGGATCAGGAGGAAATTGCTGCCACTTTTTATGTACACACAGGATCACTGCACAAGTTATGCTTCGAAGGACTCCAGCTCTAATTCTGTCATTTTGAAATGCTGTCTTAATGGACAAGATCACGTTGGCCGGTATGATGTATCTGACAGTAAATGCTCAAGTGGAGCATTTTGACTCAGATCACCTGTCAATAACAAAAATGTTGCCGGTAATATATTTCCCCTTGGATCTTATTTAAAAGTGGTTTTGAAGGTAGCGTGGTTTCCACTCATGCTAATTCATCCATTCTTCTCCTATCGATTTCAGAAACAAATATGTACAAAACAGACTGGCCGCTGGCAGGAATGTAGAGCACATTGCTTTGAGCATATCAACAAGGAGCTTATAAAAGAAGGAAGGCTCATCAGTCGATGGCTCCAGACTTGAAAGCTCTTGCTGGGGCAGCACAGTATGTATCGCTTCAGCGTCAGCATTGCAATGTGTGCATGCAAAATAGTTTACAAAATCATCCCAATCATTCAATCGTAATGATTTATTTTTTTTTTACAAATAGGGCTTTTCAAGATAACTGGTGAACATTTTTTGTAGTTTTTCATATGTATATCACAGTGAAGCAATGGAGAGCTCCTTAATTCTCCCTTCTGAGCTTCACAGGTTATCAATCTGGGTGATGGAGGCGCCTGTGTTTTGGGTTGGTGTCCTTTAGCTAATCTTTCATGTGTCTTCAAGGTACATTTTGTTTAATTACTGTGTTAATTCAATGATTTCTTTGCACGCAGGTTATGTTGATCTTGTGCTAGATTTATAATGGACTGGAGCTTCTGATTGAGGTTAGTATAGACAGTAAACTCCCAGTAAAGTGATAATGTCCTAACCTAACTAACTCTGAGCCTGTTAAATAATTTTACACCATGGTCTGGGGGAATACTCGATTTTGATTGGCTGCAGGGTGTCCAGTAATCCCTGGTATATGGACACCTACTAAGTAGTTCCAGTCAAATTGTCTGTTCACCGTCTAAATTAACGCGCTAGCTGTCGTAACCATAGCAACGGGAACGCAGTCAAAGCCGCTGTTTACAATTTATTTCCAGCACTGAGTGCAGTCCGTCAGTCCTTCAGTGCCTTATCCTCTGAACACCACAGGATGGCGACTGTAACACACAAGCTGCAGAAAGTACACTTTAAACTTACTGATACTTTGAATCACATAAGCGAATAATCTCACATCCCGTTCGCTGTTCAGCTCTCTACTTCAGGCTGCGGCCACAGTAACGTTACACACGGCCGATCATTTGTTCGTGAAAATCTTGATATTGATTTGGGGACAATGACATGACTGGTAAGCTAGCTAGTCTTGTTGTTAAACATACTGTCAAATTATATTTACTGTTCGTAACCGTACGCAATGTTATCGAATTTGAATCTTGCTAGCATAGCGTTAGCTTCCTGGCTCATCGCTGAGCGGACTAGAATATCTCCCGTTGCCAAGTCGTATCTAAGGTCCGTCCTATTTACTGGAGGATTGTTCCAGATATTAGTCAAACACTCAGGTTTTACCAGGGAAACTAAGTTATTGCCTGTGAAAAACTTTATATTTTGATTGTAAAACACATGAAAATATAAATTAATGGTCTTAATTTATTTTCTTTTGCCTCTAATCAGGAATTAATGGATGACGCAGAGGCCTTAGAACCGTCGGACGGTTGCCTCCTAATTCCTGATAATGGACACCTCGTCGGGCATTATCCCTTACGTATTTGATATGGTGACCAGGTGTTACGTATAAGCCACGTGTTTGAGCGGAGATTGCCTTTTTTATAATTACAATGCATTGTTTTGTCGATAGATAGAGTTTGTCGTTAAAAGTTTTTCTACAAATTTCTAATTGGCACGATGTCCTGCATATCTTAGTTGTTTTATAGCTAAAGGCCAGTTTACAGCACAATTGATATTCAGAGGAGTTTTGTAAATGTTTCATTTGAATACTTGATATTCCCATAACATTAGCTATTATTAGTGCTGTCAGTCACTGTAAAGCAGCCTCCGATGGAATAAAAAGCCAGGAGGAATAAAGAGTACGGACTCTGTAACGTGTTTAAGGGACACATCACTTGCAACTTCTTTTATTTACCATGGTGAGTATTTTAATTCGACCAGCATTGAGCTCTGCAAAGTCTTCCTTTAATCATGTTTGGAATTGGAGATCAACGTTAAATAAATTAATCCACCCACCCGTTTCTTTTGCCGAAGTGTGGTCTTTCTATTTGTCGAGGCATTTCTTCGTCAAATGTCATACAAAAAAAGATTAGTTGGGTTTTATCTGTACAGTACATTCCTTTTTTTTTTTTTTCCAGGTTCCTTACATAAAAAAAATTCATTCCCGGTTGAATCACTGCGTGCCATTCTTGACACACGTTGCAAATAGAATGCATTTATCTATTAAAGCGTGCCACGGATTTCTTGCTTTGAGATCTTTTTTACTGAATCGCAACCATCTTTCTTCATACATCAAATACAACGCATTTATTTCAACTGCGAAGAAGAAAAGAGAGGGATTCAAAGCCGGAGCCGTGCTCACTGGCCTACAGTTAAGTACTGTGGGAGAACCGTACCACTCTTCAGCGTGAGTGTTGAGTAGGGCATCCTTGATTAAACAAAGGCAAGCATCAAGAGCATCGCGCTTAAGGAAACCTCATTACATTTGACATTCTTTTATTTTAGGACTCAAACAATCTCAGTGTTGTTTAAAAGGACGTGGAGTTTAATTGCAAAATGTCCCTGGAAAAAGGCATGCATTAGTATGCGTTTATCTTGCGTTCGCCCACTAATGAGTTACAGCCATGTTGTCTGTCAGGTCTGATTACGAGCATTTAACAATAAACGGCTTTAATCAAGTGTGCGGTGGGCAACGTTCATCAGCAACAAGTCGTCGCTCTCGTGGTTGTTTAGAGTGTCACGTTAATCTAATTAAATGCAACGAGATTTGTCAGGTATTTTGAGGAGGGCACACTGCACGTCCCCAACCCGTTGCCATTTCCCCTTCCCGCCATGAAACATATCCCGTTTGTCACATACACACCTCTGGGTATGATGGGGAATTCAACTGTGCATACTATTATCGCCTCTCGCTGACAATGCCTCGTCGTATGCATGCAATTCACAGAGGTCACCTTTGCATCCCTCTTGGAGTTATTGCCGGGGGTCATATGGCACGCATGACTGCTTGAAAGCACGTCAACCAAGGGGGCAAATTATTAAATTTATGTGGTGGGGTTAGGAAAATGACTTTAAAAAACATGGGTTTGCTTTTAGTGTAATGCCTGGAGTCAGGAACTTTGGAGCCTCAGAATACTCAGAACAAATCTGAGAAAACGGCCATCAGGCGGAGACAGGAATGTTGCGCCTAACGTTGCTCGAATGAATGGGTTGTATGCACTCTTTGGTGCAATCTGGCAACAGTATCCCATTCTCATAATGCAGCAAAACTCAAGTTATTATAAAACACGGAGAATTATCACCTGTTCTGTAGCTATATTGAGCTGTGTAGCTCGTCTTTGCCCATTATTTTGCTTTCAAGACACATTTGCTGTATGGGGGTTCGGTCTCATCGGGGAAATTTCCTGCAGCAGCAGGCAACGGTTTGCAGCAAACGAAGCTCTGTGCGCTCCCTGTACAGCACCAAACAGCAGACAAAGTTAGTGACTAACGACGCAGGATTAGAAGCTAAAGAGCCAAATGATGATCGACACCAAACTAAAACTAAAAAGAGAGTGAATATTGAACTACGTCAGGTGGAAAGAAACAGTGCACGGTACAGTTTGTGTTTGATAAAGTAACCTGAAGGACGTCATCAGCGTCATGTCAGAACAGACATGGAAACCAAGACATTTTTAGTGGAAAGCCTGCAGTACACACACGGTACATGAAATTTAACACTCTCCTGTTTGAGGTGTGATAAACATACTTATCGGTTGCATTTTGTGAAGTATAGGATCCAGCTTTTTGGAGTCTGAATCCTACAAGGGGCTGTAGCTACCATTGAGGACACTGTGGTCATGTCCCCAATGGGACCATATTTTTTATTTTTTATTTTCATTTCTGTTCGATGAATCCTCATATATTCATAATTTGATGTTATTATTAATCATTGATGTGTTAATTCAGTGAGAGTGTATTTTTTAATTTGCATTTTTTCCATTTAAATGGATTCTTAAGGACTTTATTATTAATTATTGATGCGTTAATTTTCTCAGGTTTTTTAAATTAGGATCCCTTTTAGATTAGTTGTTGCAGCCTGTGGCTCTAGGTGTTGTTTAATATTGTGAATTCGATGCCTCGTCCAAGATGAAAACATTGTATCTCTAATAAACTCAGTGCTGACAGGGAGCGATTATACTTTTGCTAATGATACAACAAGATAAGCAATTAGCATGATCCATCAGAACTACTTGAATACATGGCAGTAACTGCATTCAGACTATCATCTCAGACATCTTTTTAAATATGCCGAGTTATTTAGCGCACTGAGACTGAGTGCAAAGAGCATTTTAGTTGTGGTGGTACGCGTGCATATAAAGTGTAAATTACACAAATTGTCTCTTGAGGCCAAGATGAATCCATGTGAAAAATTAAACATTCATCCTGACTGACTTAATCAATTAATAAATGTTAAACAAAAAGAAACAAAAAGAAAAAGAAAAAACACAAGCAAAAGATGAGGGCCAAATTTAGGCGGTCAAAAATTCAGTTGTACGATCAGTTACGCTAAGGTGGCATTTGAGCTCATAGCATCAGTACTTGTAAAATCCTGACGACAGCCCTGAAAGGCAGGGTTCCCTCACATACTGAGCACATTAAACGCTCTTCTCAGATTAGACAGAACTAACCTGTTCAGTATACACTACCAGTCAAAGGTTTGGACACACCTTCTCATTTAATGGTTTTTCTTTATTTTCATGACTATTTACATTGTAGATTCTCACTGAAGGCATCAAAACTATGAATGAACACATATGGAATTATGTAGTAAACGAAAAAGTGTGAAATAACTCTAAATATGTTTCATATTTTAGATTCCTCTTAGTAGCCACCCTTTGCTTTGTTGACAGCGCTGCAAACCCTTGGCCTTCTCTCAATGAGCTTCATGATGTAGTCACCTGAAATGGTTTTCACTTCACAAGTGTGCCTTGTCAGGGTTCATTTGTGGAATTTCTTGCCTTCTTAATGGGGTTGGGACCATCAGTTGTGTTGTGCAGAAGTCAGGTTGGTACACAGCTGACAGCCCTATTTGACAAGTGTTAGAATTCATATTATGGCAAGAACCAATCAGCTAAGTAAAGAGAAATGACAGTCCATCATTACTTTAAGAACTGAAGGTCAGTCAGTCCGCAAAATTGCAAAAACTTTGAATATGTCCCCAACATCAAACACCATCAAGCGCTACGATGAAACTGGCTCACAGGAGGACCGCCCCAGGAAAGGAAGACCAAGAGTCACCTCTGCTGCTGAGGATAAGTTCATCCGAGTCACCAGCCTCAGAAATCGCAAGTTAACAGCCCCTCAGATTAGAGCCCAGATGAACGCCACACAGAGTTCTAGTAGCAGACACATCTCTACATCAAGAGGAGATTGCACGAATCAGGCCTGTATGGTCAAATAGCTGCTAAAAAAAACACTATTAAGGCAAATCAACAAGCAGAAGAGATTTGTTTGGGCCAAGAAACACCAGGAATGGACATTAGACCAGTGGAAATCTGTGCTCTGGTCTGATGAGTCCAAATTTGAGATCTTTGGTTCCACCCGCCGTGTCTTTGTGCGACGCAGAAAAGGTCAACGGATGGTCTCTACATGCATGGTTCCCACCGTGAAGCATGGAGGAGGAGGTGTGATGGTGTGGGGGTGCTTTGCTGGTGACACTGTTGGTGATTTATTCAAAACTGAAGGCACACTGAAACAGCACGGCTACCGCAGCATCCTGCGGCGACATGCCATCCCATCCGGTTTGCGTTTAATTGGACCGTCATTTATTTTTCAACAGGACAATGACCCCAAACACACCTCCAGGCTGTGTAAGGGCTATTTGACCAAGGAGGAGAGTGATGGAGTGCTGCGCCAGATGACCTGGCCTCCACAGTCACCTGACCTAAACCCAGTCGAGATGGTTTGGGATGAGATGGACCGCAGAGTGAAGGCAAAGCAGCCAACACGCCTCTGGGAACTCCTTCAAGACTGTTGGAAAACCATTTCAGGTGACTACCTCATGAAGCTCATTGAGAGAATGCCAAGAGTGTGCAAAGCAGTAATCAAAGCAAAGGGTGGCTATTTTGAAGAATCAGTGAGAATCTACAATGTAAATAGTCATGACAATAAAGAAAAACCATTAAATGAGAAGGTGTGTCCAAACTTTTGACTGGTAGTGTACTTTAATGGATACTTAAAGGCAGCATTGGCTTAGAGTACCAACTGGCAAAAGTGCAAAAAGGTGTCTGCGAGTAAGACTATATTTCTGAGGTGCACATTTAAGCTGCCATCACATCTGTTAAATATAGTCCATTTGAGTGGGGAACCTTGCGAAGCCAGTGCCCGGCTAACCGGGCTCCGCCTCCCATTCATTTCCAGCGGACGAGCTTTCCCAAATGAAGTCTTGGCTGCCCTCTCCCAGCTCTGAGACACAGTGAATCACATTATTGTAATTAATGAAATTATCATGCCAGCGGTGACTATGATACTCCTTAAATCTTTTACTGTTCTTTTATATATCAGGTGATCATGATGAAGCGTGTAAAGGTTTTCATTAAAAGTCATTAAAAGAAACGCAGCCAGGAATCTAATCAATGAGTGTGTGACACACACACACACACACACACACACACACACAGAGACACACACACACTCCCCAACACAAAAAAGGCAATAATTTGAACAGGAGAAGGTGGCGCTGGGCAATTATTTTGCATTCATTAGTGAACAGGCTGTTCCAAGGCCTTCTGGGTTCTTCCTAAATTAGCGTTGCACAATGGTGAGATGGAAGCATTGCAGGCAACAAAGATAAAGTGTTTAGCAGGCTTCAGGGCATTTTTATATTGTAATAATTAATGTTCTATGTCACCACAATGCAGGAGTGTCAGCAGCTTAATTTAAATCCTGCTCAATTTCTTCCCGACTTAATCTTCATTATTTTCCGATTGCTCGCAACATGTTTACCAGTGATTAAAATGTTCCAGAGCGAGGGGAGAAATCTTTAAATAATGGTGATCGCTACATGAGACACTTTTCTCCTGGAGTTTTTTCAAACGCGGGGTTTCACACATTCATAAACGGGAGGTCTGGCTCATGTTCGCGCGCACGAGGACTCACTGACGACGACTCATTCTTCTGGATTATTCATGATCCGTCATTAGCACACGGGCAATTTGTAATTCAGCGCGATACAGTTGAGGAGCACTATGCAGGATTAAGGAGCTGACGGCGGCCGACATCAATCAAATTCCAAATTCTGTAATTCCTCATGGTTACGGGGAAATGAGCGGGAGGCGCCTCTGGTCTAGTGTAATTAACAACACAATTACTGAAGCGATCGATTATTTTTGGAGAGATGGCCATGATTTAGGAATAAGAACAGGCATGGCAAGCTGGAAAATAATAAAAATGAGGAAGCATCTATCAGTGGAGTAAGAGCAAGCCGCTCTCAGCAGTACAGAAAAAGAGCACATCAACCTGTGTTTTCAGTTTTTCTGACAGTGTCTTTTAATTAACGTCTTTTACATTACATTTATATACGACGTGTCTTTTACTTTCACAGGAAAGCCTGGAGGTAGGCTTGTGACAGATTCAAGCATTTACTTTTTTTATTTTTATGCAATTTAATCACTTGTCACAACACTCTGAACAGAACTCTGAGCACGCTGAGGAGACTAAAAAGGCTAAAGTATCAGTAGATTATATCGTAATTTAGAATATAGGAGACAAACAAACCTTTTCACAAGATACCAGAGGACTTTTCTCAAAAGACGGAATAAAAACCCACTGTTTTTAACCGAATGAAAGTAAGAAAAAACATGAAGTTAATGGTAAACACATGGGCCCAAAGGTTTATCACCAACTGTCAAAGAACAAAGAAAATGCGAAAGACTATCCTGGAAAAAGTTTTTTTTTTTTCTTCTCTTGCGTCTTGTGGCTTCCATATCACACCATTTCTTAACAACACAGTAGGTGCTTACTTCTGGCCCATGGTCCGTCATTAAGTATACTTGTAGTCTTAGATGTGTAGAAGTCAAATATACCACCCATAGCCAGGAATTATTGAGCAATGTGTTTTTACAGTATCTCAAATACGTGAAAATATGCCACTTGGAGAATCAAATATAGAACTATTATTATTGAATATTTCTCCACATTGGTGCAGTAAACATGCTTAATATTAAGGATACTTGTAGTCTTAGATGTGCAGAAGTCAAATATACCATTCATAGCCAGGAATTATTGAGCATTGTGTTTTTACCGTAGCTTAAACATAAGAAAATATACCACTTGGATGTACAAATGTTGAATTTTATTGTTGAATTTCTCCAAATTGGTGCAGTGAACATGCTTGATATTAAGTATACTTGTAGTCTTAGATGTGTAGAAGTCAAATTTACTGTTCATAGCCAGGAATTATTGAGCAATGTGTTTTTACAGTAGCTCAAATACGTGAAAATATGCCACTTTGACAATCAAATATAGAACTTTTATTATTGAATTTCTCGACATTGGTGCAGTGAAAATGCTTGATTTTAAGTATACTTGTAGTCTTAGATGTGTAGAAGTTAAATATACCACCCATAGCCAGGATTTATTGAGCAATGTGTTTTTACAGTAGCTCAAATAGGCTATCTGAAAATATGCCACTTGGAGAATCAAATATAGAACTTTTATTATTGAATTTCTCCACATTGGTGCAGTAAACATGCTTGATATGAAGTATACTTGTAGTTTTAGATGTGTAGAAGTCAAATATACCATTCATAGCCAGGAATTAATGAGCAATGTGTTTTTACAGTAGCTTAAACATAAGAAAATATGCCACTTGGAGAATCAAATATAGAACATTTATACTTGAATTTCTCCACATTTGTGCAGTAAGAATGCTCAGTATCCAGTATACTTGTAGTCTTAGATGTGCAGAAGTCAGATATACTGTTCATAGTCAGGAATTATTGAGCAATGTGTTTTTACAGTAGCTCAAACGTAAGAAAATATACCACTTGGAGGTACAAATGTGGAATTTTATTGTTGAATTTCTCCACACTGGTGCAGTAAAAATGCTCAGTATCAAGTATAGTTGTAGTCTTAGATGTGTAGAAGTCAAATATACCATTCATAGCCAGGAATTATTGAGCAATGTGTTTTTACAGTAGCTCAAATACGTGAAAATATGCCACTTTGACAATCAAATATAGAACTTTTATTATTGAATTTCTCGACATTGGTGCAGTAAAAATGCTTGATATTAAGTATACTTGTAGTCTTAGATGTGTAGAAGTTAAATATACCACCCATAGCCAGGATTTATTGAGCAATGTGTTTTTACAGTAGCTCAAATAGGCTATCTGAAAATATGCCACTTGGAGAATCAAATATATAACTTTTATTTTTGAATTTCTCCACATTGGTGCAGTAAACATGCTTAATATTAAGTATAGTTGTAGTCTTAGATGTGTAGAAGTCAAATATACCACTCATAGCCAGGAATTATTGAGCAATGTGTTTTTACAGTAGCTCAAATATGTGAAAATATGCCACTTGGAGGTACAAATGTGGAATTTTATTGTTGAATTTCTCCACATTGGTGCAGTAAACATGCTTGATATTAATTCTAAGGTTCGGCCCTCCAGGAGAAAAAGTTCTGGCTCCCCTGCTTTAGACGATCTGGTTATAATGTTCTTCTAAGCAGTGTGATTGGTTTCAACTGAGACAGAGATGTTTTAGCTTTAATAGTTTGTTGACCTTCTCAGCTTTTTTATGGTATTTTGATTGAATGTTGTAAAAAAAATCAACCGAGCCAACGTCTTCCTGTGTTGTTGGGTGTGGACGTTAGTTCTGCAGGCTTGAATCCTCCAACACAGCGTCGTGAGTTGTTTTTTTTAATAATGACAAAAACATTGTTTGTCACCGCAGCAATGATAACGTGTGTGAAACAAGGATATCAGCTGATATTTTGACTAAAATAAAAACGGGCGGTATATAACCTCCTGATTTTCCAACATTGTCAGCCTCTGAATCCCCCGTCTGTATTTTATCAGCGGCCTATCCGTCATTTTCATTGCTGAAAATATTGCATCTAAATTGTGATCTCGCTCCAAAATCGTGGACTACACAGCGTCGCGCTCTCGAGGACCTTTTTGCTCGGTGGTAACAGATAATAGACTTTGAGGCTTTGAAGGTGACTCGTTTAACTCCTAGTCAGGGCTAATCTGTCTGGATTTTGTCAGACGTTAGAACAGCCTGTATCCTAAGATAAGGGCTAGTCGGGGCAGGAACTGACTCTAGCAGCGCGCTTTCCGAGGATTTGGAGGTTGAGCCACTGCGGTTCAGGGGAGAGTTTTTCGCACATAACAGCGACTGGAAAAATAATTCCCAAAATCAACACCACATCTATTTCCTCCGCGTACAATCCTGTAACAAGAAATGCAGTGGCACAAAACAGCGCTGGGATTTTTTTCACAGCTTCCATTGTGGCCTTATGTTATGGAAGAGCCCCAGACTTTCATTCTGCTGTAATTGCACATTCGAGTTTCAAGTTGTGTCTTTCGGGTGGGAAGGGTGGGGATGGGGGGGCGACTCGTGTTCCGCCGTTATCAGAAAATTAGAAGCCAAGAACTGCGTGGGAGTCGAAGATAAATCCACAAAGCTCTCCCTGCTTTTCACGAGCATAATGTCAATGCCAGATGAATGTAAAACCACCCTGCATCAATAGATTAGACTTAGCGAAGTTGATATAAGGGTCCGCACTGGAAGCAAAGAAGCATTCAATGGAAAAGGGAGAGAAAAAAAAAAAAAGAACGCTGCTCCTTATTTAGTGTACTTTTCTGAATTTGAACTTTTTTTTTTTCAAACGCTCTGTAAACGATTCCTCTGCCCAATAATGAGCAACTGCGAGTTCGGGAGCCCGATAATCTGAACATTCATGTCGGATCATGCTCGCTAATTACACTGTCAAAAAGTGAAAAGGGAATCTGATTGTTTAGATGACAATACAGTATTATCATGCAGCGGTTTTGATGATTCAAAAACCCTTTTCCAGAAGCTTTATATGATGTCGATGTGGGGAAAAAAAAAAAAAACATCTTCAAAAGGCTTAATCAGAGATTTTTGCTCACAACATGAAAAGAAGGAGTCCTATGGGAGGATACTTTGATGTGTCGCCACAGAAGGCCTGCTTTTTTGTACTGGCACTGTCACACACATACATGTACACACACACACACACACACACGTGCATACCGGCAACCGCCAGGAGTCTTACCAGCACCTTGCCAACTGTGAAATCCTCTTTAGTGCTCGGCCCTTCAGAGTTCAGAGTCAGAATAGCCCTAACAGCCAGCTAATGAGCGGTGCCATCATAAGCAAGCAGCTGGCTTTAACACCTACTGTATCTGCCGCGGACACACTCGCACACACGTAGACGTAAAGACACACCGGCGCGGGCTGAACACACACTCTTTCAGATGCCTCGCGCGCAAAATACATACACACACATGTGCTCACACATCTGAAGTTTCATCTCCGCTGCTGTGTTTATTTATTTCATTTTATTTCATTCATTATTTCATTTATTACAATACAGGCCGTCTGCCATAGCTGACATGCGTGGGAGGAGCGGTGCAGCCTGCGGGGTGTTGAATTCAGTCGAGGAGCTGTCTTCCAGGCACTCTTAGCGCTCCTGAAATAGCCTGGCGTTTAAACACGACCGGTCTTATTGAAATGGAGCGAATGAAAGAAATATATGTTGACAAACCCCTCATTCAGTATGTATTTGCGCTGGTCGGGCAAAGATTCGTCTGTATGAAGAATATTAGTTTTATTTCATGTTGTACACACACACACGTACGCGTACGTCAGTGGCAGGATTCCTTTTTCTTTTTGCCTTAATTCTTTATTTCTCTGAGCATGAAGCCCGCTCTCCTCCCAGCTCTCTCAGGCTCGAATGATGTAAAGGCCGTCTGAGAGAGCAGAGATGGTGCATGCACGGAGTGCTAATTCCCGGGTGACAAAGCTCCTCTTCAAATGCATGAACTCATCACTGGGAGAAAGGCAAAAAAAGTAGTCCCCATCTCCTTTTCAATTCCCCCTGTAATGAAAAAAATTTACACCTGGAAATGGAGGCTTTCTGCATAAGCGGGGTGAAAAGCAGCTAATGTGAACGAATGAGGTGAGAATGTGTGCTTGTGACTGCGCCGCGTCGCGCACACACACTGGGGTTGCTCATCTTCGCTCTGCATTTAAAAAGGCGAGAAGTTCTGGCGAATATAAAGGGCAAACCAAATGGCAGAGGAGTTCATGGTTGGACCCTGATAACGCTGTGATTATACAGTAAATAAAAGTGCTTCTGCTAACAGCATTTAAATAGGAAGTTATGCACATTTCTGTTTTGCATTTGACATTCAAAGGACTCCCAGCATCTACGATTAATGTTTGCTGATTGATTGTGTAATTGTATTTAGCCATGAATACATACACTTCTTTGCTTAAAAGGATTTCAGAATTGCCAAATGTCTGCACTTTAAGCCTGGGAGGGCTGAAAGAGGAAATAAGAGAGATTTTTGTAAAAGGTCAGTAGATTTCAGAAAAACAGAGAAAAGTAGAGATCATGAATTCTAACCTTTATCTCCTACACGATCTCCTGAAATAGTACCAGTGTGTCATCCTTTTACTGCACAGAAGTCAAAGTTCAACCAAGCCTCCATCTAGGACTCTTATCAACAGGATGGATTTTGACATCAGAGATGGAGGTTTATATTCCTCATCCAACATGTTTTTAAGACTAAGCCATGAAAGGGCTTGCTGAGGTTAAGGGGGTCACATTCACCGCTTCCTATCTTGTACTTCAAGTGTTAAATATTTTGCCAAAGACCATGATCTTTCTGTGACCTTAATGAGGTGTTCGGAGCTGCCAAATCATAGTCATTAAAATATAAGTCACGCTTGCGTTGCCAGGAGCTGAAATTGTATGGCAAACAAAAATGTTCACAGTAAACATTTTGCAGATTAATTGCATATAAACGTGTCCTTGTTAAGTTGATAAAAGTACACTCTTAATAAAAGTTCTAAGTAGAACCATAGAAGGTTCCTCATAGGACAACCCTTTTTGGCTCCAGGTAGAAGCTTTTATAAAGGTGGAGGGTTCTACCTAGAACCCAACATAAAGGGTTATACCTAGAATTGTGTGTGTAAGGTTCCACCCAGAACCCCCCATGAGAGGTTCTACAAAGAACCCATACATGATCTTATACCCATGCTTTCAACAATCACTGAAGAACTCTTTCTCCAAAAAAGGGTTCTCTGGATCAAAATAGTTCTTACTGGAATGTTAGTTCTACCAAGAACCCTTTTAAAACCCTTTATTCAGGAAAGGGTTTTTAAAGGGTTCTCTGGATCAAAATGGTTCTTACTGGAACAATTAGTGTTAGCAAGAACACTTAAAAAAACGTTTCTTCGGGAAAGGGTTTTTCAGAAGCAAATGGTTCCAGGTAGAACATCAGTCCTTGTAGAAGAACCCTTTTGGAACCCTTATTTCTAAGAGTGTAGTCATATTTCTTTTTTTTGTTTGTTTCAGGAGAACTGAGGGGAGAAACAAAGAACAAATGCAGATGTAGATTGCTTCATTAGTTCGGGCCATCCCAGCATGTTAGTGGATACATTCCTGACAGAATAATCTTAATTCAACGTTCACTTTACTAGCTTTTTACCATAGTCAAACTTTCCTCATGGTCACCATCAGCAGATTGAGTTTGTTCAGTTGTCACGGAGACTTAGTGGTAGTAAAAGCCCAGGAAAAAAACTAGGAAGTGGGCCTTGATCTCCAGTCCATGCTCAACACTGAACTTCCACACTCATACTGATTAAGTACACTCTGTTTTGGCAATTTTGATTGAAATTTGAAACTAAAAATTAATTTGAACTTAAGCCACCATTGTTGAGTAAAGGAGGCATACTTCAGAATCTCTGAATCACTGCTGCAGTCCCGTTGACAAACAGGAGTGAAATTAAATCAATTCTATAATTCTGAAAGTCAAAAAATAATCACCCTTCTACAATCTCTCTGTATATGGCTCAAATCCAACATGATCCCAGATGTTGCTTCCTCCAGAAGGTCTAGCCCTGCACTGGACTCAAGGTTAACAAAAAACAGTTTTTATTTTTATATCAAAGATGTCTGTACTGTGTTGGAAAGATATCCACTTAAATTAGCGTGCTTATCAGCCAGCCTCAGCCCTTCCCTTTGTACCATAAGCGGTAATAGTGACCCACTGTACCATCCACTCTGCCCTCGGTGAAACAGTAGAGGATGAAGGGGGAGCACTGTCCTGAAGGTGTATTCGAACCCCTTGTCGATAATGTTGAAGGTATTGCCTTCAACTATTGACATAAAAGCAGTCAATGAATTAGATAGTAAACGTATCAATGGCTGAAGCTCTTGGCAAGCGATCATTATCACCACCACACCACCCACTCCTGGCAAGAAACCACATTCAGTGGCAATGAAAAGAAGAGATAAAAATGAAAGCACAACAAGAATCAACATTGGCACTGCTGGAGATAGCTCTTGGCATGTAAAGAGACGAAGTTGCTGATGGTGAACTGGCAACCTTTCCTCTGAACTGGTAAGTAAACAGCTCTTAATGCTAACATTGGGTCACTGAGCAAAAGTGTATAAGGTCCGATAGAGAGGAAAAGTCCCTCCCCTTCCGGTGGATCACCATGGGACCTTATTTCAAAAGAAATTATGCTGTGAATTACACATGATTCTTTTAACTCGAGAAAGTTGCAGTTTGTCCATAAACTCTTGAAGTGCAAGACTGGGAAAATTAGTAATCAGAAAGACTATCAGGGTGTCCGCAGGGTTGTAAAAGGTATTAAAAGGTAGTAAATGAAATTAGCAAAAATTAAGGTGATTAAAAAGTATTAAAAAGTAATAAATGTCATCTGACGAGGTATTACTTTTTTGAACCACTATCCAACTTTGAGTTTTTTTTCCATTTGTGCTAAGTGCAGGCCTATCTCCTAAAAATGGTAAAACTATTTGCGCCTCAGTCTATGCTCCAACTGGATAGCACACGGCTGACAAAGTCATGGGGAAATGTATTTTTTCGGACCTCTGGTTAGAGGACTCGAGATTCAAAGACTGGCTTAGGCCAGTAGTTGGTAACAGCCAAGAGGCTTATTGCCACGTCTGTAAAAAGACAGTGAATATCACCTGGATAGGAGTGAACGCCGTCAGGTCACACATGGAATCTAATAGCCACCAAACAAGAATGCCCGGATGTAACGTTAGTGAGCAACTATCAATTTCGATGTTCTGTGCTCGTGCGACGGCTACATCACCGCAAACTTCCACCGCTCGCCCGCAAGCCACAGCCAGTGGTAGGCCTACCAGCACCGTGAGTAGACCTGCGACAGACGTCAGACAGCAAACTCTATGTCCCACTTCAACATTGCGAGCTGAGGTTCTGTGGTGCCTTGAAACAGCGACTAAACACCACTCATACAACTCCAATGAGGGGATAGGAGAGCTCTTCCAGAACACGTTTACTGATTCAGAGACAGCAAAATCCTTCGATGTGGCGAGGACAATACGAGCTTCATCATCACATCTGGTATCGCACCATGCTTTCAGAAGAAACTAGTCGCAAGTGTCAACAAAGCTGGAGGAAAATGCCACACAGTGGAGGCACTTGTAACACTCAACACTATCTCTCTCTCTGTCTGAATGTGTGTATCAAGGGTACACACACACACACACCTCTATTCATCTCTGATGTTCTTGGTGTTGGACAGTTTTTGAGTCCAGTGTTAGTTGTACGCCTAACTGCCTAACTCAAAGGTAGACTCTTTCTCTCTCTCTCTCTCTCTCTCTCTCTCTCTCTCCTTACTGCTACCTTACTCCTTTTGGAAAGGAATAATTCTTTTATATACGCGTCACTTTACTTTTTACTGAATTCCTTTAATTAATTAAAAACATTTCTGTTTTTAAACTTTTTAAACCTTTTCTGATTTTCATTTGTCATTTTGTCTTCATTGAGATAGAATGATAGTGAAAAAAAGAGTGTAGCGCTGGAGAAGTGGTGTGTGCTCTTCCTACACACAACAATGAAATAATTGTTTGTCTTGGGTTAGGGTTAAATAACAAAAAATTGTGTATAGGTCAGTGTTTTTATTGAGGCGAAACAGTAACAAAGTATCCAGTAATAATAGGTTCTTGATTTGAATTGTAAGCATTGCTACACTTATTCACTCAGAAAGTTAAGTAACAAAATGACAGTAATCTGCATCCAACACTGAAGTTTGAAAGGTTGCCACTACAGCTGCAGCTTAAAGTCATGTTGGTATTAAAAAAAATATTGTGAAGGTATTAAAAAAGGTATTAAAAGGTAATAAATTCAACTTGAGAATTTCTGTATATACCCTGACTATACACCCAGCAGTTGTGTAATTGATGTCTTCTAGTTTAACTCTCATCAAAACCCTCGAACAAAACCTCCTGGAGCTGGTTCTGCACAAGAGCTAGCTCACAGAACAATCTCTCCTTAAGAATTTCTGACAAACATCATGTGTGTATATCCCTGGCATAACTCAAATTGGATCAAAAGTGATCTGTCTCTCCTCTTTAACCCACTTTCATATTTCTTCAGAAATAGGGTCCTTTGGGGATACTGATAAGAGAGGGACCTCACCTCTCTAAGGGAGTCTCACATGAAAATTTGTAATAGCTATGTTGGTTCACAGGGCAAAATGTAGTGCTTTCATAATAACATCTCTTAAATTGTGAGATGTCTACACATTTTTTTTTTGGCCTATTCTCTTCTATTGCCTGTGTCCACGTCACGTGACCATCAACTTTCTGGCTGCGGGGACAAAAAACATGGTTGCCATTCATTTTAGACATTCCATCTATAGCAACCACCATAGCAAAGATATCATACGCAACTGCCCCACAATTTTCTGCCGAAACCTGCAATAATCTTCGTAAAAACTGACAAACTAAAGACCACATACATTTACTGACCAAGGTTTGTGAAAATAAATTGCATCTTTCTCGATACAAATTTAATCAAAACACATTATAGTGTAATACCTGTCTTAAAATATTGCATCTTTCACTCTTGCAGACAGAAAGTTGGTGGTCACGTGACATGGACGCAGGCAATAGAAGAGAATAGGCCCAAAAAATGTGTTGACATCTCACAATTTAAGAGGCGTTTTTGTGAAACTACTACATTTTGCCCTGTGGACCAATGTAGCTATTACACATTTTCATGTGAGACTGGGTTGTCATTTCCTTGTTTCTTACCAGAGGGATGGACATCTCGACTTTCTGGTAATATACTATACTATATTATTACTTTATTATACTATACTGAATATACTGTACCCATTTGTTCACAGTGTGGAGTATGAATTTGACAAGCGGCCAATTCCTACAAAATCAAATTAAATATCAGTCTAAAGTTAGTAACTAATTGATATTCCTTGCACATTTCTTCTTTCCCTCCTTTCCTCTCATGAATATGCATCACTTGAACCTGTATTGTATCTTAATCTGTGTGTTTAAACACTCACTTGGCCCACCGCTCTCATATACAGCAGATACTGTGCAAGAGTTATATGATTATGTGATTACGTTACAAGTTTCCAAGTACACACAGACAGCTCAACTATATCAACACAGACAGATTTCAGATTTAAAGTGACATTTTGTCATTGACGGAGTGAAAACCGCATACACTAACACTGTTGATGTAGAGCTTAAGACTCAGCTGCCTCGCTGTTATCTCTGCCGCTCCCTCTATGCTAGATTTTCTTCCAGTCAGGAAGAAGTTTCACTTTGTTCCAGACTTAAAAGGAGAGTGGAAAGAGTCCAATTACTATTTACCTGCAATGACTGCGCTCACATTTCCTCCCGCTCCCCCCGGGTAGGAGAAAGCTGCATCGATTCAGACAGATAAGGGGCTTGACAAAATGGAAGAAAGACATAATTCCATTTGTCTTGGTCGAGCCCATCCCATGCGAGGTGTAAGTGTTGCTGCTGTCAGCTCTGCTCTACTCCTGTTGGGGGGAGATAAAATCGCATCTCCTGACAGCTGCCCTTTAATCACTTCTGCTAGTGCCAGACAAAGTAGCGTGCCAGTGGTGCACGGTAAACAGGCTGCCACGAATGTCGCCAATCCGTCATAACTTTGCTGATGGCTACGATAAGTAGCTCAGAGTTTGGCAAGCAAAATGTACACACACAGACACAAATAGAGAAACCTGGTTATTTAGCTTGCTGTATATTCTAACCTCCTCTGCAATTCTGATCATCTGCCACGGTTTGCGTCCGACTGAACCACATCCATCAAATCTCTCAAAAGTTACCTGAGCAGGTGAGGACTGGCCCACTTTGGTTTTTCCGGTTGCCTGGATACTGCATTCACCCCTCGGCTATTTTTGGCCTCTCTTTTCTCTGTCTGATCACCATGAAGGGAAGACGAGAGCAACATCGCCGTTCATCTCAGCTGATAATCTTTTCACTTGATTCATCAGCCTGATGTCGCGTTCATGTTGGTCAATTTCCTGTTGGGAGGGAGTGAGTGTCGAGGTTGGGTGACATGGTCATCCCAACGCTGTCATTTAAACCATCTCACCATCTCAGGCAGTAGTTGTCGGGGGCAGTCAATGCATTTTTACATCAATTTGAGAAATATGTCAATTCAATAGTATTTATTTCTGCACATCAACAAAAATCTCTAAATTTGCGTTGATTTCGTTCATGCTTGTCACTTTGTGATGCTATGTTTTGAGATGTAGCAAAAGAGCTAACCATATATGATGATGATGAGGCCCCCAATCTTAAATCTGCCCAACAAAGCTCAGATTTGTCAAATGTTTCTCTCAAAGGAAAGTCATCACTGAGTGGGACTTTTTGTTGGTTAAGATTTTACTTTTATTTCAGCTTGTAGGTTGTTGTAACAATTGTATTGACTAACTGCTATGTGCTATGTTACAGACAATGATTGGAAAACTGGCTCATGTGTATGAAATAGACTCCCAGTTGCAATCAGAGTACTCCAGCTAGGTCTATCAGCACTAAAATAAGGTTTTATTCAGGTTTTGAAAAGCAGGATCGTATGTTGACACGTGAGAATGTAACCAGATACTCCGAAAACCTGATCATTGATAGGAAGACCCGTGTGTATGGGAACACTCAATGTCAGTGTGATATCAGGCGTCTTCATATCATTCATGTTTAGAATGCTGATGTATGCTAAACACCAACGTCAGTATGCTAATGTTAATTATCTGAGTCATTACCATGTTAACGTTTGCCATCAGCATTGAGCACAAAGTGCAGCTAAGGCTGCAGGAAATGTCTTTATTTTTCCAGGTATTTTTTTTATAAACCAAAGTATGGATATAAAGTAGAGGAAATGCCTACATTATTTACAATTAATCCTCGGGGTGACATGAATTTCCATACTACATTTTATTGACTATCCATCCAAAAGTTGTTAAGAATTTTTTAAAAAGCAAGGAACTTCAACCTTGTAATGGTGCTACTGTAAAAAGAGGCAGAGGTTCAGAAACTCTCCCCAGTCAATGAATTTATTATCTAGGAACTCGCTCAGCATCACAACTCTGGGGAGCCGATGCTTCTACCAAGGTTCTAACACTTGTCTAAAGCTTCTGAAGCCTGGTTGCCAGTTCACAGGTTGACCCTTTGGCTTTCAGGCTAGAGGTAAAATATGTGAACTTACTGGCCACTTCTCTGCTTTGGCACTGACCCAACGTCGGTTCACTCAGCCAGCTTCAGTCCCCGTAGTCCAACCTCGCTCAGAATCGGTACACCAATGATTTTGACTGATGATTTATTTCTTGGCATTTAAACATGCAGACAGTGACTTTAATCAAAATTTGCAGGGCAATAGGTGTTTATGGGGACTTGTCTCCATCACAAAACGTGGAGTGAAGGAACTCTTATGGGCTTAATGACCAACAGGCTGGACACATTGACTTGGTGAGCCTTGCTTTTCATTCCTGTATCCATGTTAATAGGTTAGAGCAGCCACACTGCCAGCGCAATTGCCTGTTTTTACTGCGAGACATGCGCAGCTCGCAGCACAAATATACCTGAAAAGACCTGTAGACGATCATATTGACATCATACCAGTGTTTCACTACAGTTTTAATGTCCATATCTGTAGAATATGTCACAGACATTAAGAGAATACAAACAACATGTGAAGGACCGTTGTTTTTTCTGTGCACTCTTTTTTTCTTTCTCTCCCTCCTTCCCTTTCTTTCCCCCTCCTGCTTTCTCGTGCTTTCAACAGGGGTAAAGTAAAATCACATTGTTGTATTTATTGATAGTTACCAATGGCTAAGTGAACACTTTAACTTGCTGGCGGCGGAAAAGTCAGGTGATGACCAAAGTCAGTGGGCATCGCCTTCTGGGAAACATCAATGCTTTTGGCAAATTCCATGGCAACCCATTGTCCAGATATTTGTCTCCACCAAAGTAGACAGACAGATACTGCAAGCATGGCTTAAAATCTTACCAAGCAGTCCAAAGCAATCACAGCAAAGACAGTGACATTCTTGCCATTTGCACCACAAATTATCAATTTAGTTATATAATCCCCTCATTATTGCTTTGGGAACATGGTTTCCATTCCTGTCAATTCAAAAGGTTTATTTAAATATATCAAACAGGCCTCAAGGGAAGTGTTAAAAAGCCTGCAAGGAATACAAATGTCAATACATCCTTTCTAAGTATGTTGTACAAGACGCCTGACATTTAGCCTACTGGACGGGAATCAATGTTTACATAGTAACGTTACCCTTGGCATACAGATGTTAAGGTTATCAGGAAATGAGTCCTGCTGACTGTCTGGCTGTCCACCCATACATCCATCTACCTGTCCACCTAAATAAGTCAGAAGGTACAGTTGGAAAATCTTTGCTTGCCACTAAATTAATTCGCTTCCCTCTGGCAAGGCTTCGGGATCACCATGTTTACGGTCGTTTGATTTATGGCACCTCACAGAGACAACTCCCTCTCCCTCAATCACAAAAGGTGAAGTGATTTCTCAAAGGCAGACAAAAGGAAAAAATCAGTTGAGGAATAAATATATGCAGGCAAACACAACCACCAAAAAGCGCCGCACCCTTGTATTTTTCATGAGTCATTACCCCTACGGAACAGACCCACAGCTTTGATATTTCAAATATCAAATATCAAAGCAATTATGCCATTATTCTGACTAACAATGACAGACTGGCCTCGGGTGGTGCTTGGAATTAGAAAGTCATGCGCAACCTCTGATTCAAAATTCACTATTCCCCCTGAAGTTTGTGATAAATCTTTGGTTCAGAAACTATTACTGTAGTGGCTTATATGTAACATTTAAATGTGGAGTTGCTGGCAGGAGGAGATGATAAAATGTTTACTTGCGCTCAGGCACGTTTGGTTTCCAGGTAAATATCCTAATGATGGGTTGGATTTTTGCTCCAAATTTCAGATTAAAAGACATCACAATGATGAAAAGAAAAATTACTTTTCAAACTTCGACATCGCTTGTTGTCTGCAAATGTCTTTACAACTCATAATAATTGCTTTTCCTGCCGGTAGGTGCTGTGTGCTTCCATGCCCCCCGAAATGAAATAAAAATAAGGAAAATGTAATGTCAGTGCTTTCGCCTTCCGACACACTGGAGAAGGAAATAAGCACTAAGGAGACTGAGATTCTTATCATTTAATTTATCTTGCTCTGTACGAAATATTCCAGTAGGAATCAGTAATTATATACAATCCACAATTCACTCCGTATGAGCTGGAGAGATGGCCTTATTTCGGCAGGATATGATAACACTGCGAGAAGACAGAGGAGTTGAGAATTGATTCACCACCCTTCTAAGCTGGGCGGGAGGGAAAAAAGGAAGAAAAACTGTCTATTCGATCAAATATCACCATGCTGCATTCTTTCAGCAGGGTGAATTTTTCAATATATTTGTTATCAAAAGGAGGCATGTTTGCTGCTTGAATCTGTATTAATTTTAACAGATGATGGAAACGATTTCTCCACAACTGTTAAGTGTAAGTGTAAGTGAGAAATGATGAAAAAGTTCAACAGAAACATAATCATTGCAGTGTCAAGCCAGCCTCAACTGGCTATTGATTGCTACAGCCTATATCAGATTTATTCAAGTTTTATTGTTTGCCTCCTATCAAATGAAAGCTTCGTGTTGTGATGTTGAGGAATGCAGCAGGAGATTAAACCAGTGATGACAATTTTTTTTTTTTCTTGTGATGGAACCCTCTAATGGCTTTATTTCCTCTGGCTGGATGTAGTTCAAGAGGGAGCGCATGATGGTTTTGATAGATTGTTCAGTCAAATGTGAGAGCCATGTCACACTGGGTTCAGTCATCATTTGAACTGAGGACCCAGCGAAGCACTTTGATGTATTTTTTTCTTTGAAATATTGCAGTTAATGGCATCAGCCACCCAGCTGGGCCTCTCCTAAAGTAAATTCCCACCCACTGTAATGTCTAATACCTTGGTGATTCCTTTTTAAAGTATTTATGAGATGATGTGGCTTTCATATTCAAAGATTCGAGGAGGACACTCCCACAGAGCCCTAAAAGTTTTAATGGGATTAGCTGTTTTGCACAAAAAAGGGGTTTGATATCATTATGAGAGGGAATTTAAAATACCTGTTCATGTAAACAGGACATTTAAAAACATGCCAGAGCAGGGAATGAAAGACTTAACACCTAGGGCTCTATCTTGCACTCGGCGCAGAGCGGCAGTGCAAGTGTCATTGCTAGTTTTAGACCAAGGGGTTGTCATTTTCACACTGATGGCGGATTGCTATCTTGAGCGCTATAGACCCACAAAAAGCTGGTCCAAAGTCAAAAGCTCAATCTATTTCCTGCATCAGATGAGCCTACACAGGCCGGTTCACACCATTCATGTGCGTGCTAATGTCGCACACGTATACACATATGGTTTCTGCTGCTGGAGAATCACTGCAGGTAATTTTCGTCATTAGGGATGTATTTCACCCTCTTATCCCACCATTATTGATCAGGATGATGACTTTTTTTGACCCGTCCCGTCTGATCCACGGACAGAGATCCATGCACAGACAGAGGGATGGTAGGGACACTCTCAGGCCCTACACACAAAGTTGAAAAGTTGTGTATTACCGCTTTAAGAAATGATATGTCAGAATAAAACCTATAGCTTGTTGTACAACTGATGACCACAACCACCTTCCTCAGTGCTTTGCTACAATTATCAAAAAAAAATTACAAAAATAACTGACAATAAAAAGAAAGCGCTGCAGACACCATGACTGGTACAACAAACATCATCAGACTACAGAAATTAAATAACTTGCCACTTCTACAGAATTGACAGTAGAATTTAACATCACCAAGACAACATAGAGATGTTCTGCAAAAACACAAATTAGCAGCAAATAAGTTTTTGCACAACAGGTAGTGCACGCACACACACACACACACACACGCACACACACACACACACACATTTCCTCTCACACTCCTTTGTGCAATATTCACAAGCGTTGCAAGCAATGTGTAATTGTACTCTCTCTGAATGTCGGTCTGCGACCTCTACGAGCTGATCAAGGTTCAGTCTCTTTTCTCAGCTGTTCTCAATGCGTTATATAACCAGTCCACTCAGCCTCTCTGCAACTGCACTCCTGAAGGTTTCCCATGGTTTCATGACGGCCCCAAGTTTCACGTTAATTTGATGGGAAACCGTTATATGTCTGTCTGCAACGAAACAGAGCTTGTATTGATACAGCCAATAAAATCTGGTATATTGTTGTATTATATTGTTTTATGGGCAGACAGTCGCACTGAGGCCGTCCACTCAAACACAGGGAAAGGAAAGGAAGCTTATTGTATGGCTTTTGGCCCATCAAAGCACTTTGGGTCACTTAAAAAGATGACCTTTTGAGAGACTACTTCCGGGGACTCTGATTCCAGTTTCCTGGATGAGCACTGAACTAGACAGGAGCTACACAACAGCTCAGACTCTGAACAACAACCCACATTAACTTTCACGCTCAAGTTTCCCTATCAAACTTACAGACACACCTTAACTTGTTGAGCAAAAGCACCAAACAAACTTTCTCAGGGGAAAAGTGCATTGCTAACAGGCTGGATAGTTGATTAGCTGCTCAGCTGCAGCCCATTAAACCGCATATAACTGCACCTGTAAATGTCACTTTGGTCTTGTTAGATGTGTGGTCTTTGGTCCTCAAAATGGCTAAAAACAACAGGAGGTTGAGGAAAGTGAAAGGAAAGTGATGATGAGGAATTTCTTGGTTTCCCAGCCAACTCACTGCCTGCCCTCTGGAGCCAGGTCCCTATTAGCTGGCGGAACGGAAAGCGACAGCCTACTGGAAAACAAATGTTTGTTTAATGGAAGTGTGGAGAAAGAATAGGAAGAAAGTGAAAGCCTGCTGGTGCGCAGCTTTTTCTCGGGGGGGGGGGGGGGTGTAGCGATCAGTGCTTTTAAGCACACACACCCTGCGTCACACTCACACACACACCCACTAGTCAGCTCAGGAAATTACTACGCTCAAAATGGCGCGTATCTACTTACTACAGGAAGAGGTCTAGTCCGTCCCCAAAGTGTGTGTGTCGTAGTTTTGCTGACCCCTGGCAACAAGCCAAAAAGTCTGTATTCTTCAGTTTACCTGTTCTGCAGAAGTGGATTACTCACCTTCTCCAACCTCTACTCTGTAAATTCCCCGGCAAGCCACTCAGCCTCAGGGAATGCTGGGATGCCTGAGAGCTGGGTACAGCGCACTGACCGGAATACAGGAGGTAACGCCATTTTTGGAGAAAAAAACAAAGGTTGTCTATTTGATGTCACTGGATTTTGTTTTTGTTAGCCAAGCTATTATACTAAGACTCAAACTGAGTATTTTGTGAAGAGGAGACATTTTTTTGTTGAGAGAAGAGACTTATTTGTGGTATTTGAACTGTGGGTTTTGTATTTGGGCACTGAATGTATAATACACTGTTTGGGCTGTAAATTCTTGTGTAATGGGTTTCTTATTGCCTGCTGATTTCTGGTTGTTAGTAAGGGGCCATGCACTGAAGTACATGGATCCTTTGTAGAGTTGACTTATAAACTAAACTAAATATTTTCTTGTCACATTTATACTCCGACTGGCACCCCGTCACAGTCAAACCGCTACCCAATCTAAAAGACATCAGTGCATCCCCCAGCTGACTGAGACAATCATTTCTGACTATTCCCTGGAGACCTTTTTCTTCTTTTTTATCAAACAAAAATGTTAACAATGCACTCTAAAACATATTGACACTATTTTAGACTGCAATGGTCTTCCAGTGCAAACTGCCGTCATTTCACCTCCACCTTCTTCTGCCTCCCTACCTACTTTACAACCAGAGGTTAAAGCTTGGCTGCGTCTGCACTCCAGCATGCAACTGGGTCACAGTTCAGAGCCTTTTCCATCTCTAGCAGAAAGCCCCATTAAATTACAGTCTCCTTGTTTTGGCAGAATGGGAGATTGTACTGACCCTCTGATGTACCTGGAACAGTGTCAGGACTATCTGGCTTTGAGACCCTCATTGGATAAGGAACTTCTCGCCACCCTTCGCAATGTCCTTTGTGGCACAGCACTCGACTGTTGGGATGTGGTGAGGTTGGAAACATCTATCTGGAGTGATTTGAGCATAAATTCCTTTCGGCGTTCCTCTCAAAAGATTATGTTGATGAGCAGATCGGGACACTGGTGCGAGGTGAAGACGAAAGCATCTGGGGCTTTGCTTACATGTACAGTACCGAGCACTCTGCCGCCAGTGGAAACCGGATATCTCGAAGGAAAAGGTCAGCGAGCTCATACTGAAGAACATACATGCAAGCATGGCAAAACAGTGGATGCCCTAATGAGGCTCGGCCAACAGCTGGAAAAAGACAGATAGAAGCAAATACAGCATGAGACACTTCAGAAAGTGTCCAGAAAGATCCTACAATGCATGCAGTGTCACACGGGTAACCACAGACAAGTTATTTCTGCTTCTTTGCTTCAAGACCACTTCCTCACCAACTGGTCGTTCCTATAACCATTGGCTCAGTGAATGGCAGGGCTGTGGTGGATTCCGGCTCACCCTACACGCTTCTGAATGAGGAGTTGTGGCAGACCATTAAGGAGGACATGTTGGGATGGCAGCATGTTGTTGTGAAACTGCAGGATCATACCTGTACTCTGCTGGTTGCAGTACCTTCCTCTCAAGGCCTTGCCTTTCCAGCAGTCCTGGGACTGGACTACCTGAGATTCAATGAGCTGCAAATGGATGTAGGATTTGTATTGGTTCAGAAGCAACAGCAGAGAAACATTTTGTTTTGAAAAGGACACTAACAACTTCATAGAGTGGACTGGGAAGGCCCTGCTTTCCTTTTACTCTGCTATTGACCCCATTGATTCAGAGCCGTTGCACAAGGCAGTTGAGAGCGCTTAGTTGGATGAAAGCAGCAAGAGTTAGTCTAACCCTAACCTGATCTGCTACAAAGAAATTCTTATGTATGCACCTCCTCATTGGGATGAACCAATGTTCTGACACAAAATCTTTGTCACTCTGACACTCTGACATTCCAATTAAACAAAAAATAACCCTAACCCTAACCCTACCTAATCACCCCAGTGAAACTCAAGGTGATAAAGGAGTTACTGGAGGAAATGCTGGCAGCTAACATCATCAAACACTCGTCTTCGGCTTGGTGTCTCCCGTGGTCCTCCTTCCAAAAAAATATGGGAACCCGAGGTTTTGTGTAAATTACATTAAACTTACCGCAGTGACATACACTGACTCTTACTCTTTGCCCACTATACAGGGCATTCTGGATTAACTTGCTGGCTCTGTTGTTTTCTCCACCATCATCCTCAACAGTGGCTACTGGCAGTGCTTGATGGAGGAGAACAGCAGGGACAAAACAGCCTTCACCTGTCTGTTTGGACTTTACCAATTCAAGGTCATGATCTTTGGACTCAAAAATGCACCAGCAACTTTCCAGAGGTTGAACGTAATGACCTTGGGAGAGCTGAGAGGCAACATCTGTTTTGTTTACCTGGATGACATCACCATCTACATTTCATCTTGAATACAGCACTTCAGAGACCTCCAGGAGGTTTTCAAAAAACTCAGAGAGGCAAGGCTGACTGCCAACATGAAGAAGTGCAACTTCTTCCAAACCTCCCTCAAGTTCTTGGGTCACACTGTCTGCTGCAAGTATTCAGGTATATCCGGACAAAATCTGGTTCGGCCCGAACTTCTCTCAGCTGGCAGAACCCCTGAATGCACGGAAGTGCAGAGTCTGCTTTTGAAGCCCTGAAGACATGTCTGGTATCTCCACCCATCCTAAGGCATTTAGGCTTTTGTTGTTTACACTAATGCCAGTGACGTGGGTCTGGGACCTGTGCTAGTCCAGAAGTCAGGACTTGGAACCAAATACGTTCTGGCATACGGCAGCAGGAGCTTAAACCAAGCCGAATGCAACTATTCAGCCACTGGGAAGGTGTGTTTTACAGTGGTGTGGGCTTTGGAAAAGTGGAGTTATTGCCATGCATTGAAATACATGGGTCCTTTGTGGGGTTGACTTATAAACTAAACAAAATATTTTCTTGTCAGATTTGTACTCTGGCTGGCACTGTCAAACCGCTACATAATCTAAAAGACATGAGCGCATCTCCCAGCCAGCTGAGACAATAAGGATAATTTCTGGTCGTTCCCTGCAGACCTTTTTTCTTTTTATTAAATAAAAAAATTAACATTGCACTCTAAGAATTATTGACACTATTTTAGACTGCAACAAGATGATGAAATGGGATTTCAGTTGTGCTTTTATATACTGTAAAATCCCTGTGCCCGTAGGAGCTGCTCAATTCTGACAAAATCCCAAATTTATTGTGCAATCCAAACAGACCAAAGCCGTAGAAAGTCAACAAACCTTTAAAATGGCTAAAATGGGTCAGCGGTTTAGACTTTAGAAATCTCTACTTTATAGTTATTCATGTGCCCACTGTTAGTCTGAAATTGCAATTGCCTCTACCCACAATCCAAAATGCTAACAAACCTGCTACAAGAGCCAAGTGTCATTAAAACTGTATTCCCCAATAGATGATTTTGCAGTGGTATTATCCGATGGCAATGCCCAGCCCAGTATTTCTTAGGGATAGTGGGATTACTTGTGTTGATATCGGACAATATTGCAGCTGAGTGTAACAGTCCTTAGCAAGGCAGAGAGTAAGGATGTAGAGGTTGGAGTGAAGTGTACGAGCTTGATCTGACAGACATGAAATAATAATCATAATCCATCCCTTATTAGGCAAATGTTTTAGTTTTCTATCAGTTGTCATAGACTGAGTTCATAAATAGTCACTCCGAGCACCAGATCATACTCTTTGGCACAAACTGGACCGTTTGCTGCTGAGTGTGGTTTTCTGAAAAACCAAACGGCATATTCAAACAGCAGTCTGAATTTACAGAGCACACTTTGGACTCTGTCTGGGGAGATGGAGCAGAGTGACAAGAGCAGTCAGTGTTTCATGAACAGCTTAACTAGACACAAATGAAAGAGTTGATTCTGGTTTTTTGACCTTAGCTTAGAGGTATCGGTCGTTGTTGATGTGATGTGTTGAAACGTTAATGTTAATTCGCAAACGTAGAGATATTAACGAGATATGAAACTAATTTATTTTAGATTAGCTGTAGGTTAATATGACATATGCAATAACACTTTTTGCTAAATATTGTGTTACTAGCTAACGGTGGTAACATTTAAACATTTACCTTAGCTGCAAAATTGGATGCAATGTTAGTGACATGTCTAGTTAACTGACAGCCCATTTCCAGTTTTTTCTTCTAATTAACGACAGGCCGACACGTTTGACATATGTAACCTGTTTGTTAATTCATACCTGTGGAGCGCACGCTGCTTCTTTGAACAGCCACACTGTCATTTAAGTATAGAGTGTCAGACTTATTTACAAACCTATAGCGTAATACATTTGAACAAATATTTATGCGTGTTGTTAACCTGAAGCATGCCTTAAGCATTTTGTATGTTTCTGTCTGTGGATATTAAAAGGATAACCTACAAAACTATAGAAACCTAATCTGAGGCTTAGTATTGATTCATACTGGGTTATGTGATGGGTTTATGTTTAAGGTTTTGCCTGTAGTTCAAGTTCAAAAGGTCATGTCTCTGTACCCACACCTTTACTTTCTAATACGCCATAGGAACGTCAGGCTGATGCTGCTTTATGTCATTTTAGCACAATCCCCATGATGGTAAAAACCTATGGCTTGCATATTCTGCGCATGCAAAATCAGCATTAAGCCCCGCACTCAAATCCTCAAATATGAGACGTCCCGAGTGCCAGGCAGCTAAAATAAAGCTTTTCCAACTGCAGTTGCATTATATGGATTCACCCTTGTTCAATATATATAAGAGGAAGCCGTCGCCTCAAAGGAGAGGAGAGCCTCTTCTCATATGGAATTAGTATATTCCCATCAGCCAAGAGGGGCACAAAGAGAGGAGTTAATGGCACAGATAGATTGAGGTGAGTGCTCCCATTCAAGCACTACTGAATCTTTGACCACATCTGTATTGATTTTGCCGGCTGATAGTTGTCACAAGACAGCTGATAGATAGTGAAGGATACACTTCATTAGCACTGAGCGTCTCCTTACCGGCCACCTCCTAAATCTTAGCCACTTTTTGTGTGGCCCTGTCAATAAGTGCGCCATCACAAGAGAACCATTACCTGATCACGCTGAATTATCTCTATTCACTTCATCCAACAATGAAGAGATAAGTCATGATACTGTAAGGGGAGGGAGATGGAGCGAGGAAGATTAAGGAGTTGTGCCAGCAGCTGTGGGGAGCTCAGTGTGTACTACAGTGTAGCTTTGCCGCTGATCCTCCCGATAATTCTAACCCACGAAGCTTTTGTTAAAAAGGTTATTCTTATATTTTATATTTTGTATAATGACTCATTTGGCATAACTTGGAAATAGATGGACAAATCCTTTCACGAGTGCAAAGTCTCACTATTAAATCTTTACACCAAGGAGAAATTTTTCTCAATCTAAACCATAGGGTCCTTTAGTATGGAAATGAAGACATTTTGAACTTTTGCCCCTCCAAGTGTTTTCCTGTGGTATTACTGTTGGTGCTGCTGTCGCAAAGACAACAATGGCAACATGGCTACTAAAATCAGTCTGGCTACTGTCCAAAGCAGAAAACAACCACAAGAATCCCAATAAAATACCTGTTTTGCAGTAAAGTATTAATAAATGTTGACAATCTCATTACCCTGTTGTTCTTTAGTTTGGAGTTTGTAGTATTTACACACATCAGAGTTATTATTATTATTATTATTTACTTTTAAGCCATTGTGACAAGCTTAGGCAATTAAAAATAAACCAGGAAACCAATATAGCACTGTATATCAACTAGCTAGACAAATTTCTCACAATTATCTAGATATATGATTAGTGTTTTGTATCGCAATCAACAACAAAAATCTTTTACTGTACCATTCCTCTAAAGGAACCAATCCATACATGTGTTGTGTCTTTTTTTCTTTTGTTTTACAGCCATTACACTGTGCAATCAGTTCTTACTTAAGAATGATAAGTTGAAATAAAAAAAAGTTGTCTATTTCCAGTTTAAATGCAAACATTTAACACCCTAAACAGCCCTTTTTGTATTAATACTAGACAGGTTGATTGAATAAGAATTGATCCTAAGGGCAGTCTGAGAAATACGAGCAACACTTCGGGTGGGTCTGTTCCAACTTATAATCCTGACCTCAAAATCTCTTTGTGCACATTCGATGAATTTCATTGTAGGACGTGTGATGCAAAGAAAATTAAACCGTGCATTTTTCATTTTGCAACTGATGCCCAGCTTGAATAAATCTGGTCACAGTTGGCCACCGGTAGCAGTACGACCACATTAATGCAGTTCTATTGCAGTTGGGGTTTCAGTGTATTGCTCAAGGGCACCTCAATGCTAGCTGCTGAGAGAGGGGAGCGTATAAGTCATTTACACCCCACTCCCACATTTTCCCAGGTAGTCAAGGGATTTCAGTGGGCAACCTTCCAGTGACAGGCTCGCCTGACATATTGAGAAAATGCACACATGTGCGGTCACAAACGAAGGCTCGCGTCAGAAAAACCATTCAAGTGAAATGTGGAATGTCAACAAAACCATCCAGCTTCGCTTTGTGTATGAAAATTAGCAAATTTGCCTCCGAGCATCAAACTGCAAAGAGATAGGGAATCAGTCCAGCTGTTCATTTTCTTTCACCCTCTTCCACCCCAAGAGACTCTCTGCTGCTAATGGAGCACAGCAAAGGTTAGACTCACTGGTGAACAGAACAGATCCACATGAGGTGTAACCTCTGACTCACCTCAGCAAATCCTTTGCAAATACCGTTGTCTTTTCTGTTACCCTCAAACGATCCAGCGCTTTATTCGTAGCCCCATGCATCCTTAAAGGCTAAATATCACAGCGTAAAGCCTGCGGATGGTTCCTGTGAGACTTCGACTGATGTTACAGTATACGCATGAACTGCTGAACTACACAAAAAGTTCTGGTTTATGCAGTAGTTTATTCATGAAGGTGGTTTCGTATTTCTGTGCCTCTGTGCATGTGTGAATTTGCATACGCATACATGGCAATGTGTTCAATTTTTCAATGTTTTAATAGATTTCCATCTCATTGCTGTCATTTCCATCACCCTGCATGTGTTTTTGCATTGATCCCTGGCATTGCTCCCGATTAAGAATTCAGGGTAAGGGACAAATAACCTCAAATTAATGTTTTAAAAAAGATGGTTGCTGGAAACACCAGTCACACATCACCTGCTTTACTCTTGTATGTATTTTAATCACTCAGACCCACCCACTATGAAATAAATAGACCTTATTTTTTTTACTTTAGCCTAACAACGCACAGATGGACATGATTTGGTTCCTCTAAAAACTTCTGTCCCTGTGTGCATTCTTTTCTTCCAACTGTTCTTTTCTTGTCGTCCTTATCCTTTTATCGAGATGCAAATTGCATCTGTTGATTTGTAGCGAAAGCCCCAAATGAAATACCCATAACAAGTCAGATAATGAAAGCAGTTCCAAATGTACAAATGGAATTAAATAAAGACACCAAAAAAGCTTAGCTCATTTTAGCACAAGACAGTATGTCTTTTCTATAAGATTTTGCGTGATGCAGCCAGATAAAAATATGCATGAAACCATTTTGATTTTAAGAAACTAACAATCACTTGTTTGGGTTATTACTCAGCAGCTTTACATGTGTTTCCTGACAGATGTGGATACTGTGTAAGTACATTCATTTATTATAAAAATTCTTTGTACATGCACATTATCCCTATTAGCAGTAGCCACACAGTATGAGAAAATCAATCACAAATTACAAAATGCTAATTATTTAAGCTAACACAAAAAGAGCAAATAGCCAATTTTTACCAGGCATACATCATCAGGGTTCCAAAGGTTACTGCAATATAGAGTATATTCTGTACCAGCCCACTCTCACTCCCAGTGCCGCAAATACAGCAGCCTGGTCAGTGGCCCCACACTCTTAGAAATAAAAGTTCTAAGTAGAACCATATAAGGTTCTTCGGCTTGTCCTCATTGAAGAACCCTTTTTGGCTCCAGGTAGAACCTTTTATAAAGGTGGAGGGTTCTACCTAGAACCCAACATAGAGGGTTATACCTAGAACTGTGCATAAGGTTCCACCCTGAACCCCCCATGAGAGGTTCTACAAAGAACCCATACAGGATCTTATACCCATGCTTTCAACAATCCCTGAAGAACTCTTTCTCCAAAAAAAGGGTTCTCTGGATCAAAATAGTTCTTACTGGAACCATTAGTGTTACCAAGAAAGCGGGAAAAGGGTTTTTCAGAAGCAAAGCAAATGGCAAATGGTTCCAGGTAGAACCTCAGCCCTTGTAGAAGAACCCTTTTGGATACCCTTATTTCTAAGAGTGTATACTTCTAGAGTTACCCTTACTTCATACTTTATCGATGGTGATATGTTGTGGTTTCTTTCTTGTGACAAATGTACTTACTGTAAGTTACGCCAAATGCCCTGAATGTGACTGTACCCCTCCAGTGTCACTTCTTGAAGCACTCCTCTAGTTCAGTAGTATCAAGAGAGGGAAAAGTCAGAGTCAGGGATGGTTGGAGTTTTCCCCCAGAGACTGGGATTCATGTGTCAAACAGTCAAGATTGGTTTGTTCTGAAGATGAGTTACATCAGTGATATACTTTAATGACATCACTGTATTCCTGTAAGCGCCTTACTTGCGTCACTTGCGTAACGTGACATGACGTACGTAGTGCAGGCTCCGCCAAACGAACCCGCTTCACTCTCTTTTTCTAATTCTCTGGGATAGATATTACCTTCTATTTTAGGCTCTGATACATCTTCATCAGGTCAGCTGTTGACACATAATTCTGTTCTTGCAAGTTAGATCAGGATAAACTCTTTATAAGGAAAACATTGCCTATAATTAATGCCCTTCTGGGAACATAATTGATTGGTGTTTCTATTTGTGGTTGTTTGCTTGGTGGCGCTCACTAACTGCATTTAATAGTTGACGTAATACACATAATCACTGTAACTGTAATGAACGGCACTAAGGTGAAATTTCCACTTGATTTACGCAATTGTATGATGAAAAAACAACCACTTTTACCCAGAAACATCTAAAATGTATCTAAAAATGTATGTGCTGTGAGCTGTAGCAGTGTACAAGGTGCTGTAGAGCTATTTAGGAAGTCGTGGTATTAGTATCTTACAAAACATCAAGATTCGAGCCATTTTGGACTTTTAAAGATTGCAGCAGGCTATTCCACTGCTCTCCACTCCTTCAACGGCTTCACTAATAGAACTGCAGGGAGCCTTCGGCATTTCTCCAGCGTTCTCTCTCTCCCGCTTGCAGAACAAGACCTTTCTCTGCTGTGTAATAGATTTCCCACTTCACGAAGATGGACACACTTCTGTTCAAAGAGACACACGGAAACACACATTCACAGTAAATTATTTAGGAATTTAACGCGTTGACATACACCGTAGTGGACATGCTACTGAGAGCAACCTCAGCGGCCGTTCTGAGTTCCCCCACTGCGATCTGATTGGCTTGTTTGTCTGCGCCCTTTGACAGGCGCTCATTATGTCCCCCACATCTCTATCACAGTGTCCTCTGATTAAAGGAGGGACACTGAAGAGCTCCACAATACCTCTGGCCTTGTTGCAGTCATCAGTGCCAGCTGTCTCCTCCTGTCGTCTTTTTCTTTCTCTTTCTGTGTACAGAGAATGTTTCTTGACCTCAACTGGAGTATCACAAAAACCTCTATAATGCAGTGAGTCCTTGCTTAGAGGCGCTGATTTAAATTTGTATTGCAACTGCCTTGTTTGTTGTGCAATGCCTGAGTCTAACACAGATAACCCGATCAATACATCCTCAACCTTGCAGTAGTTCCACTCTTCGTCCAGGGCCTTGGATGTTTAAGTTTGTTTGTTTGTGTGCATAAATGCATGTCTGTGTACATCTTTGTGTCAATATGTGTGTGCTTAAGTGCATTTTCCCATGTGTGGACGATTGGCTGTGAGAGTATTCGATAGACTCACCGTGTTTGTTCTGACGCCACGCCTCTCGCCGTACGCAGTCGAGACGGTTCAGCAGTGTTTACACTGGGGATCATCGAGCATGAGGCCGGTTTTAACACAACTACATAAAGCGGAGAATTGTTGGACCAGAAGTGTGGCCCAGATAAACTACATAAGATCCCCTGCTGAGACTAATTTTTCCTTGATTTATGATTGATAGATGCAGAAAAGCAGTGCAACCCAGATACGGAAACATGGGACTGACTGAATTTAATAGTAATGACAGAATAGTGATGAATTGAATCCATTCCATAATTCATCCTTTAATTAGACTGGTCCATGTCTATCCATCATCGCTCTGGAGAGATGGATGGGATCGCTGTGGTTTATTGATGAGGAGGTAGTTCTTTTTGATTGCTCTCATATTTGACTCAAATACAGTGGCTGCAGCGGTCCACCCTCATATTAATGTGCTGCTTCAAACTCATTTTAATAGTCCATTCTGGATGAAGAGACAACATGATTTGTGACACTGGGAGGAGCCACACGTTCCATAATTATGGTTTCCCTACTCTCTGAATTAGCTTTTTAATTGTTTTTCTCTTCAAACAATGCCCTCAATCTTACTCAACATATAAAGACAGGAGTCTCCTGAATACTGTAATGATCCCATGGGTGTACTTTATTTAATTTATATTCTAATTAATTCGGCATTGTCCCTGAAAACTCATGTTTTTCCTCCCCTTTTTGTCACGGTGGACAGACCTAAGTGCCATCGTACCGTAGTAGAGTCAGTATGTTATTTGAACCAATGAGACATGATAAGGTGTCTTGATGTCTTACAAAAACACCAGATGAGGGTCCATGATGAGTCCAGTGTTTCCCACAATATCAACATTGGCCACCTCGTATTGATTTTCTATTTTAGGAGCTGCACATCCCGTTCTCACTCACTCAAGACAGTGCACCCGTCAGTGGATAGCATGATGTTAGGTGAGGTTAGGTTACTGTCACGATGGCGGTGTGGTTTTTAGTCTGCCAGTAAAACCAACCAAGAATAAGAGGAAGACTATTTAACGCAGTTGGTTTGACCATAACTTTGTCTGCAAAGAAGACGGCTGGCCTCATTGTCGAGATCAAGCCCACAAAGAGCGCCAGGCCTTGTAGACAGTTTTTGTCGTGGCCAAACTGTGTAATGACATCGTCATGTGATGCACTGTGGACTTTCTTCCCAAAAGCTAACATTGTGAAAGACACATCTGTAAAATGGTAACAAAAGCCTCACAACCCCTTGAAATGACTCATTTTACTATCAACATTTGAGCAATTGGATCCAATACAAAAAGTATAGAAGAGCCACCCGATTAAACCATTCTACCCTCATAGCTCAGCACTGAACCGGAAGTTAGCCGACTTGGTCGATGGAAGTCTCAAGTGAGCATGCTCTATGGCACCCCAGCTGGACAGCCACCACCACAATTAAAGTCTGATTCTGTGGGAAACACTGGAGTCCATTATTTTTCTATATCTGGGCACCTTTGGGTGAACTATCAAGCTTATAACACATCCCACAGGAAGGGACAGATGAATAAGCCCAAGGTTTCAGTATCTTTTGGTTTGATGGTCCAAGAGCATTTTGAAGCTAAAGAGCAAGATTGTAGACAAAAAGAGAGATCCCAAAATATTTGGTTTTGTTATCAAAAGTTGGACTTTTGCTGTCGCTTTAGTTCTTTTCTCATGTTTTTCCAGCAATAATTGTGCCAAGCCATATATCTGAAATCCTTAAGTGGGTGTGGGGAGCATCTGTCTCCCCCTATATCACTACAGTATTTAGGCTTTTTTTTTCAGTAACACAGGATCAAAAGGAGAGCATGCAAGGGGAGATAACGTTGATAACGCCATCGTCACTGTGATGGCAACTGCTGAACTACTTCATCAACTTAGGGAAGGTCAGTAGTCAGAAGTTGTCAAATCAGTTGAACAGGGCGAGTGTTGGACGAGTTCAAATCCTCTTTTCCTGTCATCACCACTGTGGACTTCCAAGTTCTAATTACTCAAAAACAGAAATACCCCAAAAGTCGACTTCAAACTTTCTACATAATCGCTCAAAAAGTAAAACTGCACGGTCATGGACCGAGAGCTGCAAACCTTATAGCCTCCTACCTTAAGCCGTGCACTTATCGATCACCCCTCCTTCACTCATTCACACCTACAAGAACAGAATAACAATACAACACATCATATTAGAAGACGAGAAAGAAGAAGAGAAAGAAGGATGAAAAAAGAAAAATGACATACTTTGCTTTAGTCCATTGGCAAATCATTTTGCATTGACAGCTCCCATAGATAGCTATATAGCCCTCTGGCATTTTTGTGTGAATGATGCACTACATTGAGCAACGTATAAAACCATATTCACAAGGTGACACCTCATATAGCTGCTCTTTAAAGTCTACCGCACCTGAAGAGGTGCCAGAGCAGGAAAATGAACTCAATATCATTCATTGCACGGCGGTGTAAAAAACTGTTCTAAAAGTTTACAGCACTGAGTTACACTGTGTTACCAGATGCCTGACATCCTGGCGTTAGTCTTTTATTTGTCTGTTTTATAAAGTTAATACAAGCCTTATATTTTCTGTCACATTCTACTAAAAAAGCAAATCATTCAAAAAGGGTAAAGAAAATAAAGTAAGTGAGGGCAAAGACGATGCAAAAATACTCTCCGGAACATGTTTGGAATACAGCTGCCTCCATCAACATTCAATTGGGCTTTTAAAGACTAAGAGCATCCTCTTATCGTAAATAGAAAATCTGTTAGCAGAAAATCCATTAGAAAATAAGAGCTTTTGACATGCGCAAAAACTGATGAGCTTGACAGAAAACAGAGCGGGGTGCTAATGAAGCAGAAAAACGTCGGAGGAAATCTCGCCGCGTGCTGAGAGACATCTTATGGTAAATTAAAAAGGTGATTCCTTTTCAAAACAGGGAGCTGATCTGTTTTTTCCCCCCCAGTTATTTGCCTCTTTTCTGCAGTGTGAGGTTGACATGACACCAGAGCACCGAGCAGGGTATGAAATATGGAGTGCAGCTTTGCCCTTATGCATCATGTATTCACTTTGTAACGCGCAGTCAAATGTGCTGATGTGCGTGAGAGCATGCACGCAGCGACACGTATGGTCCACGCGCACACAAATGATTATTTCATTCCCGTTGGGCACACTGCAGCACCATGAAGAGCAAATTATATTCACACAGCAGAGACTCATGGATGTATAAAACATTACTTGATTCAATTATTTTCACCAATTTAGAATTTATTACACACAATAATGTAGTTGCAAGCTGCTAAAAGGGGATATGTAATGTTTGTCAACAATTGCAACGTTTAATTACTGCTTCATAATTTAACACTGTTTTACTATATTCTCATTTGTTATCTGTCTATAACAGGAGATGTTAAAGTTATTAAAAATACATAGATGCATACCTTTATCTACTTAAAAGTACATTACAGTGTATTCTAAAACATCTAATAAATGTTTAGATATTTCTAATTGATGCTAAACTTCAAGTAAAGTTCCATATTTTCAGGTATTTGTGTTAAATCTTTTAATAATCACATTGATTGTATGACCTTCTTAAAACTGTTCTTAAAGCAGCTTTATGGAACCTTAGTTTTTGTTGATTCTGGCCCCTGTGGACAAAAAGCTGTACACTCTTAGAAATAAGGGTTCCAAAAGGGTTCTTCTACAAGGGCTGAGGTTCTACCTGGAACCATTTGCTTCTGAAAAACCCTTTCCCGAAGAAACGGTTTTTCAAGGGTTCTTGGTAACACTAAAGGTTCCAGTAAGAACCATTTTGATCCAGAGAACCCTTTAAAAACCCTTTCCTGAATAAAGGGTTTTAAAAGGGTTCTTGGTAACACTAACGGTTCCAGTAAGAACCATTTTGATCCAGAGAACCCTTTTTTGGAGAAAGAGTTCTTCAGGGATTGTTGAAAGCATGGGTATACGATCCTGTATGGGTTCTTTGTAGAACCTCACATGGGGGGTTCTGGGTGGAACCTTGCACACACAGTTCTAGGTATAACCCTTTATGTTGGGTTCTAGGTAGAACCCTCCAAAAGGGTTCCAGGTGGAACCTTTATAAAAGGTTCCGCCTGGAGCCAAAAAGGGTTTTCCTATGAGGACAAGCCGAAGAATATATGGTTATATGGTTCTACTTAGAACTTTTATTTCTAAAAGTGTATGAGTATCACCGCCTCTTGTTAATATCTTGATCTGGCTAGTGTGTGTGACTGTCATTGTTCCTTCACTCACATCAATGAAGTAATGTATGTATTTGTGGCTATGTAAGATTAAAGATTGCAGTATGACAGTGATTAAATGGAGCAATCTTTATTTTAGTACCATTCATACAACAGGGTTACATGCAGTGGCGGCTGCTGGTCTTTCAAGGAGGGGAAGCTCATTTTTCCGGCCTACATCATAAATGTGTTTGTCTATTTATTATATATATTATTATTATTCAGGACACCTGAAAAGACCTGTTACTTTTCCCCACCTTTTGCACTAAATCAATCTTAGGAGCTGACCTGCCCTGCTGTTTAACTCTAACAACATTCATATTATCTGCCATGATGTGCAGCTTGCTAATGCTAGCAGCTGGAGCTGCTGCGCCAGGCTACTGTGAAGTGTGACCGCCTGTGAGTGTGAGTGATCGTGACAAAGTCGCTGGGGATCGGTAAAGTCTCCGGATCAGTTCAGAACAACGGAATGAAAAACTTGGAAAATGCTCCGGTGGATGTTTATTCTTCAAGATCGCAGATTCGCTCATTTGGCTGTCAGTCAAAAAAGGATTCCGCCTCAGACAGCTCATCCAATCATCATGCAGAAGCCGAGCGTCCGGGCCAGCCCACTGCCCCATAGACCCCCAGAGACGCTGAGCGTCCGATGGGCGGGACAAAGCCCAGCATTTATCCAATGACCGTCTGGTTTCGCTGCAGTGGAACAACCCGCTCTACGCTTCCCCATTGAAGTCAGTAGAAGCTGAGCGTCCGACTGTGAAAAGCGCTGTGGCGCTGCGGGGATGAATGAGAAGGAAGTTGCGCCGGTTACCTGTGATAAGTAGCTGATTCTGAACAAAAGATGAAGGCTTTCTAGCGCGTATTTAGTCAATGAAATGTACACACAGCGGTACATATTTCACCACTTTTTTTTTTTTTTTTGTGACATTTTAGGGGAAGCTGAGCTTCCCTTGCAGTCTTAGAGCAATCGCCACTGGTTACATGTAATCCAACAGCTAACTAATTCAGTTGATAAAAGTAGTTCCATTGAGATGAAGTTGAAGTTGTCAGCGTTCCCAAGTAATTCAGGAAATAACTCAGTTGTTCTGCTGCCGCCAGGCAATACAGAAGTATCTGCTGCTGTACCGCCAGACTGCAGAGCAGCTTCTCTCCTCAGGCTGAGACTCCTCAAGTCACCCACAGGACTCGCCATAAAAAATAGTTTTAATTTTCAGAATCTGACCACATGACAGGCATTAAGAACAGCATTATAGCCATCAGTATTAAATTAAGACTGTTTCATCACCGGATAATGTAGCACGTTCAATTTATCCAAATGACAACATCCAACATACACCATCAAAAGTGGACTGCAATAAATGCATTGTTGAGGTTTCTTTTTCCCCAAATGCAAGAATATCATACAATATGTTGTAAAACACATACAGTTTTTTTGCCTTTTTTTTTTAGCTCATTCTTTTGGTTTCATGTAATTTCATGCAGCAGGACCCAGAGCTCATCGAGTTGATGCTGGACTGAGAACAGAAACACGACTCTAAATGAATGCTAATGTTGCTCACTGTCAGCTGAATGTGCAAAAAGGACATTCTTTGCTATATCAACTTTATGGGGTGAGAATTTGTCAGAGCTGTGTATCGGTCTGCTTGTTTCTGAGTTCCGGACACAAATCAGCCCATAAAAAGATTAACGTGGCTTTAAGGCTACTAATTAAAACAGCTTTATCATAACTGCAGTGTTTTTCTAAAAGCTATCTTCTCACTAGAGCTTTTTGTTTAGGTTGTGTTGTTTGTAAGTCAATGTAATACATTTTGCAACTCACTGTGTCACCACATCTGCACAGCTCGCTGCTGTGCTTTCAATCCATCTAAAATATGGGCATATTACAAGTTTCTCAGCCATGTGCAGAGTCCACTGTGCATTGCTTCTGTTCTGCAGAGGGAATTGATCTGAACTCTCTTTACAGCATCTTAGGACTTGCTGACAGCTGTTAAAATTACTGCCTGCAGGTGCAAGGAAAAAGGAATATATTCCTCCAAATGAATGCATACATTGTGCTCATGACAATGATGGATTAGAGGCCTCAATTGATGGGGATGTATGACAATGGAATATTCAATAAAGTTTCTCACTGAAATGGACCGTATTTTACTATTTAACCCTGGAACACACACACACACACACATATATATATATATATATATATATATATATATATATATATATATATATATATATATATATATATATATATATATATATATACATATGGGTGGGCAGCCTTGAATAATATATACACAAGTAATTATATATTATTTACTTGTACTCCACAGAGAAAGTGGTTTCAGGTGAAAGGTATAATACTTAAAAAAACATAAATGATTATTGGTGTTGTTTTCAAAACCACAAACTGCTTGTGATTGAAGTGATAACAAGTCTGCCCACCCACCAACCTGCTTGAACTCTCAAACTAATTAATTAATGTATTTTTAGAAAGAGTCCATGGTGTGAATACCTTCTGATGTTTAAGCGTAAACAAAAGAAGGCTGTGTGAGTGTAATATATTAAATCAAATTAGAATAAAATAACTTTTGGGGGTATAATGTTGTGACCTTGGTTCTAAAGAACTGCGATTAAAACCTTGAATCCATTGTTTTGTCATTGATCTCCATTTTAACATCACTGAAAATATCTGGATGCTATTTCTCATTGCCTATACTGCAGTACATTTTTGACAGTTGCAGAGGAGGCAGAAAAATACACCAAATTAAAAACAGATCTGTCTCTCAATGAAGGTAATCATTAGGGACTTTTCTCTGGGGTGTGCCAGACTTGGGAAAAAGTTTGCATACGCAGAATATGTCCAGTAACATTAACGGTGTAGCTTTGCTTTACAGCTTTTTAAAGCACACCCATTTAAAAGACCAACAGGCCACTAGCATTAAGATAGGTTGATGTCATTATAACACTGTTAAAGATTAAAAGGTGCGATATGTAAGAATTGGCCACCTGTTGGATTTCCACCAAGATCAAATAGGGGGCAGCATATCGCTAGAGTTGCTGCTATCTGCTGCTAACAGCAGCTGCCATTAACATGTTAGCTTAGGTAGCTGTGCAACTGATCCGACCACTAAAGGAGTCTTGATTTTTACATCGCTAGCACAGCTATAGCTTTTGACCGCTGGGAGAAACAGGCTTTCAGGCCCAACTTCATTAGCTATCTGCTATTTTTTCAGGAGGCAAGGACTTCATGTAACTGTTTTGTGTGCGGCCAGGGATTGTCGCTGGAAGCTGCCTCTTTGTTCATATCACCTTGTGGTCAAAACACAGATGGTGCTTGTTTTATTCAAATCACCTGGAAACTTGGTATCTGTAATAGAGTTGGTATAAATTGACAAAAAACTAAGTAAAAGAGTAGAAGTACAGTTTTAGGAAAAAGGAAGAGGACAGGTATGCGTTCCTTTTTTGCTCATGTGTGTTTCCTGTAATTTGTTATTACCCACCCCTTTCATGATTGTAACAGACAATCTGCCATGATACTTGGCTGACGACCAATAACCGCTGCACAGTGCAACAGTAAACTGCTAAAATGTGGGGACCCATTTAAATGTCATAGAGATAGGAGCATCATCCGTAGAAGCACCTGCCATAGCTACTGACCACACTTACACTCTCACTGCTGCTTATGCTCACACAGGACTGAGAGTCACATTAGAGCTCACACTGAGTCGGTGACAGTTAAGAGTGGCTCACTGGAGGGCTTAGTTTTCGTTCCTTCCTCCGACCAGACAGGAGTGTGTCAGCCGCACACTCTGCATGACCACTAAAACTCTTAACTGCTCAGGCTGCAGCCTCCGGAAAGATCATCAGACAGGGACTCCTGCCTTCCAGACTGGGGGGAAGCAGGACTCCCCATCGAAAAGGGCAAGCGCCTGATTCAACAGTGCAGGTGACCAGTCCCTGCGCCTCGCAAAGAGATAAAGCCTCTGGCTATCCAGCTATGCACTGTTCCATTGTAGATCTGTCTAGGCAGCACTTGGCAGGCTAATCGTGTTGGCGTTTGAAAACAGGGGTTCACATCAGCGGCCATCTTTGAACTAAGAGGAGGGAGTTTAGTGAGGACTTTTTTTTCGAATGGGATAACTGCCATCCCGATTTTTCATATCATGCCCATTAAAATACCAAAAAGTTAAAGCCATCTGTGGTGTCAACATTGCTGGCACCCAGCAGGGAGGCTAACTAAAACTGATTTGCAATTCCAATGAGCGCTGCCTTTGGCCAGGAATCTTTTTAAATCTGTCTGAAATGACAGAGGCCCTCAGATATATTACGCATCCAGCATTTGTATAAATGCATGAAAAATAAAATGGTTATCCCCTGCACAGGAACAGGAGTTTTTTAGTGATAATTACAGGAATTATTTTTCAGATCTCTGTAATCTTCTTTGTTCAATTAGAACCGGGAAGTCAGAAACCATTCACAGTCCTGTTAATTAAACTAATCATCCTTGTTCACGAATCATCACCCTTGAAGATAAACACCTTCTACAGCGACTGAACAAACAAACAGGAGATAACACGAGCACACAAAACACACAATTCACACGTAAACTGCTCACACCACACACACAGAAGCTTTTTTGTGTATCCTTCACAGAGGAGGCAATGGGAGTTTTATTTAAGTATTGAGTGAAGGGAGTTGGTAAGGCGCACATACAGATACAGTGTACAGGCGTTCAAATGCGTCTCGTCTTTCCAAAAAAGAACGGGAACGATTGACTGGCGGCTGAAAGGAGTGTGAGTGAGGGGTTTCACAGGACAGGCAGAGCCTTAGATAACAATGGTGAGTTACGATCCGGGGTCGCGCGGAGGTCAGGCAATCAGTTTACTACATAAAGGGCAGAGCGAGAAGGAGAGAGAGGTTCCTCTCCACCCACGGAGCCCGGGTTCAATCTGCAGTGACTTGTCCACCGTATCCAGGCCTTTCATTCTCAGTGCACGCTGGGAAAGGCTCACGCTGGCAAATAGCCGGCGCATCCTCTATGGAGAATCGACTTTAGGCTCTGCTTCCGCCATAACACTGACACAGAAAATGGTCAGGACGTTTATAGGTCTAAGGTGCATTTGGGTAAAGGGCGGCGGAGGCAGCGAGCATGCCAGCAGTATCCAATAATAGTCCCTCCAGTCTTATAAAATGCTCGAACCGTGTTTACACCGCGCGCGCTCATAAATATGAACAAGGATCTAAAAATATTGTGTCTTAACGAGCCGCGGGGAACAAAATCACAATCAAATTTGAGGATGGAGCTACTCCAGATGAATTGCATTTAGTATAATTATCCGAAGCGTGCATTCATATTCGTGTTCTAATGGAGTCGCATGAGTGACAGACAGGCTCAAAGGGACGGAAACGGGAGTGGAAAACGAGCTTGAAACGAACGGGCAAAATAGAAATTGCCAGATAAAGCAAAAAAAAAAAAAAAAGCCTCGCTAGGAGATGCATTTAGGGGTCACTGATTAGGCGAGCCATAAATTCACAGAACAAAATGGGATTACGAGAGGAGGATGCAGAGAGAGAGAGAGAGAGAGAGACGTTTCCAGACGACTATGACTAACCACTGCTTATCATTTAAAAGACTTTTTTTTCTCCACATAGAATGCCCATAAAATCTAAAAAAGAAAGAACACCTCCACAGATTTACCCAAAAATGTCTATGTCTCGTTCCTTTCTAAGAGAAGAGCCTATTCATATTCCTCCGTTGAAACTGTAATGTAGGACTGGCAGTTGAATGTCGAACTGCTCATCATGTCTTTTGTCTTCTTCTTCTTTTTCTTTAGACAGCAAATTAAAATCAGCTGAAAATCTTATTTTTGTTGACCTTCAGATTTACATCTGCAGTAATAGGATGGCTCTTGGGGTATCTCAGCGCACCCCGACACTGGTCACCATGGTTAAAGGTACTCCTCAGCAGTGTGGTCAGAGGTGTAGTAGACTCTTGAGGGCAGTGAAATGCTGCTTTTTTTAGCTGGCCTAAACAATTCCACAAGAAAAGAATATTTATTCTATTTCCTGTGAGGGCCGTTATTTGTTCTCCTCAGTAACAAGTTCTATTTTATACAGGCTTCGTTCCTGTAAGAGCGGTCACTGCTGGGCTTATAGCCACAAGCGTGTGCAGGTGAAAATATATTCTTTTGCACGCCTGCAGTGACAGCGTGACCTGAGCTCCACTCCCAAAATTTTCTTCAGTGTCAAGCTACCTCATTGATTGATTTGATTTCTGCTTCAAGCACAAAAAGTGTCCAACTCTCCTGGGCTTACAAGACACTAAAAAGTACAGTTGCAGCATTCACACGCACAGGTTATTTTGCATCTTGGTCAAAACGATATGGCGCCTTCTCTTCCGAACTTGGCAAGCGAATCTGCTACAACAAAGGTTCCCCTCCTGAAGCACAGCCAAAAGAAATCAACATAAATGGAGGACATTGCGGTCAAATGTACGTCCCTTACATGCTCGTAGACGGGAAACCAAAACAGAAAGTGAGCCTCAATTTCTATACGACCAAGCTCACACAACAAATAACGTCTCCTGCTCTGGAGTGGCGTTAAACCTGCTGGTCTAGAGGACCAATGGTCATTTTCAGTAATGTAACTTTGCACATGAGGATCTTTTTTGTTGTTGTTTAAATTCACAGAGGGTTCTTCACTGTAGCAATTATTTATGAGATAATATGTTTGTAATTTTTGCTTATAACATACTTATATTAATAGCCTTTCTTTTCTCTATACAGGTGAAACATCTGATTTCTGGAATATTACAAAGGATTCTTTTCTGGAAAATGGATAAAATCGTTCAGCTTTATCTACACTCTTAGAAATAAAAGTTCTACGTAGAACCATATAAGGTTCTTCAGCTTGTCCTGATAGGAGAACCCTTTTTGGCTCCAGGTAAAACCTTTTCATAAAGGTTCCACCTGGAACCCTTTTGGAGGGTTCTACCTAGAACCCAACATAAAGGGTTATACCTAGAACTGTGTGTGTAAGGTTACACCCAGAACCCCTCATGAGAGGTTCTACAAAGAACCCATACAGGATACCCATGCTTTCAACAATCCCTGAAGAACTCTTTCTCCAAAAAAGGGTTCTCTGGATCAAGATAGTTCTTACTGGAACCGTTAGTGTTACCAAGAACCCTTTTAAAAGGGTTTTTAAAGGGTTCTCTGGATCAAAATGGTTCTTACTGGAACCATTAGTGTTACCAAGAACCCTTGAAAAACCGTTTCTTCGGGAAAGGGTTTTTCAGAAGCAAATGGTTCCAGGTAGAACCTCAACCCTTGTAGAAGAACCCTTTTGGAACCCTTATTTCTAAGACTGTACCATATAGTATTTAACACAGTTCCCTAAAAAAAAACACGTTTATCATAATGTGAAGCATCAAAAACATTGTTAAAGAAACTTAATAAAAAAACAAAAAACAAAACATGGTTAATCAACATTTTCAATGAAAGAATCAGTAAAGTCCCAAAATGTTCATCCTGAATGTATCCGCAAAAACTAATTGATAATGAACATGATTGATGTTGTGTTTAAGCAACTGAAAGCACTTTGTTAAGGTTAGGAAAAGGTCATGGTATTGGTTAAATATCACAAAAAAGAACTTACTCGCTTACTTTTTAATATTTAATCTGAACTACAAGCCTTTCCTGACGTCAGCCGCAGTGTTTTATGGTGTTGTCTGGAGTATGATGAGAGATGCGTTCTACATTTACAGCTGCGACATCAGCACTTTTCGGACACAGGAACCGAACGTGAACAGAAGGTGATTTATCATTTCCCAGAGGTAAGTGGCACCACTGTCGAAACTGTCAAAATTATCCAAACATAATCAACATAAAAAAAAAAAACATCAATAGAATACCTTGACTATTAACTTGTAAGACGGTGGAAAGTGGAAAAACGCTGTTGTAGTAAGCAGTGGTAAGCGCTTGTTTGGAAAGTGGATTCTGTTTTGTACAGTGAGTGGAAATATGATTCACGCTCTGCTATAGCGGGTATTCACCTGGTAGCACAAACTTCCCGTCATGACTTTAATTCAAAACAGCAGCACTTTTCAACAAACAAGTATTTAACACGGAGGCTCTGATGAAGTAATTTTCTGCATCATTTGAGGCAGAATAAATCACTGCGTGGAAGTGTCGACTCGCTCATGAGGACCGAGGCAAAACTGCAGTTCACCGACTACTGTCAGTCTCATCTCTCTCTGGCTGTGCCAAACTCTCTGTCAGCTGCCACTGCAGCTTAGAGCGCCTCTAATAGTCCCACATAAACTAAGAATATTAGTTGTGTACTCCCCCAGAGACTTCGGCTTCAACTCCCATATGTTTAAGATGCTTCGTCTCTTTCTAGCAATGCTCTTCTCCTGACATGAAAAATAGCTTGCTGAGCTCCTTTCAGATGCAAAAATGGGAGCAGAGAATAAAATCTTAATGATTAAACTTTAAGCAAACAGTGAAGAATGTCTATGAGGTCTGTGTGGGATTTTGTTACATCACACTCTCTGGCAGAGATTCCCGCGCTCTTCCCTCCACACTTTAAAACAAATAATAGCAAAGTTCAGATTGTTTTTTTTCTCTCAAAAGTTGCTAGAGAACACATCTTGCAACCCACAAAATGTATAGTCTGTATCACCCGGCTAGTGATACAGACAGCAGCTATGTTTTTTAAAACTCAAATGGACTGCACTTACATAATGATTATCTTCCTCAAGTGTTAACCCTAATCCCTAACCTCGATATGCTGTGATTTTGTGTAGCTTGTTTTTCCTGGACTCCATCCAAATCACAGTCAGCCTTTCTCCGGTCCAGAAGGAGGATCATGATGTACTCGAAGCTGTTTGGTAACCGTCAAAAAAACTCCACAAGAACGGCAACTTCTGCTCTGCTGCAGTTCTTTCAGCGATAACAGTTCAGCTAATGTTAGCTAGCAAACAACCGTCCATGACCTGACACAAACACATGAATCATATTTGCGAACAAGGAGTGAGACAAAAGCTGCGTCTTCGGGGGCTCGAGCTCAGGTCGTGCTCTGATCAGCCCAGCACTCTCTTACCCACACGGATCCTTCAGTGGTTGAACCATTCAGCTATCAGATAAACACTTCAGCAGCTCAACACACTTTGTACTTGACTGAATGTATAGAAATTCCTGTAGCTACTTGCCCTTTGCTTCTTTTGTCAGAGAGTGTTGACGTATATGCTGTTGCCACAAGGACTGAGGATACAGACTTTGAACCTATAGAAAATAAGAAATCCTCACACTGCTCTCAGACATACAGTTACACCCCGGGAGGAGTGAAGTTAATGTATACTTCTTGGAGAGACGGATGAGTTAACACCTTTTCAACATCTGGTAAGAATCTCTGACAGACTCTGACAGCCTCAGTTGGTCTTGAAAATGTTTCTTGGATGCATTTGAATCAGGTTGCTCACTACACCACACATTGCATCTCAGAGGTCATTAAAGTTTTACTAATTTTGAGGCCCTGTTCACACGTTCAAGAGTATTTCCTGAAGCAAAGCTTTTTCTATGCATTTTGGCATTTTAGGTAGCTGAGAATGGAAAACTCCTTCCGAGGTGAAGATGTTCAGGAACTCTGTTTTCAGTGTTAATGTCGGGACAGGTGGAAATGGAGATTTTTGGAAACAGTGACACAGACACACAATATTAGCGTTCATGGCATTATTGGCAAATGTGATCTCAGTATGTGTAATGATATGGGAGAATATAAATTTGTACGTTACTATGTAAATGGGGGCTTTTCAACACGTAAGACCCAGAACATACTGGAACCAGAGACCGCTATACTAAAAACATAGATTTTATTGACAACACAGGAAAAAAATTGAAAAATAGGGACTCTGATAAACTGTCTAAAGACAGGCCATAAAGGAAAATGTACAGTTACTTTATCAACCAAACACTAAGAAATTAACAAACAAATGACATAAATGAGGGGCAAACTGATTGTCATGGGTAAAACCACCACTACACTCAGAATTTAAAACAGTTTGCACACTCAAATTACCTCTTCACAGAAAGCTAAGGTGAATTAAACCACAACAGAAAACACACATGCAAGATACTCTACCCTTAGATACTCTAAAGTCTAATACTGTTCAACAAAAGCCCCACTGAGAAAATAAAACAGAATATAGCTGTTCAAAAAGCAAGTTAGAAGCAGACTAAAAGTCTAACACGAAAAAAACAATGGTTGGCTCTGTTTCCAAAAATACCTGCGTACACATGCACTAAGTCCATCCCCCCCAGAAGGCATGATAAGACTGGTGTAAATCGAGTCTGATCACAATCCAGATGTTGTCTGGCCTTACCGATCTCATCACAAAATATTCTGTGTACATTCACACTTTGCATTAACATCTACTTTTCCTTATCCAGATTGGATATCCATATATTAATCACGAGTTGATGTCCTTTGAAGGATAGAACCTCTGCAATAAGACACACCAGCCATGTGTTATTTATATTGGCTTGACTGTTTTACGTGCATTTACAACATAAAGGGCATGCTCTCTTGTAGCCATGCCCTGTTTATAGTTACATCATAAATAATAAAGAAATGTTGTCGGAAAAAAAAAAAAAAATTGCAAGCAACTGAACACCCAGATGTTTTCAAATCACAGAGGACAGATATAAAACCCACAGTTTTGAGAGCAAATGCATCTTTTATTTGATGTGGATCAGTCGCTGTGAATGTTGCGCCAGCATCCCTGGAGAAGTTCACATCGGAAATTCTGAAATTTTTACTACAGATAATCACCATCATCGTCCAACTGTATGTGGTTTTGAAATACTTTTCATGTGACCTTCGTTTTTATTCAAATGCTTTACCTTGGCCTCTCAAACTAAAAGGGGGAAAGCATAAATTATTCATGTATTGATGCAATTCTGAAAACAAGCCCCTGCACAGCATTTCCCAGTCTCATTTTAAGTTCAGTTCCATATAATTTCTAACTTTACACTAAATTTTAAATACCTTTGGATTGTCATACCCTGCTAGTATCGCCCGCAGAGATATGCACAGTACAATGCTTAATCACATAATTGGATCTTCATGGCTTCCAAATTGACAGGGCAAATTCCCATAGGCTGTGACATGAAAACATATGAGGAAAGAGCATCTTGTTTAGATGCTTCAGCAACCCGAAAAAGAAAAAAAACAACAACAAAAAAAACACCAGCATCTAACACGGAGATGAAGCTTTTAAATAAAGCTCAAGGGCTTTGCTGTGGGTCTGGCTTTCATCTAACAAACACCAGATTTTCTGGTCTACACACAACCTTTGAATTATGGCGCAATATATCAAAAGGTCATACCATACAAGAGCAATAATAGCTGAATGAAGGTTAAGTAAAAGGAAACCAGAGCTCTAAAATAGGCCACGCCCACCGGCAGCATTTGATGAGGTCCAACAGCGAGGGAATTATAGATCAAGTTATTTAGAACCATTTTCTTCCTTTATTTTTCATTTTGTTAATGTGTTGAAGGCTGATTTAGAGAAGGCAAAAGGCAGCTGACTGTAAGGTTAGGCTACCATTGCAGCAACAACTGAGCTCATCTGAACACATATGGTCCATCTACTCAGGTGTTATTTGACTTAAAGGAATAATTCACCCCTGTGCTGATGGAAAGACGGATCAAATTTTTAGTTCACAAAACCTTTTTGGGGATTCACTGAAGGTTATGCCAGATGGGTTGTACGGAGCCATTCAGTTTTTTTCTTTTTTCAAAGGTCTGCATCCACTGGTTGCGGTAACGCTGTTTTCCTGTGAAGCTCCAGAAATGTTTTGTGGACAATGAAATTTCACCTGACTTTCCATCAGGATGCTGGTGAGTAGGTAATGACTGACTTTTTATTTTGGGGTGAACTGGTCCCTGAGCTTTCCTGATTAGACTTCCTTTTGTCCGCACGTCATCTTCCTCTTCATGCCTAAAGTGGCTGACAGTGCCACAAAGCACACCTAGAGGACAATATGCCTGAACAGAACAGTTGGGTGCTAGCATCAGTGACGTAACACAACAACATCCACGAGTAGAAGCTTCACCTTTTATGTAGCTGACTTCTCAGAAATGCACAACATGTTGATAGAATCATTATTGCTGTCATTGTGAACTGATCTTCAACAACTTGGGCAGAGGTCCAATAATTAAGACTGACTGAAAACACCTGTGTGGGTGCGCAGGCTGGTTGAACACTGGAAGTTGCATTCACAGCTCAAATTTACAGTTTAAAAGGCATTTCAACATATTTTAATTACTCGTACTATACATACACAATACACTATTATACATTGTACAAACTTGGATGAATAAACAGGCTCTTTCAAAAAGATTGTCAATGAAACCAAATTGCATGAAGCTAGTTTGGAATGCAGCATGTTTTACATACAAAGATTTGTATTTCATCCAACAGTTGAAGGCTTTTCATTGCCATTCACATAGTGTTGCACCATTATTGTGGCTCTGAGCTCACTGAAGAGCACATATAGTATGTAACAGCATATGTACTGCTGCATTTTGATCAGATAATGGCAGCTATGACTTTTTGACCAATAGACCTGGTTTTATAGATTTGATAGGACTTTTTTGTAAGACGCAGAGTACTAAAATAGGTGCAACTGTTGTGCACTCATTTATATTCACCATCCATATGGGCCAGAAGCACAAATTAATTGTGATTATCTGATGATGTGAGAGGATTAAGTTCGGTAGCACAAAAACAAGTCCTTTCTGCACAGCACTTATTTTACTCCTGTTCATTAATTACAACATTTATTTAATTTCCCACCTGGCTCAAACAAATCTATCAAATAAGGAAAAAATGCCACTGTTCATCCACACAGGAGCCAGTCACTAATCACTGCACTCTTGTTGCACCTGTAGCACCAGGTGCAGCTCATGACTCTAATGCCAACATGCTGCGATGAAGCTGATGTGTGTTCTTCATCCTTGTTCCAACATGTGACGTGTTGCTGTCAATGCCAGTGCAACTTTTAGAGACATTTTGAATTGTACTCTCCATCTTTGCTGTAAGCCTGCCAGTAGCATGTTTAACACAGAAACACAGATTTTCATTTTACCCAACAGGTGACAACTTTGCACCATTAGGCCAATTATTAAAAATAGAAGCATGTAGAAGGTCCATATGTACACATTATTTGGATCTTTCATGGAAGAGCGCATACTGTATAATGACACTAATGTGCTGCTGCATTTTAATTAGATAATGGCATTTATGACTTTTTAATCAATAAACCCAGTCTTATAGATTTTGGTATGACCCCTGTGTAAGACACTATAAATAGCATGCCATCATTTTTACTGTACCACAGGCCAGCTGTTCATAGTTCAACATTCTTCTGATTAGGTGATGAGGCTCAAGCTGAGCAAGACAGCACAACACAAACTGCTTCCTCTACACTACAATTTGTTTCCTCCTCTTCAATGATTCAAATATGTTTTTTTTTTTCCCTCTAGAGTTTAAACACCAAAAGGAAACTCTCTCCTGGCTCGAACAAATCTACCAAATAAGAGAAAATGCCACAGATCATCCACACAGGAGCTGGTCGCCAATCACTGGGCTCTTGTTGCACCTGTAGCACCAGGTGCAGCTCATGACTGCAATGCCAACATGCTGCTATGAAGCTGATGTTTGTACTTCATTCTTGTCAATGCCAGTGAAACTTTTGAATATTACTCTCCATTCTGACAGATGACCTTTGTTGTATAAACAACCTTGGATTAAAAAAAAAGTATCTTTCAAAAAGTTATTAGATGAACTTTCCTGAAACAAACAAATCACAAACTAAAGCAAATTATTAAAAAAATACAGGTATGTCAAAGGTCAGCAAGACCACCTGTTAGCATCTCTGCTGCTGATTTTGACTGATGCCAGCTTTGACTTTTACAATTTGTGTCAAGGGTTTTTACAATCTGTACAGCATCCACAACCCTCTTTCCTCAAATCCTCTTCAGAGAGTAGATTATCCACATTTTTTGTTTTTCTAAATGATTGACGGAGCTAATAACATTGTGTCCAATGGGAGAGGTCCGACCAATTACCACTGATGAGACTACAATTACACTGCGAATAGGAGCCTCTCTCAAAAGAAACTGAGGGACAAACAATATGTTTATAATAAAGAATCAGTCATTAAAGGTAAATGTTTTATGTGGAAATCCCTGTCAGTGTTGATGGTTAATGTAGTTAACTAAGGCAATGAAGTCTCCAGTGTGTGGTGTCTTGATAGAGAAAGTTGTTAGTTTTCCTGAATGCACAGCCTGCATAATTGTATCAGGATGCATTGCATGCAACCTCCTGACACTCCACCCCTGAATACTTCCTAAACCTGCCCAGCACGTGGAGGTGGGCAATTCAAATGGGGCTGTGTACAAAAAGGCAAATTAAATAAGTTAGTTATGTCATTGCCAGTAAAGAGGAAGAAGAGAAAGAATGTGTGGTGCTGTATCACCACCTGACCGTCAAGGAACCGGGGAGGTTGAGTGGGAGCATGTCTCAATGGGTGCACATCTTGGTCGGGGTGGCTTCATCATCCCTCAAGAAGTATTAGTGGGCTGTGGAAATGGGCTTGTTGAATATCCCTGAGGTGGCTGTAGCTGTCGTAGGCTTGGGAAGACCAGTGGCCAATGACTTTGCTGGTGTGGTCAGAAATTCCTTGTCTGGAGGAGGTAGTAGCGGCACCTACCCTCCGACCGAGGGACAGGCACAGCACTCGGTTGGACCTCCGACAGCCAGCCGACTGCCGTCAGCTCCAGTATCGACAGAAAAACACAGGGGACAATCAGATGGGCAGCCAACTGGGAAACGATGCCAGGTGTCGGCCTGACCACCGATGGAGTACCACTGGCAGGAGTCAGTTGGACTGCCGACAAAGAAACACTGGAAGGAGTGGGCTGGACCGCCAACGAAAGAAACACAGGAATTGGTCGGCTGGACCGCTGATACTGGACCTTGGGTGCTACGCATGCCTTTGTCTGGGACGCTGGGCAGCGGAACAGCAGAATAGGGAGCAAGATGTCAGGGAGCCACGCTGCTGGGGATGTTGCTTTCCTGCGGGTCGGGGGGGGGCTCGTAGGCTAGGCGGGTTCCGAAGCACTGAAGCTGATGGATGGCTAACAGGCTGGTGGCTAGCAGCTATCTGGGAGTCACTGCACTGTAGGGTTTCAAATAAAGCTTCTTCACCTCGGGTACAAGTTCTGTGGCACCCAGAACTCCCTTCAACCAGGGCTTATAAAACAGTTTCATCTGAAAAACAGCTATGGTCATTAGCATCTCAACCACGTCCATCCTGTCATTCAAAACACCCCACAAATTGTCCCATTTGTCTGCAAATTGTGTGTTGTTGTCTGCTAGGTCATACTCAAGGTCAGTTTGTTCTTTTATAAGTTATGGTTAAATAAGATGAGGACCCAAATGCAGACACACAGGGGAAGCAAGAATAGGGGAACAAAAGGTGAGCTTTAATAAAACAAAGATGAAAAACAAAAAAAAAATGTCACAAGGACCAAAAACAAGGTAGCAACAACACAAAGTGCAACTAAAGCCAAGTACAAATTAATGAAAACTCAAGGAATGAAAATAAGAAACATACCAACAGGAGACACAAGGAGACACTGGAGAAGATACTGGTGGAGAATGCAGGGTGGCATAACAGGGAAACATGGGCCAAGACGGAACAACATGGAACGAACTGATGAAGACAAGAGGGATAACAAAAACTTTATACAGACACAGTGAGGATGGAAATAGGACAGGTAAGGGAAAGAACGGAAAAACACTGGGAGGAAAAAAACACACAGGAGGAACTGAGAAGCAAGATGAGACACGAAGGTAGAATATTAAAATGAAACAGAAAACAAGAACATAAAAAAAACTGGGATCCTAACACATTTAAGAATGGAAAGACCTAGTGTTCGTGGGGAGGTTGGAAGAGTGACCATGAGAAAATTGTCCAGGAGGTTGATGATGTAAGGTAAGTTGTGGTTGTTAAGAAGTATCCAGCAAAGGGCTTTGGAGAGGGAATCAAATATTTTCGGGGTTACTTTTGCATCGAAGGTGAGGTGGACTGCGAAGTAGAAGCGGCTTCTTCAGTATACACCAAAGAATCTCCAGAAATCTAGACAGATTGGCAGGACCTTGAATGTGCTGGTAATGTCTGCTTTAGCCAACCAGGCACCGTAACCAGTGAGACGGATGAGGTTGAAGGCCTAGGTGATGGTGGTGTAACAAATGGAAAAATCTAGACTGGAGATGAGGCTGTTGATGCTTGGTGGGGTGGTGCTGTGGGGGGGAAGAGAGGTCTATGATTTTTTTGCTGGAGTACTTTTGCTGATGAACCTGATAAGGTAGATCCGGAAAGGGAGGTTGGAAAATGGTCCATTCATGAAACCGTCCTAGACTTCTTTGTCGCAGGCTTGGGAGTGATGGCGGGAGGAGGATGCTCAGCATATGCCTGCCTGTATGGGTGGGGCAAGACGATATTGAAGTGAGGCAGTGACGACACATTTGGTGGTCGGTCGGGGGAAGGCAGAGCAGATGGTGTTCCAATAAACGGAGAAGGCGAAGGCTAACTCCACTGCTGTGAGTTCCCTGGAACGTGAGGGTAGGGGGTGTATGAGTTGGGCTGCGCTGGAGGGTTTGGGGAGCTCCCTGGGGGCAGCAGAGGGGCAATTGGATGGCTGTAAAAACTTGGACTAGGTCAGTGTAGGTACCACATAGGATCTGCTGCCTGAGGCAAGATGAAATGGGTGAGGGTCGCTGAAGGGTGTGAATGGGAGGGGTGGCAGAAGCCAGATTGAAGTTACCGGTGGTCGTGGGGTTGAAGATGGGTGGAGTGATCGGGCAGCTGGTCACAAACAGTTGTTGCATATATGTTTTGAGAAGGTTTAACTGTATGTGTGCAGTGAGCTCTAAGAGGAGCACCAAAGTCATACTATAAAAGGAGAGGTAGTCTGTGAGTGGTTGAAATTAACCTTTTAGTTTGAAGGCCACTTTGAAATTTCACTCCTTTCCAACCTATATTTTAGTATAATGAGATTGCTAAATGCTTACCTGCACTGATTAGTCAGTTCCGCCTACCAGATTCAACAACAGGTTCGTCAGCAGGCCTGTCTAGCCTGTCAACAATTTTCCATTCAATAATTTTACAATAAAAATTCCATTTAGACTGTTAAAGATTAGCACTTATTAGCTTGCATCAAATAGTGAATTCCACTGTGTGCAGACTGTCGCGTACAGTATGTCTGCACAGTGTTATATTTGCACAACTCGATGCCATTAAACATCATACTGTAAGTATTGGGCTACAAGAGACAAGACAGTTGCAAAGGTAGAGTTATGTAAAGCTTTGAATGGGTCGATTGGGTCCTGGAGATGTGGTTACAGCATGTGGATCCAGGAGGACGACTGAGCAGGCCAAGGCATCGTCAAGCGGTGCCAGAGTCACACGACCTCCTCTCCACCGTGGTGCCTGGATTAGGGCAGGCCCCACTAGATAATTAGCAGTAAAACAGAGGATCTGAATGAAGAGGCATCAATTATTACAGAAACATTTGATGAAAGGTTTTTCTATGATGTTGAGCCAATGTGTATAAATTTACTCTCAAGATGTGTGATTTATTGAAGGAGACAGACATTTTTTTTAAAATGCATTACTTGTATGTATAATACTTGAATAATAAACTTTGGGTTTATAAGTCTGCATTAATTCAATCAGAGTAGGTTATTTAATTCATGCACATGGACTCAACGTGATAGAAAAACTTTGCATTAAATGTGACACGTTGCATTGAACTTATGTAATAAAATCAGATGGAAAATTTACAGGAAATTAAAATACTTTTTTGGCAACATTGCAAGAGGCAACTCGCACCTGGTTCAAAATATATCATATAAGCAAAAGCACTCCACTCTACATCCACACAGCGGCAGGTGCAGCTCATGACTCCAATGCCAACATGCTGCTGATGTGTGTTGTTCATTCTTGTTCCAACATGTTGGCTGTCCATGGCTGTGCAACTTGTAGAGTAGAGCTGAAAATAAAAACTTTACTCTCCTTTTTTTTTTCTCTGCAAGCCTGACAGATCTCCTTGAAATGTTTTTGCACTCTTTCCACTCACTTCAAAACGGAAGTGTCTATTTGTGATCAGATGAGCAGAGGGTGAAATTTTGCTTGAGGTGGCTTTTCGTCAAGGTCTGGTTATATTATATAATTATGTGCGATGGCAGTGACCTTTTTAGATATGAAAGCTGTTGCTGTTGGTGGCAGCGTGCCTGGTGAAGGCGAAGGCAGAGGAGTAGAAGAGAAGAGGAACAGTTTCTCAGACTTATGAACATATATAAAGTGATAGGTAATATAAAGCACTTACATGGGCCTATTCAGCATGTCACCAGTTTAAGGATACACCATGCTGGCAGATATTTCAAGGGAGGCTTTGGTGAAAGTTCAGCACAGAAGCTCTTTTTTCACTTTCCGTCTTCAATTCCTCAGAATTAGTTTCTGGCATGTTTTCACATCCTAACCCCCTCCTCCACCCCACCAGTAAATAAATTGTAGTGAATCTCTCCCTATCTTTTATCTGCATTTGGGCGTACGCTTAAAGAAGATGCTTCACACCGATGGAGTCTAATTGCCAAAGTATTGCTTACCTTGATAACACACTTCCATTTTATATATTCGTATTGGAATTAAGGGAGGAAAGTGATGTTTTGCAACATCAGAGGGAAGCAGTCAGACTCCCATCACATCAATTCATATGAAAGTGCCATATTTTCTTTTGGATCGAATATCCACCTGCTACTGTCCCGTTGTGAACAGCATTCATACCAAGGTTTTAAAAAAAAACAAAACTCCAATTACAATATTAATATCAGGAGCAAATTGGGATACTCATTCTGACCAGGAATCTGTCATCAGTCCAGGTTAATCTCCACACTCACTCCATTAACCTCCATTATTTGGGCAACATGAATAGATATTCATATATTTCATTTCTGTGCACTTTTGGAGTGCAGCTGGTGTTTTGTAAGAGCTCTGAATGGAGTATCCAGTGCTTTATTTTCCAGATTATTTCCAGGCATGTGCGTCTTTTGCCTTTCTATCTATCTATGGTCTTTTTTTTTCTTTTTTCCCCGTCAAACTGATGTCTGTAATTTTACAGCATTTAGCAACACTTTCCCTCCTGGCTCGCCACCTTCTAATGCACTCCCTCCCCACGCTGCGGCCACTTGCAGTAGCATTTTCAACACTGGCCCGACACCCCAGGCCAATTCAGCTTGCCAAGCCGCCAGGAAGTCTCCCAACAGCCGGTTCCAGGCCTGACTGATAAACCAGTCGTTCAGACAGTGGCTTACCCTAAACAGAAGACAACTCATCCTCAACATTCTCCTCCTCCTGATGAACCTTTACCACAACATTTGCCAAACCACATGCTGTTATTTCATCAGAGAGTAGATTGTGCCAGACATATGCTGCCTCCCACTTTACGCTCAAACGTACATGACCTTGCTGCTATAGACTGGCACAGCTAAAGGGAGCACAGCTATTATTTACATGGCCTTGTTGAATTAATTAGCATATAAAAATGCTTTTTTATGGTCGTATTATGATTCAAAATTATTATATCTTGATGCTTTGTGCAGTATGCAGTATATTTTTGCGGTCAGGGTATTTCCGTTTAGTTTTTTTCCATGTCTTGGATAACTAAGACTAAGACTTTGACTTTTAACCGAGCACATCAGCGGCTGCTGTTTTTGCCCCGATGGACTAACTGCATCTTCAAAGACCAAGGGAGAAACTAATCGTGAAATCAACTCTTGCCATGATTGTTTGGGGGGAAAACCTCTCAGTCCACAGCACATGATTGGACTCCGCTGTGCCGTAACAATCACCAATGTAGAGCACCAAAACACTCATTAATTTATGTGGGAGTGCTACAGACTTGTACCTCTCAGAGTCCCGTATGGATCCAGCCTGAGCTAATTTTGTCAACAAAGTACTTACATTACCTGCATTTGGGCAAGAAGCACCATAATTTGTTCTAAATATGTGCCATCAGTCATGCAAGAGCTTTGAATGCTTCACTTTTATAATGACAGATCTCATTTTGAATTTACATAAAATTGGAATAATTTTGCTGTCTACTGCTACGCACAGCAACTAGGGACATTTGATGCCAAGCACCTCCTCGACAGTCATTTTCCTACAGTACAAATGGGCCTATTGAGCACCTGTTGGACATTTTTCTGTCTGTATGAGACAGATATAAAGGCTTTCTTTAATAGCACCCGGAATGATCATACCCCATATTTGTTACTCGGATGATAACATTCGTACCGCGGCTACATGCTGAATATCTTATTGGGGTGCAGCTTTGAGCAATTTTTTCTCTTTTTTATCATGTTTTCTGACTTTGGTGAGAACACAAAATACAACTTACAAGCATGCAGCCCCATCTCCACCTGCATTTATATAAATGATCAGATAGCCCAAAGAGTTTTATAAAGAAGCAAAGTCATGTCAACCTGCCTGTGGACCACCCTGGGACCTTACTTCAGAAAAAAAAAAAAAAAAATGTAAGGAAGCGAATGGCAAGAGACAAATATATATATTTTTATCCTTATTTTATCCTTTTTGAATTGTATATATATATATATATATATATATATATATATATATATATATATATATACACAATTCAAAAATTTTTTTTTTTTTTTCTGAAGTAAGGTCCCAGGATGATCCACAGGAGGAGGTCGGCCGAGGAAACTGCTGTTAATTTCCAGTGTGACAGAGAATGTCTAAAATGAGTTATATCAGCTTTGTAAATTACATAACTGAAGTTATATATGTAATGTAGGTATGTTCATAACTGAAACTACATAGGTAACATGGTTATTATACCCAAACCTTACAAAGTAGTTTTTTTTGCCTAAACCCAACCAAACTGAGAGTATACAATGAAGGGTCAGGATGCCTGTAGCTGGTGCAAAGCAAAGGTTGTTTTGGGAATGGTGATGTCTGCCGCTGGAAGTAGTGTGGTAATCAACCTATTCAGTCGTTTCGGTATGAAGATGTGCTGGATGTTTGTCGACATAAAACCATTTTTCAACTCAAGAAATAAGCAGTTTGTCATAAAACTAATAAAGTATAGTGAAAACACATAATTGAATATGACTACATACCCAACAGTCATGTAAGTGACATCTTGTTTAATGCTCACCAAAACTCAACATAACTGAAACCTTGTAGAACCGGTCCAACCTGTTCTCACTCCCTCGCTTTTAATCATATTTGCAAAAATCAGACAAAATCATCCTTCAAATCGAAAAGAATGTATGTCATTCATGGCACAATTCAAATAGCATCATACAAATGTGTCCCATTATTGTGTTGGACTTGGCCTCTCTGTTGCCTGTGGCACGGAAATGCAACAGATATCAGCAAGACTTCTACAAGGTTCCTGCCTTCACTATCTGATAATGCAGACATGTGGGGGGTAAATAATATGGAAAAAGCCCACAGTGCAGATTTTCATCTTCATATAAATGGAGAAATAATTGTATTTTCACATTTTACGTTTCAGACGTGTGATGTCATTGGCACTTAGAGTCAGTATAATTAGATGCCGGAGATATACGCCTCACCTGGGGCGTCTCCGTCCTCTCCCTGTACATCGGCCCGCTCACACAGGCAGCGGAGTGGAAGCCTCGGCTGTTAGATTTATGCCGTTCCTCAGTCCATTAATGTCTCCTTTTTATGTGTCCATTTGGCATAGTGGCCACTCTGCTCACCTCGTTTAGACCGGATGCTGTTAGGACAGCGAGAGTCCTGCGCTGATTCAGGTACGCAGGCGGAGAGGGAGGGTGGCTTTGTTGTGTTGGGGGGAGAGCCTCAGCATGCGTCAACAGCATATGATGCAATAATTGGACGTCTTTGTGCGTCCTTCTTTCTGCATGCTATTGAAAGACACATGCTGGAGGAGTGTGTTCACAGCCCCGGTGTGTGCACTTTGTACGTTTTTTGTGCACAAAAGAGCGAGTCTGTTTACATGCATCTGCCATGAAGCCCATTTATTCTGATTAACGCTGTACGAGTTAATTTCACACATGGCAGCAAGAAGGAGATTTCCCGAGATCCTGTAATGCGACGCTCTATTTTTTTTGCCAAAGCAGTCGCGGTTCCCAAACCTTTATCCTCGGGAAATTTACTGCACCCACTCTCGACACATTCATTTTTTTTATGAACCGTTATTGATTTGGGCAAAACATAAAATAATTTGCTAATGTGATTTTTTTCAGAAAAATGTCACTGAGAACATGAAGTGCACGATTTCTTCCGCTTTTAAATTATTTTTAGCCGCAAGGCTTTCCACAAGGAAGATGGCTTTATCTTTATGACCTTGTCACGTCACTATCTGGACTCCATCTCCTCTGTTATTTTGTGCATGTTTTGTACTTGTTGTTTTTGCTGTCTAAATGTATCCTGCCAACCATAATCTTTATTGCATTACCAGCCTAAAAGCATTCTTGTTCCCTTAAAATGGAAATAAATCGGATTCATTCAGCTTTGGTTCCCTTTCACGTTCTCCCCTTGTCACTCCCCACTAGCAATGGTAAATGGACGGCACTTTTCTCCTTAGCGGGACACGGCACTTCACACTGTGTCCCATTCGCACATGTACTCAGTTGCACCGATAGCAGCGGGAGGCAGCAATTTGAGGTTCAGTGTTTTTGCCCAAGGACACTTTGATGTGTAGCGAGTAGCCAGGATCGAACCTCCAGCAGACCGCATACTCCACTTCCCGAGCTGCGTCCACGCCACATAGAGGGTGCCTGCCCCACAGCTTTTAGCACCGCTGTACTAAAGATGATCAAAAACAACAGTGTTTCTCTGAGTGCAGCACTTGTTTGCTAATGCGGAAGAGAAATTTCCTCTCAGTTGTTTCCCCTTCAAGTTAAAAATGACTTCTGCAAAAAAAAGCCCATTATTGGCAATTAGATGGTCTCCTCTCAGGTAAAAAGGAAGACTATTAAGCAGATTTTTTTTTTTACATTCAGCACACAGTCGCCAGAATAAAATGTTGGTGCTGTCTGCAAACCGTGAAAACATTCACATTTTGTAGATTTCAAACATTCCATATTGATGTTTCTAAAGTATTTGTCATATTGTACGGAAGCGTATTGCATTCACTTGATACATTTATTTTTTGGTTTGCTTTCCGGAGTAATTATTTGTGTTTTTCTGAGTAATTTACTTCTTGTCTGTTTTTTGAATAATTATTTGTTTTTCTGAGTAATTTACTTCTTGTCTGTTTTTTGAATAATTATTTGTTTTTCTGAGTAATTTATTTTTTGTCTGTTTTTTGGAATAATTATTTCTGTTTTTCTGAGTATTTTTTTTTAATGTTTTTCAGAGTAATTTTTTTTCTGATTTTCTGAATATTTTTTTTTTTTATGTTTTTCGGATTAATTTTTTTCCTGAGTTTACAGAGCATTTGAAGATCCATTCATTCACTGAGAGCTCGACTTCATGGTTACAAACATGACCGACTAGTTCAGTTTAATCAAGTTTTACTTTGATCTGGGTTTAAGACACTGGGAGATAGTCCTGTCTTTAAGTCATATAGATGGTATTATATATTATATAATATTATATATCCGCGGGCAGGAGTCACCATAGGTCCACGACATGGTCCACGGGAGAACGGGAGTCTGTTATAGGTTGGATGTTCTCGCGGGAGTTCGAAGTATCTCGATATTTCAAAAAAAAAAATTACTCAGAAAAACAGAAATAATTATTCCAAAAAACAGACAAAAAATAAATTACTCAGAAAAACACAATTAATTACTCAGTAAAACAAACCAAAAAATAAATTTATCAAGTGAATGTAATACGCTTCCGTAATATCGTGTTTATATTATGTGACTTTCACATCACGACCTGGAGGGCATGGCTGCCAAGCCAATGACCGCTGTTTGAGACTGCGTTACAGCTTTTGTGTGTGAAACCAGCGGACATTTTTAAGGAGACTTCTGGACCGTTTCGAGCTGTGTTTTTGGCAACAAAACTGTTTCGCCAAAACATGATATTTCCCTAACACGTTCCTGTGCCTAAACCTAACAACAGCCAACATAAAATTGAAGATGCAACCTAAAATAATGTCAAATTTCAACAATTCCATTGCCTGCAGAAACGCACACTGTGGACATTCATTCTGGCGTTTGGGTTGCAAAACCTGCCTTTTCTCAGCTTTTTGCACCCCTCTTTTTTATCATTTCATCTGATGTCGTGATGTGACATGATGCTGCCGTGCACTTCAGCAGGCTCCCTTCCCCCCACTAACATATCAAACACTCTTGTCAAGTCAACACGCCTTCTAACACACCTCCAGATGGGACCGGCCACGACCGGCTTCACGGAAGAAAGATTTTAATACACTGCACTCTGTCTTTTCTTTCACCCTCTTCCTTCATGATATTCTGACACCTCTTCAAGATAATTTTCATCACTGTGTTCGCTGTAATTTGTATCATTATGCATACTGTTGCAGTAAATGGCCATGATAATTCAGCAGGCGGAACTATAATCAATGTGAGCCATCTTTCAAAACTCAGAGTTTACCTCTGCAAACCATCGTTTGCATTTAGATAATGACAGTGATGCTCCTCCATGTTTGCCTCAACAAAGGAGCTGTGACAAACCTTGTCATCATTCTGGGTAAGTGGGATCCTATGGCAACAAACACGCCAGGAGGCACAGAAGGTGCAGCACAGACGAGCGCGAAGTGTCACGGCACGGCTAATGGGTGAAGCACAAAAGCTCAAAAACAACTCCGCATATAGGAACAGCTCCAAGTGAAAGAGAAGGAGCTGCCATCTACGGTATGAATATAACATCTCTGTATTCAAAAGGAGCCCTGGCACATGGACAGTTTCATAAGAGGGAAATGATAGACATCCATAGCATAATTGGTTTTCAGAAGGGCAGTTGGCAGTAGTAGTTTGGACGGAGAGGGAGGAGTACAATAATGATGAAATATCAATGAGATGATGAAAAAGTAATCATTCTGCCGCCGCGGCGCCGAGCTCAAAAGATCTGTGTGCCAACACTCAGAAATCAATAAGTCTGAACCAATGTGGGACAATTTACACGCGACACATCACTCATCACTCCATATTGGAAAAAGCCCGCTGCCAGGTTGCCATTCGAGAGAGAGAGCTCGTCACTGCTTGACAAGAATAATGCGGCAGAATGTAGAGCAAACCCAATGTGAGATAAGAGCCAACTTTTACTATCAACTCCTGTACATCCACAGCGCCGTGACGGTGTTTCATACGACGATTCATCCGAGCAGATTCCACAACCTGCATTAATTCAGTTTCTTTCACGTCTGCGCAGCCCGGTCCCAACGTACCATCGCAAGGTGAGAGAATTACAGGAATAACAAAGGGAAACATTAACATTCATAATGGCAAATCATTCAGAAATGCATTTTACAATCACTACACTTTGAAATGAAATTGAGCAAAACCCAAGCTCAGTGCTTTCAGAAGCTGAATACTAAAAGACATAATACCTTATTTGTGTTATTACCACACTCCTCACGATCAGGACGTCTGCTCTCAACCTGAGAGAAATGATTGGAAATGAGTCGAGATCAGCTATTGGACATTTTAGCTGTGTAAATGTGCAATGCCTTGAGCTCTCGCGCTGCACACATAGGCCCGCTTTTTAGTTTCATCCAGAGCTTTCAACTGCGTCTAACATTATTAATCAGCAGATGATCTCCGGCGAGATTATAATGAGGGTGGTGTTAATCACTGGCGAGCCAAACACTGGCAACTGTTCATCCCCGCTCTCTGGATAATTCCAGGGTCATCCAATTAATAAGGCCCTTACAAAATAAAATTGGACGCAGTTGCCGGTCCCTTAATTGTTTGGCTCCCCTACACAAGGTTTCGATTTCAAGATGGTATCCTGTTTGACACGAATCATCTTTATACATAGTCAGTCCAACCATCAGCGAGAGAGAGAGAGAGAGAGAGAGGAAAAAACAACTGTTAATTTCATGAAAACCCCTAAAAACCAACACACCTAATTCCCTGGAAAACTTCCTATATTTGTCATGTTCTTGGACGATTTTCGCAGCAAAGCTCTCGTTAGTTTGTTGATCCAGGCAGAACTGCATTGAAGTGCTCTGTACACATATCTGCAGTGCCAGAGTATTCCTGCGTGAATACTCAACACAGCACTTAAGCATTTTTGAAAAAAAAAAGCGTTACGCCAAAGACAGGCTCATCTTCAGTGAGAAATCGACAACACTGCGGCTTTTCCTGCGTAAGCTCGAGTCGTGGGGGTATAGAGGAGCATGTAAGATATGCATTTTCCCTTGGAACGGACGCCGATTCAAGTCTATAATTTGCAACACACATCTGCACAACAGAAGCTCTGAGAAGGTGGTCCTCCCCTGGTGACTACATGTTTTTTCCTGTTTCATTGTCTGTAGCCTCCACTCCCCGACACTCGGATTTCTCTCTTTCTCACACACATACACACACGCTCTTCTTCTGCTGAGCTCCCAAATACAGCGGGAGTGTCGGGGCTAGATAGCACCGCCAGTAACCAGGCCTGACAGATATTCCTCTGTGGCCGGTTCAGAGAGTGGGAAAGAAGCCCGAAGCACCTGCTGGCAGGCCGCTACGTCACCGCAGTTGTCACCGGCGATCACGTGTCCCGGGCTAAAGCCGAACGTACGTGGGAAGGTGTGCGAGCGTGTTCGCCATCTAAACAAACCCCATCTAACAAAGTCGGCTAAATCGCGCATTCCCATGGAGGCCCTTTCAATTGCATCACTAATTTCGTTCTCAGCTGGTGCAAACATTGAGGTCATTTGGAGAACAGATAACGGCAGGCTTTACAGTCTAGGCTGGCTCAAGGAGAGGCTGAAAAACAACACTTGGGTGTGACGTGGTAATGTACTGATAAAATAAATGAAATATGTGTTATCAAGAGATGCTCCACATTCATAATTGACGTCGGTAACAACAGATGAGAATACAACCCCACCAGAAAGTCCATTCACTGGCTTTGGATCATACCCACCAAGTCCCAAACATCTATGGACGTTGTTTTCTGGGCTAAATCAGGTCAACCAGTATTTTATTCACGATTTGTTTTTAAATTGTCATCTGAATTGCTCTTATTACCATTTGTAAAAACGTGTGAAGTTTATTATCATACAGTTATTACACATCAAGTGTATTTTAAAAAATTAATAAATTGCAAAGAAATGCAATCAGTTTGGATATTATTCATCCAGACTTGATTATTATTGAATTTTGTTGTAGTAAAGTCTTGAAATGGTTCATAATACTGAATTTAATTAGGAAATTTGACCATGGCCTCGTTCTTCGGTAAATGCAGCCTCTCTTCTCGTCTCTCTCGTCCTTGTGTGTTTGTTTCCTTTCTCTCTGTAAATGGTGGGAGTTCTGCTTCCAGTGTTTGTGTGCTCTGCCCTCTTTCAAGGTGATGGATTTTTCCATGATGGAGAACAGGTCCCCGTTGCTCAGGTCGTATCTGCTCAACGACCAATGTTGGGAACGTTACTTTCAAAATGCAGTATATTACATATCATTAGTTACCTTCATTTTAAAAAAATATATTACTGTCTGCATAGGGTAATATATTTTGTTTTTGTTACTTTTGACAAAATGCCCAAATAACCTCAACAACAATAGAACAATTAAATAGCCTAGATCTGTTAAAATAAAGGAATGTCCTTGGGCACAGTGATGAGCAGGTAAACAAAGTATCACAGTCTGATATATTATGGCATAGGAATAAATATTTTTATTTGTAAGCTCCGTCACACGAAACACAACAGACCTATACCTTCTATAATGTAGCCTAGAATGACATGACAAGACAAAAATCTCTTTGTCTGTGCCTTTTTCATTCTAGTCCACAGAACAAGGAATGCATGGGCACATGTGATTCAACACAGTGGACGACGCCCGAAGTTGTTCGACATGTATTGGATCACGATTCTTCATAATATACAGTGCACTCCACGTCTCTTTCACTGAAAATGTAAAAATAAATAAATAAATAAAATGTGTTGACAACTGTATGTAAAAGACAGAAAGCAAGGCTGTGTACATCAAGGTCTGTGTATTGTCCTCAGCTTCATACAGAAACCCTCTGTGTTGTTGTTGAGATTCAAATGCGTTTTCATGCCAAAGCAACATAAGTGAAATTGCATTCAGCCGCATTGTTGAATTGGCAGCAGACGCCTCAGCAGTTGGTCTCTAACCTCACAATAAAGCTGTAAATATCTGCAAGTGTCAATGTCACATATCGTTTATTTATTGCTTAAAACGTATTTATTGTACCCTCAATCTGGAAACAGTCATTCGTCCTGAAATTAAAGGGCTTTTTTGTTCACAGACTACCACGACATATTGACGGTTGATGTTAACTAGTGTACATCTGAGGGCATCACATACTTCATTGTTCTTGTTGTGTTAGCTAATTGGCTAAAAGTCTCCATCTGCCCTCTGACTGATCTATCAAAGCAACCCTTGCTAATGTTAACATGAGACTAATGACTTCTGATAACGACAAAAAAAAACAACCTGTATAGCACAAAGATACACATGCATGTGTATACCTGATTGTATTTGAATCTATTTGTATGCTTACCATAGTGCGCGTGTTTGATTAAAAGTATCTGTATGCTGATTCGGAGACTGTTTGTTTTGGTGTGTGTATCGGAGGTACTAAGCTCTGGGAGTTTATCGGAGAGGTCTGTCTCAGCAGAGTTCCACGTGGAACACAAGCTCTCCGCTAACCACAGTGCATCTTCAACCGCGGCCGATATGAACGGCAGCAAGATGACTACGGAGATGCTTCAAGGATACCTGATGAACATCCACCACATCTTATGAAGGATTTAGGTTCAGGGTTCACTTATGTATCATTCAACGAATGAGGAAAGAAGCTGCTCTGTAGTCTGGTGGCACGGCGGCGAATACTTCTGTATCGCTTGACCGGCATCAGCAGGGTGAGCAGGCTGTGGCTGTGGGTGGCTCTTTCAGTATCCTCCGGGCTCTGTGCAGAGACCTCACCAATATCCTCCCGTCCTCCTGTTAGATACACAAATACTGCCTTCTCAAGTTTCCTAAACAATTTCAGACGTTTCATCATCCTTTACCAGAGTGCAAATGCCTGACCCCCATGACAGATTCTCTGTGATTTTGACTCCAAGGAAGCCTGATTTATGGCAGGGCGGTGTTGATATGTTGCTCAAGAGAAATGATGTATTTTCAACATAAAACTTAACTTTCCTTTCTCTTGGACTCACAATTTTGTTTTTTTGAGGACACAGATTTGTTTTGTTCTGCAATGTGATAGGGTAAAAAAAAAAAAAAAACAACAATCTGTCAGATGGAATTTATTTTTAATTCTTTAATTATTCTATTATTCTATTCTATTATAATTCTTGTGCGTCAAGTGCCCCATCAGGCCTTAAACTGGAGCAGGGATGTGTGTCATCCTTTTTTTCTAAAATCAACAATCAGCTCTGTGGTTTTGTTAATGTTTTAGGATATATCTTTGTTTTAAATGTCTTTATTTGGTATTGTTATGACTTGTAAGCAGTATGCATTAGATTATGGTTCCAAATGTCTTTTGTTTCCTTTTCATTCTTAGTGTCATCAACGATACCGATCCCGTCCAATTATTTGCTAATTGGATCCGTTGTGTTAAATGGAACAATGCACTTGAAAAGGATGCTCCTCACTATGAATTTCAGTCAGTCAATTAAAATGCAATAGAGGAGCTTCGTCCAAAAATTTGAACAGCCAGGACATGTGGTTCTCGCTGACGGAGACAGATTGGCATGGGGCAGAGGGAGGAATGAAATCCAGACTTCATCACGCCGAGCCAACATGTAGAAGACTTTAAAGTGAAATGACAAATGAAAGGACATTGGCGCCGCATCGCACATTACCTTCGCACACCAGGAGCTCATCTCACTGGCCTGATGGCTGCTGATGCGGCCGCTCTGGATGATGCAGAGGACCCTCCACACACAGCTCATATAAAAATTCTATATAATACAAATGTCAATCACATGTCCCAGATAGATTACTACCATCATGCTAACACTTGGGCATGTGTTATTTTGACTGACAGCGGGGATGGTGTGTACAGTAATGGTTATTGTGCGTCTTACAATGATTTGATTAACATCTTGAGAAGCGCTCCATACAACTGAGACGCATGTTGAGCCAACAGAGAGTCAATTAAACCTGATTCAGACGCTGCACATCATGTACCAGCCCACCATTCTTACAATTTGGCTGACGGTTTCCATGAGAATTGTTGGGCAATAAATGAAAATAACTTTCGAGAGAGCGGAAATGGAAATTAAATTTGCACACTGCACTGCAATCATGAAAACATTCATTTAGTAACCTTATTTGTTAATGTTAGACTGGAGATTGGTAAGTAAATAGCTTTTAGAGGAAAACTCTGGTTTATTACACCCAGCCGTCCACTCTGGCCTCCTCCCCAACAACCTTTCACTGCACTGTAAGAACATTGCAGTATATCCAACGAGATGCTGCCAATGAACATACATTTCTATTGCACATCAGCTGCATTAGATGTAATTTGTTGGAAACAAGGCTGCTATTATATGAGCACTGGAACACTAGACACAAAACAGGGTTTTGATAAACCTCTTGGGTTAGTCGGCAATGGATCATCAGTCCCACTCACTTTTTAAAGTATAAGCTTTTATTCTTACCATTATCTCGAAAGTGTTTAATTGTTAATGGTGCAGTTAGATAGTTAGTGCCACCATTACATGGACTGATACAACTGGGCACTGGGCAGTTGTGTGAGGTAATGTGTTTATTAAATACAAAACAGCAATCTCAAGGAAATTGAATCGAACGCAACTGGATTTGGTTTTTGTCTTTGAAGACGTTTCACCTCTCATCCAAGAGGCTTCCTCAGTTCCTGCTCGCTTGACTAGGCTGGGACTAGTCCAACTATCCGGAGGTGGAGGTCCAGCTATTTATTTAACCTCTTAGGAGGCGGTCACAAGGCCACTGATGTCTATGGGTCATATGTGCTCCATTATTGCCAACGACAGTCGTTAGTATGGTCGTTGGGGATGGTGGAAAGTTGGTTTCGACTTCGTTAGTGTTCTATTGTGTTGTAACGACAGTCGTTGGAGTCACATGAGGCCCTTTGTGCACAGCCGTTGTTCTTAGAGGCTAAGTTGTTGAATCTCCTGGGAAGACATGAAAGGGCAGCATTGTAAATTGGAGATAGGTGGTGTCGCAGACACCCTCCTCTGTTTAGAGATGGTTTTTCAATTTTTGCATAGATGGCTTCCTTTACTCCTCTTTCAAACCATCTATCCTCTCTGTCCAAGATGTGAACATTATTGTCATCACAAAACAGCAAAAGCCACTATTGTCACATACATTTAGGTAATCCATTAGATTTTGTGGTTACATTTGTTGGATTTGAAGCATTTCCTTTTTAAAGTGTCAGTGAATGTGTTTTTTAAGCAAACAAACAACAAAAAAAAGTACACCAGGGGCGTGCGACACACAGACATAATGAATTAGTCTGTGAAGCTATTTTTGTGCTTGTCAAATATGTGATCTGAGGCCAAACCCTTCCTCTGGGTGGAACTGCAAAATGTACCCATCATTTTTTCTCACGCTTGTATAGACAGAAAGATGTATTAAAGCAAAAGTTAAAAAGCATCAGGATACAGTAGAGAACCTCCAAATCCCTGTTTCGTCTCACCCACATTTTAAATGCTCCCTACGCCCATAATTCTGACCATCATGCCTGTAATAATTTAATGTTATATAGATGCATATGCATACAACATAAATGCTGCCTTGACTGTGTTGACTTGCAGTTTATTTATTTTTAGATACCTTTTTTGAGGAGGTGATGTGTTTTGCTGCACCTCAGATGGAGAAGGTCAGCGTACGAAGCACAAACCTCGAAGACCAGAGACGCAGGAAACTAAAGCTAAAACATCAGACTAACATTTTTATAATATTGAAAAGCAAACACCTTACACTTACAAAGATGAAGCCTTTCTGTAACCTCAGCCAAGTGCTTTGACTCACCTAAACACGATCATATAACAAATATATCATGCTTTAGTGTCCAGTGGTGCAAAATGCAGAGAAACACATGAAATACATCATCTCTGACAGTTTTGCAGATAAAAGTATAAACCTTGTGCTATAACATGTCTTTAGAAATGCATTTGCTGTTCTATAAACACAAGTTTAAGGAGACTTTGTTGGTCTTTTACTGCTCACATGTTCCATTTTAGTTAAAGTGGCGTTTCCCTGTAAACGAGTTATTATTTATTTAGTGTTCTCACTCAATCCTTGAGGTTTAACAACATTTTGAATGCCTTTGCTCCCTCACTAAACGTTTGCAAATGCAAATGTACTTGACAGTTTCAATCCTGCATTGTTCATATCCATGTTTAATTGGTAGAAGTCGTGTTAACTGCTTTTGTTGAGTATCTTGTTGCATGAGGCTACCCACCATTGGGTCAGTGAAATAGTGTGAAATAATTTAATTATCTTACTTGTTTACTGCATCATTCACCATTGGGTGCATGTGCAAAATAGGACATACTCACCTCAAAACAGGTGCTACTAGAGGTCGAAAACCTCCCAATGCACCATTTTTTAATAACCCTCGTCAAGTCAGTTTCCTTACTGGCCACTCGTTGAGGGTTTTTATCTCAAAATTGGTACTTAACCAAAAACCTGTCTTATCAAACACTGAGCCCCTAGGGGCATTAAGGCAGCAGGATCAACTTGAAGTAATATCGGTTAGAATAAATTCCTGTCGTGACAAGTTTTCATAGTAATGGGGAGAAAAAATATGTCAAAACATTCATAACTTTCCCAAATAACTCCTGCTGCAAAAGAAAGAAAGAAAAAAAAACTGCAGGACTAGATTGAAATCTGAAAGACTGCATTTTTTTTTTTTTTCCTCTCACAAACATAAAGTCTCTGCCAGGTAACCAGGCGTACGAGTTCGACAAACTGCTGCTCCATTTATCCAAACAGATGTGGCTACTTTTGCCTGCCTTCGGAGCCGGGGCCCCCACTTTCACAGCAACTGTGAAGGAGGGAGACAATTATGGAGATTCATCTCTGCAGTTTGTCTTCAGGGCACAACTCATCTCAGGAGAGAGAGGGAGAGATAATTCTGCAATGTGTCAGATGACTTGCAGATGTTACGTGTCACACGGCGCAGAGGAACAGCTTTTCAATAGACCCCTCACTGCAGTCTCAGCACTGTTGTAAAGGTATGATATGTGTGTTTTCTCGGAGCGGGCGAGATTGCAGGCTTCCAGATCCAGATGTTCGGTTCGAGCACGATGAGGTAATTTGTTCAAAGCTACCAGAGACTTGCAGCTTGTCACACAGGTTCGGTGGTTTATGGAGCACCGAGGCTGGGATTAAATCTTCGCGTTTCAGGTGTCGCCTCTTGTGACGTGTCCACCTACTGAGGCAAAAAGAAACATCTAATGTTTTTTCTTGAGAAATACAGCGTGGGTTCCAGCTGGAGACCCGACTCTTTCGAGATGTTTTATGTTGGCATCTGTGAGAGGAAGAAGGAGCTAAAACCTGGAACATAATCTCTGTAATCATCTTCTGTACTTGTACTTGTTTTAAGTGTTCATACTTAACCAAGCAAAGATGTTTCAGTGGAGGACACAAATTTAAATGAGCAACAAATTATTTAGATTTCTTAAAACACGGCCCAGATGGGGCTCAAGCGGTTAGAGACAGCGAACACAGGCGCCGCTAATGTACGTATGTTGTAGGAGTTTTCCCGGCAGAGGCGTGGCGTCGTAGCCAGACGCCTGCTGAAGCACTCCATTACAATCCGACGCTCGCTGGACAGTTCAGAGACGGGGCAAACCGTTTCTGAACCAACAGAGTAGCAGATATGGAAATTCTCTGTGGCACAGATTAGGTTTTTCAATTTGAAAAAAAAAAAAATCTCCCCGCTGTGCTGCTTTAGAAGCTTAGCGGAATACTGAGCTGATGAGACCATTCAATGATAAAAGACGACCGACTGGACTCAGTGATGTGTTAAAACCTCAGCCAGAAAATACAAGTACATTATAAGCCTGTGAACTAATTATAATTGAATGGTAGATTGCACAGGCGGCTCTTTTGTTGGGATGTAGCTTCTCTTAGTGGATGCGGTGCTCATAAGGAATTATTAGAACATTATGAGTGTGTTAAAACTGCGAGAACACGATAATGATGTCGGATGTTATTACATTTGCAATCTGCAGAACCTTTGAGAGTTGATCTTTTTCACAGAGATATGGTATACAGGTGGGTGGCGCGGCGTGTGACAGCGCATTGTGTTTTGGGGTGAGTTCAATAATAAACTTGTTGAAAAAGGTTAATGAATAACTCCTTTTGGTCTATAAGGCGCCGGCCTTGTGCAGCTGATGGTGTTTACCCTACCGCCGTGGCAGAACGGAGGTAAGGTCAACAGCCCTCGGCTCTGAACTCTTTAATTCAGGACTCTAGAGGTGTCGCCTGGGTTGGCTCGCCATCAACTTCAAAGACCGGACTGACATGCAGTCACAGACACGGCCAGAATTATGAATTAATCACTCACCTTTCAGATGCCTTTGAATTTGTCAGGAATTTATCATTTTAAAATACCTTCTACAGTCAACAAACTCAATTTTCCCTTTCACTTAAAGCTCCTGTTGGTAAGAGTATCGAGTCTCATTCCCAGCCCGTTATATACTGACGCTTTGGGTTTCCTCAACTCGTCAAATACCGATGGACCACCGGATGACGGCTGATGCGACCATACCATTTTAGTCCGCTGGTCTGTGTGCACAATGGGGTGACATTTCTGCATTTTGATTGAAAGTTAATTTTGGCATACTGCAAATTCAAGAGCCTTGTTTTGGTGAAAAAGTTCTTCACATGCAGTAAACCCATGTGTCCTGGGTGGACCTGCAGGTCCACTTTTGAGCCAATAAAATCAAGTTGAAACGGCACATCTCTTAAAGTACAATTCCATTTTCTGTTCATCTAATAAGACGTGTTAGGCTTTATATATCTCACCGGTCTGAACCCTTTAAATCCAACTCTGATTCCACTATACGCATCAAAACACAGATTGATTCAATAGCAGTATTTGATAATAACTCCAGCAGTCAATAACTCACCTGAAGCTCCATTTCGATCCATTTATATCCAATATAATCTTCAATGAGAGGCAGTGTGAGTGATTTCACAGCAGTCACTCCTTCCAATAAACTCCCACATATGACAGAATAGGATATCTGAGATCAGTAAATAAGACAGACGTCGCCAATATATTGGACTAATGTCTCGTCTGCACAAAACTAAGCCAATGGTTTCCATGGTGCAATTTGGAAAATCCTCAGGCATGAAATGCACCAAATCCATTGTAATCCTATAAAGTCTTTTTAAGGGGAAACTTTATGACTGAGCACATTCTGTTTGGAACACTCTAATTAACCAGTCCACTTAGCTGACTATGTAATTGATGCATTTAAACCTAATTTAGGAGCATTTTAACCATTGAGATGAGGATAATGATAACCCTTTATAGCTGGAGAGAGAAAAAAATTGCAAGCTCACACTAATCTTGACGCAAAAACTTTTCCCTGACAAGAAAAAAAGTCTGGATGACTCTGCAGCAGGGCGCTCTGACATATAACAGAACATTTTAGTAATCATTTCCGGAGCTTTTTAAACGTTTTTCTGTGGCGAGCAAACCCTGGCCCACATTCAATATGGTACTCGTAATATGAAATATACTCATTTCTGATTGAATAACCTGAAGATTGGCTGGCTCAGCTTCGAGCCCCGCTGCACTCAGAGTCCCCGTGCACATCCTGTCCTCTTTTATAAATAACCGCTGTGCACAAGACGGCAGGCAGGCTTAAGTCTGAATCATCCTGCCGCTCCGATCGACTGAAAAAATGTAAATCTTTATTTGAATCTATTCATTAACCTCCCTCCAGTGTCGGTTGCCATGCGCTGACACATGTCGTCACCTCGGCTCCTTTGCTGGCTGGAAGTGCAGATGTTGCAAAGAAAATATTTCATGTACCGTCCCTGTACCTCAGCAGGAGGGGCAAAATGACTGTCAAGGAGCATCAGCGAAGATGGGGTGATAACCGCTGTGCTGCGCCCACTTCTTTTCTTCCCTCCCTGGCCCGACGGCATCCATTCTTCCTTATGTAAATGTCACTACGCTGCCTTATAGACCCCGCAACATCCATCTCCTCGTGGAAATGCCACGGAATCAGCACCGCTGTGCATCGATCCATCGCCGAGGCTGCGGCGCTCCAAAAAAAAGGGGTCAAGAGGCAAGAGTGCTATTTCGGGAAGAGGTATTTCTGTGTCGCACTGCTTAAGAGAGCTGGATGCAAAACCGTGTCAAATTCGAATGACCTCATAGGAGAGGCAAGAGGGAAGTGGTCGATAAGAAAGGAGACGGACACATAGACAAATGCAGGCAAGGGAAAAATAAATCTGATATCTATTTTTCATTCTCTGTACACAGCGTGAGGGTGCCTGTCGCTCTGCTAGATAAGGAGTGGTCCTGGTTTAGATTAATGGCCTGCTTAGTGTGCAGCACGAAATCAGCGCAGATGTTGCACGCGGAAAAGATGACTTTGCTGACAAGCAGTGTGTCCTTTCTGTCAACAGGAGAGACTCCCGGCCCCTACTATTACCCCGACACCCCCACTGAGCCGTATCACGCTGATGAAAATCTCACACCTCTGAATTTAATCAAGGTATTTCCAGTTATTTCTCGCTGAAACTAGCTGTCCCCTCCGCTGGATTGTTCCTTCATCCCCCGCAGAGCAGCACAAGATGATTTCATCAGCTATCTCAAAGGGATACCTTGACATTAGGAGCGACAGTCTTGTTATTAGTTAGCATTAGTTCTCTTCACTGCGGCGTGAGTGTGTCTGTGCGTGGGTGGATGAGTATTGGCAGCTCAATCACCCAAATGACAGGATGTTTGAATCTGGGCAGTAGGCGCCGGCAGCTGCAAGCCAGTTTTGGATTAAGTGAAGGACAAATGTTGAACCTTCCCACAGAATGTAACAAGTGCCTGCAGTACACATACAGCACTGTTGAAAGAGTGCATTTACATTTCTTTGTGTGCGTCTCCATCTCAGCTCTGTGTGTGCATCCTCAGCTCGGCTTTTCTGTCTGGATCATATCACCCAATATCTTATAATTCTGAAATCTGTCACATCCCCCCGTATCTCCCACCCTGCGAGGATTCCGTTTTTCACGAATGTTAAGTTATTCTAGCATCTTTGACAGAGGGTGTGGTGGGAAATCTATATAAAACTAATTGGCGCTTGCATTCTATAAGATTTTGAATTGCATCTGGCACTGGTGCGGTCTCAGTGTTGGGTTTGATTAAATAGCTGGACCTCCTGTTAGACACAGTTGGGCTGGCACCACTCATCTCTGCTTACTGGCGCCTCTCTTGGGCAGCTCTTCCCTCTCCCATCTGGCACCACCATCACTGCCAGTAAGCTCCTCGCACCGCTTCACTCCGTTCCCCTGTATGTCTATTTCCCGCTATGAACTTTCCCACTAAGGATGGCCCTGATTCATTGTTTCACGCCGAGATGGAGCGAGCAAAGTCCAACCTATGGCAACAAGCAGAGCCCCTATTTCTAAAGCATCCTTCAAGTTTCTCAATCCAGCGTTCTGCATGTTTGACGACAATTTGTGTTAATTCTTTCAGCCGTCCTGAAATGTTCTGGCAGTTTCAGCTTCTCCTGGAGAGGCCGACTTTGTCTCTTCTTTTCTCTGTTCACAAAGAAGACGAGTGTGACTCATAAACTCATGCTGAGACTGCAGGTATTTCCGACAATCCGGATTCCAGAGAGGCAGCGGGATGCCTGCGGGGAAAGGACACCTAATGGCCAAAATTACAGTCATTTTCAGCCGTAAGAGTTTGCGACACCGGTGCAGATGCACCGAAGTGAGGGCGTAATCACACAGGACGCTCTGAAAAAGACAAATGAAAATGAAAAAAAAAAAGAGGATAATTTAAGAACATTAACGCGAGAAGCAACGGACCAGGTTCGTACCTCATTTGTTCCACTTGTAAATGAAGCAAGATGTATAACTCATGAAGGTCTTCATGGTCCTCTAGCAGCACTTTTGGCAGCTACATTATTTCATGTTCTCTGAGAATAAATGGTTTTTATTCAGAGAAAAATTTCGCTAATATGAGCACCAGCACTATAATATAATGAGCCAGTGCACTCGCTGAACCACTGACATGTTTTGAATAATTTCATCTGTTACTTTAAAACATTTGATGATGATGATCAATTAGGAAGTATTGCCCAATAGCACATACGCACCAATTAGCAGATGTGGATCAGAGGCAGGCATGGCCCATTAAGGGCGGGAGAAGCAGGTCTGCCGCTGGATACGACTCGAAAAACAGTTCCAGTGTTTCTTCATTAATGATGGTGAGCAATTATTGGGGCTGACTTAAAGGGCTCAGCTAAATTATTGATCACCCTTTGTCCAAACTTGAAGATAGCCATGCAAAAGGTTTTAGCCGGAGCTACTCTTTTGCTAAGAAATGGGCCCTCTGAAAAAGTCTTGCAAATTAGGTCTGTGAAATATTAAGTTCAACTATGACTCAGACGCATTGCTCTTGAGTTTCAATAGTAAACTCCTGCATTTTGAGTATCATAAAAAAAACACCCTTCACTTTCATTGCACAACATCTTCAATGTAAATTCAACATCTTCGTCAAAAGTTTATTTGAAGTCCACTTAGGAACCGGAATGAAAGTTTTTGCAATGTCTTCGTTTGACGTAATTAAAGTTCAATCTACGGAGTTCAAAAGTTTTGAAAGTTTTTACAACAAAATTTAAGACAGACTTTCAGCTTCAAAGGACAGCTTCTTGTGGTTCAAAAAGTTGTACGATGTCTTTCTTGGACACATTTCAGATGTCTACCTGCACCCCAATTTTACAGCCAAAGCCACAGGGTGGAAACAAATCCCCAGCCTCGTCTGTAGTAAAAGGGGCTCACGTAGTTAAAATTCATGTCTGAAAAAGGTGCTGAAAAAAACATCTCATTCTGCCTCTTCAGTGGACGCCTTTTTGTCTTTTGGCAAAGAAGCTGAATTGATGTCTTTTGGATTTATTTTGCTCAGTGGGTATCAAAGGACAACCTCTGGGGCTGAAAATGAAGCCAACCCAAATAACGTGAGGTGAAATTAGCTTCTCTTAATGTGCAAAGACAGAGCTTGTTAACCTGAGCTACCCTGGTAGCTGCTAGCCAAGAGAACTTGTTTAACACCCTACACCTCCACATCTTTGGCCATTTTTTTAATAAGCCAGGTGTGAGGCAGTGTCAGGTAAGGCCAAGGTGGCAACGGCCAGTACCACCCACTTTGAGCTCCATTCTGGCTCTTCAGAAATCTATGGATGACATCATGGTGGCTGTATCCACATTGTTCACAGCCAATGGTAGATATCCCAAAAGCCTGGCACATAAAATGTGCAGACCACTAAGATTGAGTGGTACGATTGTTTCCTTGTAATGTGGGTGAACTGACCCTTTGAGAGCACTGGCGGGAGAAATTGCTGTTGTAGTGGATTTAACGCAGAGCAATACATTTAGCTGTCCAAGACAAGTTCCTGAAAACTGATAACATCAGAGCCTGTTAATTCAGAGGGCCAGAGAGGCAGTCTGACCAAACATCTGGAGGTTTTTTTTTTAACATGGCTGATATTTCAGCACATATGTGTGCTGCCATTGCGGTGTGAAACACAAACTGAAGAACTGTACTGAGAGGGATGAGAACAATGAGTCAATGAGCGCTCACTCGGTTCTAATCAGCATCAAACATCGGATTTGTGTAGGTTTTTGATTGCAACCATTGTCTGCGTCTACCCATACTGCCTTGAATCGCCTCAAACATTCTCACTTCTCAACATCAACGTTGTCTGTTGCTGCACAAATGAGAGCACAGAAGTGCTGCAAGCTGCTCTCCCCTCTCAAGTTCTACTTTGGCAAAATAAGGGTGAAGAAACAAAGTATGCTTCACATTTGTGCTGCGAGATCCCTCATGACTGAGTCCAAATCTCTTTAATGTGCAGCGAGTGCTCGTCCCTGGCACGTCGTTTAGCGCGCCCGCCCGCCACGTTGGCTGGACAAGAACCCACAGGAGAGAGGGGTTGTTTAATATGATCGCGACAGTAAAATGACAGTTGTGACAGCTCTGTATATGCCCGACCTAAGCCGCGGAGAATGACTAAAAAGTGACTGGCACCGTTTTGGAACAAAGCAACCTCCTTGATTGCTTGCTACGGAACTAGGAAGCTACGCAGTCAGTCAGAGGAGACAGGTGCCAGAGCAGTGGGTGCTTCACAGAAAGGAAAGTCTCAATGTTGAACATTAGAAGGTAGGAGTCAAAGTTTTGGAGTTTGAATAATAGAAATGATGGTGTAGGGTTGTTGGAAAAACGTCTGTATTTCATTTCAGCCCACAGACTGCACCAGAGGAAATGCGGCAGGGGGTAATGGGAGATAGCTTTTGTTGGCTCGCTAATCGAATATTTGCTGAGAAAAACAACAAACTAGCTCCCTGCAGTCCAAAGGGGCTGCTGCTGCTGCTTCCTCTAAGTGTGCAGAACTTTTAAGAGTACAAACTACAAATGAGTGGTAAACAGCACATCTTGGAAATTGTCCTGGAATGAACGTCGCAGGGATTTTATGGAATTAGAAATGCACCGACTTTGTACATTACGCAGCAATAATGAAGACACTCTGTTTGGGTAGAAATTAAAATGGAGGTCGGCCATCAGGAAAAAAGTAATGGGAGAGCTCTGAAGTCGAGCAGCGGGGCAGTAATGAAGAGGGAGATGTCCCTTGATTGTAAAGCGTATGCAGTAATGGTTGAAATTTTTAACTCGCGCAATTACTCACGGCCACCTTCTGGCCCGGGTTCAAATCGTGCCTCGGCCGCTCGTTACATGAATCTCCCCGCGCAAATTAAGTAACATCCAAATCAATTTAATTAAAATAGATGTTCTGTTTTCTTTGCGTTCCTGAAGGGGCCGAGTTCTTTGGCTAGATTTCCTTTGTGTTCCGACGTGGCGGCGCTCAACTGTTTTCCATTATGACTCAGCGATACACGACATCTCTTAGGAGGAGAAGTTTTGGAGACGAGAGAGCGCCTGCGTTTACCGATAAAGAGGCGTCGGTCGCCTGCCGCACTTTCGTCGCTCGGGCTGTCAGCGGAGCTTTGCCTCTGTATCAGAATCTAAGAAGTGACTCCCCCGCAAAAAATCCGCACGCAGCACAACAATCAGAACTGGAGATGAGTGCCAATCATGTCAGCTTTCACGTGTGCAAGTGGGATAAAAAATAATAAAAAAAAAACTCTGCTCTAACCTATCAGAACAGAGAGGCTGACAGGCAGACATAATCTCCCCAGGAGTCTGAGCACTGTGCTGTGGATGAAGGATAAGGGGAAGCGGGGGGGTGATGCAGTGTTGGTGGAGGTTAGATGGATGGCTGGAAGGATGGATGGATGGATGGATGGAGGGATGGATTGATAGAGTGGAGGGGGAGGGCTGACAGCAGGAGGGGTGGAGTGGTGGACTGTACTCTAATGCCCTCATGCTCTTGATTCGAGATAACTAGCGTGTGTGTGTGTATCCATCCAGAGCGAACACACACGCCCCGAATACACATTTGCAGAAACACATACAGTACACTCTCGGTGGAAAGAAATACACTGGCAGACACACTCTCACACACTTGTCAGATAAGACAGCTTTGCATCAGGGATCACTGCTCACAAGCCTGAGACCAGTGAAATCCCGCTCGAAAATCCTGCAGCTATTGATGCCAGCGGGGAGCCTTGTGAACGGCGCGCCGTGCGCCTACACTTTGTGTCTGTTAGAACAAGCGAGAACTGTCATGGTCGATAAGGAGGGGCACTTTATCTCTGGATCAAATCCTTATCCTGATGGAAACCAGTCACCTTTGAGGGCACGCTGACATTTTATAGGCAGCGGTGGCTGTATACTTGCACATCGTGGGACAGATGTTGCTTCACAGCGGCGTTCCGGGGTTCATCTTGCCCTCGTTGCTGATGACAGCAAATGATCCCCGGAGGGCTCTTTCATATGCACATCTCAAACAACCTGTGATATGCATGTGTTGTCCTTTTTTTTTAATCTTCTGAAGACCACCGGGCACGTATTGTGTACTTGAGGTCACTCAACTCCAACTCACAACCCCTTTGTGTGTCTCTAACCTTCCTCTAAACCTCTGTTGTTCTGGACTCTGCATGTCATGCCCTCCAATAAGGCAGAAATGTCAAAGAAGTAAAAAAAGAAAAAAAAAAGGTTACTCAGCTGTGGCTCCGTCTCATAACACGATGCCTCTGCATAGATTTCAATACATATCCGGTGGCATTTCTGTATCATACCTTTAGAAATATGATAAAGATGTCAAAGAAAGACAGAGGATTAGAGGGAATAGGAAGGTCACCAACCAGGCTTGAATTTGCTCGACACGACACCAGTGTGAGACAATTTTCCAGTGTATTCCTGTATTTTTTTTTGTTGAGATGGAACTTTCTTGTTAAAAAGGTTAGCATTTAGCTTCACTAGTTTTAGTGGCTTTTAATCTGGTTGTTTTGTAGTACATGTGTAGGAAGAATTCCCGTTGCAATCTGAAACGCAGCAAAATGCATCCATCTCAACACTGCTCAAGGAATACCATTTTTTCACTAAGATGTGCGTGTATATGCATGTTTTTTAAACGCAGGTAAGCCCTACGACATGCAATTGGCTCCTTTCTGCCTTTAGCATTGCCAGGAGACAAGTTTGCCTTTCTGTTGATGTGTTTTTTTTTCTTGTGTTCTTTCTTTCTTCTTCATCACACACAAGCCGAAAAATACAGGAAATGGTAGAAAGCAGCAGATCATATACCTCATTAGACTACATCCAGAAGATGTTAAACTTGTTAAAATGTCCTATAAGTCTTGTAACCACCTGGCTGTTGTGTTTCCATCACAGCTGATCGGAGCTGGAGCCGATACACACCCGTGACTGGAGTCATTTGACATGGGAGTGAATGCTGATTGTACCTATTCACATTAAAGACAAAAGCCAGAAGTTACTGAGTGTTAGTGGGTTTTTTTGTCCAATGTGAAAAGGGTATAAGAAAGAAAGAAAGTTTCCAAAAGAAGTCTGATTTTATGTAAGCTTATGAGAAAAACACCCTACGACTCACTTGATTTTATTACTTCAGTTTCTGAATTAATTTTTGGTTTCAATCATTAGTTAACATTCATTTTGGAATGTATTGTCCCATTTCGAGTGAAATATACGATATGGCAGTGTACGCTTTAGGGTTTGGTTACCTTGTGAATGACCATTCGCTACCATGGCGTGTCCTCGGGTTCTGATTCAGATCCATCAGGATATCCTCTCCAGCCTCACCGTCTCCTTGAGGCTTCAAAATGCTCCACACATCAATGGCTGAGGCCATGGCAGGTTTAGATTTGGTACTGTAGCGCCCCACCACCCTGTACAGAAACACCTAAGTGACTGGGACCAGTTTAGACTTGGATGATGGGGTGTTTTGGGTTCCAGTTGTTTTAAAGGTATCTACCCGAAGGTTTACCTATGTTGAGTGATACAATACCCTATTCATACAAGCAGAAACCAAATTAGCATTTGAATCTCATTCCCTCAAATACACATTTAAAATGACTGACCCGACAACTTTCATTAAAGAAAAGAAAATATTTTACTGCTGCTTTGTTTAGATTAGATGCAACAAATAAATGTGCACATAATATTCAGCCCTTCTTCAAATAATACAAACAAAAATGAAACAAATATATGCCTTCAAAATAAAATTAGCTTGGAAAACACAAATATTATTTACCAAAAGTAGCAAATACAGTATGACAAATGAATTGGCTGATATCAAAATATAGCTTCAAAAAATATAGCTTCAATTATTGGCTTATACACCTTCTGAAAAACTCCTAATTTCTTCCTTTCCTTTATACTCAAGACATTAATCACAACAATATCAACGTCTCAGACACTTCGAAAACAGTAATTATCTAAACTTTAATTAAGCACAGTGGGCCTACACACACACACACACACGCAAAACAAAAACGTGGCAGGCCTGTGGGTCGCTCGGTGCGCTGCTTCCGATTAACTCTCTCTTATTCCACACGGTAAAAGCAGTCTACCTCACCGAGTAATTTCCATTGCAGAGACACAGTTCACGAGAAGATGAGACGAACCCAGCAGCGGAGGTGAAGTCCTCTTTAGGTCCTTGTCGAAACACCAAACAGTGGAAGTTCAAAGCAATGGCGTCCGTCGCTCCAACAGCTAGCTAATTAGCTCAGTTAGCTCAGATCCCACCGGCACGAACACTTGGTCTAAACCACCGCGGTTACACCAGAAATGTGCCTGACTGTCCTTAGCATCACCGACTTATGCTGAAATGTCCTTTTAACGTCTAAAAAGACTTCTTCCAAAAGTTTGCTAGCTCCGTGACTCGCTCCTCTCACTCTTCTCCGTTGTCTCTTTTTTCCCCGCCCCTTACCGGGCTCTTCCTTACCTACAGCCAATTACCACAGGTGACACTGATGGATACATGCAGTTACCAATCAAATAAAACAAATGACAATAAAGGCACAGTCTGTATTTTTTTTTTTTCACAGTTCACCTTACTGTTCCTTTTGACTTATCTTCTTAATATTTACAATCACTCATTTATGATTAATTGGTCTTAATCTCTGAGTTAACCATTTTTCCTCTTTATTAAACCACATTTCTTTTAGTTTGATGTCTTACTGATTTATTACTGCTTTTATTTTGGAACTAACTTATTTTAATCCCTGATTTCTACACCCGGGCTACAGTATGAACTTGTGTGAGCTGGTGTTCTACCTGAAACCTGTTTGCTTGAAATGTATTTTCAAGAAGCTATGCACAAATATCGTTTTCTGTGGGCGTGGCCAGCTGTGATCACAGTTTTGGCGAGAATCAGTGGGCCTGTCGTCTAAGCAGCGTGACAGAATTGTGCTAAGAGCAGCTGGGAACAGGACTCGGCAGACAGGTTCCCCACTGACATCAGCCACGCCAAGGGCAGCCGGAGAGAGTGCTGACATTAAAAGAGAGGTTTGAGCACTAGTTGCCACATGTCGCCAACATCAAGGACTGTGACTAGACTCAAGGCCCATTAAGGATCGCCAACAGGAAAGCTCATAGAAGGGAGAGAGGGAGAGAGGGCTCCATATGGACCTCACAATGAGACTCGAATTTAGTGAGCTCCCACTGGATCAGTTTCAGTTCCGTCTTTATCAGAGTACCCAGCCATCTCCAAAACATTAATCGAGTACCAGTAAGGATTAAAAACATCTGCGAACACAGGCAGGCATTTGTGCTGAGCTCGCTTGTACTATAATTTTTCTTTTTCTTTTGTATCTTCATATATATTCTGTTTATGTATTCACTGTTTATATGCATGTTATTTTTCACCCTCAGTTTATTTCTTTATTCTTATCAACATGTTCTGTAAAGAGTGATGCTCGACCAGTGATGCTGCCCTCTCAGTGCAGATCTACCCTTCCTCTCTTTTTCTGTCTCACTTATTCTCTCTCTCACAGACATACACAACACAGACACAATTTTATTTTTCTGTAAAATTCAGTCAAAGCGGCAACACACCCATCTAAACCAAAGTTTCAAATAAGTTCTTGAATTCATTTGTTCATAAATGTTCCATGAGTAATACAATTGTTTGTCAGATGTGTGATAACACATGTAATGGGGGCTATGTATGGCACGGATACGTATGCAGGTGTGCTGTAAGAGTTTGGCTCGCCCTTTGGCGTGCCTTGGGCAAAGCTGGAGAACCACTGCTGGCTTCAGTCACTCATTAACAAAACATTTGCCCTCATGTGTTGGAACGATAAACGATGAATTGGTCTGTTTTACTTTAGTTGAAATACTTATTATTATTAATGATTGTAGGATGCTTTAGTTGGAGCTCTTACATATGTAAGCCTTAAAAGACAGTAAATTGACCACCAGAGGGGAAAAAGACAAACATGAGCATGACGGATCCAATTTCTTTTCATTGTCAATACAAACACCTGAAAGAAAATATCCAGAATTGCACTGAGTCATACTGTGTACACAGCAGTCTGGTTTGCGGAGTGCGACGCTCTCGACCTGTAGCATTCATTCCCTCGACACAGCACCAAGCACAGCTGTGGCAGTCAGGAGAGTTTAAAAATGTAATTTCCGGAAATAATGAACCAATTAAAATTAAACGCCACCCATAAACACAGACTAATCTTCCCCTTATTTGCATTTTGTAATTTATTATTTCAAAGCATTCATCTTAGCATGACTGAGTGCTTCCTGTGCCTAATACTGAAGAGTACCACATGCTATCTATCTATCTAAGTGCCACAGTCACCACTCCAAACAGAAAAGCAGGGTGCCCCTTCCTGACTCAGATAGGGGTTTATTGCAGTCAAGGACATTTTGCAGGAAACAAACAAGCAACTTCATGCCATCAGCGGTTCCTGTATTTTTCTCGCTAGTCTATTCACAAGCTAGTGGTCCATTGCTTTAACTGAAAGTGTTTTCCAAAGTTCGACAGAATAGCATTACTCAAAATCATCATCATCATAAGAACTATAAAAAAATAAATAAAACATGAAATACACATAAAATCAAGTAGTAAATCTTTGTCTACCATTGCACTCCATTGGCATAGCTATAAATTTGTTATGTTGACAAGCCCACATTAGCGCAATTGTCTACTGCCTATGAGACCATAAATCTGTTGAGCAGCCGAGGTTCACTTAAATGTAATGACATTCACTCTGTTAATACATATCAATCTGTCAAACTGACTGAGCAAACAGAAAATGGGATAGGCATGAAATAATTGAGTATCCTTCCAGTCTCAATCAAATAAACAGAGCTTAATTTAAGCTAATTAGGCAGTGGTGGCCAGGGGTTAGAGAGGCGGGCTGGGGGAGGTCGCTCGATTCGATCCCGTGACCAGCTGGAAAGGCGAAAGTGAAAGAGCAGCACTTGCCCACCAATGTAGTGCCCTTGAGCTAGGCCCTTAACCCCCAGCTGCTCAATGGACCGTGCTGGGTGGCTTCCAAGTTTGAGCGTGTGAAGCTGAGCGAATGTGATCCTCAAAAAGAAACCACTGCTCGCAACTAAACTTCACGAAATAAAGGTTAAGTATCGAAGCAACTTAATTCACGAGTTCATCTGAATAACAAATTGGCTAATCTACCCCATTCACACTTGGACAAAACATCCACGAACATCTGGCTTTTGTCTTCAGTGGGAAAGGGTACAACAAGCATTCTTTCCCAGTTCAAATGACTCCGTCACAGATATTCATCGGCAGTGATAGAAATCATGACAGTTTGTTGAAGTTCTAGATGTTGGCGCTTAGATATTTCCTATATTCTTACATGTCTTTGTTCAAGCTGTCCTAACACATTGGTGTTTAGTTGGCACTGAGTCTGAAAGAGATACTGAAGTAAAACAGATAGAAAAGTAACCACCATAGCATTGTTGGTGGCCTCCATGCTGCTTTCTACTATTCCCTGATTTCAAGCTCATTTGTAATGTCGAACACAGCACACAGAAAGAAAAACTGAATGACAGACTCATTTACTGGCAATGGCAAAGCAGTCAATTGCCTATTTTTGGCAGGTTTGCAGTACATGCATCCAGCAGGACATACCTAATTTTTCTCTCCATTCTCATACAGAGAACCCTTTGAGGACCTCTCTCTCACAAATCCTTGCTGCCTATCTCATCAAGAATCCATGGAAAGCATAGCTTGAAGAACACAGTTTTGATAAACTTGCAGAAGGAAAACAATGAGGATACACCAACGGAGCAACACCCCTGCAGCTTGATAAAGAGGGACATTATCTCTGAAAATCGATGTATGCACTGCTGCATCCATATGGCAGTATTAGTGCAATATTATTTTCCATTAGTCATGCAAACATTAGGAATATTATCTTTTTTGGAATAAGGGCAAACACCAGAATGTTTTGTGCATGAGAACTTTGTCGATGAGAGAGTTCAACAGGCTCAAGCTGCAAAAAAAAAGTTTCCCACACTTGATCGGAGACTCAACACTTCCATCATCCTGAACTATGATATTTACCTGGTGTACAAATTCTCTCTCCTTTCCACATATTGCCTGCCCAACACTACGAAGTAAATTATGGCCACTGTAGTAGCCATTACCTCCGGTCATCTTCCAGTGTTCCTTGATACTGAGCTGAAAGCCGAGAGTGCTTTCCAGGGGATTTTAAATTATTAAATAGCAACATGAAATCTAATTCAAAGTGATAAATGAAATTACATTAAATTAGAGTCCGAGTCTATGCGACCCAATCGTTGCTCGGAGGGTATAGAAGTAATGGTGTGTGTGAGTAAGGGAATGTGTGTGTGTGGGTGTGTTTTGATGGATGTATGCCTCTCAGTAGCCACTGTATGGCTGTCGGCCCCGAGTGTGCTCCACGGCATCACTGACTCTCCCCTGGTAAGAGAAAACAGCACTTTCACCTTTGTGCCCGCGCTATGAAGGTCTGTGTAGAAACCTATAATTTAATCTGCTCTTATGGGTTGATTCTACGGGCTCTGTTCACGTGGGAGTAAGAGAGCCTGTGGACGTTGAGCAATTTCTAATAACTGCAATTAGCAATCAGATTTTAACAAAAGCACGTCAATTAATCATGTGTGACCCGAACTCTTTAACTTCAGCTGCACATTTTGCTTATTTGATTTTCCTCTTCGATGTGCTCTCATACCAACTTCCTGTCAAAGAAAACGCAGACAGTCGGGGGTGGGCTTGCCATCTGGTGTCGCGGGAGTTTTCTCAGTGGGACAGTCAACCTGTGAGACGAGCGACATGATTTAAAAAAAAATCCCATACTGTTTGTTTCAGCATAAGCCGGACTGTCTGCCACCATGCAGGTGTGTGTGGATTAATCGTGTCTGAGGTGTTTGTCTGTCTGCCCTTGCCGACTGTACTCGGTACATTCAGCCATTCGTACACGGCACTGACAATGACTGTGCTGTAGTGTGAAGCAAAGTAGCAGATTAGCATTCTGCTCGATTTAGGTGCCTCAACTTGCAGAAATGGTGCGCTGTCGCTATTTAATCATACTTTATGAACTAGTTGCTTAAGTAACAAGAGAGCTAATTTTGAAAAATACCTCGGTAGCAGTTACAGTACTCAGCAGAGTAGTCTGCGCTCGACTCAAACAACTCATTTTGGTGCAGGGCCTCCATCAGAATCAAAGAAATTGTATAAAGGCATCGGGAGGTAGAGTGGGATGTCTACTAATCGGAAGGTTGGTGGTCTGATGCCCGGCCCAGGCTGCGTGCAGTGTATGAATGTATGTGATAATATGGATTTGGAAAACATATTGGTTAGCTGCTAAGCTTAAGGTGTTAGCGTGCACCCCATTCAATGTGGGCGCACTAAGGTGTAAGCAGCGTCTTTTCAAATGAATTTGCGTATATGTAGGCTTCTGGACACAATGCTTTTCTTTAGGGGGGTGAGGATGGTGCGACGCTGTTTTGCTGTGAAGCTCCAGAAATGTATCCTGGGCTACAAAACTTAACCAGACTTTCCTCGGGCACTGGGCAGATGATGACTAAATTCTTGGTAAAGCCCATTGAGTGGCTGGCAGACCAGATGAGCGTTACATAAAGTCAATTTAACATTTGTCTACAGCTGATCATAGCCCAACATGACTAAATGGGCCTGATACATTAGTGAGCATACTAGGTCAACTTAGGGCCTAAAGTACTTTTAGCTCAATGCATATACAGTTATTTATGTGTGAAAATGTGCATGAATTTAGAAGCGCTCCGGGAAATGCATATACAGAATATTCAATGAATGGTAGAAAAAGAGTACATTTACAACTAGGAGCTCGTGCGCACAAGATGCACTATAGGAGTGATGAAGAGCCACTGGCTGTTCCTGTCTGTGAGAGGCGCCACTCGACAATACCAGCCTACAATAGCAGGTTTGATGCCAGCAATACCCTTCATCATTTTCTCCTTTTTCTTCAACTCAGCTTCAGAAGACCCTCGGCAGATCTCTGAGCCGGTGCAGCAGGATCTGGCAATTGTGATAGATCTTCTAAAGGGAAAAAAAAAAAAAAAAAAGGGGAAGAAAAAAAAGAAAAAAGCTTCTTAGTTCAGCGAATGTGAATAATAAGACAATAATGGAAAATAAGGCTGGTGATGCAGCCTACGCTGTGATTAGCGGAGACGCCCTGTGGCACGTATAATACCCACTATGAGGGATGATCCCACTGTGTCTCACCAGTTGTGGTGGCAATTCTGAACAACAACTGAAATTGAAGTGGTGGGCTGCCCTTTGTCTGTGCCACCTATTTTTTTTTTTATTATTCTTTTTTCAGCAATCAGTTCAAAATGAATGTCTTTTTAAACTGTGTCATTGGTCTAATTTCCAGCAAACAGCAGTTAGATTTGTAAAAAGCCTGTCTTTTGACAATTTGTCTGTGAACCAGCCAAATAACGGCTTGGTTTTGTGCGTCTTCATTAATAAGCACCTCTACCTCATCTGTGAAGTTTCTCCTCTTGGCCCTTTTTTGTCCCACTCCATGTTGTCAGTAACAAGTGTGACACCAGGTCCGTCTGACATGAAGTTATTTTACATAAATGTTTGATTAGGGGTTTTTCTGTAACGAACTGACCGCATGATGTTACCTTGTGATGCAGCAAAAGTTGGGGAAGGTTAATCTTTTTTGCTGAACAACCCTCCGGTTCTTTGCTGAAGTGCCAGAATCCCTGCAGTGCCGACGCATTGGAGTCACTGAAATGAGCGAGTGGGTTGTGTCAAAGCCGTCATTAGCGTTGCATGAGCAAAGGCGTATAACAGGGATGGTGGCAACAAGTTGTGACTTGCCAGCTAGCTAACTAATTAAAATGGTTCTTGGGCTTATGTTTCCTGAGGATGTAGCCATGTGGTGAAGATTTGGAGAGCACTTGCGGATTTCATTTTTGTCATCATCACCAAGCAAAGTGGTGAGTCAGGTTTGATTGCTTTGCTAACGAAGGCTTGGTGAAACTCCGCTTTTTCTGCCTTAAATTTACAGATGCTTCACTTTATCCTAAATGAGGTGGGTGGTTGATGAGCTAAATATGCAGTGCAGACTGTGAGCAGTATGTGTGTTGCTGCGAGTTAATGGAAGACAGAGAGGTATTGATTTCAGAATCATGACTTTGGACTTTCTGTCGAGGTGGGTTGAGCAGGTACTATGCTGAAACGAGTCTCCGGTACAGATTTTATGAGTAACAGTATTACCCAGGTAAAATGTGTCAATATCCATACTCGTGATGAAGGGAAATCCTTCCATATATTCATTTGAGTTTATAAAAATCTTGTTCTGCAAATAGTTCTCTTACTGTAATGATCAAAACCATTGGTCTGAAGCGTAATTCCCAGGCATCTCTGAAAACAGTTTTCTAACAAATAATAAATACTGCAAGTTCTAATCAACCCATATCAATTGAAGGCTTAAATGAACAACTTCTGGTAAACCCAGCCTCCACCCACCCAGCTTAAGCACCACCCATTCAGAGTACAGATTCGGATGGTGTACTTGTTGTGACATACAATGTCCTAATGAGGCTCTAAGATGTCCAAAGTGTCATTAAAAATATCCAGTGGTTTCACACTTTCAAATCTTGAAGCAACGTCCCGAATATTGGTCTCTCGCGTGGCAGCCGACTTGTTCAGCTGTCGCACCACTGATCACTTCCCTCTGACATGAAAGTTAGCTCATACATATACACTGATCAGGCATAACATTATGACCACTGACAGGTGAAGTGAATAACAGTGAATATCTCTTCATCATGGCGCCTGTTAGTGGGTGGGATATATTAGGCAGCAAGTGAACATGTCCTCAAAGTTGATGTGTTAGAAGCAGGAAAAATGAGTAAGCGTAAGGATTTGAGCGAGTTTGACAAGGTCCAGATTGTGATGGCTAGACAACTGGGTCAGAGAATCTCCAAAACTGCAGCTCTTGTGGGGTGTTCCCGGTCTGCAGTGGTCAGTATATATCGAAAGTGGTCCAAGGAAGGAACAGTGGTCAAGCGGCGACAGGGTCATGGGCGGCCGAGGCTCATCGATGCACGTGGGGAGAGAAGGCTGGCCCGTGTAGTCCGATCCAACAGACGAGCTACTGTTGCTCAACAACAAGCGCCTACAATAGGCAGGTGAGTGTCAGAACTGGACCAAGGAGCAATGGAAGAAGATGGCCTGGTCTGATGAATCATGTTTTCTTTTACATCACGTGGATGGCCGGGTGCCTGTGCGTTACTTACTTGGGGAACACTTGGCAAGGCAAGCCGGCGGAGGCAGTGTGATGCTTTGGGCAATGTTCTGCTGGGAAACCTCGGGTCCTGCCATCCATGTGGATGTTACTTTGACACATACCACCTACCTAAGCATTGCTGCAGACCATGTACACCCTGTCATGGAAACGGTATTCCCTGATGCCTGTGGCCTCTCTCAACAAGATGATGCGCCATGCCACAAAGCAAAAATGGTTCAGGAACGGTTTGAGGAGCACAACAACGACTTTGAGGTGTTGACTTGGCCTCCAAATTCCCCGGATCTCAATCCAATCGAGCATCTGTTGGACGTGCTGGACAAACAAGTCCAATCCACGGAGGCCCCACCTTGCAACTTACAGGACTTAAAGGATCTGCTGCTAATATCTTGGTGCCAGATACCACAGCACACCTTCAGGGGTCTAGTGGAGTCCATGCCTCGACGGGTCAGGGCTGTTTTGGCAGCAAAAGGGGGACCAACTTAATATTAGGCAGGTGGTCGTAATGTTATGCCTGATCAGTGTATGACACAACCATAGAAATCTTGACATCATACACATGAAATGTAAATATTCAACACATCCGTAGTTCGCACTGCATACATTTTATCCCCGCGACTTCAGAGAATGTATTAGCATTGGAGGGCTTCTTGTGCTCCAGTCTTGTTAAAATTTGAATGCCATACAGCCACTCGAAAGAGTAAAGGAATCTTCACTTTTAAGGTTTGCTCTGAAATTAACGGTACAAAATTGATCCTATGCATTTGTATGTATCCAAGTCACTGGTGTTTTCCAACCTCATTAATTATTTCGTGAAAATGGATTTGAGGGAGTGCACAGGCACATGGTTAATTCACAGATGCAGTTCATATGCACACACTGTACTGGTAACCTTCACCAGCAGCGGCACAAACAGGATGGTCATTATAATCATGTTTACACGAGAAAATACTGATGATTGTTGAAGTTCATCCTTGACCTTGATAAAAAATAAACTAAAAATGACTAACAATATGTACTCAGCATTAGGGTTGAGTATTGAACTCAGTACTTTTCAGGGTTACAACGAAATTACATTGGTACAACACAATAGTGACTGATTAAATTAACTGCTGCAAAATGTTGGTACTTGGCAGAACATCTTTAGAGTACCACTACAGAGAGAAAGAGAGAGTGAGCTGTCACCCTTGCAACAAGTCACAGTACGTCAGGAAGCACTATGTAGGTGAGCGGGCAACATCTCTCATCTTCGGAAACACTGGGTCCAACATGAAATATGGTAGTACAAATGAGCATACCGCATTAGCCTGAAAGCCAGGTTTCATTCCCGGAGAGTTGAACCCTCCGACATGAATGACGAGGCATCAACATCATTATGTAATTAATTAGTCAGTTGGAGAAGACGTTGTTGGAGATTAAATGGGCTTTTTTCACCTTTCTCTACCTTTTTCCGGCACTCCGCTCACTCCTGGTTGACAACTTTGACACCTTCCCGGTCGATGCTGTGACCCCTTTTGGCCTGGTGTTCGCAGACAGCTGATGTCCTAATGTTCATTTATGCACTTTTTTTTTCCCGAAGTCATTAGCTGATGCAGTGCTCTGTAAAGTAGCTGCCTGTGATTTGATATGCTTCGTTTGGTCTAAACCAGCAATTTGGCTCCATTATGCACTGCCAAACATGTCAAAACATTTCTACAGCTTCATTTACCGCCCTCAAATATACTTTCATTAGGAAGTGGTCAGCGAATGTCCTGCGATTGCCTGCACACTGTACAGTACATGTGTTCTGTGGGCTGTGTGTTTCCAGTTTTAACCACCACACTGTGACTCACAAGCTGCCTCCATCTGCTGTACGTCCATTAAACAAACAGACCATATTAATTGCATAGATTCAACAGCAATAAGACTGCTCTTGAGAACACGCCACATTTGATTTCCTTTGGAGTACACCACCAGCCTGACACACGCATGCATGTATATCCGAGCTGCTGACTCTTCTGATCTACGCTGAGCTTACTAGGGGGCAGGTGAGTCAGTCCGCCTTCCACTGTCTGTATGTACTGTATGTGCATTTCTGTGTCTGTCTCCACTTTCATTTTTTTATGCCCTTTCCCTTCAACCTTCACATGCCCACCTGAGGGAAGAGGCCTTACCACAGGGTGGGGATCAATGAACTGCTGTGTTGTGCTCAGCCAGCGTAGGATCTTATTTAGAAGCCCTCCAGGTGGGTAGGATCAGTGGCGCACAGAGGGAGAGAGGCAAAGCCAGCATCCATTATTTATTTCCTCATTTAACACTGGCAGCAGGTTCCTCACCCACTTTTATTTGCTCAAAGACTAGTGGTGTGCGGGGTTAATTCTCTAAAGGGGTTAATATTGGGAACATAATTGGATTCCTGCACCCCGACAGATGGGAGTTGGAAAAGATAAGGGATGTGTTGTAAACACACTAAGCCCCGTCGCTGATAAAAGATCTATTTGTGCTGCCGGGTCTTTTGCTATAATGTCAGTGCATGCCAGAACAAGGCGGCCTGGTGAAGCGTATTGATCTACCATGACTTCTTCAATTAGAAGAATGAAGAATTAGTCCTTGCCAATAAAACAAAACTTATTGTCTTCACCGCCGGTGCCCCATCCACCTGTCCATCCCTCCTTCCATTGCTCTTCTTCACCGTTTATCTGGCCAAGAACCAGGGGTTGTTCTAATGAGAGCTTAAGAGGAGGCTGCTTTGTGCTGTTAGAGATAAAACTCCCTAGAAGAAAAAAAATAGGACTTCCTGAAGGTAAAATGTGGAACTTAAGTGACACCTTCATCTGTATTTAGGATGGTCCTTTTAATAACTGTATACAGCCTGATAGTACTTAGAGAAGGTATTTCAGGTAAAGCACTTTAAAAAGTAAACTTTTATCCCCTTTATTTTCTGATATTCAATGTGAGAGGGAATCATTTTTCTGGGAAAGAGAAAAGGGTAACATTAACAAATAGATATCACCATGAAAATTCCCCGGGTCATTACTGACATTAAGGCGCTTGCTTTTTGTACCAGAGGTTTTCTGAAATTGTATGCAGGCAAATTATGTTTAATCTAATTAAAATGAGCTGTCCATTAGTTTCCAGAAGAGAAATCCAACATTGGATAAACAATGGATTGGCCTTCTCTCTTTATCATTACATAAATCAGAATACTGTCAACAGCCATGAAGAAAATCTTTTTTTTGCCATGTTTTTAGGAATAAAATGTTGTATAAATCAGTCTATTAAGTACATATGAACAACCTCCTATGTAGAAACCTTCAGAATATTAGTAGGAATAAAACGTGTACAGTAATGTACATTAAGTGCAACTGAAGTGGAGACTTCTGTATAAGGGTCTGAGATTTTCTTGACATTTAAATAGCTGAAACTTCCTCTTTGCTTATCCATTTTTAAAAATAATTGTTGTATTGCAAATTTCACGTTCAAATTATGCAAAGAAGACTCACCAACTGAATATATACTCTTTACAAAAGTCTGAGAGGAGAAATGTTATGGAAGCAAAATGGCTCAAAAAGTGCGTCAAAAATGGTGTTTTCACCTTAAATTACACTGAATGGCGATGTGTCATTTTACTCTCTCATTATAGGAAACCCATGTGAGGTAATGGACTCACTGAGCAGCTGATCAAAACGTAAATGCGGCATGATTACAGCAGACACTAGCATCACATTAACTACATTAGCCTTGCAAATACGGCTGATTAGCTGTAGAACGGATACAAAGTGCATGAATTCAGAATCCAACGTGGAGAAAAAAGCACCAAACCCAAACGCCTCCGATATTAAAAAAAAGATCGCTAAAAGTAGACGCTGAATTGTACATCATTAAAAATGTAAATTTTAAGGGGTGATTGCTTTTGTAGCAATAGCACACCTGCGCTATTTATCAAGCTCAGCCACTGGAGACGACGCACGGCTCCTGAATCACCGTTTTACAGCTTAAATAGCCGCCTCTATAAAGGGGAACTCCTCTTACATGAAGTTTTTACACCGCCTACAGGGCCGGCGCTCAGCAGCTCCCATCGCTGGGATCCTACGACTAAAAAAAATGCTAAATGATCTGTTATTAAAAGACTTTGCCCATGATAATCACCGGCGCTGCCCCGAATGGTTGAGCAGTTGCCGTTAAACTTTTAAGCTCTAATTAAAAAATAGAAAAGACGACGAAGAAGAAGAAATGCGCTCAGCCGCGGCCGCGCCCCCAGGGATGAAATCTGTCTTCTATTCTGTTGTAAATTGAGCACACCTAGCAAGCTCACTGCGGAATAATCAGGAATTAGGGGATAAATGCAGCCACTGTGAAGAGTAATGCGAGCCTGCATTGCTCCTGCACCCCGAGTTTATAAAGCTCCCTCTCACCCCTCGAGGTTGCGGCCATGCTTCTCTGTTTGAATGCGGGATTTAAAAAAAGTCTCTGGAGAAGCACAGTGGGTGAATAAGAAGTGTTTTCATGTCATGCTATAAGCCTCCACTCAAGATATTTTCTACCCTTTTAGATTCCTTTTTTTTTTTTCTCATCTCTGAATGCACGCGAATTGCGCTTTGAAATGGCACAGAAGCAGTGTGAAGTTCTGATTGCCGCGTAATAAACGAGAGAGGGGGGAGACACTCGCGGTGCCTCGCGCTCTGACAAGTAATTAAGGGCGACTGTGCCGCGGCAGACACCGAATGGTGGCCAAACATTACAAATAAACAAACTCGAGCACATTTTTTTTTTAAACAACTCCCATATTTGCGGCAGCGGCTGCTCGCTTCTTTCTGTTTATGAATAACAGTTTTGGCGTTTGTTTTTCAGCGGGTAAATGATGCGCCGCGATAAACAGCATACTGTACCCATTGTCATTCTTGCCACAGTGGATATCAGCGCTATTTACAGCCTTTATATTCAATCTGTGGCGTTCCTAGGCTCTGGTGCGAAGGTGAGGGGCGCTGGCGAGGCCACGGCCCCCTCATCGCCCTCGCGCGTCCTTCAGCAGATGGAGTTAACCCCCCGCGCTGACGACAGCCATCACGGCAGCTCTTGGACGGCCTCGCTGAAAATTGAGTGTCAGGTATTTATTTGAGCGGATTAAGCAGTGGCCCCAAAGATTGTTCGGGTTATTTCTTTAATCCCCCCGCAATTCTGCCTCAGTGTAACTGTCCTTCACCGCCATGTAAACACGACCGAGAGCTGTTTGTTGCTTTTAGAAAAAAAAAAAAAAACGCAGCCACGATAACAAAAAAAGTGTGTGGTCCAGACATTTTGGCAGACGACTCGCTATTATGAGTTTTCACATTATTATCGCAAAAGGTTTCATTATACAGACACACTTTTTTTTTTTCCTGTTGTTGTGCAGTGTGCTATTTGTGAAATGGAAAAACACCTTATAATGCGCCCTCGTACGTGCGTGTGGGCCAGGATCGTATGGTCTGGTTATCAGACACTGGTTAGGAGTGTTTTACCAAATCAGCATTTCGCTGATGCACAAACCCAAATGCACGGGCGCTTCACACACACTGCTGATTCAGATCCAACCCTATTCCAGCCATAGAAGTTCCTCTGATACCTGTCCTGGGTGAGCATCCATAAATCGGTTTATAAATCTCATTTAAAAAAAAAAAAGACCTTCCTCTTGCCTCAGACTATTTCTCCTGCGCATAAACGCAATCCAGCTGATTGTTGTTGACCGTCCACCGTTATGTTACAAACAGGAAGCGCTTAAAGGCAATGCGGCATGCTGATTTCGAAAAATAAAACAAATCATAAAGCATGATGGGAGCTTTATTACCAAACATAATACTCCCATATAGAATAAAAAAAAGGAAAAACATAAAAAAAAAGCTTTTGGATGATCTGATTTGATTTCTTTTCCCACCGTAAGTACAGATCCCATCAGCATGACTCGATTTAAGCAACACTGACACTCTATTCTATTCATTCATATACAGATAGATGCTATTATTAATGCTATTATTACTGTTCTTTCAGCATTGGACATCACGTCAAAACTGAGCAGCGCCGGCCCAGGATTCACAGGGTCAATCGCCGTCATTGTTGTCGTCCACCTGCTCTCCACTGCTGCTGACCAGTTTCAGCTGAATCCTGCAGCCGCCTGTCGTGCAGGCATCACATCATAAATTCTGAATATCAACACTGCTAGCTGCACTCTCAGAAACAAGAATAACTCCCGGCGTCGACACAAATCAGAATGTTGTGGTCCGCGCTGGAATAATTCTGTGTTCTCTTTAACTACGTGACGGTGCAGCACGCTGTGTGCGGCCAATGTGCTGTTTTAATTCCACTTATTCCCTTGGCAAATTACCAAAACCGCAGGAAGGACGGCGCTTACATACATGAGGCTGTTCTCGCCGCGGAGGCTGGCGGAACATCGGTGCTGTTTCATAACGTGAAACTTGTCAGACGGACACAGCATGTGGGCGTGACCTCATTAATCCTCACGAAATGTATATTTTCTTCACATCGAGGAGAGAAGAAGTGTTATTTAAATCAGCAGCTCACAGTGTGCTTTGTCTCCGTGGGATCGAATGACGTTTCACACCGCGTCACGGCGATCCCTTCCGCAAAGTCCGCTGGCAAAGTTTCAGGCGGCGAGGTTCGTTCTGGCACCGTGTGAAAATCAAACACCGGCCTCGGAACTCGCTGGAGCTCTGTCATCCATCACTCCGAACATCAAGTCGAGCATTAATGCTCGAGGTCTGCAATCTATCACTGTGAACATTAAGGCAATCATTCATATTTGTGGAAGTTACAGTAATTGACTGGATGTTCTGCACTGTACAAACACGGCCGGAGACGTTTCTTTTTGTGTCCCGGCTCCATCCTGGCTCGATATATCTCTAAACGTCTCTCCAGAACATCCCCATTATATTATTTATTATTACTCATTTTATGTCTGCATAAACAGGGCTGAAAATGTACTGGGATCTTCTAAAAAATATGGTTTTGTTGCCACAAACACGACTAAAGATGTTGTGACATCTCATAAATTAAATACATAGATAAATAGAAATAAAACATTTTGTCTCCTAAAAACAAATCTGATAATTCCCTGACATCTGTTTTTTTTTGCCACAAACAGAGCAGGAAAATGTCCTGACATCTTGTCAAAAATATCCAAAGGTTTCACACTTCCAAATGCTGAAACTGCACCGCACTCGTCGGAACAGCATTACCGATTCCTGCATGCACTCTCAGAAATAGGGGTACAGTACGAGTCCTTTTTTGTACCCCTAGGTACAATCTACACTAATGTACCCCCTAGGGCTCATTATTGGACCTTAAGGTAACTATTTGTACCCTTTTGAGGGCCCAAAAGGTACATATATGTACCCCAGTGGTAAAAGGTACATATATGTACCTTTTCTTCTACATGCTGGGGTACAATTGTATTAGGCTCTACAAATGGCAGTAGCCTAAATATTAATATGTTTAAATAATTATTTAGTCTTTCTTCAGTAGTAGTTATACTTTTTAAATGTGAAGGTTTCACTGTTTCCTTAAGTATTCAATGAAGATTTTAACTTCTAAGCCATTTTTGAGTAGCCTTGAAATATATATTTTATATTATATATATATTATATATATATTTTTTAGCAGATTTGCAGGTATGAAAAATTACTAATCATCCAGTCAATATTGTATGTTATGATATTCACAAACGGCCAACCATGGATGCACAGTAAAATCAGCTACCTACAGCCTGGCAGACAAAGAGCCCGTCCACACCGCAGTATACAGTATGCAAGTTTCCCAGAATGCATTTCGCGGCAACCGGCAGCGGTAGAGCTGCTAAAAGCTGTTTTAATTCTCGCTTTAGCGCTGTTAATACATCACTTTCTTAAGTTTTAATATGTTTTTATGCGAGAAAGTACCTATTTAGATCCTTGGTGATACGTGATGCGCCTCTGCCAATAACTGTCACTAGGCAAGTAAACCACTATTGACTCCACCATGCCTCGTCTATACCAAGTTCCAAGTATTTGACACTTGTTCTGTGAATAACAGGTTATATATCATGCTTTGACATAGTATTTAAAGATGTACAAAACTGACATGTGAAGATCTTCTGTCACAAGTGTTATTTTCATGTATGCAGTTTTAAGGTTGGTGGAGAGATTCTGACAATTTGACATTGTTTAAAGTTAAATGAAATTGAAATGTGAAAATAAAACATACATTCTGGGTACAAGGGTACAAAATTGCCACCAGAGGTACAAGATTGGTCTTTATAAGGTACAAACCACAAGGGTACAAATAAGTACCCAGTGTCAAGGGTATAAAATTGTACCTTCAGAGGGTACTGCCCCAGTGACAAGCCATTGTACCCCTAAAGGTACAATTCTGTACCTTATTTTCTGAGAGTGTGGAACAGTAGAAGATGTACACCTCCGAAGAAACCCGCTGTTCTATTGCATGAATTTGAAAATGACTGGTAAAAAGAACAAAGTAGTTCAGGAAGCTTCTCCAGATACATGTGCGCTTTACGACTGTTAATGAAACAATAGATTCTTACTTGTGTGCATATCACAGAAGGCCTATCTGATCTGATGGAGTGATGTCCACATGCAGTAAGTCTCCTGCATTGTTTACCTGGTCCTTTAGGAAACATTTGCCAAAGTATGCTTAGCAGAATTCAGTCAGGTGAATTCCTGATGCTGAGCATCTTTTTAAACATGAGTTTGTACTGACTTGGAAGTAGTGATGTATTCCTGATTCTATTATAGCTACACACACATACAGTTGGTCATATAGAAAGCTCACACACATGCATATCATGCATTCCTAATTTCCTTTGCTGTGTTTTGGTGAAATACTGTCCTCTGCCCCGCACACATAAGCAGCTATTCTTAAAATTCTCACCAACATAGTTTGAAGTGATCATGGAGATGTAATGCTCATTATCCACACACTCATCTCCGTAGGACTGACCCGGTGTCATCGCCGACAGATCTATGACTCATCAGGCAACACGTCCCCCCGCTGGCTAAAGTCGCGGCGTGGCGAGGACACCCACGCAGACCTCCTCGGCAGACGAGCGTCTCTCAGCTTGCCTTGAATAAGCGGAGTAGCATATGTACCACAACCGCAACAGGAGCCCACCACACTTCACATTTCACAAACCTGGCTGCAGCGACCAACCTCCATCCAGTCCCTCCCAGAAGGAAACAGCTAGTAAATACCGTCTGACTTTCAGCACCGTGACGGCTCGTTTTCGGAATACCAAGCCAGTCGCCAGAATACATGTTGGCAGTGTACGTTTCTGCAGATGGATGCGACAACGGTATTTAAAGACATTACAACTTTACATTTCTTGCGGCTCAATTTATATTTATGCTGCGGTTATGTTTAGGCACATAAAACAGTCGGTTAAGGTTAGGAAAAGATCACGTTTTGGCGCAAAGTACCCGGATTTGTTTAAAGTGATAGTTCGGAATTTTGGACATAAGGCCTATTTTCCAACTCAACCGGTGTGTTGGAGATGTCTGGAGACATTTTCAAGACATTTCATTCAGTTCTCCTAGTTGCCGAGTTCGCTGTGCTATGGCTAGCGCAAGTCAATGGATCTAGTTAGCATGGCATCAAAAACACTCATTCCGACTCCACAGTGCACCCGAGGCAAATCAGTTAATGCCATGCTAACTAGATCCATTGATTTGCGCTAGCTATAGCACAGCGAACTCGGCAACTAGGAAAACTAAATGAAATGTCTTGAAAACGTCTCCAGAAATCTCAAACACACCGGTTGAGTTGGAAAATAGGCCTTATGTCCAAAATTCCGAACTATCCCTTTAAAACACTGTTTTTTTTTTTTAATAATCGGGAATGGATTAAGAAGATCTTCAGCAAAAAACGTTCTTTGTTTTCTTACAGACATCAAAAAAACACACAGTTTCATTGCCACAAACAGTGCTGAAGATTTCATGCCATCTTGCCAAAAATATTCCAGTTCTGTCGCTGCGGACACAGCTGGAAATGTCCTGACGTCTTGTCAAAAATATCACAATTGTCTTGCCATAAACACAGCTGGAAAATGTCCTGACCTCTGGCGGGGTTAGGGTAGGGTTAGGTAAAAAAAAATCCAATGGTTTCACCCTTACAAATGTTGAAATGCAGACTTGAAAAGCAGCGACTGTCTTCGCAGCCTTAGCAGCCAGGGACGGCAACACTCCTGTGCCCTCCACCTCCCGTGTTACCTCATATAGAATACATGCGATGTGAACGTGATATGACATCTATTTCACAGAAGTCAGTATGGTGAACACGACAGGTACGAATTCAAACGTATCCCACACATAAACTGCCGACATTTCATTCAGACGACCGGGCTGCAAAATACCAATCTTACAAACAACACATCCGCCCTGATTGTTTCAGGAATGCAATGCGTAAAAGTAAAACATTAGACAGCTCATGAATGTAAGCGAGCCAGCTTGTTTTTCTATGTTGCTGCTGCTCTTTGAAACGCATTCGCATGCAGCCGAAGCCCCTCGCTCGGTCTTTGGGGCAAGACGAATAACTCAGAACTGTATTCACTTTCACTCCCACATTGCGCATTAACAAGAAGGATGGCAGCTGATGCATTTGAAAAGAAACGTAATTGAGACTGGGTGCAGTGGACACTCAGATATTAATTTCTCAGAGGGCAGGGCCTGCTGCGGGGCATCAGATAAAATGTAATTAGGCCCACATTTCATTTGAGAGCTTCTGCACTGCAAACACAGACCTGAGGTGAAATCAGGTCGCTGCCTTGATGATAAGTAATATTGGATGCCAAACGATGTATCAATCATACCCGTAGGCTACTTAGCTGGAGTTTATCATTCTTATTCCCCGCTGTAGAATGTATACAGTGAGAAGAAAATATTCTGACAACATACTGCAGGGGCATGATTCTTTTCTTTTACCACTTTTTAAAGCATTTACTATCATGATAAATGAAGCACAGCGATTCACCGTCATTCTCTGCTCAGGTCTGATGGTTTGAAAACAAGTGGAACAAAAAGATACGGAGGCGGCTGTGGTGACGGAGACAAATTATGGTCTGAAGTTAACCAAACAAATATTAGAGGTTTACTTACTTGCTTGTTCGGGAGCTTTGGACTGTATCACATGACCGTCAACAGCAGATGCTGAAGTTTGCTCCATTGTCGTGAAATTGTAGATTTTTAAACTTTCCGTGATTCTGGACACCTCTCTAGGACTCTTTGTCCTCGAGACGGCTTAAAGGTTGGGCCACTTACTCACTGTCAAGTCCTTCAGATTAAATGACAATATTTTTTAAGTTTTCCGATCTGACAACCCAACCCAACCCAACCCTTATCCAAGCCTTTCAAAACTATTACAAATCACTGTTAAATGATGTCACTGTGGTTAAGGTTCAACCAGTTCTTCCAAGAAAAGATCATAATTTGAGTTAAAACAATACTGCAAAAACTGTTCAGATATAGACTTTGGTATGGTTAGGGGACCTGCGTTGTAATGGCTATAACCATTTGATTTTGCGGAGCGATTCTTAAGAGGACAGTCATTATTATTATTATAAAGCCATCATCGTCAGCAGATGGCATATGCTCAATTGTTAAGTTCTCAGAATAACAAGACGTTTAAATGTCTAAAGCTTTGTCACAACTGAACGAAGTCCATCTGCGGATAAAGACCATTTAATAATGTTAAAAGCAAATTAAATGACAATATTTTTAAGTTTTCTGATCAGACAACCCAACCCAACCCAACCCTTATCCAAGCCTTTCAAAACTATTACAGGTCACTGTTAAATGATGTCACTGTGGTTAAGGTTTATTTTGGTTTAGGCGGTAAAACAACCAGATCTTCCAAGAAAAGATCATAATTTGAGTTAAAACAATACTGCAAAAATTGTTCAAATTAAAACTTTGGTATGGTTAGAGGACCTTCGTTGTAATGGCCATAACCATTTGATTTTGCGGAGAGATTCTTAAGAGGACAGTCATTATTATTATTATAAAGCCATCATCGTCAGCAGATGGCATATGCTCAATTGTTAAGTTCTCAGAATAACAAGACGTTTAAATGTCTAAAGCTTTGTCACAACTGAACGAACTCCATCTGTGGATAAAGACCATTTAATAATGTTAAAAGCAGGAAATCACCGGGACAGAGTGGCTGAGCCACACGCCATGTAGCACTAAACATCTGCTGTTTTGAAAATGGCCAGGGACCATGCTGCATGTCATCCGCCACTTTCTTTACCCCCCACATTTCCTGTCTGCCTCTCTATAATATCCTATCAAACAAAGGCAATATGCTCATGAAATAATCATTCAGTCAGAAGCTCTGGAACACGCGAGTGAATGAACCTCGAGTTGACCCTGTTTTGTCAACGTCTGTTTCCACGATCAAGAATGAACTGTTCTCGAGTGGATCATGTTCGGTGCCACAAAACATCTGTGTCAAACCCACATTTTCTGAATCCATTTGCAGAATATCATTTTGGATATAGAATAATAGAAACAAATATGGAACCTTTACGTTCAGAAGTTCATCAAGTATTTTTATGTCTGATTCAATCAACATTTATTTTTAGACCAGAGACATGCAGGCAGAGTTCTGCGTCTTTCATTGGTTATTCTTTATCGTGGGATCTACCAATAGGTCCTGGACGTACAGGTATGCAAACATATTCTATTGAAGACATCCACTGAAGTGGCTACCCAAGCTCTGCTCTGCTGCCAGATACTTACCTGCACCACCTGGCCTGCATGTGTGAAGCCCTCTGTGCTTCAGAGACTTCATAGTCTAAGCCAAAGTCAATTACTTTTGCCCTCAAAGGCTGCTGTAAATGGTCCACAATCATTATTCTCAGGTTTCGGATCTGCATGCACAATCCATTTGCTCCTCAGAAACCACAGAGGCTTACCTTCAGCCGAAATCCTGGATAGCAGTATTATGAGAAGGTCAACTACACTGAAGCAGTTAACATTTTTGAATGTCTTACCAGGGGCATGGCACGGCTTTGGATTCACCTCAGGGCGAGTTACTCACTCTCAGATAAAACAGAAATAAAAAACACCATTCAGTACAATGCACTACATTACAGCGTGATACGACAGCAGATGTGGAGGGGCTATTGATATTATTTCGACCGGTTTTAATAGCTGTGAAAGAATAAAGAGTCGGGGCCAGTGACACAGCTCAGAACGTTCCCAGTGCTGCTGTGAAGCGTTCTGCAGCTGAAATGATTATTCACATCTACAAATGTGTCTGTTTGACGGCGTAAACATCGTCAGATACGCCTGTTGAATCTCAGCACGTTAGAGCAGAGAGGTCACAGTGATTAATTAATATTGATTGATAATTAATATTCAAGGATTAGTGTTGACATTTTGCTCCCCTCAGTGTGCAGCAGCAAAAAAAGCAACTGTGATGTGGATATGAATTAATTTCACAATTAACCATTTTGCCTTTAATATGATATTATGTAGGTTAAATAACTATACAACAGAGTTCTATTTGTGTGTATTATACAATGTATGGATACAGCATTTATATGTATTCATTCATACATTACATCATCATACATTGTTTTTTTTGCTCATCTAAGTGCATAATAATAATAATAATAATAATAAACACTTACCCAAAATACTTACATTACATTAATGAAAAAATACATGTACAATGTTAAAAAACTGTTTTGTAGTTTTTCCAACAAAAAATACCAAAATATGAAAAATAACGTAGAAAGAAATGTAGTGATTTGACCCAAATTGTATCTAATTTTAAAAATGTAACTGCAGTAAACTTGTATCTAACAGTTTCATGTGTTAGATAAGTAAATGTTTTTTTAAAAAAATACATAAAAAATATACATTTTCTGTAAAAAAAAATTGGAAATTATATGACAACTCACAGCAAAGTCCAAACTGTCCTTTGCTTTGCAACAGCAATACATTTGCACACTTATTGTTATATATATATTCTTTATGAGGTTTCCAAAGTAAGTTTGTTGTCTGTGATGACACCCAAAGTTTTTCTTCAAACACTCTGTCAAAGTGAACATCACCCACCAGCCTCATCATTCTTTCTTAGCGTTCTGAAAGACATACATTTCATTTTACTCCAGTTTCCAGGATGAATTATTGTCATCAAACCACCTCTTAGGTTTGATTATTTAAATAGTATACTGTCTGCAATTGTCTTTAATTCTTGCCCAGAAATCAAATACATCCCTTTTATAATGCCGTACTTTTATTTACTTTCTAAATCTTCCTGCAAAAGGCAGCTCTCTCTGCTTTGTTTCTGCTGGGTGAAGCCACCAGGCGCTTCCTTCCCCCAGTGCGCAGGGTAATGACATTTATCATAAACAGCTGCCTGTGTGCACCCCGTCTGAACGAGTGTCAGAGAGCTCGCCTCTGTGCTCCCCGAATAACACACGGTAAGTCATATTTACAGCTTCTGACAAAATAGGCAAATCACTGCTTAATCCCAAAGTCATACGTACAGTATTGGATGTAATCTATCTCACATTTACGTTATAGCTTACATTGCACTCGCAGATTCACAGGCATTTTGTAAAGCGGGCAGATGCATTAATCTAAAACGCCACGACCAACCTCCCCCGTTCGCTCTCTGCACACAAAACAATCTACAATCTGTTTCCCCCGTGGTGGCTCCTCCTGACTTATGCAGAACTCAAATCTTGCCAGAGTAATTTATTACTTCCCTTCGCGCCGGGGCGAGTCTCCATTCTGCAGTATAAAGAGCCGGCAGCGGGCTTGAAATGCTCACACATCATTATGCGGTGCGGAGATAGTGGAACCTGGCTGACAAGTCCCGAACATCAGCTCTACATGCAGGGCTTTGTCCGCGTGGGTCTGAGCTAATTCGGGAGGAATCCTAGCAGCTCTTCAACGGTGTGAACACTCTGACCCTTGTTGGGTCACCGGACACACACACGCTGAGTAATTCCAAAAGACTGGAATGTCATCACCTGCCTTTTACGGTGAGTAACAGGAACCCAGTGAATCATGCTCAGGTGTGATCGTCTTTACTGCGCCCGCGGATGTAATAAAAAACGCACTGCAAGTTGGGAACTGGCAGATATATATGTCCCGGTGAGTCATAAACAAAACCCTGAATTTTAAATGGGAATACATTTGCACATATTTCCCAAAGCTTATTTGCATATCATTGAATCCATAGGATAAACCCGGCTCCCTTATTTCGCCCGTGTGCTGGTACGATTTATCTGTGATGAGCTAATTGTCTGGCCCCATCAGAAAGAGAAAAAAAAGGGTTTTTCCCATGATGCAGCTTGGATTCAGGCACCGAGGCACCCTCACGGCCTCAACTGGGCAATTTTGGGTTGCGTGGTCCACATCGACTACCTCTGATTGGCCTGCAGGACACTAATGGCCAAAGTTTGAATTCGCATCATTTCCAAATCAATTGTTGTGGCCTCTTTGCTCAAGCTTCGGGGACAAACAATCGATGTAACTGAGGAAATAAAACGCGGGGGTTATTACATCCCTGCGAGTGACAACAGGCAGTTCAGGTCGGGACAAAGTGAACAACGGGTAATACATACAAATGTGTCCGCGGGGCCATCAAAAATGCAATGTCTATGAAAAATTTAGTATTTAATCACAACGGATAGAGTCAGAACAATTCCAAAGATGAAACAATAAATATAAATGTGTCTCTCTAGTCTCAGGATCTTGGTATCAAAAGGCTTAACGCATATTAAACTGATTCCCGCAGGGTCTGTGAGCCTTTTTATGTTTTATACTGCACACAGTTGTCATGGCATGTACCGCGGCCAATTACTGCAGTTTTCCAAATAAAGGATAAATCAATTCAGAGAAACTTTTACCAGCCCAATAACCAAAATAAACCATGGATATGTTGAAACGTTCCATTTTTTTTAGTTTCGGTGTTGTATTATATGTTGTGACAAAGCTGTGTCTGATCTTGTTGGGTAAATACCTGTTCTTGTCTGTATTTCTATCTATTTTGAAAACACTGACAGATGACAATAACTACTAACTTATATAACTTTGGTTTTGAACGTGCCTACGTAATGTAACCAACTTAAGTCATGTTATATATGCGACGTAAGTACTACGTTAGCAAGCCTGTGAATATTCTCATTCATCCAGGTCATAGTTATCTCAAGGAAATTGAATCGAACGCAACTGGATTTGGTTTTTGTCTTTGAAGACGTTTCACATCTCATCCAAGAGGCTTCATCAGTTCCTGCTCGCTTGACTAGGCTGGGACTAGTCCGACTACGTTAGTAAGTTAAAGTAACTTGATGGTGACTTTTGGTTTCACGGTGGACATAAACAGCGGTCCACTGGGTGAAAGTCCTGTGCTTGCTTGACTCGACCAGTCCACCCCAACCCACTCCTTCCACGAACTTGTCCTCTTTAACCCTTGGATGCATGACCTACCAATACCTACACTCTTCCATGAGTGGGGTCAAAAATGACCCCAATTAGAATCAATGCGTTTTTGCAGTAAACTTAAGAAATTCCTTAAATTTTGGTTAAAGATGATGATTTTCATTATATTTTGGTCAACAAAAGTAATCCTAGCTGGCCTCCTAGCAGCCATGATACTTTAGATGAGAAAACATAAAAAGGACAATGTTTGAATGACACACAAAACTAAATCAGTATGTAGCTATGTAAGTAAATGTCAATGCATTTATATGTAGGTAAATTGCATGCATGCGCGCGTGTGTCCACACACACTCGCTCTCTCTCTCTCACACACACACACACACACTCACACTCACACACACACACACACCCTCACACACACACACACACACACACCATTGTATAATCAATAATCGTATGGTAGGCTACCTAACGGGTTAGCTTTTATTACAAGGACGTTATAAATATAGTCTCACTCTCTACACAACAAATGCAGCAATGGTAGCTACCTTACTAAACTAGCTAACATTAAAGTACTAACATTACTTTATAGTAATACACTAGTGTTAGCTAACACTGTTAGTAACACGAGTGTGCAGTGATGTTAAACTAGCTAACATTACAGTACTAACATTACTTTATAGTAATACACTAGTGTTAGCTAACACTGTTAGTAACACGAGTGTGCAGTGATGTTAAACTAGCTAACATTACAGTACTAGCATTACTTTATAGTAATACACTAGTGTTAGCTAACACTGTTAGTAACACTAGTGTGCAGTAATGTTAAACTAGCTAACAATACAGAACTAAAATTACTTTATAGTAATACACTAGTGTAGCTAACACTGTTAGTAACACTAGTGTGCAGTAATGTTAAACTAGCTAACAATACAGTACTAACATTACTTTGTAGTTAGCTAACTAGTGCCTACTAGTTAGCTAACACCAGTAAGCTAACAACAAAGTAGGCTTATTTGATGACAACTAGCATTATACTCTATCACAGAAAAGTCATGGATGTGGAAAATAAGTTCATAAATGAAGATATGACCTCCTTGGTGATGAGACTGCTGACATATGTGTAAGTGGGATGCCTACTGACAGTCAGAGTTGATGAGATTCCATAAGAAATGCCTGGGGTCATTTTTGACCCCACTTATGGAAGAGTGGGGTAGTGATACAAAAACTGCGATTTCTTTAAATTAATGATTTTTTTTAAAAAAATGCAAATGGCCTCATGTCACAAACATGTTTTATGAGGAATACCTGGAATATGAAAATATACAAACTTTTAATTTAAAAGATTTTGAAGAATAACAACCTCTGGGGTCATTTTTGACCCCACTTATGCATCTAAGGGTTAAACAACTTCTTTCTACCTTTGCTTCCTCCTTTGCTGCCATATTAATTACTATGGACACTAGAGGTCGCCGCCTCACAAGAAACGTGAATATGAGTCATAATAAGCTACTTTCCTGTCGGAGATCTCCAGACTTCTCGTCAAAAATATCCGTTTTCTGTCGCAACAAACATGGCTGCAAATTGTCCCGAGATCACCTTAGAAATATCCCCTCTAGTTTCACTTAGACCTATTGAAACGTAGTCTTGAACTGCAGTCACCGGCTCGCCAGCCTTCTTGCATTCAACTCCAGCACCTGACCCCCACCTCTGGATATGACATTCAAGTCATAAACATGTAATGCGAACATGATCTGGTTCGCCAACGTTTTATCCCATCGATTGGGTTTCTTTTTACGAGCAGAAGTCAAAGTCATAAATATGGCCGGCGAGGACCCTGTTACCATACATCAGGTAGCCTCCCGCCAGGCAGCGTGTAGATTTTCAACGTGACCAAAACTGAATCGTCTCCAATCCCGCTAACACCTAAAACTAACATTTTGATCAAATGGAACGTGCGGGCTGCAGCACACGGCGTGGCATGGAGCCCAAAGGTTATTTTATGGATTCGCTTCAGGCTTTTGTTGCTGCGAGCCGGTGTCACGCTGCACGTGGAGCCACCTGGATTAAAAAGGTCATTCTCTCTCATAGCAATTTCACAATTCACTGCTGAGAGACAAGAGAGACCTGGAGGTTTTAACTGCAGGTGTTTCAGACGCCGCGAGGATCAGAAAGATGAGACAGCTTTCTTTCTTGTTATTATCATTCCTGATGATCGATTCCGGCGACAGGAGCAGATAAATGCAGAAAGAGAAACAACAGTGGAATACCACCGCGTCGTCCAGCTTTTTAATAATAGCTACAAAGAAATATGGATTCTCTCGGCTGAATTATTATTGGTAATATCAGGCGCGGAGGATCTGGAGAATGAGGAGTAATGATAACAATGGAGGAGTGGGGGGGAAACGAGGGGAAATGCCTCCTGCACACTCTTTTTAATGGAGTTTACTCATGTTACATTTCTTCTTGCACAATAAGCAATTTTTACTCAGTCGATAAATGCCGCTGCAAAATTGTTTACTTCCCTCGCAGGTAAATCATTTCAAAATTGGTTTGATATTAAGGCATATATCCCTGTGAGCATGTACACTTTTTGGATGTGGGTGATTACAAAGCATACTGCTGCAACCTTTCTGGACTTCATCAGGACCCCTGTACTCTTTCTAATTAGCTCTTTTTCCCTCCAGGACAGGAGGTAATGGCCAGGTGTGAATGAAATTCAGCGGTGGATTTTTTTGCCCCGAGTTTGTTTCGGATTGTGTATGTGCTAGGCGAACAAGACCAGTTCATTTGTAAAGCTTGGGAGACAAGTGGGAGTAAGTCGTGTTATTAAAGCTCATTCCTTTTTCTGCCCTTGGTACGGTCCCATTGGCTTCCTATAGCTTCAAAATCTAGGTGTGCACCTATTGCATATTAAGTGCTAAGCCTGTGAATATTCTCATTCATCCAGGTCATAGTTATCTCAAGGAAATTGAATCGAATGCAACTGGATTTGGTTTTTGTCTTGAAGACGTTTTGCCTCTTGGATGAGAGGTGAAACATCTTCAAGACAAAAACCAAATCCAGTTGCATTCGATTCAATTTCCTTGAGATTAAGTGCTAATTCTTGTTTTTGCACGACACTAATTGCAAATAAAACACGCTCAGATATGTAACTGCACAAACTATGTTTGCTTTGTTTCTGATTACAGCTGTTGTTGGACTCTAGTGTCCACAATGCATCGCACCATTCAGGAGCTTGTCACAGCTGGACAACAACACGGCTAATTGTGAACAGTGATGAGACAGCTCCGGGAACATCTGAGGAAACAACATATTAAATCTTTGGGAAACCGTTTCTGCGGGTCAGGTCCTCATCTGCTCAGTGATTACATTTTAACTTGATTCCAAACTCATTTCTTTCCCACACTTTACTGTCTGGCTCCTTCTGTGCAGCTGCTAAAATATTACCACCGTATGAACTCAGTGTCATGGTGACCCTGCTCATTCTCTCCCTCCTTCCTCTCCAGCCTTGGACACAAACACACTCAGACAGCCTCGGGCCGTCTTCACATGATCACCGGCAGAATCACTTTGCACCGGCATGAAGTGCTGGTTTCCTGCAGCGAGAGTGATAGTGCTCGACCTTACTGCAGCGTTGCCTTGAATGTTGCATACGGCTCTGATTTGACTTGATTTGATTTGATGTCGTATAGTTCTGACTGTAACCCTGCTCAGATCACAGTACAACTGAGCAAGAAACTTAAAAATGTTTTTAGTTACCATGTCGATGAGCAGCTTTGACTTGCTGAGAAAATAGCACTATTTACTTTTTTATCCCCTGTGTTGCATCATGGCTCAAAACTAAATGAGGTAGGGTGAGTTCAAGTTGCAAAAGCCCGCGAAGAGGGTCGGCCTTTTCCTGGAATTGTGTGCCCTTCCTTACCTGCCCACTCGTCACGCTTCCTGACTTCTCTGTAGATCATCTAATTTGGTCAGTGGCTACAATCATCTGCCTGACTAGATGCATCTCATCAGTAATTAATACAAACATTTAGCGCTAGCTGCTGACAGACGCACCAGACCTTTGTTTAATGGCCCCCACACACCGCCCAAGGCTGACTTCCTTATCCGACCACTCCGTTGGATCCGTTCGGTAGAAAAGTTGCATTGAAACACACCGCCCCGGCTACACAGTAGCGTGTACGTTCTGCGCCTGCGTGAAATGCAATAAGTCTCCTAAACATCGGGTGGCGCTAGTCTCGTGCCAGTCACCCAAAACATAAAAACAGGAAATGACGGAATGGAGTGCGGACCGTAGCTTATCAAAACAAAGCACACACAGTGTTAGCTCGGCATTACTTGCGTGATGTCGTATTACGGTGGTCTCTCTTCCACCAGGGCAGCCAGCTGCTCCTCAAAGTCCTCGGTCCACACAGCCATGGCTTTCAAAAATACGTTGGTTTATCCCCAAAATAACGGCGAAGTGTTGTTTGTAACTCTGTGCCGTCTCTGTTTATGTGGTTTGTTTACCATCGTCACTTCCGCCGCCCCTCCCACACGCCGCGCTGATTCGCTGGCACACCGCCAATCAGAATGGTCACTGAACAGCTAGCTCACAACCAATCAGAGTATCCGACGGAGTCCAACCTCAGACGGCCGACTTCACATGTTCAGTCGGATCAGACGCCGTCCTCGCGCTTCCACCCGGCTCCGACAAAGCTGAACACACCGAACAGAAAAGCTCCCTAACTCGTCCGACTCTCTCCAAACGCTTCAGACGTCCGACGTCTGAGCCGGTGGGTGCCGGCCTTAAAAAAGCCAACTTTGACTTTTGGGGTTCTTGCTGGACAGGAAGAGCAGTCTCCAGTCTCCTCCTCCTCCCTCAACGGACTTGTCGACTTTATAGTACCTCACCTTGCTTCCTCCTTTGCTGCCGTAATAATTAAAGCAGCCACTAGAGGTCGCCGCCTGGTAAGAAATATAAATATGAGTCGTAATAAGTTGCTTTCACAGTCTACATGTGTTTTGTTTTATTGACGAGAACAGGCTGGTTGCCTTTGGCTCTCACCTGTAACTTTTTTTTTTGTTCATTTAATCTTCCTCTGCGTGTTTGTTGCCAACAATAACACTTCTCTTTACTGATCTGCCATTAAAGTAGAAGAGCCTTCCAAACTACTGCCTACTTTGTCTGAATCAGGATTCACAGCTTGTCTACCAGAAGAGTGACAGCTGGATTTAGTGAGACATTTCATTCAAAAAAAAAAAGGCTATACTCGAACTGGAGTTCACCTGGCGGAGCAGCAAGCCTGCAGAACTGCTGTACCAACCCCAGGAGGATGTGTCTGCACAAACTTCCAGACTTGTCCGTCAGAAGGCGTCTTTCACAGGAGTTCTTTGGAGGGAAGATGTCTGTTCTTTTTGCATTCTGAAAAAAAAAAACACGCACAAGTTGTAAATGTGCGGGAGTTTTTTCCTTCGGCAGTCTCACACAGTTGCTGTCACACGCTGTTGTCCTCTTCACTTCTGACTAAAGGATTCTGCTCCCAACACATTGTGTATTTCTCAGTAGCCCTCTGCATAACACCGCTAACTCGTTTCTGAAGCCTTTCAGAAATCATTCTTACGGAAAGATTGGTGTTACTAAAGGATGTTTTTTCACAATAAGGCACGGTGCATTACCATAGCCAGCCTCGGTTTACGGCCTGCATAGTAAATATTTCCCGCCGTCAATATACCGTCTGAGTGAGGGATGTTGGACTTAGAGGGGGAGGAGGCGCGCCGCGGAGTCCTGATCCTTGAGGTGTGCGTTCTCGCCCTCGCTGTGCATTCGTCTTGTTAGCTATTCATTAATAACAAACAGGGCTCGGGAAGTAGTTTGTCAGCCCGATTGCGCCATCACACGCCATCATTCCCGACCCCAAGCGCAACACGCGCCCTTCTCGATGACCCGTAACTCCCCACTAAATCATCCTCGTCGAGTGCATGAATCATATCGGCACATCGGCAGGATTTGTCCCCTCACAGAGGCCCACTGCGCAAAGAGACGTCTAAATGGCGTCTTTTCCAAGTCATTTTTGCACGTCTAATTCGGGTCACCTGAAGGTGCAGACTGTTACTCCAGACAACGTCTTTTTCTGACGTCTACTGAACGTCCATTCATGACGTCTACAGTACGTCCTTATAGGGGCTATGCACTGCGCAAAGAGACGACTAAACAACGTCTTTTCCAAGTCATTTTTGCACGTCTAATTCGGATCAAATGAAGCTACAGTAAAATTAACTGGTACAGGAAACAGGTTTCTACCTTCTGGACACAAGACTACAGCCAGGTTAACAATAAATCACAATCCAATCCCGACTGTTTTTTTTTTCCCCATCTTTATTGCGAACATGTTATGTTGATTTCAGTTGAGAAATACTAGTTACTAGGCTACAATTTCAACAAAACAGCAGCCAGCGTAACCCTCATTTAAGTTTGAAAAAAAAAAACAAAGTGGTAAAATGCACACTCTTAACTGATGTTACAGACATCAGACCAGGCATTAATGCTGAAAAAATAGAAATAATAACAGTGAAATTGTACATTGAAATGGTATTTATTATCCACAAAATAGTTTAAATTAATCAAAATTATCAGTTAAATTAAATCAAAAAGGGAGAAAATGTCACAGTAACTCAAAATATTTAAGTTAGTAGAATTTTCCTTGAAAATGAAGTTTAGACTACTCAACCTACTACTGCTAATAATAATAATAATAATAATAATAATAATAATAATGATGATGATGATAATAACAACAACAACAACAATAATAATAATCATCATCATCATGTCAATTCCCTGCACCTGTCTTAGACGTCCAAAAAGGGGACCTTGTTTGTCCAAAATGTGTCTTGGACCGACTGACACAATATAGACATGATCTGCACGTCCATCAGACGTCTGATGTTTAGTGGGGGGATACGCAGGAAACAGACATCACCGTCACATGTTAAACTTTAGCGAACTGATGTATTTCCAAGCGCACACACAGAAGCACGCGCAAAAAAGCCGCAGTGTGTATTCTGGCTTTTTCAGAGCTCTGATGGATAAAACTCGAGCTCTGCCAGAATACTCGCTTCGCCGTGCTCGACACTGCGGGGAGCTCTAAAAATAAATGAGCAGCCAGACTGTAGGATGTGTCGTCGGGTGGTTATTCAATCAGCGAGCCTGCGTTATGAGACCGTAGGTTTCAGGGTTTGCCGGCGTCTCTTGTTTAAACGTGACCGACACTTTAAATGTCACCTAAGGTAAACACATGCTCAGCGACTGCTGGCGTTCATTACTTGCTATTATGGCTTCTAATTGTTTGTGTAGGGATGGAGACATAGAAAGAGGCTCCTGATTGCTGATATTCCGTGCCAGTATCCAGCCTGCCACTGTTGGATCGTAACATTTTAGTATTTGCATTGCAAAAGAAAAGGAAAAACTACAAGTATCATCTGTTTTTATCTGCAATCTTGGAGCTACAATAAAGCCAACGGAACATTGTGTTAAGGGAACACAAAAGTGGTGTGGGAAATAACACAGGGACAGGGAAAAGGAGAGGCACGGAAGAAAAGAGGGGAAAATGTGGAGAGAGGTAATAAGTAAATTGAAAGGATAGGAGAAACAAAATTAACCGGAAGAGGAAAATGAGAGGAAAAAAAGAAAAGGCGAACACGGAGGAAACAAATATACGAAGAGAGGGAAAGGGAGATGGAGGAAGACGAGGAGGAAAAAAGAAAAAGAGGATGGAGCAGCGGGCAGATGAGAATAAAAGAAAAAAGAAGATCTGAAGAGGAGAGGAAACACAATGAGGCTTGAAAAAAAAAGATAAAAGAAGAAGAGAAAGGAGAAATAAACAAAGGAAGACAAGAAGGAAAAGGAGATTACGCTGGAGAAGAATAGAAGAGGATGGGGTGTCAAAGGAGAAGTAAGTCAAGAAGGGAAACGGAGGGGGGAAGAGACAAAGAGAAGAAAGAAGACACAGAAGATGAGGAAAAGGGGGCTGATGGACTGAGCGGGCAGGGAAAGAAGAAGGAGGATGAAGAGATGAGGCAGAGGCAGAAAGGTAAAGAATCAAAGCGAAAGGGAGGAGGATGAAAAGTTGGAGGGGAGAGGAGAGAGGGAGCGGCACCAGGCAGAGAAAGGGAGGGAAACAAAGCATTAGGATGTGTAGAAACAGGGGGAGCAGTGGGACTGAAAAGAGAAGGGGAAAAGGGAGAAGGAGAGGAAGAAGCATGCCGTGCTGCAGACACGGACTGATGAATTCAATATTAATACATACTATAAAGGCGGCATGTGTGCGTGCTCATTTGTGAATTTCCGTGCACATGGTGGCATTACTAGCCCTTTTAGAATCTCTTGTTCCGAATCCTTTCATCTCCGGTAATCCCTTTCTCTTTGGAAGTGCGGATTACGTCCACCTAGTCCTCATCCGTACGGGAACATGATAACCTTTTCCCGTCTCACCTGCAGAAAATCGCCGGCCGCCGCGCAGACGTGTTCGCGCGGGGGCCTTGCGAAGAAGAAGAGAATGTTTATCTTGTTCTGTCAGCGCGAGACAGACGGTGTCATTACATATGCCGCTGCCATCGCTGCCAGCAGCTCGCCAAGCACCGCTGGTTTCCATGGAGGTAATCTGCGATGGCAGAGGCAGGCTAGATTATGGATGGGAGATGAGACTGCGGGCTGGCCCACGGGCGTCCCCCCAAGCCTTTGTCTGTCACGCTGTTTCGCTGAAGCGCGGGGTACCTCTTTGGGGGGATGAAAGGATCTATCTGTCTGTAACTGAGCTCGCGGAGAGGATGAAATGGATTTGGCTGGGAACGGGGGCTGGGGTGGGGCCGGCGGAACATTTAAACATCTCCGCTAGGCCCCCAGCCGGAGAGCTCGGCTCGTAACAGGTGTCCAAAGCAATCGCGTAATACCAGATGAAGACAACAAGGCCCGCTGACACACAAACCTCTCCGCAAAGGGCGACGGCTTAGAATGCACGCACAAAAGATGAAATGGATTAATGTTGTACAGTAATTTGGAGTTTTCAGATTGCTTTAACCGTCATTTCTGCGTGTTTACAGACGTCTCACGCATGTGGGAGAGAATCCTGCGAACGTAACCGAGCTCCTCCACTGCTGCGTTTTGTATGATCCGCCTGCTCCGACTCTTTCTCACCTCTGTGTCGAGGCACTCTGTCGCTTTTGACCGATTCTCCACACACGTGCCCGTGCATGAAATCCTCCAATATTCGCCGCGGCCTTTGCGTTTCTGTGAAGCGCGATTTGAATTTCGACTTCAAACGTCTTCTGTCTGTCGAGTGAACTGAACCTCTCTTGACTCGTTCTCATTTTCCTCCGCGCGGCTTCAGATGTTCAAACAGCCACTTGCAAACAAATGGAAGCTGCGGCGTGTTTCACTGAGAAGAAGCCAGTGTTTTTTTTTTTGTGTTAATCCAGGAGAGCTGCTTGTGGAAAACAATAGAGAAGAAAATACGACAGGTATAAAGGCTGCTGACGGATACTTATTTCTCTTTTTTTATTTACTTTGGGAGTCCAAAAGTTTACAAAGTAATGACTGCGGCAAAAGACGTGACATTTTGATTTAATTTAATATGAGGGGGAACGACAGCGAGGGGAAGCACTCCAGGAATCCAAATAAAATGTATTGTTTGATGGCGGAGAACAATGCAATAAAAGAAGGAGGGGAAAAAAAAAACCCTGCTCCGTCTACGACAGCATATAATTTCATTGAATGTTCAGTAAAGAAGATTACTGTTTCACCAAGCTGCATTTCACGAGGTGTGTACAGTGTAATGGAAAACGGTATCTGTATTTCATAAAACTGAGGTATCGTGCAGAACTCGGAGACCGTGCGTGCTCAGACGGAGGACAAAAGTTTGCCGACCTATGTATTTCTGCGGTTTTATATTCGGTCGGCTGTGTGTTATGTCAAACCGCTGGAGGATAGTGTGTCAGAGGCGGTGTGCATTAGGCAGGATCTTGCCTGTGGGGTGGAAGCATGCAAGGTCAGGAAAAGCATTTGCGTTGGAGCAAGTCATGCGCTGATAGTGGTGATGGTGAAGTTGCCAACAAAACTGCAGAGGAAGACATCGAGTCAGCCTCTCACGGGCCGTCTTAATGGCGTTTTTTGCAGCCCAGAGCCAGAACTTGTTGGCAAAGTACAGTCCTGCACACCACAAATATGTTCAAAATCTGTACGTGTCATGCTTACCATGCTGACATGTCTACAATACATGTCATATCACATTCACATTGCATGTCTGGAGCTGTTTTATGTCGGGAGATGGGTGGGATGGGGATGGCGTTGCTGGGTGAGACAGCTGCCAATACAGAGACCACCGTTTGAGACGATGTTTTGACATTTCGTAAGCGTGGAAGCGCTGGGTATTTTGAGCAAGATGCTGTGATGAGTGTTTGATGCTACGAAACCAGACATTTTTAATGACCTGGTGTCTCAAGTCACAATACGGCCTTTTCCTAAACCCTTACAAAGGGATTTTTTGGGATTAATCCTAACAAGACCATGAGCACTGTGTTAAGACATAAAATTGAAAACTGAACCTAAAGAAACGTAATGTCTCAACATAAAGAAATGTCACCAGTTGTTGGGTTTCATCCCATTAGAAACATGGACAGGTCGTGGTCATCAGTGTCAAAAGCAACAATGGTATAGGATTGTTAAAGCACTCCCTTTCAAAGGAACTGGATGGCTGCAGTGGACTCACTTTTGGAAGACTGACTTCATTTCTGGAGTGTTCTGGAAGGTTAGTTTTGAGATGCGCCACTAGCCTTTGGCAAACCATCCCGCTGCTGTGGACCTTGAGAGAAGAAAGAATCAGAGTCTGAAAATAAAGGCGGCTCTGCTGCACCATTTAATTTTTTAAAACCTTGTTATGCTGAGTGAAAAGCGATGCCAACAGATCGTTCCTAGCTCGCTTGAGGTGAGCACATTATTTAAGTAGCGTTACCCCCGATGCCTTTCAGTCGGAGCAGATAAATGGAAATGTGCTATTTTATGTGTGTAACAACTCGCTAATATGTAAAAGATATAAACTGCATTCAGCTAAAGTGAGTTTAACTGTCACTGACAGACTTTGAATCCATGGTGTTACCTGTATTATCACTTCTTTCCAACAAACACCATAGCTGTTACACATGTCTGCAGATCAGTCCTTTGTTTCGTATGTGTTAAGGTTCAGGACTGAGTGTGGGCCTCCCACCTTTTCCAGCAAATAGAACCCAATGCACGATCACTGCAGGAAATACTCTCAGCGTGTATAATATGTGGTTGCATTTACACATGTAAGTGAAAAACAAGCTGTTCGCAGCCTGTGTAATCTGTAGTGCCAAATGTAGAAGCAGATCTGTAATGTCAGACAAAGGGAATGGAATGGAATTGAGAACATTTACTCAAGTATGGAACGTACGTTTTAAGGTACTCAAGTAGTTCCATTTTCTTTTTCTTTGAAGGCAATTATTGTACTTTTTACTCCAATACATTATTTTGAAGGGTTAAGTTACAGATTTCAGGATGATCAGAGCCGGACCTAACCTGACTCTGAATTTCGTTCCGCCTAGCTACACTCATCCATCTGGGATCGCTCCATTGGAGATGTGTTTCAGAAGGCTGGGCCTTATCAAAAATCCTTGCATGTGATTGGATAAACCACTTGTCTGTCATCTTTATTGACGCGCTACTTCAACCACTCACATCGAAACCAACCTGTAACGTTGATGAGAGCGACGTTCTTTTAACGAAAAAAATATTGGGTAGATTGGACAACACGGGTGAAATAGCAGCATCAATGTTGACGCTTGCTTCCTCGATGCGAGCCGCCATTGTTGTCTGAATCAAAACAGTCGCTTCTCCGCTACATCACATCTATGAAACTCCCACCCAGCGGTCCTGATTGGCTCTACCATAAAATCTGGTGCCGAAATCCCTTCCAACGGGAGCGATCCCAGATGTAGGTGAGTGGAGCTAGGCGGAACGAAATGCATCTGGCGAGAGCCAGGTTAAGCCAGACCCGCACATTTTTAAATAAATACCGTCATTTGGATTGAACAGACCACCGATTCCAATAATCTGAAAAACACTGTATATCTGAGCCCATAATTGTCCAGGCAGATAATCGCTTGAGCCATAATATACACTGATAATATATATAAATGTAAAATTCATTTTTCAGCAGTCTTTACATTTACTCAAGTATGACTTTCTGTATTTTTATCAATACCGTGCATGTGTGATGGACGATGTCCCCTGTTTTTTTCCGTTTGTATTTACTGTCTGTACTGTATGACATGATACGACTGTGTCACCAAAGAGGATGCAAGAGTGGATGGATGGTTAGGGCTTCAAACGATTTCAGCGCCAGAGACTGTGTCCCATTCTGCTTCTTTTAATGATGACAGTGATTTTGCGATAAACCAAAGTGTTTTTTTAGCTGCCATACCTCAGCCACAGAGGTGCCAGATAAGAAAACACTCTCATGAATTGGTTTTCTACAAGTCACATCGGTTGTTTAGCAAGATACAAATTATCTACATTACGCAATGTGTACTGAGAATGACTTGTTGAAGTTAAATTGGGTCTTGGATTTTTAATCCTTTAAGAAAAAGTTTGGCGGCAAACACAACTAATCTTTGCTTACACTTGTCGCTGCTTTGCCCTGTTATGATCATAATTTACCCATAATTAGGCACCAGTACACCACCGGTATTAAGCGATAACGGCACAGAACAAATAAATAACAGAATAAATAATGAGTAAGCTCCATTTAGAAAACAAACACAGCTCATTTTCCTGGGGGGATTGTGCAGTACTCATTTGATTATTTGTTGCAATAGAAAGCTAAAAAGCAGAACCGCTTTACAACATCACAAATAAGAAAGTTGGAGGGAAAAAAAATGCATTATATAGGACACTGGAAATTGAGTAAGACAAAGAGCTCATTAAGCCTCTTCCCTCGATGGTTGTTTCTTCAATGCACTATGTCAAAAGTAATGACAAAAAATACCTGAGTAAAACACATTTCAAGGTGACAAGAACAGGAGCCAATTTATTTATTGTCACAGGAAAGGTCTGTTTTCTCTTTCTGTCTCTCGGAAGTGCTTGACTTTTGCCTTTTCAAATTGTACAGAGGTAAGGCATTGGCAAAGAGTGGAGACTGGCAGAAGTCTCCAATCATCAGTCACTGGTTTTCTAAAGATTTGGTTTCATATATACCAATACTACAAGTGAAACACTGACAAATGGGAAGAAGACAGAGTAGGGGTTTCTGGCACAACCTTGTCAACTTCCAAGGTGCAGGGAGAAGAGGAAAAAAAACCTAAAGAGGTCAAAACTCCAGCAGCGCTTATTTATTATTAGACCAAGGTGTTTGCTTGTAACCTTCATCCAAGTCTTCGTGAAACACATTGCAAACAACAATTAAATAGCGTAGAAGTTAAAGAAAATTCACATATAATGGATTTTGGACTGTTATCAACGTTGTCAAAAGGTTTAGAAAATATCATACTTATAAATGACTAAATGTTAGAATAACAAAACGTAAGTGACGTAACGACTTCACTCACGTTACATCCGTCACAGAAGCTACGTCATTTACAAATGTTGACTTACTTACTTACTTACTTACTTACTTACATTACCTACGTCACAAACGGGACACAAACTCCAGTCTCTGTGGAGAAAGTCTACAATCCAGCCCCCTTAACTGCATCCTGACTTTTCCCGCACTCGATATTTCTGCACTAGAGGGGCGCTTCAAGAACTGATGCTAGGAGTGTAACTACAGTGTGAAACGTAGAGGCATATGGGGCCACTGACCAGGCTGCAGTATCTGACGGGTTGGGGGTGAGAACGGGCTGTTTTTTTTTTTTTTGGCGGAGGAAGCTTTAACCCAAAATGTACCTGACATACTTTGAAAATTGAATCGATAAAATGATTTTTAGCTTGGCTGCAGTATGGAATGGGGAGTACGAGCAACAAGCTAGATGAAAATAAAAACACACACAATTGAGAAAGTTCCCCCAAGACTTTTGAAAATAGAAAGTCCAAAGTGCGTCTCACTTTCTCCTGACAAACTCGATACGAGAGCATGTCAGTGTTCTGAAGTCCTTACCAGTAAGCCCAAAACCGAACCTCTTCAAGGCAACCAAGTGTGGTAAAATGTAAATAGGTGAGACATCCCATTGTCTCAAAAAGTGTACTCCTGTACATAGGAGCTCCGTTAAGAGGGATTATGTAACCAGCCGTGTCGCAAGACATTGTAAAGTCAAGCAACATCACAACTCATCTCTATTTTTTATAGGCACAGAAGTGACTAAGACTGGCCAAAAAAATGTGGTTAAGTTATGTGAATAGGAAAAAAGACTTCATAAGGCAGCCAAGAGTTGAATCTCTCCATCACATATGTACAAACCCACATACACACGCCGGCCAATTATGTATAAGATCTAGAGGTTGCACGAGCTACAGTCTTCACAGCAGGCGGCTGTAATTTCCTGCCGCATATGCTGGGAAAATGACTTGAACATTATGCAGAGACTTCAACTCCGTCTATCACTACGAGAGCCGTGCAGTTTGTCCCCCTCCCTCGCTCTCCGAGAGCCTTCGAAGGCGACAGAAGTGTTGGCACGCGGCTCTGCAGCCAGGCGGGGAGGCATCTTTTGATGGGAATGGCGATAGAAACCTTGTGGTGGTGTTGGCTGTCGGCCTGTTGTGCTCTGCTGGACAGTCATTTTCTCACCAATTTGACATGCGTGGCATTTTGTTATCTAGAAAGGACGCCCTGTTCAGGGAGAGTAGATTATTCACCGAATGTCAAGGAGGGATATCGTCTTCCCTCCTTCCTTAAGGGATCCAGAAAGCTCAGCGACCGTCTCCCCTGTGTTTTTTTTTTTTTAGCGAAATAACACTTGAAGGTAATGACATTACAGTAAGATGCAAATGTCTCCGTGCAGGCAAAGCTGGATTAAATATTAAGTAGAAGTGCAGATAGATGGTGATGTGGGGGATTTAAAAGAAATGTTCAATTTCAAAACAGTTGAAACAATACATAAAACAATATCTGGTAATTCTAGGATATTCAAACAGTGAGCGGGTGCGAAATACAACTAATCCAGTGGTCCTGAGTCAAAGCAAAAGCTCTCATAGAACTTCCATTCAACCATTTTAAGGTGAAACTCAAACTTGTTTTCTTTGGCTTTAGGCCTAAATGCGTGTTTCTTCAAAACCGTCTCGTTCTCATGAGAAAATCATCCATAAAGGTCACACATGAACGCTGCTTATTGTAACCCATATTAATGTGCCTTGTTCGGCAGCGACCCCAAGTGGCCACAGTGGTTATTACAGTAGCAAAGGGGGAGGTCAGGTGGAGTAGTGATGGTGGTGGTTTGGTTTCAGACAATCCATGGACAGCAGTCTCCTGGGTGAAAGTCCTGTGCTTATTCCTCCAAACGTCAATGGTAAGTTATTTTAACTTACAAACAAAAGTGATTTATATCTGGTACATAATGTTTATTAATAATTGTATTATATATTATTGTATATGTATTTATTATTTTAACCCAAACCACGAGTGCTTTTCTTGACTAAACTCAACCAAACTGAGCTCAGTCCGCCTGCCGCTGATGCCCTGCAATGGTCGTGTTGTTTTGGTAGTAACTGGCGATTGACCTAATCAGTCGCTTAGGTATGAGGATGTGTTGTTCAAAACAGGCACGGCTTTCTGGAAGGACCGAGACAGTTCAAGAAATCTTGTTTCAATAACTTACAAATAGTGTCATTTTTCTAGGTAGGTGTACACTCTAATTCAATCCAGCTATTAAAACTGACAGAAAAGGACGTTCCAGTTAGATGCAAATATGGACAAAGAACACTTACAGTAGAGATGGTGAATCTTGCACACTCTCAGTCCTGCAGGGCGGAACTCCAGCGTCCGTCCCCACCCGCGGGTTGGAAATCTATTGGCTTTGTACGTTGGCCCTGACAACTTTAAAAGAGATCCAGGGAAGCAGAAACCTTTACAGGCGCTGAGCTGCTGTGGCCTAACAAATGGTCTTGTAATGGCACCAGTCAGATCGCAGACGCACGGCACTGAAGGCCTTGACATTTCGGAGACCTTCTGGAAACTAAAGCAACAGCTTGAGCCTGGAAGTAAAACAGAATTCAGCATTCTGCCACAAGACGACTGAATATCACAGAGATTTTGAGCTTTGGTGACTTTGGCACAAGGGACTAGGGTTTGTCATGATGTCAGATATGATGTACAGTATTTTGCTGATACAGTCAGTATAAAACATTTTGTAGCTTTGCAGAGATAAAGACATTTCCGCATAACGTTGATTTGAAAAAAAATGTGAACTGTGCAGCATTGTATTTCTTTCAAAACAAATTTGCTGAGTAGTAAATAAAAGTAAATAAAATAAATACATTTAATTTTTAAAAGACTGAATTAAAGTATTGCAGCAGCAGCCCGGACTCTACCCCTGTCCAGTTTTTACTGCCGTGTTTTGCTTTTGTCCTAATTAGATTAAAATGTCTATAACTGCAGAGGATTTCGTCATTTCTTTCTGGCTGTCTCACTGTCCAGCAGTTTTATCCACCATATTGGAAAGCCTCATATACTAGACTGGGGAGTGTGTGTGTGTGTATGTGTGTGTAATCCACAAGATTTTCCTCTCCTGGCCAGCCACCTAGCCAGCAAACTTTGCAGTCTGCTCACACCCGCACAGCTCTCTCCTTTGGACAAACACAGCAGTCTCCTCTGTGATGGATGTGGAGTCTAAGTGCCACCACTGTTTTTAGCCTTCTAAATATTTCTGCTCTCGCACAAACGCCTCCATGTGCTTGACACTGGCTTCTCTGTTTGGCCTCTTTGTGTGCAATATTTGCACCTGTTCAATCTATCTCTCTGCCCAGCACGCTTCTTTTTTTCTATTTTCTTTCCACAGCGTGTCGTTTCGGCTCCGTGTGTGTCTTTCTCGGAGAAAAACCCGCTGGAAACCGACTGCGGGAGCAATGCTAATTTCCCTGACAATAGAGTGGGTGAGGAAAACATATTGCTGTTGTGGAGAAAGTGTGTGTGTGTGCGCTCGTACACAAAACCACGCATACGTTCGTGTGGGCATCCATATGTTTAGAGTGTGTTCCTCTTCTTCCCTGTCTGTATGTAAATGTGCTCGGCGTGCTCCTCCGAGAACAGCTGAGTCGCAGTTGATTATGGCTAATATCATGCGGCATTAAAGGAAGCCCATAGTGCCTGCGGTGCCAGACATGGTGCTCTCAGCGGCCCTTTTTAGAATAAAGACCGAGATATACTGCAGAGGTCAAGCTGGCTGACAAGCTTGCAGACAGAAATGGAGGAGGCAGGTTACAGAGATATACCGATGTTTTATGAGACCGAAGAAAATGTAAACGCACATAGGAGGCTCAACTTGATTCTCTGGTCGGGATTTCATTACTCTGCTATATCTTTTTAAAGCAAATAGCTGTTTGCTTCTATATAAAGGTTCACAATCTCATATAGAACCTTTAAAATGTTCAATTTACAGGAATTCTAAAGATTTAATTCTGTTTATACCATGGTCTGGGGGAATACTCGATTCTGATTGGCTGCAGGGTGTACATTAATCCCTGGTATATGGACACCTACTAAGTCGTTCCAGCCAAATTGTCTGTTCACCGTCTAAATTAATGCGCTAGCTGGCGTAACCATAGCGACGGGAACGCAGTCAAAGCCTCTGTTTACAATTTATTTCCAACACTGAGTGCAGTCCGTGTTCGTGAAAATCTTGATGTTGATTTGGGGACTATGACATGACTGGTAAGCTAGCTAGTCTTGTTGTTAAACATACTGTCAAATTATATTTACTGTTTGCCAACCGTACGCAATTTTATCGACTTTGAATCTTACTAGCATAGCGTTACCTTTCTGGCTCACAGCTGAGCGGACTAGAATATCTCCCGTTGCCGAGTCGTATCTAAGGTCTGTTCTATTTACTGGAGGAGTGAACAACGTTTCCATTGCATAAGAACCTTACAGGAGGGTAATGGTTGTTTCAGGTATTAGTCAAACCCCCAGGTGTTACAAGGGAAACTAAGTTATTGCCTGTGAAAACTTTATATTTTGATTGTAAAACGCATGAAAATATAAATTAATGGTCTTAATTTATTTTCTTTGGCAAGTGACCATGGTATAAGCGGGATAATGCCCTTCGAGGTGTCCATAATCAGGAATTACTGGACTTCGCGTCGTCCATTAATTCCTGATTATGGACACCTTGTCGGGCATTATCCCTTACTTATATAACTGAAATAACAATCTGTCCCCAACCTTAACCAAATAGAATCCTACAGATTCAATGTTTGTGATATTCCCAAACTTTACAAAAAAATATTTTCCTGACCTTAAAACAACATAGTGTATCTTCCTGAAAAAAGAGGGTTGTTTGTTGCGTCTCATCAGCCGGTCATCAAATATTAACGCTTTGGTTGGCAGCTAGCGTCGGTCACCAACTGAACGTTATTATTTGATGACCCTGGGATGAGACTCAACAATCAGCTGTCTTTTCTCCCGTCAGTTATGTTGCTTTTACCAAAGAGCATTCATCAACCTAACCTCTGTACCCATAGATTGAGATATGAGCCCTGGATTCTGGTGGATTTTTTGTTTCATCCAGTCAAGGACATCCTGTGCAGGTAGGAAAGAGAGCCGTGCTGAGTGTTGACATTCACAGATGTTCAGGCGCACATTCCAGGTAGAACACCTCGTACCACGAGCAGTGTCATCACACCTTTTACCTTACAATTATCGGGACACAGGATGGAATGGTTTCTGGGCAGAGTGGTAAAAGCCATCTGATAAGCCTTTAATCGCATGGGTATCTACTTGACCTGCACTTCCTGGATCATATTTCTACTTTTGACCATTAACTGTGGCAGCACACTGAAACCACCGCCGTCCCTCGTGGTTCTTTAAAGCAGTGCTATTTTCAGACTCCCTGCTCGTACAGATGGGGTAAATGTCTCGCTAGTTTGTCAACATAATAAGCCTATTCCTAACACCGCCTTGAGGTTGACATTTTTGCCTCATGAGTTATTGAGTGAATGGAACAGCATCTAAACCCAACTGTAACCCTAAAGGCTGCGACGTGCCTCTCAGGACTGCGCTCACGCACACGCAGCTTTGCATGGTAGTTTCTTTTATATCCGTACGGATCTTTAACATTTCTTCTTTGTTGTTGTTGGTTTTTATTTTTCATTCTGTACTCATCTCTCAATGGGAGTCAGGAGCTGTTGAGATTTTAAATGTGTGTGCAAGACGTCTTTTCCGCGACCTTCCGAGACCTAACACCCATAATACCCTTCTCTGTATCTGTGTATCTGCAGTGGCCGGGATCTTTAGAAAACCATAAAGCCAGCCAAAAAAAACAGACGGAGGCTTAAAAAGTTAAGATGACAACCTGACTGTGAGCATCATCCTTCCCTGACACAACACTTTAAGAAAGCCACTGCTCCCCCCAAACATTATAGACAGTTTTTTTTTAGGTTTTGCTGCCACTATTTGCACAAGAAAAACCTTTGGGCTGGCTTTGCTCGATTTGCAATAATGCTGGCAGAAAGTAGCTATGTTTTAAAAGCTAGTTTATATTATTAAAGAGATGAGAACTCTATTGTTGGCATTTTACGTTGCTGCAAACTATGCTATATACCAACATTTCTTCAATAGATTCAGATTGCATGTATATATGGTGAATTTCACGTCGGGCGGAGGAACGAGTGAAGCAAGACACGATTTCAACACTTGTAAGCGCAAAACCACTGATTATTTTTACCTAACCCTAACCCATTTCCAGCCTTGGCTGTTGCAACAGTACCAGGCCAAAACACGATCGTCCCTGGACCCTAACAACGTGTTTTTATGCCTAAACCTAACCAGACCACAACCATGGTGTTGTCGCCACATAAAATTGAAAATGGAACTTAAGAAATATAAAAGCCTCAACATATCCGTGGCTTGTAAAAATGTACATTGCCCGCATTTATTCTGGTGCCTGCCTTGGATATTCACAAAGGACAAAATGTTCAGCTGTGCCAATGTGAATACACCGCTATAGAAAGCCATTAAATGGAAGCTGTGACACTATTTATCCATAGTGCAGATCCCAGTGTTGATTATGACGTGGTATTATGTGACTCAGTTTGGCGCAGGAAGCAAGAAATGTGATGTTTTTTTCTTTTTTTCTTCTTTTTATTCAGCATTTACAAGCTATAAAAACCATACAAACCGCTGTCATGACCCAAAGGCGTACGTCTTGGTAATAAAAGTTTTTATAGCGTTATTGTGTCGGACTGGAGAGACGAATCAAGCTGGGACGCGGAAGATGTTCGCGCATTTACAATCAAACCATCCTCCGAATGCTTGTTCTATTCCTTTAAGGGAGTCCTGATTCAAAACAAAAGCTCAGAGAGTCAGCCTCAGACTGCAGCAGCCACAAACCGACCATGAAGGGAAGACATCAGTGCTGAGCTGTTACCTGCCTCTTTAGGGAGGAGAGAGTAATGCTGGGAGACAGGCTGAGAGTCAGAGACGCACTGAAGGGTGTCAATATAGTACGGAATTGAATTAAAGCGTAATTAGGGAAATCATTACCTGACACTTCTGCAGTCGGGGACTTGGTTAATTCACTGAACAATCCTTTAGCGAATGGACTATGTCTTAGAAGATTTTTATGTCAAGGGTGACTGAGCGCCTGTGAATGGTAGAGGATGAATTCATAATGCACTACTTAAAAAATGGAACACAGATTCAATCAAATCAGCCTTAGAAGTGTTTATGCGGTGTAAAAGAGGGCAAAGTTGCCGCTGACGGAGGCAAATCTCGCAAACGCCTCGCTGTCTGGATGCTTTAAAACTGTAGTCCTGCAGATCCGCACTTCATCATATCTAAACTGCCTGAGATCGTCTGCTATAATGGCTCTGAATTACACAACCTAAACTGCATTACTTTTTTGTGCTTTGTTTTTCATTTCATTTTTCCAGTCTGACGGCGAATAAAACGTCCTTTTCAAGAGAGACCTGGAGAAGAGGGTATTAAAACGCCGGTATAGATGCAAACATAAGCTGAGACAAAATGGCACGCTGCCAAAGAGCATGGACGCAGTTTAGTTCAGCTGCATGAACAGGTTTCCAAAAGATAAAATAAAATAAAAACAATGAAATTGTGAGCAACAAGAGTTCTATTTTCCAAATGGTTTAAAACACTTGTCAGTTTCAAGTCCTTGTGTACATTGTTCCAGGAGAGAGAGACAGTGTGGAGCACAGTGAGGTTGCTGTGGAAATAACTGGTGTTACATTCCCATCGGTCTACTTTTATATGTAAATCCCACCTGCAGTTGTTTCCTCCTTACCTGTGTGTGTGGAAATTGAAACCGATGCAGCCTGTGCTCTTTAAAGCACTGATGCCTTTGGATATAAATCTGGAGGCAATGTCATTGACATTAATGCACGCTACACACTGATCATTTTCAGGCTAAACAAAGTACCTACACATGAGTTACATGACCGCAATTAGCTACAGTGGGTCCCTGCGGGGGAGAGATTTATGAGCAGGTGCATGTTTTTGTGTGTATATTTGTATGTTTGTGTGTGTGTGTGTGCGTGCGTGTGATCTTGAAACTGCTGCACTGGTGCAAAGCAGCATGGCGTGTGCGATGCCATTATTTTCACAGAGGAGCTACATTTGTTGCACCTTCTCAAGTAATTAATTTATTCATGCCAGTTAAAAATAAAACCGGGAGAGGACCCTTGTGAGAATATTACGGCAGGGGAAGGAGCTGGAGAGGTGTCAAAACATCTGCTGGTCGACTACAGAGGCGCATCCGCTCATAATCAAAAACCACAGAAATTGTTACTTTATGGGCTCTTTGGTGGTGTAACATTTTGTACTGTTCATCAGCGTATTTGGCAGCACTACGGCCAAAACATTTTTCTCCTTCAGACATTCCCATGAAAGCCAAAGTAAAAGGAATATTTAGAAAATAGTAATAAAAGAGAGATATGGGCACTTTGAGTCTTCAGAAATAACATTTCTTCTCACCCCATCTGCAAGCCCCACAGGGTCTTAGTAAATAAAGCTTAATGCAGGGAAGGTGAGAATACTTAAAAACAAAATGTTCAAAGTGCAAATTTTTTTCTTCATTTTTAAACACGACTAATCACCCAGAGTGAGGATACGGCCAGAGTCTACTCGGTGGGTAATGATGCAGCATAAATTAAAAAGTAGTGCAAAATATGACCTTCGTTCAGTGAGTACCATGAGGTAAACAACCCCCCAGCATGAACAAAAAAAAATCAATTCTACTTTTAGGAAAGCACTTCCTTCTCTTAAAATGCCCTTTGCACCTATAATATACATCAACATGATACCATTTGCAATGATGAATACTTTAAATTAACCTTAAAATTAGATTCTGGATCCCAGAATCACTCACAATAGGTACATTCACACTTTATCACAGTGTGTGTGGCCCGAGCCCACCAAATAACTAACACATTTTTTTCTTACCTCCTGTGGCTCAGGAGGTGGAAGAATCGGTCGTCTTTTAGTCCCAAGGTTTTAGGTTAGATCCCGAGCTCCTCCAGTCCTGTCAATGTATCCTTCAGCAAGACATGGAACCCCAAATGTTTTACATTGGTGTGTGAGTGTATGTATGAACAGTGCAGTAATAGATTACTTTAAACAGTAAGTAATACAACACATTCCCAATAGCATTTGCAGAAATATTATTACAGTTATGTGCAGTAACATGTTTCCACCCAAAATGAAGTGTTCATAGATGTTTCTCAAGCTGGTCAGATCAACCAAGTCGCCGGTGACCCATTTAAGCAAGTTCATCCAAGTTGGACATTTGTACCAAGTGGAATATCACTCGCAAAGTCACTGATCTGCTTAGTGATTCTATGACCGTTGAGACACTGAGGAGATATCCCACCACTAGCTACAAAAAAAAGGTTATAGAATATCTGCAAAAACTGGAAAAGGACAAAGCCATTGGCAGGCCATTATATCACCGACTGTACCCTGGGGAAGCCATCCCATGTATCTATGGACTCCCCAAGATACACAAGAAAGGGGCACCACTCAGACCCATCATTGGCAGCATTAACTCAGTAACCTATAGACTTAGCCAGTATGCTAGCTCCTTTGGTCAGTAACACTCAACAAGGTGAGAGAAATAATGCTGGACTGAGATGAAACAATGGTTTCTTATCATGTAACCTCATGTGCAGTACACATTGAAGAAGACAGAAGCCTCAACATTGAGGTGTACAGAAAACCTACACACACAGATCGATACATGCTGTTCGACTCTCATCAGAACCCTAAACCATCGGGCTGAGACCGTGCCCACAAAGAAAGAGAAGGAACAGAAGCACATCAGGGGAGCACTTTAAACCTGTGGCTACCCAAATTGGACCTTTGTCAAAGCCTCTAAAAGATCCAGAGCAGAGAGAGAGGAGGAGACGAGAAAACATAACAACATCGTCATTCCTTATGTTGCTGGGATATCTGAGAAAGTCAGGAGGGTCTTCAATAAACATCATATGGTTCACTTTAAACCTACCAACACACTGAGGCAGAAACTTTTCCATCCTAAGCACAAAACACCCAGACATAAACAGAGTAATGTAGTTTATGCTGTTCAATGCAGCCAGGTCTGCACAGATTTGTACATTGGGGAGACAAAATAACCTCTCCATAAACGAATGGCAGAACACAGGAGGTCCAACTCCTCAGGTCAAGACTCTGCTGTCCACTGACATCTGAAGGAGAGAAATCATTCCTTTGAGGACAACAATGTAAACATCTTGGCCAGAGAAGACAGATGGTTTGAAAGAGGAGTAAAATAATCCATCTATGTCAAACTGGAACGACCGTCTTTGAACAGAGGAGGTGGCCTACGACATCACCCACCTACAATACTGTACGGGGTTCTCTCCCCAGACAGCTTAACAACCATTCACACCTGGGCTCACCTAGCCCTAACAACCCACAAGGCCGGTTGGGTCAACGACCCACAGGTGGTCCTAATGACTCTGAAACTCAGAGCTCACAGGTGTCCTTAATGACTCTGTAAGGACACTCCCACACAGAGTTTAAAAGTCTGCAACTCCCCTCCAGCTAGTTAGAACTGAAGAATCCTCTTGGATGAGAGGTGAAAAGTCTTCAAGGAATTGAAACAAGTCCAGTTGTCTAGGATACAGCACTTAGAAACACTCACATGATATGCTTGTTAGCCACCTTTCACATCAGGAGGAGTGGATGGCGGTGGCATCATTTAAAGCCACAACGTTGCCAAGTGGGCGACTGCAATTTGACTCTGTGGGGAGATTTCCAGCTGTTTTTGTGGCAACCAAATCAGGTCGGCTTTTTTCAGTCGAACCATGATTTTTACCGAAGCCCAACCAAGTGGTTTATGTGCCACAATTAAGCCATAAAATAAACTATAAGAACAGAAGAACAATGGATTCAAATGAGAACAGGCTGTAATTGACTATGAACAAATCAATAACCCATGGTTGTAGCGAATCATTTTCCCTTTCCAACAGTGTTTAGGTTTGTAGTTGGGTTTCATGGGAGCCATGCTATTTCATGTTTCACCCAGTCAGAAAGAGCACAGTTTTTGCGGTGAGCATTTGTTTCCTGAATGCAGCTGAATGCAGAACAGAATTAAAATGATGATAACAATGCGTTTTGAATGATTATTTTATGGTCAACAGAGACCAGGTTAGCCAAACAATATAACCCTCTTTCATTTTATAACACCTAGGCAAACTCCTGTGGTTATTTTGGTGAAACTAATACAAAAGTAGTTTAATTATTAATCCATTACTCTAGACAGATAGTAACATTGGAAAGGTACTTATTACTTTCAAATGATAGTAACTAGTAACATGTAAATCATAACACTTTGGAAGTGACCTGCCCAACACAGTTTATGAATGGATGGATGAAAAGCGAAATTGTAGAGCACTTTTCTATGCTTTATAAATCCTCTTCTCACACTTCTGACTGTCTTTATTCTTCATGTCTCCCTGGCCAGAGCTGTGACAGCTCAGGTCCCTGCAGCCCCCTCCCACCCTCCCCGATGTCAGTCATTTTCAGGCAACACCCTCAGATCACAACATTCCATTTATTCGGTAAGTGTTTGTGATCACACGTAATTTGGTTTTCTCTCCACTGTCCCAGTGTTGATGGCAGCTGATGAGGTCTTAGAGAGCCAAGCCTTTTATTCTCCAGAGAGCCTGTCCCAAAACAGCATCTGGCCGTGCCTCGCAGCCAAACACACACACTCACAGAGTCTGTCATACAAACAGCCACACACATGCTTGATATACTATATTTAACCAGTTCAGTCTATGCGTCTCGCTGCCGCATTAGCTCTAACCATTTGTCCATCTGCAGTTATTCCATTAAATCCCACTGCAGTCTGTTGTCTGCCGTTTAAAACCTCACTGCTGTGTAATTTCAGTATTGCAGGGACATATGGTCTCAGATATAACGATGATATTATGTCGTTCCATATGAGAAGCACAATCAAATTCAATTCCTAAATATCATTGGAGGGGAGATTTCTCTTTCTAAGCTGGAAAAGCACAACACAAAAACAGCAAATGTGTGCATATGAAAGATGAACATTTAATGAGACAAGTTAAAGCAGGTTAGTATGGAGCCCCCGAAGTGACATGAGAAAAAAAAAAAAAACTTGACTTGACTTGATCTTGACTTTGAAACTCGAGATCTCGAGATCTTTTTCCACTGAAATTAGGTAGTAGTTCTTCATCCTACCAGCAGGAGGCAAACGAACTATGTTAAAAATTCTCAGGCAAAATTAATGTGATCTCGAACAGAGGGTAGCGGTAATGCACTGGTAAGATAGATGCCAACCGCTGTAAAACAAAAAAAGAAGAAGAAGAAGCATGTGATCTCAACTTCCGGGTCAGTACCTTAGCGCCGTCAGATTGTTTGTGATAGTGATTACCGATTTTCTGTAGCTAGATGGTGGTGGCAAAGAAGGATATGTAATGGAGGACGACCTCGAGGAGCCCGTTATTGCAATCCTTCGCCTCATGCTGGTACAATCACAAACTGCAACCTAATTTCAGTGGCTATAAGCTCTCCGAGAGGCTCTAGTGGTTCTCATATGCATTGTCGGATTTTGAAAGTCGAGATCTCAAGTTTCAAAGCCAAGCTCTGGCAATGCTTTTTTTTTTCGCTCTCTTGTTATTTTTTTTTTTTCTCATGTCAGTTTGTGGGCTCAGTAGGTTACAAGAGATGTGATTAAATTTTTGCAATATTTACAGTTTTAAGCAGGATTACCATTACATTTTTTAAAAAACTCAATAAGTCCATGTCTTTATTCTATTAGCATTCTGATACATTCCCAACCTCAGCCACAGTCTTATTTTAAATATAGCCTGCAGCAAATGACTGAGCAGTACCCACAATTTATTAAAGTAACAGTCCCAGGAATTTTAAAGTTCTTATTTCTTTTGTGTGGGGAATTCCTGTGAAGAAAAGAAAAGAAAAGAAAAGAAAAGAAAAGAAAAGGAGAGAAGGTTAATCTTAATCCAAAAATAAAAATCTTCTCTACACAGCAGGTGCGGCTTCTCCCCAAAACACTAGTGTCCCACATCGAGGTCATTTCAGATCTAATGTGAGCAAATAATGGCCATAAAATTACTGCAAACATCTTGTGCAGCACAATCAAAGTATTCAGAAGTCCAATATTTACCTCATTATCTCTCAGTTTTTTCCCCACTCACAATGCTCTCATAGCCCTGCTGCACATGGGAAAGTACTGGCTCCAAGCCCTCTTTATGAGCGCAGTCTTCCAAATTTTAAGGTTATAGAAAAGACAAACAGTACTTTTCAGTTAGATCTAATAAACTCCTGAGACAACAGCAGCTCCTTTGGCATTTGTTTTTTGTTGTTGTGGGGCAAAGCTGCTTGGTGCTAAATTGGTAGAATTAAGAGGAAGAGGAAAAAATTAGAGAAACATTTCAATCAGCACCTCCTCTTGCAACACAACCACCAGAATAAATGTAACCGTGGACCATGGACATGCTGAAACTTTGTGATAACCCTGTGCTTATGGTCTGGTTAGGTTTAGGCACAAAAACACCTGGTAAGGTTTAGGAAAAGATCATGTTTGGGCCTAAAATACTAAATGTTTTGGTCACCACAAACATAGCTGGACTTCTACCGAGGATACCTTAAAAATATCCAGTGGTGTCACGCTTAGAAATGTTGAAACATCGTCCCAAACTGCAGTCATTGGTCTTTTGGTCCATCCTCCACCACCATCCACCCCCCAATCGAAAGTCAAGACATAAACATGTGATGTGGACTTGATATGTAGTGTATGACACGGACTAATGTGAATGTGTCAGTCGTTTGCCATAACGTTAACTGCCACATTTTTTTGTTATTCTTAATGCCTGTCTATCGTTTTTGGATTATTGTGGTCGTGTAAACGGGCTCATTGCTATGCATCCTGCAAACAGTTGTGTTTGAAAAGAAAATGGTCTGGAAACATGTTGGGTGTCCATCCCCCTCGCTCTTCAAAACAGGTCAAGATCTTTATGCTCGGAGACGATGGTGCTCATACTGCTTTTGTCCACAGAGGCTGCCAAACTCAGCCAAAAATCAAAGTTTTACTGTAGCTATGCTTTAATTAGTTTAAGTTACCTTTGGGTAGAAGAATCACCCATAAGTGCAATCTTGACATGTGATCACCATATTGAGTTGACAGTTGAACAGTTGTCTATTCACACACCCAGCAGTAACTTAAACATTCACTTGGAGTAGTGCTTATGGCCATCTGATGAATGTTGGCCATGAGAATGCTGCTGTGTTCCACTTTCCTCACCAGCTAGTTTTCTGTGTCTGCATATTGTTGCCAGGCAGCTTTTTCATCTGCTGCAGATGGAAATGAGGATGAGACAGCACTTTGCAGGGTTGAACTCCATGGTTGGTTGTGTGTGTATGTTGCAGCGGTGGGACAAAGTCATTGTTTTGCAAGTCACAAGTAAGTCTCAAGTCTTTGCTCTCAAGTCTCCAGTCAAGTCCCAAGTAAAGACAGGCAAGTCTCGATTCAAGTCTAAAGTCCAAAACATAACAGTTACATAAACATAACAAATGCATAAACCGTTATCTCACGGTTATTTGTATCTCAGGGCCCTATGATGCATTGAGTTTGCAAAAAGAAGTCTGTCAGTCATTTGTGCACAATGGGGCCGCAGCGTGATGCCATGTACCCTAACGCAATGATCATTGGTTGCATCTCGGTCCACCTATAGGTGGACCGAGATGCAACTATAGTTGCCTATGAAATGGCCCTGGCGTTCAGTAACGTAACCACTTCTTCATGGTTTGTGCTTAAATTTGATTGGATGTTGTCTGATCCTTCAAACAAAGTGGATTCTAGGGGAAAAGTGTGGGAAAAAGTTGCTGGGAACTAATAGTCCCCTTCCTTTGATTCAGGAAAGAAAGCAACATATATTGATTTGTGGCACACTTTTTCGGTAACTTGTTTTGTCAAACGATTAAAAATTCATCTAATTAATTACAAGCTTTGTGATTAATTAGTCGTGATTAATCGCACGATCCAATAAGTGCTGTGAACACCCAAAAACACTTCAATGCAATTCTATTTTGTTAGATGAGTTAATCAATGAATAAATGGACATTCTAAACTTTAGAAGGTGATATTTCATGCTTGAGGTACTTAGATTCCTTAAAAATGTGGATTGCCAGCTGTACTTTCCCATTTAAACACACTGACTCACAGCTGAGACTCTGAGCGAGAGACAGCGGACAGGCCGAGTGTCTGCATTTAGGCCTGCGGCTCGATACAAACCGACGTTGAACGACTTGGATTTTGACAAGCCGGCGTTTGCCACCAGGCTGCTCGTTGAGGGTCAACCGGCCCTTCAGACATTCAGACTGGCTACTCTCTCGCTCAGAGAATCTCTGGCAATGAAGAGAGGCTCTGGAGGAATATGATCCAAGAAGAGCGGTCAGGAGAACAGCTGAAGAGTTCAGTGTATTTAACAGGGAAACTTCAGTACCACTAAGCACCGGACAAGAAGCCGGAAGATGCTATGCTTTCCAGCGAACCAATCACATTCCTTGCGGCCTGCATCGCTGCAGAGAAGTTACATTTCTGGGGAGGTGCACGTCAGGCTAGGTCTCAGGACATGCATCTACACAGAGGCTATGCTCAGCAGTCTCAAGGAAATTGAATCGAAAGCAACTGGATTTCATCATGATGAAGCCTCTCAGATGAGAGGTGAAACGTCTTCAAGACAAAAACCAAATCCAGTTGCTTTCGATTCAATTTCCTTGAGATAACTATGACCTGGATGAATGAGAATATTCACAAGCTATGCTCAGCAGTGTTCAGTTATCAGCCTCCATCCAGAGCTGCTGGTCAAGAGGCGTCATGAAGCGCGATCAATGTGTACATTTTTCTAATACGTTTATTTTTATTCTGACAGCCCTATAAATAACAGAAATCTCAAGTACTTTCAAGACAAAAGGCTCAACTTCATGAGTCATTTGTGTTTTAAAATCCAAGTCGAGTCTTCAAGTCCAAGTAATGTTACTCGAGTCCACATTGTTAACTTCAATATCAGTGCCGCTTTAATAACTTGACTACGTAAATAGTAGTGCTGAAACAATTTGCTGATGAACGGAAATTATTTTGCCAACAACTTTTATAATTGCTTATCCATTTAAGAAGCGAAATTAATTTGGTTGCAGTTGCTCAACTGTGAACATTAGCTGTTTTAATGTGTTTCATTTAAAAAGACTTTGAATTCGGACTGACAAAACAAGCACCTTGTAATGAGCATTTTTCATTATTTTCTACATTTTGCAGACAAAACTGTTTTTTGATTAACTGAAGAACGTTTCAAATGAAAAATCGTTGTAGCCATAGTCCGGTGGAGTGCTGACTGTCACGAGAGTGCACAACAGGCTGAGCGTACTGAGCCATTTGAGCCATTTGCATACTCTGATGACAATTACACTCAGAATGGGTGAGCAATAGCAATCCAAACAGTGGTGTATACAATATGTGCGCCGCGTGGACAGGATTGAGGCAGAGCTCCTGGGTGTTTCGGCTGGACACTGCACAAGACTGGAGGCTGTCGGCTGAGGTCATTTATCAGCAGCCAGCCGCCGCAGGCAGAGGCCGGGCACTTTCTATCTCTGACCTATGTTCTTTATAAACCCAGACAATGTCCTGCTAACAGTGGGCTTTTTCCTGGGAAAAAAACACGAGTGAATTGTTTGCTTTTCTTCCCCAGGAGAGAGCGAATCGTCCTTGGACCCCTGCAAATGCAGACCAGCATCAAGGGGGAATAACTCTGGGAAAGGTAGAAACAGAAGAGAAAGGAAAACATAACACTAACAAGGTTTATACAATGGGTAGTGCCAGCAAAGCAATCTGCTCGGTCAGATAAGCATTCTTACCATGTTTTATGAGACCCTAAACAACATTCAGCCTGGCTGGCCAAAAAAATGGTTGCAAAAAACTGGTTGCTAAGCTAAAAAAAAGTGGGCTATTGTATTAGTCAGAGAGATAAGTAACAATTTGTATCGGTCCTTTGCTGTTATTTATTTATGTCCATTGGAGGGATCGTGCCACCAATAAACAGGTTAAACAATCGGCATTTAATCAGGTGAACATGATTTGGAAGTCTGTTAACCCATCGTGGTTTTATTGTATTTAACCTTTATTTTATCAGGAATATTTCCATTGAAAGTCTCACATAAAAGATACAACCAACAAGCAGCAAACTGCATCAAGACAACACAGTTACCAGTGTTCAAAAAGAGGACATGTGCTTGAGGTGGTCAGAGAGTCCTTAATCCTCTTTTTTATAATCTTCCATACTAAATAATCAAGTTTAAGGTGTTTCTGAAGCGCACGCCGAGATAAAACTGGATAGACTTTAAAAGCACTTTCAGCAAAAACAGTGCGGGTTCGAGGAATAGCGTAAATAACACTGATAGTTTTAATGGTCAGTAGAAAACACAAATAAGAAGGCAATTCGTGCAGTATGGTCTGTACCAATCTTCCATTCTTCCATTTCCTTTGTACAAAGAAAGCCACCCAACCCTCTGCAGTGAAATGTGCAAAAAACCAGAATCAAAGACAAATGACAAGCCAGCATGATACACTGAGTCTAACATTGTCAAAGAAGATGAATATAAAATATAACCACGAATAATTGCTGATAAAAATGTTGCTAGAATGATTTTTTTTCCCCTTGCACTGAAAGAAAAATAGCGTTTACTTCTACAATAGAAATCAAGTTTCATCTGAAGATTATTGGTGAAATTTTTGACACTCAATATGATGTTTAAAATACAAAGGTAAAAAAAAACAGGTATCTGTAAACTGAGATTGTTTAATCATTACCTTGATTGTCACGGTCTCGTCATTTCTGTTTCATTGTATTTGTATTTTACGTGGCGTCTTTCCCTCCTGTGCTCCTCGACAGTCGGTTTTCCCTCCACACCTGCACTGCATCTCCTTTGTTAACTCGGCCCTGTTCCCGGTGTTTTCCAGCCTATCAGCTCCTTCCCTGTTCCCAGTGTTTTTCCACTCATTACCCTCAGCTGTGTGTCTGCGCCTCACTCCACCTGCGACTCATCCACTCGTTAGATTAGCTCGTGTTTAAGTCCAGTCTTTAGCTCAGTCTCGGTTGTGTTTCCCTGATGGTCCTCTGTGCAAACCAGCTCCTCGTGTGCCGTGATCTTCAAATAAACTTAATCCGTTGCACATCCTCCTCCTGCATTTTGGCCCACCGTCTCTGCTCCAGCGTGACACTGACGATTGATTTTGAACTTTTAAGGGCTGACTGTGGTTTACTTGAGTAATCTTGTCTTGCCTTCTTATATTTACTTTTGCTTCCTAAATGCTAATAATTGAAATGACAATTCCCGTGACAATAATTACACGATCGCTAAATGAACTCTTAAATGCGCCGCAATCATTAACGAGAAGATTGCATAATCCAGGGCTCCGTAATGAGCACTTGTTGTCAAAGGCGGAGCTGCATTTCACACTTAGAATATCAACTGAACAATTCCATACAGGGGAATTAATTAACAAATAACCGATTACATAAGACTGCTGTATGAGTCAGCTGCTAACTAATGCTGCAGTCCAAGGAAGGATGAAGAGTCTTTGAGGGATACATGTCAGACTTTACTACATTCCTGCAGAGCAGCATTAGTCATCAGATGCATATCTTCCCTCTCTCTGAAGTTTTATATAATACATGTGCCGGCTGACTCATTCTGTTAGGTGCTGCCTTTGGTATCTTACTGTATTTCTGTCAGATAGTAATGACTATAGCGTTCTGCAGAGAGCAGCATCGGAAACTTCTATATTTTCAGCTCCTCACGCCCTCGCTACGCACATTGTCAGTGAGTGGAGCAACATAATTTCAACCATTTGGATGATTGTGTCAATACCTGCCTGACTACACCCAGGATCACTGGCACGAAGGCGAGGATGGAGTCGAATTGCTTTAAGCGCAACATCTTGAAAGCCAGACATGCCGGGGTTTGCCATCTGCTTGTTAGCCCACTGTTTTCCCACTCAATAAAAATGAAATAATGTTTACTCTTTACTATGCAACACAGTATATATTTCAATCTCTGAAGTTAATGGTTTTTCAACTGGAGTGGCCACATTTGCAAATAACAATTTTGCTCCTGCAAATGAACCCAACTCCCCGATGAAAAGTCCGCCAGCCCCTAACAGCGGGGAATGATTTCACACGGTCTCCTTATCATATCGTACACGCACACGCACGCGCGAGTGCACACATTCGCACCGGCTGTCAGTGCATTCCTGACTGAGTATTTGAATGTCAGAACTATTCAATAACGGAGGCAACAACAGGGAGAGGCTGAGCGTCTGGGGAGGCTGTAAGGACAGGTATGAGCTTCTCCCTCTGTGGGCAGACTGACACATTTTATTATTTCTCTCTCGCTCTCCCTTCAAATATGCTCTATTTGCATGAGTGGGCAGTGGAAATTGTAAAGCGAGCGTACAGTTTGTCCAAACACTAACTATATGTAATTGACGATGAAAAATAAACATGTCAAATTAGATAAAATTAGAATCTACTTTATTGTCATTGTACAGCACATATGGTATATACTGTATAGTGCTAATGCATAGAATAAACAGTGAGCGGTAGATATAAATACACAGTATAGTGCGGGTGGAGGCACAAACAATGCCAAAGCTAAGACGTCATAAACCATCATCAACATCCTCCTACTTAAAGGGATATTCCGGTGTAACTTTAATCCATGGTCTAACACACCTTGACACAGAGTAAGACTCCCCATCGAGAGATCAAGTTTGCTGACCGCTAGCTTAGCTAGTTGTAGCAACCTCAGAAAAGACAGCACGATAACAATACACTGCAGCTTATGCCTCCAACAAGAAACCGCCATCAAAAAGCCACTCATAGCCACAATTAATGGTGAGAACAGCACCAAACTTCAGCAACAGTACATGTACAGTCCCAGCACACAGTACGAAGCATCAAACATCTGCTAGCTTTGCGGGATTTCTATTGAAAAGATAGAACAACTCACCCTCTCCTCCAGCAGCTTGCTCGTTGTGGGGAAGCCCTGACGAGTCGATTACCAAGTGCAGTAGATTTCCGCAGCTCAAGGATGAAAGTGTATGATTATTACTCCATGGAATGCTCAGTTCTTATTATCGAGAGCTGACAGGGAAAAGAACGGAAGTAATGCTAGCAGATGTTTGATGCTTCATACTGTTGTAATGCTGTACATGTACTGTTGCTGAAGTTTGGGGCTGTTCTGAGCATTAATTGTGGCTATGAGTGGCTTTTTGATGGCGGTTTCTTGGTGGAGGCATAAGCTGCAGTGTATTGTTATCGTGCGGTCTTTTCTGAGGTTGCTAAAACTAGCTAAGCTAGCGGTAGACAAACTTGACCTCTCGAGGGGGAGTCTTACTCGGTGTCACGGTGCGTTAGACCATGGATTAAATTTACACCGGAATATCCGTTTAAATGGCTGAATAGGTCGTTCGTCAGCGTTTCCCAAGACAACTTATATACATACATACTGGTCCTTCATCGTACAGTCACAGTTCGGTTTGGTGTAGGAAAACAAAATACTTGGTTATTTTCATGGCTTGGCTTCAAATCCCTCTGTCACTCCTGTTACAGTACGAACGCAGCATTACTTCACTAGCATATGAATGAAACAAACTCGCCTTTGACTTCTGGTTTCACACTGGACATAAACGATGGTCTTCTGAATGAAAGTCCTGCCTTTGTCACCTTCCTCTTCCTCATACCCAGTTATCGCTCTTTACACTGCGTCTCCTCACTTCCTTCTTTGCAGCTGTAAAACCTGCTATAGCCACAAGAGGTCCCTGCTAACGATAAGAGCAAGTATGTGTCGTAATGAGCCGCTTGATTTATCAAACAATTTGGTCATTTTTCTGAGGACAACAGGCTCATATATGGGTAATTCCATGAAATCGGTGCCTTTTGTGTCCCCAAGGATTTATCAGTCATAAAATTACAGTAACAACAAACAAAGATGTAATTTGAAAATATAACATTACCATGTCTTCTCTCCTCAATAAAACATCAAATTAAAATCAATTAAATATTATTTTAAATAATAAAAATGATTTTTAAGCTGTTGAGGGTGAGGTTTACGGCCTGTCCCTCACTGTTGTTGTTGTACGTCAGCAGGACTTTTAATTTGTAAAATGTTGGCAAAATGTTTACATTTACATATTGTTTTAAGTATGATCTTATTGTGAAACAGTGTTTTTGGTAAAAATATATATTAATTGTAATAGATATTTACCAATTTATCGGTGTCCCCTAATTTTTTGTCAACCCTGTTACCCTAACCAAAAAAAACCCTATCAAAATAACGGTATATTCTAGATTTGACATGATTTACAGGAGGTTGCATCATCTCTGAATCAGGATGCTAACAGCTCAGTGACAAATAAGTTTTGCTAATCTCTGATGTGCTATTTTTGATGTTTTTTCAAGGTTGAACCAGGGGGACAAGCATACAACGTCAACCCTGTTACCATTTTTTAACATATAAATCCAAACAATTATTTATTTCTCATAATATAATCAATATGTACATGTAATTTCCTTTCAAAGTACATAGCATCAGCTTAAAATAACATTTGTTTTAGCTAGCAATGGGCAAATTAGCTTGAAATGGTCAACCCTGTTACTGTCAACCCTGTTACCTTTCCAGTAACAGGACTTGATTAAAACAGTTATAAAATATGAAATTCCATAGCTGAGATGGCACAATATAATTTCTTGTCATTTTAAACTGTCTTTAATTCCTGGCTACTGAAAAAATAGCAATTAAATATAATCTAAATTTTAACTTTTCAAAGTTGAAAAGGCACCGATTTCATGGAATGACCCATATACAGAATAAAAAGGTAGCGGTATGATATGATTACTGTGTTCACACTCCAGTACACTATAGTATTGTACATGATGTTTTCCAACAGAAACAGGTTGAATTGTGAACAAACACACACACACTCCTCCGTAGATGAAAACCACCGAAAGGTTCAGGGAATTTTTTTATGTGAACAGACCTACGAACCAACAGAGCAAGCTATAGAACTGCACATATGACTGACAGAGTGCACCAAATCCAGATGGCGATTACATCTCCTCAAAAATGTATGTGGTACTTTTCAGGAAACAGCGTTGACGTCAAGCGAGACATGTTGAATTAAAAGACAGAACGACGATACCGAGGAAACAAATGAGGTCACGGTGGATCGCGCACAGATGCATATATGCATATGTTTTTTGTTTTTTTAAAACAGCCCTGTAGGCATACTGTGAAAACATTATCACATTCACACATGCCTACATACTGCAGCACGCATTTACAGGCTGTCGTCCAACATCTGTTTTCTCCCTGAGCCGATGGCAGGTGAGCGTGGAGTCTGCTGATATGTAGTTGCTGCTCTTCACAAGCTAATGAACAGAATTTCACACCACATCCGCCCCTTTAGAAATAATGAACTAGCGAAGAGGAGTGAATCCACGCGCTAACCTGTTGGAAATCCCGTGTGAGATCAAAAACAAAGATGAAATGACAGTTTAAAAGGTCAAAGTCTTGGAATAAAAGAAAAAAAAAGGACACGAATGACATAAAAGAAGAAAAAGAATTGAACAACATACTGTTAATCCCTGAAACAGCTCTGCGGCGGTGCTTCCTATTGATTGTCCTCCATGTGCACAATACAATGATGCGTCTCAAACGGCCAGAGAGCAGCTTCACAGAAGACCTCACAGTTAGCCAGACAGTTAATTAGAAACAGGGTATTTATTGTACTCGGCCAGCGAAAAACTTCAATACTCGTGACATCCCGCTTGTATAACTAGAGAAGAGGAGAGAAAGAGAAGAAAAAAAAGTGTAATAATGATACAGTCAGAGGAATAGACAAGAGGGTCAGCATTTTCTTAAGTTGATTTATGGCGAGTTTGGTGACCCAAATGAGCAATAAGTAATGCAGGTTCTGATTAAAGCCTCGTCAGACTATTGGCTCTTTTAATCACCTCATTATGTATGCCCAGCTGAGATACGCACCGTAGACAACATTAGGCGAGGATGATTCTCTTTTCACAATTGACTGGCAGCGGTTTGTAATTCACAGCGACGGTTTATGGCACCCGGCGCCACTTAGCGCTACACATCTGGAAAAAAAAAAAGACGATGCAACGTCTTATCCATCAAAGCTCGTGGGCGGAGGTAACTTTGAAGGTTTGTTTTTTTTAGCGTTAACGCATTCCGCGTGGAGCGCGGCGAGACGCGCGTTTCATCTCGCACCCCGAAAATGTCAAGCAAACGCGCGATTTCTCCCGTCCCGCGCCTCACGGGGAGAGACAGCGTGTAAAGCCAACAGGGCCGTGACAAACCACTGACAAAGGCTTTCAGGTTTTCAGGCTAATTAAAACCTCAGCGTCACTCTTTTCCCTGATCACTCCTCACAAAGACCCTTGAGTGGCATCAATGAGCACGCTCAGGCTTAAGTGAATGTTTACCTCCCCTAATGACTATCTGTCTCAGCGCTGAGTAAATGCGACTGCCTCGGTCCTCTCCGCCGCTCGGGTTACACACACGACTGCGGGGAAGAGACCTCGGCCCGAGGTGTGTGCACCAGCTGTTCGTCGACACAAGGCCATTTGCAGGTTGTTATTATTGTGCTGTGGATAATGATCGCCGGACAGCGCGGCGGCTCAGCGGTGAGCGCCGTCGCTTTTAAATAAGAAGAAAGATAGTCTGGCTTCGCGTCTTTGTTCCGTCTGCTCGGAGCTGCGTGCCCTTTCTCTGAATGCTTCTTTTATAAAAAAATCAACTTAGGTAGATGGAAAAATGTGAACTATCGGCATGCGTGCATGTGAATGTTTATGTCTCTTTATCCGTGTTGGCCCCCGTGATGGACCGATGACCCGTCCGGGGTGTTTTCTTGCTTGCTGCCCTAATGCATGCTGGGATAAATAACATAGCTCCAAAATAAAAAATAAAAAAAAAAATGGTGGGTTACCAGCGAGCCTTTGATGCTGAGGTTAGATGGTGAAGGCTACATTTATCTTACATTGTATTAAGTTATGGATGGTGGAAGAAGTATTTACATCCATTTGCATCCAAACTGAAAGTAGTAATACCACAGTTTAAAAACCACCTTTTACAATAAGAAGCTCTGCTTGCAAAGTTACAGTTCTGTATAACATAATTATCAGTCGATTATCAATAAGTGATGCAGCTGTTCATAGTAAACCAAATGTCTGCTATCTGATTAACTTTTGGATGGTTTGTCATCTATACAATTCATTATAAATGTACATTTTTATATAAAACTATAATTTGCAAAGTAATAAAAACACTAATCAAACATTTTCCTGTAAAATTGAATGTAAAGTAGCTGAAAACTGAGAACTTCAAAGTTGAAACCCACTAAATGTTGGCAATGTGCAAACAGCTGATCTGTGGAACCTTTGAATTTATTTATGCTGCAACTATGTCTCTTTGGATTCAGTTTTCAGTTTGATGTTTTGACCACGCTGCGCTCACGGTTTGGTCGAGTTTACGCATAAAAACCATTCGGTGAGGGTTAGGAAAAGATCGCGTTTTGACTTAAAACGCCTGGTTTTGTTGTCACAAACACGGCTGGAAATTATCCCGAGCTCTCCTTCCAATAATCCACACAGCGGTTTCACAGTTAGAAATGGTGGAACGCGATCTTGAACTGCGGTCACTGGCTTGGCAGCCAAGCTTTGACTCCACCACCACCACCCCCTTTAGCTCCTAACATAAAACTAAACCACTTAATATGACAGGTATTGTATGCTGCGTATGACACCTACACATTTGAACATATCCAGGGTTTGCAGAAATGTTAACCGCCAGTCTTTTATTCTGCAGACTGGGCTTCAAAATCGTACATAAACATACACTACATTTTCTGAGAGAAATATAACAACTCTTTAGCTGCTTCACGCTCCACTCGCCTCCTTCCGTCGTCTTGACAACACATAGACTGGAACAAAACTGAAAAGGTTACGATAAAAACCAAAGACACTGATATACAGTAAAAAGCTCCGTCCAGATGAAGGGAACTGCAAAGTTGAGTAATGTGTTTCCATATTTGTCTCTTGGAGCAGCGTCTACAATTAAATAGCATGTTTGAGATTATGATGAAGGTAATTCATGCCAGCTAGAGCTGTATTTTGTATAATAACGGTGCTATGTCAATTGAAAAATGAATCTTCTTGACTTTACCACGTTTTCTAATATCAGCTTATTGTTTAGCTGTCTGGCCACAACTTTACATTTTTGACTCGCTCTCGCTGCGTTCACGGCGTCGTTTTTTTCACCAGCTGCCATCAACTAAAAACTCGCCGCACAATCTGCTCGGCACAAAACAGCAGAAGGTGACTTTAACGACAAAAGGGGCCGGGCCTTTTCCTTCAGGAGTTGTTAGTGCGGAGACCAGAGTCAATACTGGACTTTAATCATTGGGTAGATGCCGGACTGTGACTACATTCACTAGAACGACATGTGTTATCGGCGCTCCCAAATTGTCTCCGCTGCCCACAGGTGGCCGAAGCATCGGCTGTCGCAGGTTTAAGTTTGTGTGCGTTTAACCTGCACTAGCCCTGGCTGCGAAATAAAGAAAGGGAAGCCAATTATCACCCCTTGACAAAACAGGATGGGGGGAAAATGGACTGGAGCTGGCGGAGAGAATGAATGAAAAATATTCTTATTGTGCATTATAGAAATCCTACAGAATTTCAAGTTCTTCAGGTTTTTTTTTTTTAAATCTCAGAACCTCTGCAGGAAGATGTCTTGCTTAATGCAGTTGCCAAGGTTCTGCTTTTGCAATCTCGGGTTACCGCGGACTCAAAGAGCAAAACGGATGACTCTTCCTTGTAGGTCACCGCTCAGGCGGAGTGGGCTGCGCACTTCCCTCACCTTTCCGCGGCTATAATGAGCCCTTTGCTGTGACATTCTTCTTCTGGTTGTGGGATGTTGGTTTTCATCTGGTGTTCCACCAATTGGCGCTCGATGGCGTCGCCAAGAAATAAACGAGCAAACGTGTAACGCATCTGCTCCCATGTACACAAACTCAAAAAACAAATTGATGAATGATTTATTTGAAACTCTAAATAAAAGCTGCAGGGACCCGCTTCTGTTCTTGCTCGTGTGAGATCGTCGGCTCTGAAGCCGGAAAACGCTGTTCTAAAGACCGCCTAAAATGCGATTGTGAATCCATGAAAGTAATGAGCTGTGACACAATCGCCACTATAAGCATCTTTTATTCAAAGCTTTAACAAAAAAAAAAAGTTTGACCTGGAGCTCGCAAACAAACTTTAAATGGTCAGCGATGCACTTTAACAAGCAAGGAGAAACATCTCCATCCCAAAAAAAACAAGACCAAAGAATGTCTGTTCTTATTAGGTAGTCGTCCTTCACAAGAACCATCGTCGCTGCAAGGCAGGGTCAGAGCCACCCAATCCCGAGACACCATGATGAAACCGTGACAAATCAACTCATTCTTTCACTCCAGAATCTGCAAGTCGCCGTGCCACGGGATTTTCAGCTTCTCTTTGAGTTTGGGAACCGGCGAATCTCACGACTCAATGGTGTTCATTTCTCTAATCCAATCCCTGTGTAAAAAAAAAAAAACCTCCCTTTGAACGTCTACAGAAAAAAGCTGAAAGGCAGCGCACATCCCCTCCCTCTGTTCGCCCGCTCCCTGCCTCTCTGATCCGCGCTCGGCTGTCCGACGCGCAGAGCGCGCGGATGGAGCGCGGATGGAGCAGATCTAATTAAGTTTGCTGATGGTGGAAGTGATGATTATTCCGCGGGAAGAAAGGAGAGGGAGGACGAGGGCAAGGGAGATAACGAGAATAACTGCAGGGGGGCCGGCTGCACGCTCTCCTCGCGCTCATGATCGCCGTCATCACCAGCGCAACCGTCATTAAAGTCATTATTCAAATAATTAAAACTTTTTTGGGGAGGGTTCATTTGCACTGAGATAATATCCATTATGGCAAATCTACATTTGGTAGATTGACTCCACATGTAGCTGAGTCCTGGATTGTTCATTTATCAAGCCTAATTCCGTTGTGATGACTTTTCCTCTGCTTCTTTAAATAACTCAACTTTTATCGAATATCATTTGAACCAAAGATGATTTTTTTTTTTCTGGATGATAATTTGCCTTATTTTCTGAAGGAAACTCATACTTTTAGCAGAATTTGGAAAGAAGTTAAGACTTCAAATGTTAGTCGGCTTATATTCCACCCTTCCTCTCACTGTGTCCACTTTCCCTCCATCGTGCTTTTAAATCTCCATCGCTGTTTTTCCTACAACGAAGCATCCGACTCCAGCACATCAGCATCCTTCTGACCGTTCCTCATCCAACCTGGCCCCCCCGTCCGCCCTCCTCCCTCCCTCCCTCCCTCTGAACACCTCCTACTCTCACTTCCTCCAGTTACGTCTCGGCCAACCGGGAGTGCGCTCGCTGCTGGAATAAATTAAATTGCGGCGGTGTTGGTACAGGGGGAGGGAGAGAGAGAGAGAGGGAGAGAGAGAGAGAGACGCGAATGCCATTCACACATTCCGTGCGCTGGAAGTCCAGGCATCGGCAGCTCTCCGTGCGCCCCGCGTGCGCTCCCGAGCGCGTCTCTCCAAATAAAGAGCAGAAATGAGTTAGAGGACGGCAGCGATCGACGCCTCTCACACGCAGGGTGGTCATCTGGTCCCACCGACTTTCTCTCACCCCGGTGTGTTTGAATCACGAGTCCACCTGGATGCTTTGACCCTGTGCGCTCTTGAAGCATCGGGTCCGCTGCGGCTCGTTCCGTTTGGATTGGACCTACAGTGTCTTTACTGCGCATCGTCCGAGGGCTCTCCGCTGGAAATATGCCACTGTGAGAGAGAGGAGAGGAGAGGAGAGGAGAAGAGAGGAGTGCGCTCTGAGGAGGTCGGATGTCATCTCGCGTTTCGTTCAAGTTGCGCTCCCCCTAATTTGTGCGTCTGTTTGCATTTGTGGCGATCACCCTTCCCCAAAGTCCCTCTCCGATGCCGCCCCGTCTGCGCGCCGAGCCGAACCCAACTTCACGGTCCTGTCAGGGGATTTTGCGGAGACTAATTCCGACCAGTCACGGACCAGAGTACTTGCACAATAAGGTAAAAAAGCAAGGAGAACAACTGAATTCGAAATATTGAAGCTTTTCTAACATCAGCTTCACATTCTTTTAAGATTTGCTTTGCTTTATTATCTGTAGATATTCTGACCTCTAAAATGAGTGGCCCTTCGCCATCATTTCTGACCCAGCAGTGCCTGACAAAGGTCATTTTTTTTTTTCCCCCCTCACGCCCCAAACCAAAATCCCCCACCTTATTGTTCTCTGTGATCACTCTGCTTCAACTCCTCTCCCTCTCCTTCCTCCTTCCCCCCTTCCAGCAGGACTCATCCGGAGTGCAGGGAGAATGAAGAGTCGCCGGGGCCGGGGGAAGCAGCATGAGTGGCCCGTGCATCTCCACTAGACTGGCGGCCCTCATGTTTCTATGGACGTGGTTAATGCTAAGCCTGCTCCAGAGCTGGGTGTCGGAGGGGGCCTGGGCGGCGGACCCCGCCGGAGCCGGCTTCAGCGGCTCCGCCGGGCCCCTGGGCTGGCTCCTGTCGGACAAGGGTCCCTTTCACCACTCGCAGGAGTTTGTCGATTTCACGGAGCGCTACCAGCAAGGATTCACCACCAAGTACAAGATATACAGGTGAGAAGGCGGGAGGGTCAGGGGATCATGATTGAGAGGTCGTTTGTGAAATCCGGAGCAAACGCAGAAATACTGTGCAATTACACGAAGCCAGACACAATTTAGGCTTTTATTCCTGTGGCTGTGCTCGAGGGGAGAAAAAAAGAGGGATTTTTTTTCAGGATCTTTAGAAAATTAAAGGCGCGAGATCACACGGCACTTTTCTCTCGACTATAAAAGATGCCGATTCAGTAGGTGGCAAACTGTGGGACGAAGCACTGAGGCGATTACTTAGCAGAGTTTTGCATCCAAATGAAAAGCCCCTGCATGCGTTCTGTGGAGATGCGAGCCTCTCTGGGTGCGACTGCCTGATTCCCCCGTCTGTGGGCTCGCGGAGACATATGGTTCGAGCGCGATACAAAACCGTCAGAACGTCGCGTATCAGCGGGAACTCAAAAGTGGAGATACCGCAGGAGGGGTTTGGGCGAAGCAGCGGGACGTAACAGATATCTGACTGAGCCGGTTGATGTGTGACAGTGGGAAGACAGGACGGCTTCAGAAGTGTGCGGTGTGAAGTGTAGTGGGTGTGTGCTTTGGAGCAGCGGGGTGTTGTTTGAAAGCTTGCCACAGATAGGACGTTTTTCTTTCTCTTTTCTGTTTCTTTTTTGGCAGACAAGAGAGTGGAATTACAGGGGGAAACTGAACGTTTCCATGCAGAAGCTCCCACGTATGAACTCAAAGGATGTTACGTACACGTCCACTTGTTGTCAGTGGGATACGTGGCATGAAATAGTACACAACATGTGTGTTTTATACAGTTCAGCCACCCTGTAAAGAGAAAGACCTGATCTACAGAGGCGAACCACAGTGTAACAGCTGTGAAACTCAAGTGCACCTTGCAGGCTTTTACCATTTGTGTGTCTGCAGATGTGTGTGTGTGTGTGTGTGTGCACTAGTAGTTCCCTCTGTGTTTTATCGTCTTGAGGACAACATTTAAACCCAACGCTTGAACTCATACCAATTAGATTCCTCCAGGCGGAGGGTTCGGTATCTGTTTCAAGCAGTGGGACCCAAACACGTTGTATAACTGTAGGGCTGACATTGTGTGTGCGTCTCTGTGTGTGTGTTTGTGTGTTTGTGTCTTGTCTAGCGAGTATATGATCTTCCGTCGGTTCTCTCGAGGTTAAGAAGTGTCTCATTCCATGAAACCATTTCAAAATGCATCCTCCATTATTCCCTCTTTCTGTGAAGAGCTGACCTCCTGTCTTCATCCGTCAGCAGCAACAATGAGCCTCCCCACAGGATAGGATGCTGTCGGCTTTGCCGCGATCGCGTGTGCATGCATACTCGAGTGTCTGTACTTGCATCGTGTGTCGAGCCAGGTAAGTGTTTTGATACTCGCTGATGAGAGCGACGCTGTCAGAGTCGTCGGCGGCCCGGCGGTGGAGGGGCCGGTGCCAGCCGAGCAGAGCTTTGACTGACACTGGCATTTAGCAGCTGACAGGGGTGACAATGCCAGGCAAAGATAGGGAATGTAGCGCTGTTGGCTTCCCCACATCCATCACTTCCTCCCTCGCCGGCCTCTTCACTCCGCCGCTCAGGATGTCTCTATACCGCCCTGTCTTCTTTATTGTTTCCAACCTCGGCGTGGAAATCTCGCAGTCATTTGCATCCACGAGATTGGCAGTTTTACTAAAAACTCGCACGGACGTCGTTTGGCTTGTCATCACTAAAAACTGTGGCGTTGAACCCTTTTTTTTTTAGCATTCTGTAACCTACAGCGTGACTTCTATTGACCTCTGTCAGCAAATAACCAGAAATGCAAACTTGACAAGTCCATAACCCCGCTTTCCCCTTGAGCTCCGGTGGCCTTTTCCCTTTTTACTCTGAAGAATACGAGTAAGCGGACTAATTAGAGCCAAAAATCCGACAAAAACTCAAGAGAGAAAGTCGAATTTCAGCCTGTTAAAAAGTGGAATAATGTCCCTGCATTGTCATCCGCTTTCCCCCGTCTTGAAAAACAAGCCTTTTTAGGCTTTAAATATCTTGCACTTGGAGCACTGTCATCCATCGCTGAGCAGTCGAGGATGCCAGTTAGTGGAGAACTGAAGAGATCAGAAGTGCCTTCAAAATGCAATGGGCTGCACAGTTTTTGTTTTTTTTTCCCTCCCAAAAGAGACTCATGAATTTTGAAAGCCAGGCAAAGTAATCTTTGAGTCGTTCGTATTGATCAGCGGCACTGTTCTGCCTCTCGCAGACACAATGCGCTCCTTTATGGCTCGGTAAAAGGCTCGTTATTGCCTCTCGAGTCGTCACCGCCATGTGTTGAAATTCTAAGTGCCAAACCGATACTGAGGAGCAGCTGAAATGTCTTCAGTTTGGACATAGACATAGCTCTGGGGAAGCAGTGGCACAACACTGTAAGTTCACGTACACCCATCCACGGAGAGGACGACGGGGGATTAGTCATCACTTTCAATTAACCAGCAGGCTAAAAGAAGTTTGAATAAATACATTAAAATCCAACCTCTCTCTTTGCCTTTATCTCCACCTGCATCTCACATTTTTCTCCCCTTTCCCTCCCTCCTCCTCGCCATCCCCCGCTTCTTTTCTCTCCCTCCCTCCCTCGTCAAATGATCTCAAACCAATTGCTCTCCCTCGCTCATAAATATTCTCCAGAGCTCGGTTGGCCTTTCCCGTCAGGGGGCAGGGGAGAGGGAGTCGGAGATGAGGGGGAGGACCGGAGGAGTCTGAGTGCAGAGAGGAACCGGAGCTTTACCCCCCCCTGCTGGCCGGTCGCTGCACCAGAACAGCTTGTAGCCATCTGATGATAATAAATTCAGAAATATAAAAAATTTGAATGGGGTATTATTCAGAGTAGAAGTTATAAAGTTTATAATTTTTACACTAACAACCTTTCATCGCCTGTCTAGACCGCACGAGAAGGACATTAAAAAGCTGGGAGAATTAAAGCTCCCCGTCACAGCGGCGTGCTGTAATGTAAATGTGATTTTCAAGCCGCAAATCCTCCGACTGAAAGAGGTTCCCTCGTCTCAAGGTCCGATCAAATGCAGAAGTGGGAGCGACGAATTAATGGATTCGCTGGATTCAAAAGCAAGTGAAATCAGGCATATTGGCACTTAACAATATTACTTCCAGTGTGGTTGCGTTCAGAAAAAAATGCGCCTGTTATGTCGGGAATAATGACAATTTTAAAACACCTATTCATTATTTAATTCCCTCTCATCTCCAGGCGAGGGTCACAAATCTCATTAGCGGGGCTTTTAATTTCAGGCCGACAGCAGCCAGCTTGTTGCATCTCGACTTTTTCTCCCACATACACCTGGTTGTATGTGAACAGAAGACATAATTAAAAACAATTACCAGACGTTTCTTGGCTTAATCCTTTTGTTCACACGCATCGCATGAATCCACGTTGGATATCTGCGTGCAGTCGCTGCTGGTGTGTACACATCAGGGGTATAAAACGAACAAACACGTGTTTAATAATTTAGAGGCTTGTGGAGTTGTGAAATCAATTCAAGGAATGTGAGAAGCTCTTGCTTCATGATTTCTTGTGTGTAGCCGAGCCATCCACAGACAGTAGCATATTAGTCAAAATGTCAGCTCCTCCTTTCTTCTTCTTCATGGGCCATAAGTTTTATAACACGCCTCATCTCCCGTGCTTTCTCCTCTCTTTTCTCCTGTCAGCCCGCGGGCTTTTACATTGACTTCATTTGATGTAAGGAGTTGTCTCTCGTAATTATGAAGTGATTAGTGTTTCAATTATATGCAAACATGTTTGTTAAGCCAACGGAATGCGGAGGCACGGCGTCACAATACCTGTGCTGTAATCGTGTCATTTGGAAATGGAGGAAGAGCCTATTGTGTGTTATCTGCCTCGTCTTTACGGTTCCTCCGTTGTGTTTCGAACGCTTTCGATGGGCCAGCACATTTAAAAGAGATTACAAAATGGGTTGGAATAGATGGAATAGATGGCAAACAGCTGCATTGTGTTCATGAAGCGACGAGAGAAGAGACGAGGGATAATATCATAATGCTCTGCAGTGAGACACAATACTATACGGAGCCCTGCCGATGTATCAGTCACCTGAAATTAGCAGCCCGTCACAGATACATTGGTATCAATGCATGTGTTATCTGATATGCATCGATATAACGACTTTCTTTTTACTGAACATAATGCAGAAAAAGTTGCTTGGGGTAATTAATAATTAATTCCCAGTAAGTCCCAGTGATTTACCGTTTGAGAGCGCTGATGCCATTTGAAAAATAAGTGCTGTGTTTATGTTTATATTCTTCATATGATATGCATATTAGAATATTACCGACATACCAATGTTGGAATTCTATTAGTCCCTAATATCAGTGTTAGCATCGGCCCCAAAAATCAGCATTAGTCAGGCTCCGTTACTATAGTAAACCATACTGTAGATAACATAGTAGGTGTACAGGAGATGATGATGTAACATCTCTTAATGCTAAAATCTTAAAGTGTTCACTTCTGGTAAAGGCTAAATGTAGCATTTTTATACAAATACGCCAAGGATGGCTAGATTTTTTGGGAAAAAATTCACACTCACCTTCACACCTACAGGCAATGTAGTCACCAACTGACCTAACCCGCATGTCTTTGGACTGTGGGAAGTACCCGCCGCACCCACAGGAAACCCTTGCAAACACAACGGAAAAAGTCCAAAACATTTTTGCTGTGTGGTAACAGTGCTAACCACTGCACCACTATGCCGCTCCTGGATTTAAAATATTCCAATAAAATGTCCAAAAAAACAGTTTTCCAACTGTTTAATGGGAAAGGAATGGGATACAGCACTTTTGTCAGGCCTCAGTGCTCAGGAGTATAAACTGAACATTTGTCAAGATGAAAACATTTTTCTGCACACCTCTATGACGATGAATTTAAAGCGAAAACAGACTGCTTTTCAAATTCACCCTCCTCGTGTTTGCCTGTGGAAGTACTGCTGGTGCCACTGTCACAGCGACAGCGTTACCAATGTGGCTACATCTATATGCAGATGATGTTATTTTATTCTACAGCCATTACACAATTGACAAATTGACATTTATATCAGATGAATCAGTTCTATTAAAAAAGGTATGGTTACAGTCTGGTCTTATTAAGGAAATTTAGTTGCTTGGTTAAACACCCCCCCCAAAAAAAATCATTGGTCATTTGTTCATATGCCTTAAACAGCTTTTTACTTAGTCCTAAAACGTCTATGTGAATATGGACAGTTGTCTCTCAGTTGCTACAGCACCACAAAACCTCTCATCAAGGAGGTCAGGGTGGACAGTTGGGTTTAACAAAGCATGAAACTTCAACACCATTCTAAACATCAAATTTGATTTCTCTAAACCACCAATGTGATTTTTTCATAACCTTAACTTGAGTCGGTGTTGGTGCCAAAACAGAGTAAAACTTTAATATGAATCATTCTGTGATGGTTTTGGAAGGCACTGACAAACAATTTATCCTGCGGTGAGGGATGTCAGATCAATAAAACACTTTGGAAGGCAGTGACAAACGACCTATTGCGTTGTTTCGTTTGGAGGAATATTTGGGAAGATTGCTTTAATGGTTCATGTTGAGATTGAATGGGACATTAACTGTGGTCTCTGGCTTCAGTGTAACATGGATGTACTCCAAGACACCAACAAGTCCTTTCTGAGAGGTCTATTACATGGCAGGACTGTGAGATGTTCGTTGGACATGGAATCAGAAACATAGGAGCAATCTGAGGGCAGTGGGATGTCTGGGCAAGAAAAAAAGGCAAATAAAATAAATAAAACTATTTGACTTTCCTTCCTCAGTATAATTACAATAAACGTTGAGACCATCGGATACAGTGGGCTCATTTCACGCTCCATTTATTGTTGGTGCTGTTTCTTTAAATCCGGAACATATTCCGGCACTTCCTCCCTGCTTCTCCACTTTCCTTGACGCCAAAACAAATCTGACCTTGTTGCACACAATGCAGCCGCAGGTAGAGGCTGTGAATCCTCACTGCAATGGTCTTGTTTGTTTATAATCAATATATTTGTGTCTGGAAATTATTACGGCAGAGATTTATCTGGAAACACGAGGCAGAACAGACCCGGAGAGAGTAGAAGGGTAGACCAAGATACAGTTTTCATCGAACTACGGTTTTCTCTCATGCGTGAATGCCTGGGCCGGTCGTTCAATGAGAGAGTTGCTGCTGGAGACTCCCGACAGAGGGTGAATGTGTCTCCAGGACAGGGAGCAGAGCAGCCTCCTCCTCTTGATCACCAGCAGCGATGGCAGTGACGAGGACTTCATCCAGCGCAGAGCTTATGGCTTCTGACAAGTGTGAGATGGGGGAGTTATCAGGGCCAGAGGTCCATGGAAGCAGCTTTCATGAAAGAAAGACTCTACATGAGTGTTTGACTGTGTTATGTGCGGTTCATTGGGCTAGGGCCGCGCACCAGTTTCTGTGCTTATTTTTTTGTCCTGCCAAGGTCAGTTTATAATTGGGCGAAAGATTTGAATGTACAAATGTGTATCAGTATCATCTTACAATGGAAGGGCCTGAAACTAAGAAAACATCCCTGAGACTTAAATACTAAATGGTCAGAATTCACTCTGTTTGCCCACATTTAAGTCTGTCATAAGTGGTCATTTGTAGAATATCTTCTCAAAGCACAGGAAGCAGGAACAGTCTGAAGATGACAAAATAAGAGCAGTATCACCAGTAATGGCCTTTCAAAGTCACTTTTTGTAGCGCTTTTACCGTCTTCATGAAGTCATAAAGATGGAGACACTCCATGTCATAATGACAATACATTTTTTATTAACTGTTAACTAACAAATTCCTTTAACCTTCATTACAATTTTCATTGGTTTGACCGTCACTTCTTTGTGTTATGATTACATGTAACTCAAACTGCAAGATTCATGAATGCAGTTTTTACCACACTGATCTGAAGAGAAAGCGAAAGCAAATGTTAGAAGTAAGCTATTATCCAACCTGTACTGTACATTACATTTTGCTAAACATAATTCTGGTTCAAGCATGTTTCATTATTGTTGTGAACATGTGACAACTTTATATTTCTTTAGGTCCAAGCTTTAATTTTACATTGTTCTTAAACCTAACCAGACCATTGCACATTGGGTTAAGAGCTGGGAAAGCTCATGTTTTTGCTTAATATACCTTAAAATACACTTGTCACTAGATACACAGCTTCAGATGTCCCGAGTTCTCCTTAAAAAAAACGGCTTTAAATGTGCTGACATCAAGTCTAAAAAATCCTTTTTTCCACTAGCACAGCTGAAAAATGGTCCGAGATATCCTTTAAAGATATCCAGTGGTTTTGTGTTTGAATGTTACCGTGTTTTAAACAGTGGTCTCTGACTTGGAAGCCTTCCCGGCCAGCTGTAAGGAGATAACCCTACCCTCCATCTCCTGGCACGGGATTCAGTTCATATACATGTAATGTGAATGTAATATATGTGAAACATATTGTAGAATTGTTCACTCATGGTTTGCAGAAAAACAGAAACTGCCAACATTTTATTCTAGCGTCTCGGCTGTGTTGACCTTTTGACGGTTGGGTTCAGCTGCTGACAGCCTGGTTCACCCTTCACGTAACGGGGTCCTGCGCTGTTCACCGATGATAACGCTGCAAAATGTTCTCATAACTGATGGGAATGAAAAAAAAAACAGGTGTTAAACAATTAAGTGCGCAATAAAAAATGGAGAGCCGTAAATGTGAGCGACTGTGTCACGAGGAGCAGGATTTAGCGTCGCTGGTGGCTCTTCTGTCTCCGCTTCCTTTTGTTTGTGTGTGTGTATTGGAGGTTGAGTGTGTGTGCACAGCGTGTATTAACAGTATGCGCACGGCTCATTATATACACAATATGATTCCAGGCTTTCCTTGTTTTGTGTGCGGAGCAGTCTCTTGTCAACAGTGTTATGACAAATTGCAGTACAAAAGGGATCAGTAGTCGTCATGTCAGCTCACCCTCCTGCAAATCGCGCTCCCCCTTTGATTCGCCCTTGCTTTCTGCTATCAGAGGTGTAGTGATATTCACGGGAGCTGCAAATCAATAATGCAATTGCTTTTTTAACAAAACTCGCCCTCCTACAACATTTTAGCTGCTTTTCTTTCGCGCCGAGCAGTATTTCACAGTTTCACCAAATTGCCCTGAGCCTGAAGGACCTCAGTAGGCAAAGTAAGGTGGCAGAATCGCGTGTTGTTGTTTTCCTCTTTTTCCTCCAAAAGGAATGTAAATGTTAAAGCTTTGCTAAAAGGCAAAAGATAAAAAGTAAGAGATAGCCGCTTCGTTCTATAAAGGGTGTCAAGATATAAAAATGCTTTTGCTTGGGGAATAGAAGCGAGTCAACAGCTCAGTCAGAGTGATTTACAGGAAGTGACCATTTGTAGCAAATAGTTATATCGTACCGATTTGTGCTCTTTGAGCGACGTCTCAAAGTATCTGAGCAACGAGGATGATTCCTCTCAACATGTATGCTCGCACACACAACCATAGCTACTTCAGGGCTCTACTGTAACAGCATGGCTGATTATTTCATAAACACAGAGACCTGTGTTTTGAGTTTAGCTTAATTTCATTATATGAGACTGGCCTCACCAGAAAAATGACAGCAGGTAGTTGTTTTTTTATTATTTTAAAACTAGTCAGACCCAGCAGAGGTAGTCAGGGTGAGGGACAGGGCTTATAAAGTGTCTGACTGCAGTTTGTATCGTGTTGCCTGTCTATGCTAAATATGTAGCCTCAGCCTGCGAATAATTATCTTCACTTAGAATAAAGATTGGAAGCAGGGGGAAATAGCTAGCATCACTCTGTTCTAATGTAAAAAGATTTCCTCTCTCAGCTTCACTACAGGCCTCTTAAAATGTGTTATATTATCTCTTTTTTAAAATTACCAACACTTAAACATTAAAAAGTTGAGTTGTTGTTTTATTGGGGGATATGTGGACTATTTCCTGGCGGGGAGCTGGGAGACTTGTTGCCAGGCAGCCAAGGAAACATCCTGAATAATGAGCAACAATGAGCAACTTTAGTTTTGTTCTCTCTGACTTTAGTTCTCATTGGTCCATCTGTTGAGTATTATTTAAGAACCTTAAAATTTAGAGTTTATCCATGTAGGCAATTTATCGTTATAGTAACAATACCATGATGTCGCAAGTTTTTTCTTTTCTTGGTTTTAAAGGATGCATGACAGTAAAGTGACCAAACTGTTCTAGCTGTATATCCACATAACACAATAAATCTCATTCTGTTGATATTAGCATCAATAGTCATCCCCACAGTATTGACACTATCCACGATATTGAGGTATTTGGACAAGACTATTGTGTTATTTGATTATTTTTCCATATTGCCCAGCCCTAAACAGAGTTTATGGAAGTGTATTACACTTGAGGTGAAATGCAATATTAGATTTTTAATCGATCCAGCCTGCATTTAATGCAATAAACAGCTACTGCATTCAATTGCATTGGACTTTATGGAAAGCTACTGCTTGTGCGACAATTATTGGCAGTTGGTGTTGAAATCACTGTATGGTTGAGGAGAAAAATGGATCGACTCTTACTTTGTTGGACCTCAGGGAGCGGATGAAGCGATCTGACTTAACAGCTTAATTCAGTGCTCAAGGAATTTGATGTCAAATGCCTTTATTAGACTACAGATCCTATGACATTATGCTGGCTCCCTAAACTGGTAGTCAGTCATCAAAACTTTGAGAACCCCTGATGGATACATCAATGTAGTTACAGTATCAGTATACTGAATTAGATGTCCAATAAGGTGGAATCCACTTCAGCCCCTAAAGGTAGGACTGAGCTGCTTTCTTCTGCACCATTTTGCCTCCCCGGTGCAATCCAGTCTAATCCTGCGCAGCAGTTTTAGTGTTTGCGGCAACGGTTTCCGTCTTAGGTGGTAATCAGGTGCTTGATGCTCCTAAGTGTTACTCAAGTATACAGTTCAAAGGCATGCAAAGCAAAATGAGCAGGAAACAGTGTGTTGTCTTGTTTATAGGACCTCTCAGCAGGTTTAATAGGATTTTCACAAATTAACGGTCTGATGTTTGTTTGATGTTGGAAAAACTGTTGGTGGCAATTTCATGAAGCGTTCGCAACCAGCAGCTATTAACTACATCATTACACTTGGTTCCTCCGTCTTGATCTCGCTTTCGTTCCATTTGTCTCCGCCGGGGGTGAATAACTGAAAGACATGAGCCTCTCCATTTTTTATTTTTTTTCTTATTCCCACTCTCATTTAAGTCCGCAAGTCTCCTCTTGTTAAGACTGGATCATCAGTTGATTAGTGCCACTATGAAGGTGCCTTTCAGGAAAAAGGCCTTTTCCAAGCGGCATGTGTACAATCTCTTTTGATGTTCGCTCAAATGAAAAGCCTCTTTGTTTGTAATTCTTAATTTTCTGAAATAATTTCACTGTCGCTAATAGCCTGTGCATTTTGAGCAGGATCAATGTCACATCAGATTAAACCAAGAGAAGAACAAAACACAGGAAAGCAAATAAATCTGCAACATTGAAAACAGCCGAGTGGTTTCGGATTGCTTACAAGGTCTTCCAAATAAATGTAATTTGGTTTATCTTACTGGGTGAAGCATGAAGGACTTTTCTCCCATTTTGCACAATTCTCTTTGGGGAGGTCCTTGAAATAACTTTGAGTCTGCATCAACCAACTGTTTTGCACAGCGGGTTATTTTGGTATCTGGGGTAACCCAGCTACAAAACACAACAATGTGTTCTCGCCCAGGCCTCTTTGATGATTGGAAAGTGTTTGTCTATGATCCTAAGGTGCATCTTTTGGTAGCTTGTGAGAGTTTCTTCTTTTTTAGAAAAAATGAAGACTTAGAGAAATTACCAAACCATTATAGAAAAATAATCATTTTATTTCACCTGATACCTTTTTTGTTTGCTTTTTGTTTTTTTGTATCTGTTCTCTTATGTCATTTTTAAATACAGTCCTCCCCCAGCTTTCATTATAAAAAACCTGTACTTTTATGGTCAAAATGTAAGAAACTAAAAACTGATCTTGTCAACGCCATTTACAGATTTTCCAGGTCAATCATGTCTCCTAGAAATGGCATGTCATTTTGACCAGGAAATATGTTTTAACGAAACATAGTCACCCGAATTTGATTTTAACAACAAAATATGGAGGAAAAAAATTAATAGAATTATCTGCAAAGTTCCAACTGAAAAATAATAAGCTTAAAACATATTTAATTTGTTTTATCCAACCCAAATGCCAGAAGAAATGTTGGAGACCACCTACATGTTGGAAATGTACCATTTCCTTCAATGAAATCTTTTGTTTTATCTGGTGACAGTGCTGTGCTTATGCTCTGGTTAGGTTTAGGCACAACATGCACTTGGTCTGGGTCAGAGAAACATCATCTTTGGGCTTAAAATACCTGTTCTAGTCGCCCCCAAACATGGTTTGAGGTGTCCCAAGGACTCCTTAAAAAAAAAACACAAGTTGTAACACAATCCTGAATTGTGGTTGCTGGCTTGGTGGCGTTCTCTGCTTGCAGCTCCACTACCATCCTCTCCATCTTTGGATACCAACGTTAGGACATAAACTTGTAATGTGTACATGATATGACACGTTTTGTAGAAATGTCAGTATATTACGTATCATAGGACACGCACAAATGTGAACGCATCAGTAGCTGGCAGAAAACATTTCAACCTGGTGACTGGGCTGTTTCCATTCTTGCAATACATATCAAATCATATCGTCACTCAGTACCATATACATTAGCTTATATGGAAGTAGTCACCGTCTGTATGTGGTCAACAACTGACTGTCAAATTAAATTAAGTACAATTCTTTATTTTTTAGTTATATATTTCAGTACTTACTGTCAGTTTTTACATTGAGCTGGAGGGACTGTAAATACATACTTCAATAATAAATAAATGTTCTTTTCTCATTGCAAGTAAAATAAGGGTTGTATTTCAAAATAAAATAGGCTACATAACAGAGAGCTTTTGAAAAACGTGTCTCTAAAGTGCTTAATTTTAGAAGTTCCCCCTTTTTTTCTTTGTGTTAATTCCATTTCACATCTTATCACTCTCAACCAACTATATGAAAAACAACCTCAACACCTCCTGACAACTGAACGATCGTTCTTTCCCTCTCATGCCGCACTCCCTCACCTTCTCTTGTTCAGTGAGCGAAGTGAGCTTCAGCCTCTCCTGCCAGGATTTTAAATCTGGGCTGTTATGGTTTCAGGGCCATCCTCATACACCTGTGTAGGTGCTCAATGTGAGCCTGGAGCCATATTTTCTTTAAATAATGTTCACGGCGGAGAAAGCTGCCTTTATTTTTGGTGCCCTTAATTCATATTTGAGTGTGTATGTTTGCTTAAAAGACTTGTGCTTCGTCTACGGTATCAGAACGTACGAGACGTACTGGCTGTGGGAAAAATCAATATGTTAGAGTCCATTCTTGATTAAAAGCTCTGTTTTTTCGTTGTCTACTTCTCTTGTTTTTGAGCACCACATGTGAAATACCTCTTCTCTGACCGACGGATGTCCGCTTGATTAGGGTGAGTTGATGTACAGCACATGCAGTTGTTCTGTGGGTTTCCGTGGGCCACTAAGCCAGTACTGTAAAGGCTGGAAAAGCGGCGCCACTTTATATAGAAACACTCCATTAAAATGTGATAATGTGTGTGATAATGTGCCCAGATACGACGGCGTCTGGGTCTGGACCCGGACAGCGTTCCACCAAATGGCGACCTCTGCTCCAAAGCATTATTCAGCTTTTTAATAAACCATAGTCATGGTGAGGTACGTGAAGCACTTTGTACAGCTCTTAGCGCTTTCTTCCCCTGAAAAAACTTTCCAAGCGAACGTGATCTATTAGATTCCCGTCGAAACTCAACTGGCAAAACGAAATGAGTTGTATAAGTATGTAAACAAAGTCTCTAACAAAATGAGTTTTAAGGGCACCTAATATGTAACAGAATCTTGTGTGCGAAGAAAGACAAATATGTGATTTAAATAAAGGCTCAATACTGCATGAAGTCAGATGTGAAATGAGGCCTTCCTGAGTGAATCCATTAAATAAAGCGAGTCATTTAATTAACCTCCTCCCCTTTATACCACTGATATGGCTCAAAATGTGCACTAATTAGTATATAATGAAAGAAAAACTGCCTCCGCTGCATTCCACGGTTCTTCTAGTTTGTAAATATTGTGCAGTAAATCACAGTTTGAGTCCAGAGTTCTGATATGAAGACCATTGATGTGGACCTAACTGCTGTAAAGTCATTACACAGTATCTGAGTAAAGTGGCGCGGAGATGCGAGTTGGAAGAAAACTGTGTCTTTGGCAGTAATCAGCTCGCTGTCGGGAACCGTGTATAAATGCAAATAGTCAGAACACCTGCGAAGACACGTCGAGTCATTTTTACCTTCTCTGTTGTTTTTTTTCCTCTTGTTTTTCAAAGTGACATTCAAATGTTCTCATGATGAGCTGAAATGAGAACGCACTGTAGCTCACCGCATTATAATTATCACGATTGAGACACCGGCGACAGAGGAATTATAGAGCTGTTCGGTTTAGTCATGCTAAACTAATTAACTTGCATACATAAAGTGAGTTCAAACATAAATTATGTATATTTGGATTTTAATGAATCCGCTTGCTGTTTGCTGTTTTAAAGGTTGTGTGCGTGTGTGCAAGCTATACCGCGAGTTCTGACGTCATACAATTTAATCTAAGGTGCTGACACAGTGTCCCATCTGGGAACAGAGGTTTGGGTTCTGCATCAATTACAGAAGATCCTCGCACGTTGCCGGTCACATGTGACCTTGTGCACACGGCTCATGGATTGGCCACACAGTTGTTCAGGCTAATAGGAGCAAATAACTGAATTAATATGCAAATCCCTCTGAAAGGATTTCAAGTTGATCATGCATTAGCACAACCTCATTTAGCTCGATTTATTTCCCAAAGTTTGAAAGACATGGTTGCCCTCCCCCCCCTCCTGTGTGGTTTCCAGTCATTAAACAGAATTATGAAGCAGTCAGAACTTATCTTTTGGGCTTTTTTTTTATTAAGCAGAGGGTCAGGATTTCACCCTGCAGCAGACTTTATATAGACACTCCCTGAGGTATTTTTCACAAAGAATAATGACACGGAGGCTGATCTAAACAATAGTGTATCTGGGCCAGTGCCACTGTAATTGCTCGTGTGATACAGTATCACACGAGCAAAGAAGCTGCTAAGAAATAACAAAGTCAAACCCGTAACATCAGGATAAAGACATGTTGGAGCTGTAGAAGTATTTAGCATCTGTATATCTTAACGGACAGAAAGAGGGTGTTGGTATGCTTCACCAAAGTTGCCGGGTGCCATCAGCAAGTCAAAATTCTTGTTGCACAGAATAAACGCAGCAGCCAGTTTCCATGACGTAACCAGGTACCTTCACTTCAATTAACCCAATAACTGCCTGTGTTTCCATTTCAAAGGGAATCTGTACACTCGTATAATCTGTTTGTCGTTCTTTACCTTTTTTGTTCCAAAGAGTTCATGTTACACTCTACAGGCAGTGGAAAGGTAACAACATGTCATGGTACCTACCTTGTCTTCATTTCATATTTAGAAATGTATTTGTTAGATAATGACATATTTCATCCAGATGGGTTACCAGACAGACCACACAGGCCAGAGGAAAGTAATTACAGATTTAAAGTGAGATTGCTTATTATCATGCTTTTATTTGTGTTGGAACTACCCATATGTCGCAAAAAAACAAAGCACGCTACACCCTTAGAAATAAAAGTTCTGAGTAGAACCACATAAGGTTATTCGGCTTGTCCTCATAGGAGAACCCTTTTTGGCTCCAGGTAGAACCTTTTATAAAGGTTCCACCTGGAACCCTTTTGGAGGGTTCTACCTAGAACCCAACATAAAGGGTTATACCTAGAACTGTGTGTGTAAGATTCCACCCAGAACCCTCCATGAGAGGTTCTACAAAGAACCCATACAGGATCGTATACCCATGCTTTATACAATCCCCGAAGAACTCTTTCTCCAAAAAAAGGTTCTCTGGATCAAAGTGGTTCTTACTGGAACCATTAGTGTTACCAAGAACCCTTGAAAAACGTTTCTTCAGGAAAGGGTTTTTCAGAAGCAAATGGTTCCAGGTACAACCTAAGCCTTTGTAGAAGAACCCTTTTGGAACCCTTATTTCTAAGAGTGTAGTATGGTGACAGTTTAAATGTAAGATCAGGCAACTTGGTATTACCTGCTAAAAGAAAGTCTTTGCTGTGCAATTAGTAGATGTTAGCTTTATTCCCATGTAATTACTGACCAAACCTCTTAATTTGGCTTCTGTAATTGCCCAGTACTTTCCACTGATTCCCTGTAGTTCTTCAACTACAACTTCTCATTTGTCATTATTTATTAGCAATTTCATCACGTTACTACGTAATTAATGTCTGTAAATTAAAGGCTTACCGAAATGAAAAAAAGAAATAAATAAATAAATAAACAAATGAAAGTAGTAGTAGCCATTTTGTTTTAGGTACTGTACTGTAGCAATGTAAAACGTTTGAACTAACAAGTCCTTGGAGCTAAAAAGCAGTTTTTGATTTGCATATTGCTTTAATATGGACTTTATCTGCTACCAAGTGCCCTCTTTTGATTTTGGAATTTACAGTATTGTCCCCTTTTGAAAACATTTAATTTCCTCATAGTAATGTTCCCATTAACATGCCTCAGCAGTGGCAGACACGCTAGACTTCTCAGTCGCATACTGTACTGAACACAATCTGCATTGCTACGCTCGGCGGCGTGTTTCAACTGCATCAGCAGGTTATTCGCCAGGGTTGATTCCCAGATTTGTTATGTTGGGCACCAAGCGGCACCCCTCAGGCTGCCTGTACGCTGTGATCGATCTCAGACACCTGGGCTGTGATGGACAGGTAGCAAGGTATGACTCCCTTGGTCTGATCTCGGCCCCGCGCACCCCCTGCAGCTGCTCGCCTCCTGGTTGCACAACGCTCCCGATCGCTCGGAGGGGGGTCTGACAGGTAGATGTGCAGCGAGCGCCCCGCTGCACAGAGCTGCAGGTGAAATAAACCCGCTGCCTGTTTGTGCGAGTGTGTGCCTTTGATAGGCTATTGCAGTCACTCAGCTTCTCACTGAAAACAGTGAGGGGTAAAATAAACCTGCAGTCTTCCATGAAACCCGAGATCTTTTCGTGTGTGTGTGTAGAAGGTGAGGTTCAACTGATGTGTTCGACATCAGATCTGTGTGTGTGTGTGTGTGTGTGTGTGTGCTGTATTCTCCAGCCGAGCTGTGGCACCATTTATAAATGTCCATCAGCGGGCAGCATAGCGAGGCACTGTGTCGATCACAGTTAAGCTCTCCCTCTCTCTCCCTTCTTCAGCCGGCCCCGGTGGACGGAGAGAAACACTAATGGCCGCTCGTTATAGAGAAACACTGACATGAAACGGGTCTTAATGAGCTGTTTTCTGTTTTGTATTTTTCTCTGGGGGTCATTGTTATTGGTGGGAAATTGATTGGCAGCAGGCCCGCACCCATGGGGGCTCCGCGATATTCTGGGCGATAGCAAAGTTGTTGCAGCAAGGGCAGCTTTGTTGAGATGTTTGCAGCTGCGGGGTGTGTGAATGCATGCGTCTATGCATGAGGGAGCCGGTGTGCGCCGTCTACTGGGTGTTGGAGGGTTGTGTGCGCTGTTCGAGAGAGAAACACACACCCGAATACCCAAGGTTCCCATTTGCTCCCTCGCAGAGAATGTTTCAAGCAGTGTTCGGAGAAGAACTTTGCATTATTCAAAGTTTGAGGGATTTTACTTCTCAGAAAACACATAAGTTGGCATTTGAGGTATGCAGAGGTTATCAGTGCTGTTAAAACATTGAAGACAGCTACAGAATCTGTATTTGCGGCCCTGTGCTATTGAAACCCAGCTTACCTTCAAATTGGATAGCGTTTGCCTGCCTGTCACACCAGATGCTACCAATGGTTGGAGATAAAGATAAGGTAATGGTGATGCAAATGGACATACCGATTGCCAAATTGCATTTTTTTCTTAAAAAATCAAATGAGACTCAAGCAATTTAGATAAACTTACAGAATAAGGAATTGTTTTTTGGCTAATCCATTCCTGCCTTCCATTAACTTTCACTGAAGTAAAACTGCAACACGTTATAAGAAGATGGAGCTTTATAGCTTCATTTAGCTCATTTCACAGGTTTTTTTTAACGCATATTTACCGCATGGTTTAGACTCAGTGCTCTCATCAATCCTGTTTGCAGCAGCAGCAGGAAGTTGTTTCTAGCAAACTCATTGTACGCTACCTGCCAAGCGCTGGAAAGATAGTCAAAGTTAGCTGCTAGCTGGTGAAGACAGAAGGACATGTAGCTGCTAAAGAGGCAGATATTTGTCTCAAAACTTGGTGGAGACCAAAACAGAGCTAGAGGGAGAGGAGATACAGGGTTGACAGAAACACAACTTCACCACATGACTAATAAGTTAGCATGACAGTAGCGTTACGTTAGCCTTATGTTTCAGAGGCTTGTGTCTGCCCAGCTGGCACTAGATGTCAATTAGACGTCACAGATACGTCTGAACTTAACGTTGGTCCGACGTTGGATATCAGTTATGTAGGCTATCTTAAGTCAAATCAACGTTGTTGATAGATGTTGTCCAGACATTAGAATTTTGTCATCAAAAAGGTCATTATTCAACGTCAAAGTTGTGTGAGTACAAGATGTCTGACATACATTTTGGTTTGGTTTGGTTGCCAGACACCACAACATAAAAACAACAAAATTTTAACGTCATTTGACGTCAATATTCCTATGTCAAAAGATGTTGAAAGTAGATGTCAATGGACGTTGGGTTTTGGTCACCTGACGTCATGACTTGAATCCAACCAAAGACCAACGTCTATTGACGTCCGGTGCCAGCTGGGTGGTGGCTTGTTTCCAAGTTAATTTTTGTCGAAAAATGCATCCATGCAGTTTTGATGGTGTAGCTAGTTTGGTAGCAATCGTGGAGTAAAATATGTGACACTTGTTACCTTTTTTTTTTTCCTACAGTCACTCAAATGTGAATAACTGGTTCACCTAAAAGGTCAGCAGGTTAACTCGGCCCGGGTCGAAGTTGACGCTGGAACTTGGCCTGGTTCTTGAGAAATTATAGCATTTATTCCCCCACAAACGGCGTAAACTGTACATACACTGCTCCGCTGCCATCGCAGCATGACTCCCAACATCAGACTCTCTCTCTCTCACTGTCTAGCACGCACACTCACTAAAGCTGCCCAACTCACTGAGCTACTTGTATGTCACATTTCCGTTTGACAATCTTCTAAAATTATCCAATGCGTGGGCACAGTGGGCTGCCGGTCTGGCCACACGCTGGCAGCAACCTTAGTGGCTACCGTATTAAGCCAACAGGGCGAAAAAAATCTTTTCTGCCTTATTATTTTTTTTTTGGTGTCTTTTGGGGCGTTTTGTGTTGAAAGTAGACAGACGACACGAAATGACAGAAGGGAGCCATTTAAATAGTGGTCAGTGCTCCAGCAGCACATTGCTGTTTTCTCTCTGCACTCTCTACTCATTCGTAAAGTGCTTAAGATGTCTTTATCTTCGTGGCAGGTGGGGATGCAGGTGGTGAAGATGTTCAGCTGAAGATATTTTTCTCATTTTCACCTTTATTTTTGGCAGCGTTGTATAAAAAGACTTCCCAGCACTTCATCTGAACAAGGATGGGAGATGTAGTATTAATGTAAAATATGGAGATCAAAATGTATGCTGTGTTGCAGCCATCCTTTGACAAAACACGATGCATTTTTACGTGTAAATCTCCTTTTGCAGCTTAACACAGCATACAAAATTAAGACTCAAATGCATGTCAAATCGTGCTTGTGTTCTTTTTCCCATTAGACAAGTCTTTCACCTATCCAACAGTGATCGAAAGGTCTTCAATTTCTCCCCTCCTATGAACCATGTTTTTTTATCAGCTGTATTTGAAAAGCCCTAATCTATGCATCAAGCAGCAGCACTCAGTCTGCACTTGGTAGATAAAGGCAGCTGGCATGCTCCGAGGCCAGACTGAATATCAAACGACTTTAGATGAAGCCCGTCCCCTCCAAGAGAGGCCCTGAAAGCAGCAAGGCTCCATCCATGATTATAGCCCGTCCAGCGCCTCAAAAAAGTGATTTGAGATGAGAAAAGATTGCGCTATTATTTAAAATCGGTGGAAAAACACAATGTTTTTCACCATGGTGCAAAGCAATTCTCCGAGCCGGAGGTAGAAACAGCATGAGACCATTCATCTTGTAAAGAGTGGCACATGAGATTCACTTAGAGGTCGTGCTGACATCATATTTTATGCCTGGCAAGGAACAGATCTGGGTATGAGCCTCCTCGTGTGGGGCAAGCTGTGTTCTGTCCACTTTAAAATCACAACAAAGGGCTGCCTTTTCTTTCCTTTTAAGAACTGAAAACAAGTGTTCAGTCCAACTTAGTGGGTTTAGTCTTTGAATTGTGTTTCCAATGGAAATGTCCCATAACAGCTTTCAGATCCCTGTCACTTCTGCGACGGTGATTGAGTTTACATGAAGCTTTCGTCCGACTTGTGTAATGAAACAAATGTGCCTGCATGCAGCATTCATATGTCATTTTTTTCCCTTTGCTTCCATTGAGTTTGTGTTTGTATGACATTGCAGGGAGTTTGGCCGCTGGAAGGTGAACAGCTTGGCCCTGGAGAGACAAGAGAACAATGGCTTTTCCTTGCCGCTGGACCCCGAGTTCCTCCAGACCATTAGGCAGCTGGGCAGGAGGCCCAGTCTCAGGGCCATCACTGACAACATTATCAGAAAATACGGAACCCACTTCCTGCTTTCTGCTACACTGGGAGGTAAATCAAGTAGATTGGCAGGGGTTTGCTTTGATTTTATTAATGTATATTAACACAATTAAAAGGTGAGCCTTTGGGCATCCTGGTCGTTCACAGCCAGAATGAACACGTGGCCGTTTTCCACTACAGGAAATCTACCGTGTACCTTTTTACAACCTCAGCCTCAGTTTTATCAGGTTTTCAACTTGAGGAGTCTAAATTTAGTAGTGAGTCAAAGAAAATGTAACTATACTATATTTGCTTTTTTTTCAAATGCTCACTAGATCTTTACTACTTTGAAGACCTCTAAATGTCTCGTTTCCAAAATACATACAAAGGTCACATCGTGCAGCAATGAATTACAAAGAACTGCGAGATGAATCTGCATTAAAAAGCTGATGCTGGCCATAATCAGACCATTCTCACTCCCAATGTGTCAGATAGGGCAGTGTGGTCAGTGGCCATATGAGTAAAGCCTGATGCTGTAGGTACCCCGCTAGTGTTCCTTCTTAACCGTCTCTCTAGTGAAGTAGGTTAATGCACTTAAATTTATACATGGGTATATGACAAATCATAATATGATTTGTCATAAGTGATGTACTTACATCCTTTAAGTTCCGTGACGTCCCCCACTTTACTTATATAACATACTTTATGTTAATTATTTTAACTGAAATCCTAATTTTTTTTAATGAATGTTCACAATGTTAATGAAAGTCCAAACGTCAAAAGACGTTATATATGTTAGACGTTTGACGTTGTGATATGTGACCCATTTGTCAGCTGTATTCAGAAAGTCTACAGTACATGCATGTAAGTCATGCATATTACGTGTTATTGCTGAGCTTGACCACGGAGCCCTTTACATAGAAAAATGACTCTAGAAGAGTAGGTAGAGCATCGTAATTTGAAGCTGAGGGCCACTGATCAAGCTGCCATTTTTGACAAGGTGCTAGTGATGATGTGTTGGGTGGAATCCCAAACAGAAATGGGATGAAAGGAATTTGATTTTATATTCTGAACGTAGTTCCTGTGGCTCATGCCCCTAGATCTACTTTTTTGAAAAAAGTTGTATAATTCCAACAACACTGTTTGGACTTTGCCACCCCCTTCTTTTGTCCATCACTGTTGCTGTTGACCATCAGAGGTCAACTTCATCCCGCTGTTAAACATATTTAAAGCTCCATGCCGTAGCTTCTCCTACTCACACAACCACACATATAAATATGAATAAATATTGTCTCAGCTGTGACTGAGGGGCTGTTTGTGGTTCTTCCAGCTCATATTCTCTGATTCGACATGTAAGATCTGCGTTTGGAGTTTGTTTGACAAAGATGTCAGTGGATCCCGTGTTTCCATAACAATAGATGTAAGTTAGCCAGGGTGCTGTAATGCGCAGCAAAGCTCCCGTGGCTATCTGCCGCACAATCTCCTCCCAGCTCCTCTGCTGGCTCTTTTCATCTCATATCTCTGGTGCATAAACTCTTAACAGTCTCGATGAATACCAACAGTATTTAGGGAAGATCGGGGGAGACAATCTTGCACACGATGTGTCGCAAACAAAAAGAAAGAGGTATCAGAGCTGAAGCGCGGCCTGAAACAGCCTTGGGATTACCTTTGGCTAGCGTTGAGGAACAGGGTGGTATTCAACTGTGCAAAAGTGTTTAAAAACATTTTATTTTCATATAAAGGACAATATGAAGTGTTTCCAATGGTTTCCTTATTACAAGCTATTTCTTTCTGTGCTATTCTTATAACTTATGAAAAAATGTCATCAGGTTTTCTTTTTTCTGTACTTGTTAACAGATAGTCAGGACTCAAGTTGTTAAAGCTGATTTTTCACACTGCTGTAGAGATGTGTTAACCTTTATCCACCCCCTGCGGTACCGTATTGTACTGTTCAGTTCTAATGTAATTTCTCTCCAAATTAAGACCACATTCCCCACAAAAACCCAACACAGTTAGGAAAGATTTTTCCATCGATCTTCCACTCTTTCCACTAGTCAATACACCATCCTCTGAAAGCTTCGGCCCCGTTTGTATTGAAAGACTGGCTTCATAAAGCGTCTCAATTTGTCAATTACACTGTAGCTGCAGACTTATCACCACATCTGACACCAAGGTGTAAAATTAGCAGAGGCAGTCACGTTTTTTTTCATTAGCTCTCCACCTTCAGAATTGTTTTTATTTTAAGGTGATTGTACGCGGGTGAAATGTGTTCTCGGGTCAATATTTACCCAGAATGCGAGCGCCGTGTTCACAGAGGATGAGTCATTAGCGAATTTTGTGCGCATGCCTGCGTGTGTGTGTATTCACAGGGGAAGAGTCGTTAATGATCTTTGTGGACAAGCGGAAGTTGAGTCGGACGTCTGAAGTGGCTGAATCCAATGGCACAGCTGTGACTCTGGAAGCTCTGCACCAGCTGGCCGCCTCCTACTTCATCGACAGAGAGAGCACCCTGCACAAGCTGCACCACATCCAGATCGCCTCCACTGCCATCAAGGTAAATGCCCCGCTGCTCTCTGGGCTTTTGTCAAACACAATAGCAATGAAAAAAAAAAAAAAACAAGCAGATGGACAGACAGGTTCAATTTGCGGCTATTGTTTTTTTTTTTTTCATGTATTATTGCAGCAATTTCATGAAGACACGGTTCAAATTAGATTCTGTTTCAGTGGGTAGACGTAATTATCGTATTTTGAAAACATGGCGAGTGGTCTTGATTAGCTCCCCCCGCTAAAAAATTAATGAAATCATGGCCAGTATGGAGCGTTTGAATGGAAACCCTACAATCAGCAGGTTTAGCACATTTTAATGAGGAGCGCTGGTGTTGCCAGCCAATCAGGGTTCGTTTTTTTTTTTTTTCTGCTGTCTCCGTGGAATTAGTCTCCAAATGAATTTGGTATGTACCCTTTTTTTTTTTTTTTTTGCCTTGCAAACATTGCAAACATTTAGTGACCTACATAACAAGAGTATATATCAAAACAATACGATGATAACAGAATGTTCTGGGATCGTTACCATGAAATATTGGCTCATATTTCAAACCCGGAGTCTTACCGAATGCGATGACATCCGCAAAGTTAGTTTTGTTGTTCTGAAACTTTGTTTATCGTTCAGAGAGATGCTATTGAAGCCCCTTGGACAACACACAAAGATCTAGCCAATTTTCTTTTTGTTTTTTTTGTGCAGCAGAGTAGGTGCAAAAGGTTTTGTACAGTAAATACAAAATTCTTGCTGTGCAACGGCTGTTTGTGTTTGTGTTTTTTTTAAGATATTAATAGTGCGTGTGCTTCCCTCTGGGCATAAGTATTGGAACAAATTAAGACACTCGACAGTGGTCAGTACTTGCCAAGTACTTACCACTTACTACCAATTACTGTATGCAGCTTACGACCCATCAATAGGCCCTCGGTGGGATACTCTGGCCCACTTCAATTGCAGAATATCATTATGCTGCAGAATATTAAAGCATATTTTAAAAGACATAAAGGAACTTCAGTCCTTGGCTGACAAAATTAGAACCACATTTACAGGCCGGACCCTCTGTATAGACTGATAAACTTAAGCTACCTTTTCCATTTTTAATTAATGAACCCTTCATAGTGAATGCACTTTAAGACCTCACCTAATGTTGTTGCCAAGAACCCAGTGGCAGCTATTTCATAGGTTATTTCAATTGTAGAACTTCTCCAAATAAATACTTTGATGGTGCCTTAAGAGGATATTATCCAGAGAGAATGCTTTTTGTGAGGAAACCTCTCTATTACTTTTCTTTTCTCAATTTTCTTGCTCATCATAAAATCTGTTGGGGAAAATGTGTCCCGGAAAAACCTTTTTAAATGAAGGATCTACTTTCCACCTCTGTTTCCGCTCTTTATGCCAAGTTAAACCAACTTGCTGCCAGTTGTACCTTCATATTGACTGTAACATCAAGCCATATCTTGCTCCACTCAGCACAAAAGCAAATATGGATATTTCACAAAATGTCATACGGAGACAATTAATCAAATAGAGGTTTATCTATTAGTTAAAATCTATTTAATGCATATATTTCTTTATGTTCAAGTGATGTCAAGTACACGACACCATGCACTGATTCTGTCTTCATTTACCTCTCTTGAAGTGTTCTTGTCAGCTGCAGAGGGTTTTGTCTAAAGGCGTCTCATAATTGTGGCCAAATAAAACTTCTTGTCACTTGTAAATGCCTTCTGGAAAGACACCGATAAGTGCTTCCTTTCTCTTCAAGATCGACAGGATGGCCACGTTTGTCGGTGTGTTTCAAAACCATTCCAGATCACTGTTTCAAAACCGTCTTCTTATCTGACACTTAATTAAGTCTTGGTAAAGTTCAGGCACAAAAACTAGTAACAATTTTAGGGGACCTTCATCATCATTGTTGCAATAATAATCACTTTGTAATTATTATGGAATGACTGCCATCATGGTTTAAAGAAACCAGCGTAGACTGTTGGAGACAAACAGTGGTCCCCCAAGTTCAAGTTTAATGTTTTATGGACCCATCCATGCACCTTGACCTCCACCCTCTGCGGACTACCTCCCTTTGTTTTCCACAGATATGAGTCATAATTCATATAATGGCTAGAGGGCTATGTCAGTTGAATGTAAACGTGTACATGTTGTTTTAAAGCTTCTCTTACCTCCATTCTGGTGTGGTGCAGCTAGTTCGTAAGCCAAGTAGCTTCCACTGTTTTTTAGCTGTTGTGGTCTGTTTATGATAGCCTCAGTGTTGAGGACTGAGATACGTCAGTGCTTCATTGTGCTCTTTTTAAAGTGACAAACCCTTCCTTAGAAGTGTGTTTTTTTTAATATGACATTTGATAATGTTGAGTGAGTCATCACCAGTCTCAGCTGCAGCATAACTGCATTAATTAACAGTATTCATGATATTTTAATGTCATTTTTGCATTTTGATACTTGATGTGGTGAAGCATTATTTGTACCAAACAGGAAATATGCAGTCAAAAAAATTGAAATAAATCTTGCAGTGCCCTTGGCCTGTCCTGCGGCACCCCAGGGTGCCATGTCACGCACTTTGTGTGCGTTGTTAAGACTTTATGAAATTTAAATATAATTTTTTGGGAAAACAAACATAATCTATATGCAAAAAACTGACTGTCTCTATGTAGACAATTGATTAAAAATATGCATTCTTCTTGCTAAACTTACAATGTCTTCATTTTATATGCTGCTCTGCTTTGATGGGAGAAAATGTGCACACATGCTCAATGAGCTCAGTGTGCGAATGAGAGCTGGAGCAAGAGAGGAGATGAAGCCCGCAGCATTGTTTACATCCCTCCTTGTTCTTTCATGTGTGTATTCACAGGCTCATATATGGAGCAGTGTGCTATGCATATCAAGATATGCTTATGATGTAAATATCACCTTGCATCTTTTACTCCTAATACCTTCGGGGTGTGTTCATTCATCACTCTGTCAGTTCTTATCAGGGAAAATGAATTGAATCGGCCGAGTTTGCCCTTCACACCGCAGACCGAATCCCCCGTGCTCGCCGAGGAATCTGTTTCCTCACGTGACTTTAACGTGTTTACACGCTCGTGATAAACAACGGAGTGAAATCGCGCCGTGTGGGTAATATCAGCAACCTGCAAAAACCCTCATCTGAGACGATGGCGGCTTCCTCAGTCTGTTTGACTTGTGTGTCTGCTGTGGTTACACCTGCCTCTGCAGCGGTGGTTCTGTGACTGGATGTACCACACCCAGACACATCTGATACCAACAATACAGCCCCTTTTTTATTAATCTAGCTGTGTTTAAAGCTGTGGTACGACACATTTACTTGTTGTTGTTTTACTGCTGCGCCTGGTAAAATTGTTGCTTTAAAGAATGCTGACGTTTCCTGAAGTATGCATATATTTAGGTATTTGTTTATTGCATTCACAACATGTAGGGCAGAGGTTGGATGAGATGACATGACATAGAATCTGACAGAGAACAGAATGAGGCTGCAATGATGATAAAATACCTTTCAGACATGAGAGTTCTATCTTTACCTTCAGAACATCACTTCCACAGCAATTAGGCTCGGTGTCATCATGTGACCTGAGGAAGGTCACAAAGTTGTAATAGCTTTAGGAAACTGTTTTAAGTATTTAACTATTTTATTTATTGTAGAATTATCCCGTCTTGTAGTGTGAAGAACAACTATACAAAACATCAGACCCCCTTTTCCAGAAAAAACAAAATCATATATTAGATATATATATATTATTATGATGTCCCTACTCATAATAAACTAGGTCTTTAGGTTTATCTAAAGTAAAATTATATAATCATTGTTAGTGATGATATAGCCCAGCCCATTCTCCCCTTGAAACAACATATAAAAAAACAGCCATGGTTGAAAAATGTTGAAAACTGGCTCTCAAATTAAAGTTTTTTTCATAGACTTTTTGAAGACGATGATTAAATGTTGACATTTTGATTATATTTCACTGGGAATTCCCAATGTGGTCTCTCCGTCAGACTACAAAATTACTTTTATTTTGAAAAATGTCTGTAGTGCAAATCCTGCACTTGAGTCATTATTTTGAGCTATTTCGAATCATCATTTCACTGCAGGGGTCAAGAATCTAACCACCAACCTTCTGACTGCACTCTTAGAAATAAGGGTTCCAAAAGGGTTCTTCTACAAGGGCTGGGGTTCTACCTGGAACCATTTGCTTCTGAAAAACCCTTTTCTCGAAGAAACAGTTTTTCAAGGTTTCTTGGTAACACTAACGGTTCCAGTAAGAACCATTTTGATCCAGAGAACCCTTTAAAAACCCTTTCCTGAATAAAGGGTTTTAAAAGGGTTCTTGGTAACACTAACGGTTCCAGTAAGAACTATTTTGATCCAGAGAACCCTTTTTTGGAGAAAGAGTTCTTCAGGGACTGTTGAAAGCATGGGTATAAGATCCTGTATGGGTTCTTTGTAGAACCTCTCATGGGGGATTCTGGGTAGAACCTTACACACACACACACACAGTTCTAGGTATAACCCTTTATGTTGGGTTCTAGGTAGAACCCTCCAAAAGGGTTCCAGGTGGAACCTTTATTAAAGGTTCTACCTGGAGCCAAAAAAGGTTCTCCTATGAGGACAAGCCGAAGAACCTTATATGGTTCTACTTAGAACTTTTATTTCTAAGAGTGTGGTAGATGACCACTCTGCCTTCTGAACCATAACTGCTCCATGTAGTTTGGTGGCATCAAGCCTCATATTTGTTTCTTCAACTTGCGCACCTCACCCCGCAAGTCCATGTTTGGAAAGTACAGAGCTGTAACGCCTAAGTACTTGTGCATGTGCTTTAAACCAATAAGCACAATGTCTTATTTTACATGAATTTATATAACTGTCCCCATTACAATGTCTGAGAAGCTTCCTCGTGGCAGCTCATGGCCTGCACAGTTCCATAATAGTTACATTTTAAATGTGTTGAAATCATGTCTGTGTATCGTCCACATCTCGCCTACCAATGCAACATGACATTGGGGAAATGACTCTACACTAATAAATATTGTCTCTCTTTCACACTTCACCTGAACAAACTATCAAAATGAGTACCCAAGTTTGTGTTCTGTCACACATTAATATTGTAACTGCATTTCAGCCAGTCGAAAAGAAGCACGAAAAGACATCTCCAACGTTCAGACTAGATATCACCCAGTTTCCAACCAGAAAACCGGCATGTATCAGCATTTGGTCCACTGAATGTCAGCAAACCACAGCATCCACAATTTGACAGAGCTGAGGCGGATGCATTCTAATAGCTTGTTTTCTGTGACCAACAAACCATGTGACAGTAACATAAAAACAGAGGACAAAAAATATTCTCACATTGGAAAAGCTGGAGCCAACGTCTTTGGTATTTTTGGCTTTTGCCAAATGAACTGATTGAAAAAATGTTTCTACCTATCAAACATAAACCCCTGATTTCATGCTGAGCTCACAGAACCCACGTGTTGCTAACCATGCTGACCTCTTTTACATCTGCATTTGATAAGATTGTTTACAGGCTGTAAATGAAATGTTAAAAAAACTAAGAAAGGTTTTAAAACACATGTTCTAAAAGGCCCTTCTATGATCAGATTGCCAATTTCCCAAGTTACATTTGGGGGTTTGAGCGAAGGAGAAGAATAAGATGAAGATTCTTAATTGACTTACAGTCATACTCATATTTGACCCACAGGAATGCTCTTTCACCATACATGAAGTATAACGCGCTGTGACACAAACTCTCAATCTAAAAATGTACATGCCTAGATTGTTATAGTGATCAGTCTGTTGTGAAGGGCGATGTCACATCTTATATCACAAAGGAAACAAGCATTAAGCATTCGAGGAGAGAACTCCGCTAGAAAAGCAGAAACATCATGGTCTATTTCCTCCATTCTGACTGTGTAGCTGCAGCTCAAAAACTAAATTGCTTGCCTTTTTCTGTGCCGCAGCCCATTTTTCATTGACTTGTCCTTAGCGATGCCCCACTATACAGTCCATCAGAGATAAAACTGTACATTCTCTAAAGTGAATTGGCAAGTGGACGTTGAGCTGATTTGGCAGCCACCGCTGAACCAAAGTGCTGCTAAAAACCTCTCTGATTGAGATGAATAGAGAAGGAGCCCTCTGGGGTACATTTGTTTGTGAGGCATTTTCAGGTGACTGATGTAAAATATTCACAGCGTCAGCAGCCTTTAATTCTGAACATGGGTTTTTTTTTTTTTACCTCACCCCAATGAAGACGAATGCCAAAACAAGGCTGCCTCTAAGAAGAGCACTGCTCCCCTGGTTTCAAGAGATAACATATTTTAAATGGTAGAAATGCCTGGCCTGGAGGCCTGGAGGACTGAGCACAGCAGCACTGGAAAATAATCAAAGACGGGAAAAATGAGATAGGGGTGTGCAAAAAAAGGCTTTGCTGTTACATAGTGTGATGAATCATCCCTTCCATTTCAGTAATTTCCTTTGAGAGTGTCTGTCATTTGTCAAACATTTTGTGGTATAAGTTTAGGTGTCATAATGCGACCGAGCAGACGAGATGAGAACGAGACGGACCGGCCTTATTTAGCAGGCTGTTTCAGCCCAGGATCAAGGTGCGGCAGGTACACAGGAAATGCTGCATCAATCAATGTGCTTAGCTTTGATTTGGAGCCCGGGCTCCTCTATATTGAAGATTCATTAAACCAAAGTTGGGAGGAGAATATCATTGACAGGGAGGAGAAGTGATAAGGAATGTTTGACCCAATTTGCTGTGCGGAGCCTTGAGTGTTCAGTCAGTCATGCGGCGTTACGCTTCATTTGTCGGAGTAGGAGAGAACACAAGTAAGATTGGAGCTGGAGAAATCAGATAATGGCTGCTGAGGAATGGTTCGCAGGGAACACGGCTGCCTGGGTTCGGGGGCAGTTTTGATGGCAGGATAAACAAAACAAAACCAAATAAAAAAACAAAGCACTTTGTTATCACGAGCAGGGATGAATAATTCATCGGGGGCAGATCTTCATTATTCAAAAAGAACATAAATGTTCTTCTTTTTGTCTTTTCACAATGTTTTCCACCCCTTTAACCTTTACGAGATCGATAGGTTTCTTTCCTTACAGGGGAAGAGGCGTTAGATAGATAATTGTACAGTGTAAATAAATTCAGGGTTGTGATTGCCGGCAGGATTGTCAGCCGATGCCGATCAACGACCATTGATTATCATTAACTGGAGCTGTGGGTAATGAGTGACCTAATAAACACACCATTAAAATGTTGAGTAAATAAACAGATATATGTATTTTTCTTGACTTCAAGAATTATTAAGCAATTATCTCCCCTAATGCATATTTTGCAGTGACCTCTTGGTTTACCCAGCGCTGCATAGCTGCGAGGTCGTGCTAGCAAGCTGTTTCCTGATACAGTGATATTAACTATAGTAGCAGCACCTGAAGAAGCCCTTCATTGTAGCTCCATTCAATTTCTCATTTACCAAGCAACCATCTGTTCGTCCCAAACCCGATTCTATCGTCCCCGGCAGGGGAACAACGGGATACCCTTCGTCTCGAGCCCTGCAGTAAGCTATGGCATTTTAGCGGTGCATCATCTGATTGGCAACTCTGATCAGCCTTTACAGAAACCACTGATCAAGCTATTCAGAACAAACCCAGCTGGCAAAACTGTATAGATCCACACAGGGACCAACATCGGCTAGTCTCAGCAGGCAGAGTCTTGGCCATGAAGTACAGCTGTAGTGTGGACTAATAGGAGTGTGGATAGTTCCGGACTGAGTCTGGCAAAGTCTTAGCCAAGTCTGAGCCAAGAGATACAGCTCAAGGTCAGCACCACCGGCCAACTCCAACCACACGCAAGTACAACACAACTGCAGTGTGGCCCATTACTAGCGCTGGAGTCTTTCATTTCTTGATGTGTGCCTCATACATCATGCCCAACGTGGCCCGAGCTGGGTCATCCGGTACACGGCCACGCGTCTTACTACAGCGTGGATGACATCACTCAAGTCTGACTGTGTATGCGATATGGCCCACATCCTACCCCTATGTGGCCCAAGAGTACACTGCTAGCTTGGGATATGAGCCGGTAACGATCGGTGGACACACAGTCGGATAACCTCAAACCCTTAAACTTCATGGAGGATGGCTCCTGGCGAAAGACTCGCATCTGAGGTCGGATGTCGAGATTTTTAAGAATTTCACTTTATCCAGCTATTTCTCTTTAATCTTCTCTCTTGGCCCTCTTTCAAGTGACTTTCTGTAAAAGGAAATAGCTTAGTTTCTTTCAAAGAGACTCTGTGACTCTGGGAACATAACACCACATACAGTATTATATGCCACTTTCCCTACCAAAGGTTCCCCTCCTCTCCCCTGTGGCTCGAAGCCGCTTTTTTTTTTCGAGGGCATGCGATAATCTCATTCTGATGCTATTTTCCTCCTTCTCCCCTTTTTCTTGCTCATAGTTTATAAGCTTATCCCTCGCCGGTTGACATTAGAGTGTAAGCCAGTGCAACAAAGTGGTCTTAAAATGTGCATTGAAATCCTCAAAGACTGAATAAACAGGCATAAACGCATCCCAGATGCAAATGTGGATTTTCACATCTTCCACGGCGTGGTGATTAAGCGAGTGACAATTCTTGAAGGTGCAGCGAATGAGGCAATTTCGAAATGAGAGATGATTTTCATGAAACATTAATGCCATCTCGTAGTTTCCCTCCTGAAAGCAGAGAGTGCAGCCATTTAAAGTCCATTGTTGCTCAATGTGACAACACAAGCCCCGCTAAGTGACATTTTATGCTGTTTTTTTGTGGAATTATTCATACGAGGGATTCACAGCGGTGATGAATCTTCATCAGTAAAATGCTCTCACCTAACTGGTTCTACAATAATATTAAAGCCTTACATTTTTAAATAATGGATGTGCCCCAGAGCGGTCTCTATCAGTGGACCATGTTAACAGGCTAAGTGCTGCGCTGCCCTGCAGAGGACCCACACCAATAACACGGAGACTATCATCAATCTAAATAGCGTGCAAGACAAGCCATAATCTGATTAAGATAATACAGGTATTGTGTGAGCCAACTTGTGGCGTAATTTCATTTTATCGTGTTCTTTTAATTCAATTCATGAGCTCTAAATATTAATTTACAGCTTCTGAGTGAAATCGGGCATAGTGGTGACTTTCTGCTTAGCCTTCAGTTCATCTTTTTATGACTCATTTTGCATATCGGATTGATCGATGAACATTTATTGTATGTATGTTCTTGTCTTTCACTGTCCTTCTTTCTCGATTTGCTGTGCCATCTCCGTGCTTTTGCAACAACACCGCTGTTTCACGTAAGCGTGGCAATTACAACATGCTTGCAATGGACAGGAACTAAGAGGTGTGTGTTTTTGTGTGTGTATGTGTGCATAACCTATCCAGTGAGAACACCGGGGCCAACAATCTCTCCCCCTCCCTTGTAGAAACTGAGTAAAACTAGCAGCTGTGCAGTGTTCAATCCGGTTACAATGCCAGATTCGCTGGCTCTGGCTCGCAGAGTCGAAACATCACTTCCTGAACCGCCGCACTTGTGTGCTGGGTCGCTGGGAGTGGAACTGTGTCAACTTTCTAAGCAGCAATGTGTCCCTGGACGGTGTCTCTGGCAGCAGGCAGAGCTGCATTTTCACAGACAGAGTGTGATGCAGAGCTGAAAAGGATGCCCTCAGGGCTCACTTGGGAATGTTTGCTTCGTGCTTGAATATACAGAAGACTAGTAACAATTAGAGGAGAAACCCGAAAAAAGGAATGGAGAAACAGAACGGATTCGGATGCTTCCGCACGGGGCACGAGAGCTCGGTGAATGATGCAAGTCATATACGCGATGGCACTCGCAGTCAGCAGATGTCAACTTGGGTGAGCCGCTGTGTGAGAGGAAAGTCATGCCTGTGTTAGATAATGCTTTCATCATCAAAACACTAAATGAGAGAAAATCTTTGGAACTCTATTAGAGCGGTGAATGTATCCCTCCCAGGAGCACTGGAGCTGGTAGAACAGCTCACGATGATCAAACACCTCACTAAGAAACTTCATAATAATTTGGCACCCATCTATAATTGACTTGCTCAGTTAACTTGCTCTCATTTTTCCTTGATGTGGTGCAATATTTTACAGGCCTAAGCCCAATCCGCATGGGACCTCGTGTGATTCAGAAATGTGACCCCCCACATCTGAATTTTGGGTGGCACATCCGCGCAGAATATGCAAGGTCTGTGTTTTACTCAAATTTACTGACGTCATCCAGCGGATATGAAGTCGAGGCTCTCCGTGTAAGATCAACATTTTCGAAGCAAAGCATCTGTTCTTCCGCAGCCACATCAATAATACAGTTTAGAGTTGTCTTTCCTACCTCCCGCATGTGTTACAAGCACAAATACATGTTCGCAGCCCATTTAGATCAGGCAAAAGTTGCTTTGTGGTTGTACTTGAATTTGACAACCTTTTGTTGCTCCTAACTTTCTCCGTCATCACTTTTCACACAGCTCTCAACTGAAAACAGATATTTTTTACAAAGTTTGACCAGAAATCAGAGATGCCGATTCACAAGGGACTAATTGTTGTGGTTTGGGGATTTGTTGTAATTATTTCCTGGTTTATTTTGAAAGTTCATCCTCCTTGTGTCATGTTTTGCTTTTCACTTCCTGTCTTTGTCTTTTTCCCACCTTTTTCCCTGTCCTGTTTTTGCGCCTTGTGTTTCACCTACATTTGCTACTCGTGTTCTACGCGTTATCCTGGTTTGTTCTGATGTTTTTTAGGATTCTTGCTTTTAGTTGCCTGCTCTTTTATTACTTACCTTTGGTTTGTTTTAATCAGCTTTTTTAATAAAGCTCACTTTTTATCACTTGCCAGCTGAGATTCTTGCATTTGGGTCCTTTTTTTTGTCAACATAACACAAATATTTTCACGTAACCTCTGTGTTGACTGAAACATGGTATGTAATTTGCAGTGGATTTTTTTTTTTGGGCAGATCTGCATAGATTTAAAATCACAGAAGACCTTGACAATTAAATCCTTATAAAAAAAAATTATGGAATGCTGTGTGAAACAACAATAAAAACAGATTTCTTATTTAAATATGAAAGCCTTTACAACTCATGTTTAATTTGATGTTTTAAATGATAAACATTATTCCTTTTGTAAATATTCAATATGAATTGGATGCCTGCAATGTGTTAAGTCAATTAGTTTTTTGGGAATCGGGGTTGTAATACAACAGAGAAGTCCCCTGGCGATATTCGTCCCATGCAAATACGGCTGAATATGAAGATTCTCTCTGTGACTGAGCCTTTTATTACCTGCCAGCTTACCGGCTTGCTGGTTCAAGGATTCCGTGCAAGTGAGTGGCAGCAGACGGACGGATACAGCACCGGAGGAAATGACTTGAAAAAGGAAAGAAAACATAAAAAAAGGAAAGGAAACTGAACCATGCATTAGCTTTCATACGATCAGAATTCTGCTCGCAGTAAAGCCGACAACACTGCTGTTTGTCCAGTGTGATGCACAACAGTTAGAGACAGTGCATATCACTGAACATCAATATTGATTCCCTATGATTGTGATTTGTCATATTGCAATAAGAAATGTATTAGTGTTGCTATAGGGATATTCATTTTGAACAGATGAGTCAGCCCTGAAGATATGTTAAAAAGGCAAACACTTTTACGACGCCACGCAAGGAAGAGGGAGGATTAATAAATTCTAAGGGAGCATTTAGACGGCAAGAAAGACATCAGAAAAGGCAGGCCTGCAGGGCACACTGAAATTCATGTTGATAAGATAAACAAGTCACGTCCACAGCATGTGTTAGTATCACAAACTGCTTATTCTAGGAAAGCCTTTAAGTGCAATTAAATGTTCCATTAAATGCAGCTGTTCGTTATTCCAACACAGTCAGCGCAAATTATCTTGTACTCAATTATGGCGCATTAATAATCCCCCCCTCCAACCGATCCATGTCATTTACATATCACATTTTTCGGAATCGCTACTATTTTCTCGCTTTTAGCAAACATTGCCCCGCGAGGTCTCGGATGTAGTGAAATATACAAGGAGGGTTTTTCTTTTTGTGTTTTCTTTTTGGGGTCGATTTCTAATAGAGAAGGCTGACAGTGCACACGAGCTCTGCTCCACTGGGTTCTTTTTTGCAGATGGCCTCATTGCTATGCATAGAAAAGCCATCTTTAGATTTGCATTTGGTCAATTTTCCCCTTTAAGTTGGACATCTGTCCGTGTTGGAAATTAATCTGCGAGTCCCTACGGAGCCTGTTCGGATTTTAATTAATTGTGTTAACGCATCAATAATAAAAAAGAAGAATGGAAGTCGGTTACTCTCTCCCACACTCCCTGTACCTCCTGACTGCCCTGTCTAATATGATGATATCTCATTCAAAGGACTTTATTTGAGTCAATGTAAATTGGAAAACAGTAGCTCAGATAATTATTAATTAGCGGGAGACTGAAGGAGATGCTGGATGTAAAGAGCTCCCGGCTTCTTTTCATCCTCATGTCACTCTCTATTTAGTTTCCTTATTGACCTTGTAGTTGTCAAAAGTAGATGTCAAAAGAAAAACAACTTTTCTGCCCACAGCGGCAAAAAGTCTTCCGTTTACCTCCTGGCTGGAGTCGCTGTCATTAATCTGGCAAGGAGACGGTGTTACTTTTATTGGACCTTTGGGAAAATATTAAAAGAAGACACCGTCATGGTGTTTGGCAATAATTCGCGAGTGACAGCAAGGAGATGGATTTCCCTTCAGGTTGGCAGTTTATCTTTGCTGCCCGTGGAGTCTGGATATACGCATGCTCTAAATCAGGCTTTTGTCAAGGATGATTGAGCCGAGATTGTGAACGATCTAACCATGAGTTCAAAGGAGAGGAGTTGTTTTGTGTGTCTGTGTATCACCGGTGCATATCTGGTGTTATGTCTTTGAGCCTCGGATAAAGTAGCATCTTTTTTTTTTTTTTTTACGCCTGTCACAGAGGGTATTCTGTTTTGACTTGACTCTTGTTTCTCGCTTCCAGGTTTATACACAACTTTAAGGGGAATATTTTCATTCTCTTCACGCAGTTTGTCTTTAACATCTTGGCAATCTATAAATGTAAGCGAGGTTAATTTAGCTGCGTTTCCAACACGTTCTCACTCCCAAACTCGTCAAATACGACAGCTTCGTCAGCAAGGGCTCCATGGACAAGTTCGGCACGAATAACCACTTGCAGCATCTGTCACGGTCCCGTCATTTCAGTCTACATTTTATGTGTTATCTGGGTTTCTGCGGTGGCTTTGGCTCTGTTTCCCTCCTGTGTTCTCGCGCTCCTCCCCAGTCTGCTTTCCCTCCGCACCTGCGATGCACCTCCTTCATTATCCCAGCCCCGTTCCTAGTGTTTTTCCACTCGTTACCCTCACCTGCGTTTCTCCGCCTCGATCCACATGTGACCCACCCCCTCGCCAGTTTAGTTTGTGTTTAAGTCCAGAGTTTAGTTCAGTTCAGTTTCCCTGATCGTGATGTTCCGCTGTGTTCGCCTGCTCCTGCCATTGCCGTGATTCTGAATCAAACCTCTTCCATTGCACATCCTGCCTGTTGTCTCCAGCCGTCGGTTCCACCTTCTCTACTCCAGTGTGACACTAACCTTTCAGAATAAATGTTGCTAACAAACAGCTTGACATATAATGACTTTGGGACTAGCAACATTGTGAAAACGTCACACACAAGAACTATGAGGTTAAGTTTAGGAAATGATTGGACTTTGACACCAACGTTCAGTACCGCAACATACGTTAACTATGGACCATGAGTGATGGCATTTATTGCATTTCTGTGTGTCATCTTACTTATTTAAAATGACAACAAAACAAATGAATCCGACTCTTGGTCATACTCAGGACACAAACCCTAGTCTCCAGGAGTGATGTCCAATGAATGAACCATCCAATCAGCCCAACCTCCCTCAATACGCGTATACTACTGTGTTCAAGAAAGGCGTACTGACAGCATTAAACTTACCATGGTAGGGCCACTGACCAGGCAGCTGTAATTGATCTCCATACTTGAGGCATTTATTAGGAACTTTATCACGTTTTACTCAGTGAGTTTACTTTTCTTTTTTGCAAGTTTACCATCCAGCCATTCAACCAGCCATCGGGGTTACTTTTTGCACTCTTGCCTTGGATGTTAGCTGATATTTGCTGCTCTCAGTTTCTAATCGAACAAAGAATCATAAAACCAGCGGCAGCAAAAAGAAAAAAAAAAGGTTTTCTTCAAGAGAGTCTCTTCTCCAAATGTTTTCATGTCATCATATGAAGTCGTATGATTTTAGGTGCACTCAGTCTCTATTGTGAGTGGGTGAAAACCACTGCACACACGAGTGCTGAATACAGCGCGGTGAGAAACAAGCCCTTGAAATGTTTAACTCTCCAACTATGGAGTGAAATGGTGCTTTGAGAGCAATCACAGGATTTTGCACGACAGGGAGCCCAATGCGTGAACCCAGACCGCTAGTCCAGTGCTTTGAAACGGCAAGGTCCTTCAAATGAACATTATGGGCAACTTTCCTGCCTTTTTATCAATAATAACTATGTTTTATAGGACTACACAACTTGAGTTTGGCTGCATAATCATCTTATTCAATGTTCAAGAGTATGAACAGCATGATCTTGCCTGCTGCATGTGCTTGCACACAGTTATACATCAGTCTGATTAATGTAGACAGCAGAGTACGGAGTAATGGTTGGCGAAAATTGAAGCAGTCTCCGTAGAAACAGTTGCTGTCTTTGTGTTGTTGTACTCAGTCAACCTATATATTGCATCACATCATTTACATTTAGAATGAATGTGAATATGGAAAATGTGTTGGACTCAAGCCAGCAGAGAATTAGCAGCGAGTTTTAATAGATTGCCCAACTAGTAATCGAAATAAACAGCCTGAGCGGAGCTGTGGATCAGTTAACTGTCTGACGCGACAGAAAGCTTCATTTGTCCCAGATAATCGCTCCTTTTATCAAGAAGACAGGGTCATTCTACTTGTTCGTAACTGAATACAAGCAAGCAATAAAAGGAACATTATCTGGGTGTCCACACTGTTAGGTTTGCTGTCATTTAGTTCTTGCTTACCAAAATGTTGCGTGAGCATCGGAGACTGGGTGCTCAAATTCCACTTCCCCTTCAAAAACAGCTTTTACTACTGCTCCGGCAATTTGGACTTCTGTCACAGACCAGGTGAAAGCTCAGAGCACAAATAACAGAAGCTGTTTTCATGAATTTATTAAGCGCAGTCCAGAGTTATTTTCACATGGCTCTCCAGCAGAGGCACCAGGGACGCGCTGATGTTTACCGCGCCGACTGTTTATTCAGGCGCAGAACGGCTTTTCCGACAATCCCCTGCAAACACAAGCCGCCGCGTAACAGTCCGCAGGCCTCTGCATGTACACATTTTTCTCTCACTTCTCAAATATGAGCAGGGGGGAGGCTGAACAGAGTTCCCTGTATGTGCGTAAATCCGTGTGATTTTCTTCTTCTCCCACTCCTACACGCTGTAACCTGTTCTGAGTCAATTAACCTGACTCAGAATAGGTGTGCGCCCTCTCTGCCTCCAGCTGCTGCTTCCAACACGCCCACTCATCGCAGACCACTCATATGCAGATTTTCCTTCCAGTACTTTTTTGTCAATGCAAGCCGCCTGACGTGACTCGGAGATAACTCTTTAAACAGGAGAATGTTTTCGTTGCTAATTAAGTTGGCATATATTTTGTGCGACAGATTGTCAGATCCTCAAAAACGCCACGTTGACGCATAGCATGTGAATAAATAGGATGGTCGTATCCTCTATAGACTGCCTGGATGATGACCCCCCTCTCTCCGCGCTGAACCAACAATTTCTGCCAACTTGTTTAGCGCCTCATTTCGTGTCACTGAACCGTTTCCTAGATTGTCGAAGGGTTCTCCTGGGACAAGAGAAACTCATGCTAACCAAATGTGTTTTCGCTCCTCAGGCTGCACTGATTTCATATCCTCCAGCCTTCGGTTCTCTCATGGAGACTGTACGACTCCCAAGCAGAAACATCAGTTTCTGAAAGTTGTCACAGCGCTTGTGTGAACTGCATGTAAAAACATTAAACAATCATAGTTGAAGCAATCACACCTACTGACACTGAGAATCCCACTGTTGTTTGTAGTTCTGCTAGAACTGTGCCACAGGTGCAACAAAATTACCAAATATCTGTGAAGCGAGTCATTTCGCGGGCGTGTGACACTCCAAAAAAATGTATCCACTGATTTACAGCCGCTTCTTTCACAATGTAAGCTTATGGGAAAAAGTATTTCTGGGCCCCAGCGCAGCACGTGACATAATTACACAATTGAGGTTGTATTATACACCCCAAATTCTAGGCAGTTAGAGTTGCATTGTGGGTAATATACTGGAAGCATCAACATTTGATAAGGAAAAAGAAAGTTTGGAATTATGAATATATTGTAGATCTTGATACTAGGGGCGCCGCTCAACCTTGCCTCCAGTTTTGCCCAGTGGCCACTCACGGTGTTCCAAGCATGTTCCCTAGAAAGCACCAGTGTGAAAGAGATGTCTGTAAAACTGTTGACACGACAATTTGGACTCACCCTTCCTATTATGAAGTTTTGATCCATAGCGGTTTGATATTTGTAAAACTGAGCAAAGCGTTTTAAAAAGTCTGTGCTGTCATCACAGTGTAAAAAGAAGCGAACCCAGAAGCTATAAACCGTTCTGCTGTAATGCACCAGGTGAACAGTTCTCATTGGAGTGAATGGGTTCACTATCAGGTTTAAAATATAATGCTGGAATGCATTTTAAAAAAGACAATAAATGCAGTTCTGTTTGTTCATTTCAACACAGTCTCCTGTGAGTTTGACGAGTCGTAGGAGGGCGTCGCTAACTCCGGGCCCGTCAGGACCCTCAGGACGAACCCACACTGACAGCGACTGTTTTGTTGCCTAACCTCTCGTCACATTGGAGCGTGTGCAGTCCTGTAACGACGTTACATACTTCATGTAAACCTTTGCACCAAGCAATTACGCAAATCCTCAGGTGTGTGTATAATTGAATAGGACGTGCTTACACTGGCATCACAATGGATTTTAGCATGTTATGGGTGTCAGTGGGCACTGTAATGAGTAAACGCAATGTAGAGATAAATTTGACGGATGACACTGGAGCTAACTCATTATGCTTTATTCCAGGGACGTTATCACAACTCAATTTCAGGCCCGTAGCTCACAAAGTCACTGTCCTGCCCTGATTTACACAATGGAGTGGCCTAAATAATGCCTAATGTATTTTGTGTGGTGTTTTTAATGTTATTCTGCATGACATTTAGTCATGTGCGCTCTGTTCCCCTCTCTCATTCTTCTCCCTTTATCTTTCTCTCTGTGTGCATATTTAATGCCATTAGTGGGTTCCTTTTGCAGGATGAATTATCGTAACGTGCCTGTTTTTCTCCCTTTAGGTGACCGAAACAAGGACGGGCCCTCTCGGATGCAGTAACTATGACAACCTCGATTCTGTCAGCTCCGTTTTGGTTCAGAGCCCCGAAAACAAGATTCATTTGCAAGGTTGGCCATCCATAATTGAACTCCCCCAATTTCTGATGGAATTGTCACAGTGTCTGTTCTCTGGCGAGCTTATAACTGCAGCACGAGAGTGTCAGAACGAATTTAGCTTCAATCACTCTTCTTCTTTTTTCTTTTTTTTTCTGCCGTGCATGCTTGCAGAGTTCTGAAGTGAATCCCAGACAGTAATGATTCAGAACAAAAGTAGCAGAACTGCGCAGTAAAAATAAAACTTTAAGTGAATCTTAGCATATTGCATGTGACGCCGAGCATATGTCACCGTGGCGGAAAAAAACAAACAAACAGAGGAAATGAGTTCCGCCTTTCAGTGATTTACAGATCCAACAAACAACTGCCATAAACACATTTTCTGCAATAACTAAAGCACTCACGGCTCCCCCCTTCATTCATCCATGTGACATTCTTGTGTTTTTGTCTTGTTTTCGTCCTCGCTGCAGGTCTTCAGGCCATACTGCCAGAGTACCTGAGGGCCAGGTTTGTGCAGGCGGCTCTCAGCTACATCGGCTGTAATGAGGAGGGCCAGTTTGTGTGCAGGGACAATGACTGCTGGTGCCAGTGCGCCGTGGACTACCCACAGTGTAATTGCCCCGAGGTGGATCTGAGGGCCATGGAAGCCAGTTTGCTGAAAATCCGAGATTCCTGGAAAATGGCCAACCAAGACTTTGAGGAGTCAGGTCAGTGTTGTCTTTTTTTTTTTGTTCCCTACCGACAGCAAATTAGACCCAATTGCTTGAGGAGCCCATGGGCGCAGAAAACAAGGGACAATTGCATCCATTCCATTCCATTGCATCCATAGATGTGATGGATTTAGAGTCCCAGTGTTAGATGCAGTCATGGCCCATATGTGTAAATCACATTTTGACAACAAAACGTAAATGTAAAGCACTTTTATCCCGATGTGCAAGACTTTTAGTTTAAAGCATTCAAAAAATGTTTAACATTAACATTATCGACGGATTGTGAAGAAACAACAGTGCTGATGTTATGTCAAAGACATACATATACTGTTTTGCAGAAATATCCGATGCTGGCATGCTAACAAACAGCTAGCCCCGGTCTGTCTTGTCTCATAATACAACGTTTTTGTTGCTGTCTTTCAGCTGGAAGATGTATGCTAGGGGCGGGTTCGCTTCTTTCTCTAATTAATAAACTAAATAAACTCACATCATGTCAAAAAAAGGAAAAAAATAAATAAATAAAAGTAAGTATGTAAAAAAAAAATCTCTCTTTTACCTACTTAACTCATCATAAAAGACACTTCTTTCAATCTCAACATTAACAAAATAAAACTCACCATAACTCTCTTAGTTTGTCTTTCCATGCCCGCTAATTGTTTGGTCAAAAAACAAATCCTCGAGCGCAGAGTAAGATGTGAAAATATTCCTGCTCGGCGTGTCATGTTCGATCGCTAATGATGCCTGATTCTCTTACGCTCCCCTGCTGCTTCATGCCTCTCCTGTCCCCCAGCTGCTGAGACTTCCCGTTCCTCGAGTCATAGTCTTGGTCAGAGCCGCTGTTAATCGCCTCCATAGTTTATGCCATCTTTAAAATGGAATCCTTAGGTCTTGGAGGCTGTGTTCAGTTGCAGTCTGGTATACAGGCATGTTAGCTGGGAGGCTGCTCAGCCCAGTTCCCTGCGGCGACTTCCCCCATTATCCAAGGCCAGTGTCCAGGCAGACTTCAGTCAGCGAATAGGGTCACTTAGCTCTAAGGCTAACTGAAGCTATTTAATAAATATTCGTAATAAATATTGCAAATTACACCTTTACTAGCTCTTGAGAGGTTTTGGTCTAAACTGCATCACAAAATAATTGATAGATCTATCTTGCAGCTGATGCAATGACACATATTGCCAAATAAACAGTGTTCCATGTAGATAAACTTATTCTATTTTCATTTTACAGTATCAATAGATACTGTGGTATTCTTCAGATTTCTTTGAGGAACTGTTTATAGATAAAGTATTTGTTGGACAATCTGCCCAATTAAATGTTTGACAAATAAGGGTTCATCACATTGATGAAAAAAATCCAGTAAATCCAATTCCGCCATAGAGGCAGGCCTGCCTATTGATCGGTAACATGTTCCACAGTGGACTAATACAGCAGGACATATTAAAGGCATTGCTCAGCAGAAACGGCACTGAAAAATCCCTACTGGCTGACAGATTTGTCATCTCACAGTGCACGTTGTCAGAACGTCTGAACCTTTTTCTTCAGCATTCAAACAACCACCTTTTTTTTTGTTGAGCCTGTCTGTGTGCAGAAATTGCACAGTGCAAATCTCACAGTCCGGGAAATGAAAGGGCAGCATTTACAGTAATGTGACTGGGTCAGCAGTGATTCAGTCAAATGAAGCCTGTCACTCCCAGACACAAACCACAGCTACTGTGACCTGTTACCAGCCTGTGATGTAACCTGTGATTTAATACCTTGCTTCCTTCCTATTTTAACCCAAAATTGATCGTGCGTGCTTTCAGACAAGCTTCTTGCAAGGTGATCTTACTGATGGAATACTGTCTAGTGGCCACTTTGACATTTATCTCAAATGCTGCCCCCTCAGCGTATCGTGTATTTCACTAAATGTTCCAGCATGGCTCTGTTTCTGTGTCCCCACCATTACTGAAACCGTGAGTTTCAGTCGTTTCAAAGCCTCGCCTTGAGCTGTTCTTTGTGCACCTTGCTGGTGTTATTACTGGCTACATGCTTCTGCACTGAGGGCAACTTGATTAGCACTCAGCTGGCAATAACTTAAGCGGCAAGGTGCCCTGGGAGCCGCAGTTGCAGCGCTGTATTAAGTAAAGGAAAATAAGGTTCCTTCGAAACCCCTGGGGATCCACTTGTATTTTTGATCTAATAGAGAACAACTAATATCAGCAGCAGAGCAGAGGGATTAATAATCACGACTGAGTGTTAAATGAGGTTTCCACAGTCAGCTGATGGCCGACATGACTTGCATTGACCTTCCACCGAGTGTGAAATGCTTTAATTAGGAAACCCTACATTCTGTTGCCGGATATCGTAACTTTCCTTTCTGCTTTAGGCTAATGCCCGATTATGTTTTCAGTGAGACAAATAATAGAGTAATGGACATATTAGTACAGTGAAATAGGCAAAGACCCCTTGACGAGAGGGTACACTATGAAGATTTGGTCGGAATGTATTTCAATATTTTGCATTTTCTGTAAAAGAAAATACTATTTGCTCAAAATTAACCCAACTAATAAGACACATAATGTATTAATTGTAACACTATGATATAGCAAGTAAAAAGAGATCTCCCGATGAAGCCTCTTGACGCGCATCATCTCGCCCCCTAAAAACGTTATTTTCATGCCCAGAAAGTGTCTTTACTGGTGCTCCTCCAAATCTGACAGTGTCTGCTATTTTTGAAGCGCTGTTACCCTCCTGGGTTCAGTGGATGACAAGATAATAATGGTGGGTAGAGAGTTGGTTTCCAGGGATGAGGTATCGTTGTGTTGGTGATAAAATAATAGTGGTGTTCGGCAGCGACTTTCAGTTCCCATTTTTCCACAGGATACTCCACACTGTGAACGGGTTTAGTTACTGTTATAATGATATCTCCTCCTAACATTTAAATACACACTGTCAGTTTACAAAAATGACTTTTACATTAAACAAAGCTTAAAGAAATTGAGGAAACCACAGCTCTGTCTATTTTCATTAGCTACCATCCTGATGAGGCACGTTTAAGACCATGTTACCGAACAGCCAGAGATTGTTTTTAACGTACTGTTTCAATTTTTGTTTCTGGGGTTGATGTTTCAATTGATGAGATGGCTATGGCTCAATCCAATTTCCCATTGTTCTCGAGATTCCCCTTTCCCCTCAGAACAGTTCTAAGGGGGTGGTGGCTGAAATATCTCCCTATGAAATGGGGCAACCCTTCGAGACAGTCAAAGTCAAGGGACATTTCTACTATGCCCCCTGATGAAAAAGCGTGGATTCTTGCAATTCGTTCACAACTTCAACAAATCAAAAATAAAAGAAAAACTGCTTCATTACGTCAAAATACGTCAAAATGTGCACAAACCAGACAAAGACACCAATGACCAATGACCAACCAAGACAAGCTCGATAGCTACTGAGACATCAAACTAGTAGTGGTCGTTTTATGCTTGTTATGAAGGAAAGTAGTACGACTGGAACAACAGAGTCCTCATAACCCTTGGTTTGAAGTGTGCCTTGTGAAAAACCTCGGTTTGGAAGACCACGCAGCGCCAATTCTTTGCCCTCGATGTCAACAGGGATTGGGAGACTCCTTCCCCTTGGCATGAGCACGCAAAGCAGAGGGTTAGGGCTAAGTGCTTAGGGCAGGGGGTGAATTGAGATCGGATCATTATCTCTATTAATATCCCAGGGTGCATTAGGATAAGGTAGGGATAGTTATATTAGACAGGGACTGGGTGACGTGCGGTGTAAAAAAAAAAAAAGAAGCGGCCTCAATGCCGCCCCCTTGGCAACAGTCCCATTAATGAGCCTGTCTTAAAAAATGATTGCCACAGACAGGCTACAGGAGGGACGCAAATTGGTTTTGGTCTTTCTCATTTATAGGAATTTGCATGTCAGGCAAATATACATTAACAAGACAGTTATTTCAAAGTAGTCCCTTTAAAATGTTATACAAATGAATGTGTAAAGAGGCAATATCTTTACTGATGGAAGCTGCAGCATGCAGCCTCTTTCCTCAGGAGAACGTCTCTCATTTAAAAAAGATGTAGGCCAAGGGAAAGCTACCCCCAAATACCCCTTTTAATATATTTTATTACAAGCTGTTTTAATCAACTTATTAAGTTTTGCAGGGACGTGTAATGCGCCTCGCATAATCACCAGGGGAAGCCATCGAAACAATTGGTTTTCTAATCAGATGCCGTATTATCAAGATAACGTTAACTAATTACAAATCGCGGCGACATTTCATCATCGGTGTTGCACTCGCATCGATTTGCCATACAACCAATCACGATAACGGCGCTGGTGGTATTGTTATTGAGCGCTTTGGAAAATTTCATCTGTGTGCCGTGCATTGTGTGTGCTGCAGACGGACGGCAGCTCCGAGGATATTGTGCTCTGTGCTCATTGTCTGTACTTATTTCCTTACAGACAGACCCCGAGTATTAGCCCTGGAAAATCTGTTGGCTGTTCATTAATGGGGAAAAAAAAAAAAACCTCCCAATACTCATATTCTGCTCTGCCCTTCCGCATTAGCATATGTGTCAAACACTATCACTTCCAGTTTGCCCTGCGGCTCCTGAGCCCATGTGGCCCCAGCAAAGTGATTCTCTCATTTGGCCTGAGTAAATTGAGAGCTAGTTTGGCTTACGTTGGAGGAAAAAAAAAAAAAAAGTGTCTCATCGCTCATACTGTATCTCTCTCCGACTTCCAGATGAGTTTCAGAACTTCGTCCGGAGGCTCCCCACGTTCTACGCCCTGAACGCGTCGGCCATTCAGTACTTCTGGAAAGCGGAGGCGACCGTCCACCAGCGCTACAAGCAGCTGGAGCTCGGCGCCCAGCAGCTCCTGAGCAAGGCGCGACGCATCGTCAACAAGCTCTTCACCCTCAGCAAGAGGTGTCGAACTCAGCCCAAAATCATTATGCTGAGGGAGAGGTGAGAGGCTGATAAGTATTCTTGCTGACCTTTCTGTTGCTACGGGTGTGGAAGAATGTGTGTGTGTGTGTGTGTGTGTGAAAATGGACAGAAATTCCAAAGCCTGCAAGCCACATCACGAGTCCTTTCAAGCAAGCCGTGAACGCCGCCGCTCATTTATTTCCTTCAGCCCACTCCGTGCGCAGCGCTTTGTTATCCCCCCAACTAGGCATTATGCTAATAACGCGCGCCATACATTAGCGCTTTGATATTCAGCCGGGGTCCTTCTGAAGTGAGCTACGGTGTCACACCTGATGACTTGGCTGCACTCCCGGCCGAGGCCTCCTCACATCCAGGAAATCAAAGCTATCCTCCTGTGAAATTAAACTTTGCAGTGTTTTTTAAAGAATGCGCTACGTTTGTGAGATTCCCCTGTTGGCTAACTAGCCCCGTGATGAAATCACAGACAAAAGGAAAAGTTTTCCTCGTTCCCCTCAGTAGATCATCATCAACGTCTATTTTTGTGTTTTTCTTAAAAAAATCAGTCATATAGTGTGCAGACTCTGAGCTTATGAAAAAGAAATGTGATTAAGTCAGTACAGCTGACACAGCCAGGTTTATTTTAGGAGCCACTTCAGGTGAGAAACCAAATATTCATCTTCTCCAATGTGAATTTTTTTTTCTTTTTGCTGCAGCTACTGTCTCCGCTCGCCCACCTTCACTTCCTGTTAAATAAGGGAACATAATCCCTGTTCATTTCAAACAGCGCATTATTCTTTATTCTGGAATTTTACCAGTCACCCGAAAAATACATCAGCCCATACATACATGCAGGAGGTGTACTGCTAACTCCAGAACTGTTAAAGAAAGTTCTCTCCTCCGCCTGTTCGACAAGTTTCAGTATACAGCACAGTAGCTACAGAGTCGGTCCACACTTTGATGGGATATTCAAGGATTTACAGCCCTTTTAAAGGTGCTAAAATGCCAAATTAGAATTCTCCTTATTCACTAATAGACTACACTGAGATTTTATCCGCCGGCGGAATGGAAGAAAAGCGGCACTGATGAAAAATGTGCGTTTGGTCTCATGCAATATGTATTTTAAGGGCTTTCTTGTTTAGAGGCGGCGAAATATAGGAGGAGGGAATGGCGATACAAATAGCCGTTACACTAGATTTATCACCGCAGACTGACCGCCGCCACAGAGGAAACTGCATCTGGAATTTAACAAAGGCGGGAGTGAAAATCTGCTGCGAGGTTTTTATCGGAGTCCACATCCTGAGAGAGAGAGGGAGAGAGATGTGGTTTGCTAAGACTCAAGACAAAAGAATAGCAATATAACACCCTGTTATCTGCCACACAACTTTACCTTTTTGTTTTTCCTGCACGTCTCCCCCGTTGCCCTCCTCCTGAGTCTTAATGGCTCGCTGCAGCTCCAGCCTGGTGCAATATGATTGAAAGAGCCCAGAAATACTCATTAAGAAGGCCGAGATATCATCTGTTGACAGAGGTAATCCAGTCCAGGGGTCTTCAACATTTTTACAGGCCAAGGATCCATTCGCCGATGGAACGATAAGGGAAGGGGCGCCGAGCCACACAGACCGTATAGAATTCTGTTGCATATTAAACCGGGCCCGCGATCACATGTAGGGCAGCCTGTGGTAACCTGACTCTCGCCAGACACATTTCGTTCCACCTGGCTTCACTCACATCCATCTGGGATCGCTCCCATTGAGAGGAACTTCAGAAGGCTGGGCCTTATCAAAAATCCTTGCATATGATTGGATAAACCACTTGTCTGTCATCTTTATTGACGTGCTACTTCAACCACTCACATCGAAACCAACCTGTGACGTAGCGACGCAGGGAAAACCTAACCTGACTCTCGCCAGATGCATTTCGTTCCGCCTAGCTCCACTCATCATATGTGAGTGGAGCTAGGCCGAACGAAATGCATCTGGCGAGAGTCAGGTTAGTTCTCTGATGTTCTTTTAACGAAAAAATATTGGGTAGATTGAACAACACGGATGAAATAGCAGCATCAATGTTGACGCTTGCTTCCTCGATGCGAGCCGCCATTGTTGTCTGAATCAAAACAGTTGCTTCTCCGCTACGTCACATCTATGAAACTCCCGCCCGGCGGTCCTGATTGGCTCGACCATAAAATCTGGTGCTGAAATCCCTCTCAATGGGAGCGATCCCAGATGGATGTGAGTGAATCCAGGCGGAGCCAGGCAGAACGAAATGCATCTGGCGAGAGTCAGGTTAAGCCTGTGGTGCCATGTATGAACAAGCCGTGGCTCATGTTAGGCATGTTGGCCTCACCATCCTCGTCCTCCTCTCTGGTGGTTTCTGAGATAGAGGGTACGTCAGAGTCTCTCGCCTTGATAAGTCACTAAACGATCCGCTGTTTCAATAACACATAGTCAGCTGAACGGGTGGCAGTTATGAATGGGTGACACACGCTGATTTAGTGTACAGTTTGGTTAGCTTGCTCGAATGATTGCAGCAAGGAATCATGGGTAGACTTGGCAAGACAGTCACAGAGCCAGGATCGCCAAAGGACTTTTAGCAGTCTTAGCGCCTACACACATTGACTATTCATAACTCAATCACTGAGCCTTTTTGTTAAGCTGACATCAGGCTATTTAACTTCCATTTCCTCACATATTATATGGTCCAACATCGTCTTTTTTTATTTTTCTTAAGGGTGTTTCCTTATGGTCCCGGTACTTTGGTACGGCTGGTGCTTTTAATTTGAAGGAGTAGTGCTATTACAAGGCGAGAAGCCACTCGGTATATCGACAGCAGTGTCGGCACAGTAGAAGTGTGTCCTCTGTGTACTTTTTGTTGTTTTAGCTCCCTGCTAAGGATGCAATACGAACCATAAATTGAAAAGTTGGACCATCATTCACCTGGGAAAAGCTACACCAACGTAAAGCCTACCGTTTGAAGAAAGATTACACACTGACACAATAGCCCAGCCTCAGACGCTACTTAGCAGCAATCTATGCGAGCAGGTGAACTGTGGCTGGCCGCATTTACATCCGCCGTCTTTGTTAAAACCAAGCTAAATAAAGAAACCGCAGTGACGCAACATGCGCAGCCCTGACAGCAATTTGCAACAGGCTCAGTCGACATCCCCCTTTGTTTCTGAGCACTCTCAAGTACGACGGCAAAACGCCCAAAAAAATCAAGACGGTGAAATGAAAAGTGACTGGTCGGGTATGTGGAGATGAATTGAGAACAAGTCACGTCCGCATATGCAACCGGATTTAATATTCAATATTTTTCAATGCTTCAGTATGTGGAGGAAATTCAGGCAGGGCAGTGAATGCATTAATGAGATATAGTGGGACTGATGAAAGTAAATACTTAAACTGGATCGTTTGGATCCTGCTGTGATAGAACCTGTTGCTCTCGATGGATCTGAGAAGAGTCTGTCACTTTATATTAACAGGGTTGAAAGCAGAGCACTTAGAATAAGAGACGCCTTCGCTGCCTCGATTGAAATGTTGCATTTGACTCTATATCAAAGTCATTTCACTGCGGGATATCATTGATATATTTCTAGAGATCTGCCACAAAATACATTTTTGACTGACTTTAACTAGCTGCAATGTTTTTTTTCTTGTTTTACACACAAAAAATACAATGATTTCTGTATCTGAGAGTGTATTTCCATATTTCATTGTGTGTAGCGACCTAGTTCACGGAGAACTTTTTTTTTGCCTTCTCTGTAAAAGAAGTGTGCATTTAAGTTTGCAGCCGTTATTCACGTACTGGCGGTCTTTGATCACGGTCTTTGTCAGTTACACGGAAAAAATATGCTTTGTGACTTAACGCTGCAAATCCATTTTCGCAGTTTCTATTGTAACTTTCTAGTACAGCCTTTGAAGATGAGGACAGTGTGTTTTTCTCGGTTTTTGAGCCGCGCCGTCTCAGAGTACAAGGTGTCAGAATAGCGGTGACGGACGCGCAACACAACTGATGGTTTTTTTTGTGTGTGTGGTTCGCCGAGTAAATATATATCGCTTTTAATGGAAAAAAAATGTACTGCGTCTTCAGTGGAGTGAGACGGTGAGCTCACTAGTGAAAATTGAATCTGCGGCGGAAGGAGAGAGTCTGTGTGTGGCACTGATGTGTGTGAAATGAGCTGACAGACAATGAACAGATTGCGGAGTGAACACCCGGCTTCTCTTCGGCCGGCGCCGCACACTGCGTCTCCATGACAGTTTACATGTCCTGCTGATACGGTGCGCTTTGTGAAGGCGGGACAGCTTCCTCTGTCTCGCTGTGCACAGCCTCCCCTCTGGAGGTGAGATATGCACAAGTGACTCTGATGAGTTTCGGAGGAGCTTTGTGCTGCTAGAACCGTTAACTGCGTTCCATCGACTGTGTTTTGACAAACTGCGACCGGATTTTAAATTTAATGACGCTAGGAAATGTCTTTTGCTCGACTGTTGTGCACTGTAATGTTGGAGCGTCGTATTGGAGTGGCTCGCTGTTTCCAAGCTCTCAGATTTAAAACGACTGGAAGCAGACAAACACTGCAGCGGAAAAAAAAAAACAATCTGCTAAAGTACTAGACTCTTTTTTCTTCCAATTTAGAGAGCGTACTTTGCCTTGTACATGTTTTATATAATTATTCACCTCAGTATTTCTACTTCCACTGCTCAACAAAGACAGCGGAAAGTGATTTAGTTTCTGAGAATTTGGTCTATTTTTCTTCCATAACAAGTCTTCTGCGCAAAGAACATGTCCGGGCGATTACCTCAGTTCACATCTCTGTTCTGGACATTAATGTGAGTTAGCTCATTCAAGTCAGATCGCCTCATATACAAAAAATAGATGTCTTAAAGCAACATGTACAATTTCTAATTTACAATGTACAATGTAGAAATCGGCATTTTGCGCGATTTAGCGCCCCCCACAGTTTCCGAGTGCAACACCGTTTGTCGCGAATACAAATCGGAGGTGCGTAACAATTTGTGGAACGTGATGTGGGTGCTGACCACAAACAGAACTAATGACGTCATTCCAATATAATGTGTTGGACTTGTGTATGTTGGAGTGAACATAAATCCTACCCTCTCACCGAAATTACATAGTGCAGAAATAATTAGTGGGGGGGTGGAGTGGCTGAGACACCGTTGCCCCTGTTACAAGACACTGTGCCATCAGCGTGAGTTTGAAGCTGTTATTTTAAGGTAAAAAGAGAAAGTTAAATACCGTTGCTTTAATGAAAGTAATCAACTGGGGAAGTTTCAGGGTGATATCCAGTTGAAACTTTTGCCCTCATCACCAATTTTGCAATTCATATCTTTTTAAAAGGTCATTTCTTCTCATTTATTAAGGGAAGGGAAAAAAAAACAAAAAAACATCCAAACCAAAGTCTTTCACATCGCTGTGGAGGAATATTTGCAGAATTGTTTGAAGTCAGCCACATTGGAGGGTTTTCGAGCATGACCGGCCTGTTTAAGGTCATGCCACAGCATCTCAATCGGATTTAAGTCCGGACTTTGACTAGGCCGCTCCAAAACCTTCATTTTGGGTTATTTGAGCCATTCATTGTCCTGCTGCATAGCCCAAGTGCACTAGAGCTTAAGGCCACAAACTGATGGCTGGACATTCTCCGTCAGGATGTTCTGGTAGAGTGCAGAATTTATGGTTCCATCAATTAAGGCAAGTCGTCCAGGTCCTGAAGCAGCAAAGCAGCCCCAGACTATCACACCACCGCCATGTTTGACTGTCGATATGATGTATGATATATGATGCCAGATGTAACGGGACGCACACCTTCCATAAAGTTCCACTTTTGTCTCGTCAGTCCATTTCAAACTGATAGATGTCAGTGACTTTGTTTCTGTTCTTGAATTTCTTTGGATCGGGGCGTGATGTGTGGCTTTTTGAGTTTTGGCTTACTTCATGTTGTCAGACAGGTTCTATTTAAGTTAATTCTTGATTCTACAGGTCTGGCAGTAATCAGGCCCGGGTGGAGCTAGTGAAATTGAACTCAGCTTTCCAAAAAATGTGGTTAATCACAGTTAATTCATGATTTAACGGTGGGGGGGCAATTACTTTTTCACATAGGGCAAGGTTGGTTTGGATAGCTTTTTTCATTTCATAAATGAAATCATCATTTAAAAACAGCTTTTTGTATTTGCTCAGGTTATCTTTGTCTGATAGTAAAATGTGTCTGATGATCTGAAACATTTAAGTGTGACAAAAAAGCAAAAAGAAAAGAAATCTGTAAGAGGGCAAACACTTGTTCACAGCACTGTATATTCTGAGGGTATTTAAAGGCGAGTGTGTTCATTTTCTTTAGACTCAGACTTCCAAAAGAGACATTTCTCTTCACAGCATACACATCAAACAGACATCCTGTTCATATAAATCACGCACGGTGTGATTTACGCACAATTTTATTTCCAAAAACATGTCAAAAATGATTGCTTTTAATCGGTGTGAACAGTATTTTCTGATTTATGGAGCGGTAAAAAACAGATTAACATTTGATTAAATAAAGAAAAAAATAATTAACCTAGCTCTATCTAACATTAAAACTTCTGTTCTGTAATTAAAATTAAATTTGCGCATATTTAATCGGATAATGCCTGCAGATTCAAACATAAAAAAAAAACTTTAAACTTGTTTTATAAAAAATAATTAACGTGAGTATCAACTTAGATTCATGTTTATATATAAATACATTAATTGCTGTTTTTTTCACCCTGTTCACTTGTAACATCTCCACCACACAATGAGCAACTGCCTTGAAAAAAGTGACCTGTGCGTTTGCAGTTTTAACATGATCGTCACATAACATAGCGTGATGATATCACACTAACGTTCCCCCTATCTGCGCCACTCCTGTAATGACCATTTTCCAAGAGCCCTCTTTTCAATTTATAATCAAACCAAATTGCTTCTTGAATACATTGTAACAGATCAAACAAAGAGGAACACGCTTCTATCAGATTACTTTCTCCAAAAAACGCAGAAACTCTGCTGCGCTGAATATGCAGCGGTTTTCAAATCAGAGCGCTTCAAATGCACAGTCAGTCTCCTTCGGTTAAAGTTTCGGCTTCTCCAGTTCAGTTAGATTTATTACAAATTGCTTTCATCTGCTCTCCTCTCGGCGACAGGCCTGTGCACAATCACATGCATTCAACATTTATCAATGTGTCTCATCAAACATTCGGTAAGCGAAAAGTCAGCGAAAAACTACACTGCCTTAGAATTTATCCCTGTGTAGAAATGGGAAATGGGCCTCCAGATAATGTACCGAGGCAGACACTTGTTTTTGAAATGCTGAAATATGCTTTGTATAGTTGCTCCGAACCCGGTTCGTGAAGTTATGGAAGGAAACCTGGCAGACTTTTAATAGCTTTGATCTAATATTCATCATGAAGTTGAAATTCCCAGCGCCGCCGCGCACGGTGCAGCCCAGCTATTATTTAGCCGAACAACTGTTTGGACAAATGTTGTTGGTTCCTTCAAGAAAAAAAAAAATGCTTTGAATGTAAATTACTTATACATGCGCCATTGTTTCCACTAAATTAATTTAGCAGCTGCACACGAGCACAATAACAAAAACTGCAAACTCTGCTGGAGAACAAAAGTGGACTCAGAAGTGTGACAGATGTGAAACAAAGGAAGTCAGAGGCTGATTTATGACATTATATTCTTGTCATGCGGTCCCATCTGTTTCTCTTTTCACAAAATATCTCAGGAATTTTGATTTACCATTAGAGCTTTTTGTCTTAGAATAAATAAAACATCCAGTAATTGTTATTTATATAGTCACAGTCACTGGCGCTAAATCAGCTCTCTGCACGGGACTGAATCATGCATGAAAATGCCCTTTTTAAATGAAATATCCCGCTGTGACATTTATGGTGTTAAATACTGTTTCTTAAAGGCCCAGATGACAGGTTTTCTTTACCAGGAGGGTTTTTTTTTTACATGAAACACTATATTTTACCAAAGTTGGAGCGGAATGGTTATTAAACAGGAGAAATGGCTCGACTTTGCTCGCTGGGTGAAACTGTGTTGGAAAAAAATGATCAGAATCGGATGAAAGTTGTTTGCTGTTAGCTTATTGTACCTGATGGAGCAGATTAGCTCGCCTTTCAGTGTTCAAACTTGAACTAAGGTAAACTACTTTGTTATAAATGTGCTGACTTTACACTTTTAGCTTGTCAAGGTATCTTTTTTTTACATTTGTGAAACCAGAATGTGGACTGGGTTTAAATTCCAAGACGGAGTTGATCAAAATGCTCGGGGTTTTGAACGGAGCGCTCAGACGTGGCCCTCGCTCGGCAGGCGTGACTCTCCGGAGGATGTGAAGCGGTGCGGCGCCGCGGAGAAGGGCTGACCTTTAGCCACGCCGCCCTCGCTCCCCATTGTTCCATCACGAAGCAGATGAGGGAGATATTAGACCTCTGCCACTTTTTACTTTTTCATTTCCGTCGGTCGTCCTGAATCGCATTTGGCAGACTCGAGTGCCGGATGTGTCATCAAAAAAAAAAATGTTCTAGTTCTACGGGAAGAGAAAGAAATAATATGAATGAGATGTATTTGTACCTACAGTCGATCTTACTTCCTGTTCTGTCTCTGTCTCTGTCGCAGGCCTTTCAGCTACTGGCTCAACTACATCCTCTCCATCATGTACTGCAGCGAGAACAACCACATCGGCTCCTACCTGGAGGAGACCCGGAGCTGCTCCTGCCCCTACGAGCACCCGCCCTGCCAGGGCGTGATCCCCTGCGCGGTGGGCGAGGGCGCCGCCTGCGCCTCCTGCTCCTACGAGAACCGCTCGCGCTGCGCCACCTGCAACCAGGGCTACATGCTGAGCCAGGGCGCGTGCCGCAACGAGGTGCCCGACTCCACCGACCACTACATCGGCTTCGAGACGGACCTGCAGGACATGGAGCTGCGCTACCTGCTGCAGAAGCGCGACAACCGCATCAGCATCCACGGCATCTTCGTCAGCAACGACGTCCGGCTGAACAACTGGTTCGACCCGTCGTGGAGGAAGAGGATGCTGCTGACGCTGAAGAGCAACAAGTACAAGTCGAACCACGTCCACATGCTCCTGGGGATGTCGCTGCAGATCTGCCTTACCAAGAACAGCACTCTGGACCCCATGCTGTCCGTCTACATCAACCCGTTCGGGGGGAGCCACTCGGAGAGCTGGATCATGCCCATAGACCAGAACATTTACCCAGACTGGGAGAGGACTAAATTAGACCTTCCCTATGACTGTTACAACTGGACTTTGACTTTGGGAAACAAGTGGAAAACGTTTTTTGAGACAGTCCACTTTTACCTAAGGAGCCGCATCAGAGGGCCCTCAAGCAACGGAAACGGAACTGTGTATTACGAACCCTTGGAGTACCTGGAACCGGGACGGAATCTAGGCTACATGAAGATCAACAGCATCCAGGTGTACGGCTACAGTATGCACTTTGACCCGGAAGCGATCCAGGACCTGATTTTACAGCTGGACTACCCATACACTCAGGGATCGCAGGACTCGGCCCTGCTGCAGCTGCTGGAGATCCGGGACCGGGTCAACAGGCTCTCCCCGCCGGGAGCGCAGCCCCTGGACCTCTTCTCCTGTCTGCTGCGGCACCGGCTCAAACTGTCCACCACGGACGTTGCCAGGATCCAGGCAGCGCTGCAGACTTTCAGTGCCAAGCAGCCCAACTCGATGGAATACGAAACAACCAAATTATGTAGCTAATAAGTGGGCGGGCGGCCAGGCGCACAGATGGCGGAGCAGTTATCACACGGGCCTGATGATGGTTAAGAGCAATTCTGGAGCCGCGCGAGGGACATCTGGGGGACATTTTCATTGCCGTCACGGATCTCAAGAGTGCATTTGGGATTCTCATGTCAGCTTTTCGTATAAATTTGTACAACATTGTAGAATTAGGGAGGATTTCACCAAACTTGCCTCATAGCTTTGTTTCCTCTCCTGATGACAATAACGACTTTGACAGTTAATAAGATCGATTTAGAACTCTCACCACCGCCGACGTGTCGCCAGCGCGCTGACGTTTGTAGGTTGCACAAGTCAAAGTCACCCATACGTACATAAACACAAAGCTTTCGCTGATGAAGTGTTACCTGAGCAATGTAATCATCTCACCAATATAGACATTTCAACACCAGCATGTGGTTTTGTTTGTACTTTTCTCATCACATTTTTTTTATTTTTTTGGGTGCAAAAATGAACATAAATGCATTCCTTACTATCATGTGTATCATCTCGTCCTCCCCCTTTTAACCGGGGACATACATAACGGGCACCTCGTTGTTTTTAGCTCTCCATACGGCAGTAAGCTCATCCCTGTTTTTAAACTCTATTACGCATTTTTGTAAGAAAAGACAAAAGCTCAACAAACGGTGAACAAACAGATGCCGTACGAGTTTCCGATTTGCCGAGAGAACACGACACCACGATCACAGTATATGTTACATGTGCTTTTATTTTTATAAATGCTGTCGTTTGTGAAACAAAAGTTACAAAAAACACTGTCTATAAAATGTATAATACAATTTGTTAATACACTAAATAAAATACATTTTTATGTGTGGTCTATAGATGGTGTACTTCTGTTTTTTTTTTATGTGATGCTGTTTAATCCTAGTTAAGCTAAAGAGTCCATTACATTTGGGTGATGCAGTGAGTCAGCATCCAAAATACGTATTTTTTAATACTTATATACTTATTATAAATGTTGCCTGTGTTTTACCTCCTCTAACAGGGCATGGAAAAGCTCTTTTGTCTTCTTCTTTTGTTCGTTGATAAGCGAGTGAGCTTCACTCGGATGTCGACGGTTTGACAAGTTTGGATTTTTCAGTCAATCAACGCTGGCTGAAAAAGGTTACCTGGAGCAACTCCTCAAAAGTACAGGCCGTTTAGAAGCTCTTCTTTCGCTCTCCTGATATTATACGGGCTCACTGTCACTCGCGTCTCTGACACTTGAATAGAACCGAGCTTTTGTTATTATAATTATTATAATTAAACCTGCGCCTTTTCTGCTATGACATGTCATAATGTCTGCTGTGGAAAAAAAGCCGACAGTAGTCGACTTGCCTTTGTCATCAACAATTATGAAACGCAGTCGCACACACTCTCTAAGTATAGATGGAATATGCAGAAGTAGTTTCAGTAATAGATGAATTAGAAATGTATGTGAGCTTAGGTGAAATGTTATCACAACTCATGTCTCTTAATATTATATCTGATATATATATTTACCCGGATGTTGTTTGAATATGTATCAGATGCATTGAAATGACAGCTCATTTTTTTTCTAACCAGTCATGCTTCAAAAACATGTGGTTAAAATATCCCTACATAATGAATGAACTGGGAGATCTGCATTATGAATGTTGAAGGAGACTCCTCAAACTGATGTGACGTGAACAGCTGGAGAGAATACGCCTCGCTCTGTCGGATACGCTGGAACCACAGAAACATTCAGTCCACCTAAGAGCGAACAGCGGTGGAGGAGTCCGCGCCGTCACAACACATCCTCGGCCGAGGACGGAGACTGGCTGTCAGAGAGAACACGAAACTAACAATGGACGATTACAAATGAGCCTTTTATCGAATCACTGATGGAAATAACATAAATTATAACAGTTCATAGGACCTGAATGTTTTGTTCTCTCGGCTCTTTGTTACTGATGAATCAGGTCAAAGTTTAATGAGTCATAGACTTTGCCAACCTCAGTGTCAGAACTCGGTGCTCTGAAATACTTTTCCACAGTCGCACATTCCCACTTTTACACACACAAAATAGAGCAACTGTGCAACACCAGAAGACTAAGTACAGTAGAGACAGGATCAAATTATTATTATTTTCTATCTGCTTAATTAGGCAATACCATAAATAGGATCGCCTTGGGATGTATTCAATAATATATGAATGTTATTTCTAGAAAACAGTTTCTAAAGGTTTGACACATTGGATGGGTTTATCACTAATCCAGCCAATGAGTTTTGCATATCCAAAAAAACCTGTTCTTTAAGCTGTTACATATTCAACAAATATTTATTTATTTATATAAACCAAGTCATTAAAAAACAATTCTAAGAAACGTGTAGGAAAAAGATATTAAAATCAGAGGGAGGAGGCGCAAATGCATCAGTTTAGATGGCTGCATTTATGAGCTAATTTCATGTTGGAATGAAAATGCAAAATTCAGCAGTTGGTGAATACCATTAAGAGCTTTTCCACTTTTCAAAATTGCATCTCTGAAATGACACTTTTTAGCAAACTTTTCTGAAAGCACATTTCACAGAAAAACAAGATTTCTTGAGTAAAACTTTGCAGTAGTTTTCCTTGATAGAAAGTCAGGAAACCCAACACCCCCCCAAAAAAGATACTTGGGATATCCATTACCTTTTTTGATGTGATAGGAACAGTATGTCTGGCAGTTTGTGCCTGATTAAAGCTACAACTGACCCTAACCCCAAACCCTTTGGCTGATTTTTAAGATGTGTAGCCATGCAAACACTGCTCCATCAGGCAACGGGAAGAGAATTTCTGGCCTTTGGATTTGTGCTGATGGATGGCTGCTGGAGGCAGTGGGGGAGACACGGCATCAAAGCCCGTTATCTCGGTTGCTTCTCCCACTGGTTTGTAGTCTGGTGTAATTTGCGGGGGTTTATGTCTTGCTCCTGTGAAATAAAAGCATCGCACTCCAGATCCCCCAAGAGCCTTGTGCTGTACACGTATAGCAGGCAGCCCCCGACTGCTCCACACGCAGCCATTCTCTCACACCTCTTGATGTTTAACCATTTCATGATGAAAGCAGTCAATGTGGAAATGCAGGTTCAGAGACTCAAATTGCCTGGAGTATTCCCCATCACACGTTTAGACAGCAATGATGCTTTCCGCCAGGAATGTCAGAAAAATGCAAATCGCTCCTTTCGGCTGGAAACGTGGAATGAAAGGACGGATCAAGTAGAAATTACACGCAGAATTTGAAAGATTTTTCTTGCCACAGGTTTTTCGAGATTGCATTTGCTGACCTGAAAGGAATCATTCCTACAGGCCACAGGTCCTATGTCCCCCAGTTCACATGTTCCCAGGGTTAGGGTTTTGAACAGAACACAATAGGATGGTTGATGTGTGAACAGAATATTGAACCAAGAAACATAAGACAATAGGAACATAGGGTTTCCATTGTCCTGCTGGGGAAAAACATGATCCTGGGAACATAGGACTCTCAGAAATAAGACAGTGGGAACAAAGGGCCTTGGGAACATTGGAACTCTTGGAACAAAGAGAGCAAAAATCACATCCCTTCCAGTTTCCCTCAAGAAGTCTGTACGGTAGTGAATGAAGAGAGACAAAAACATTTTTGATCCTGTTTGAATTGTGCCATGCTTGACAATTCAAAAGATATTTTTTCAACTTGAGAAATTCTTAGGTCGTCATAAAACCCATCAGGTATATATGTGTGAAATATAAAACATAACTGCATAACTATAAAGACTACACTGCCAACAGTCATGTTAGTGGCGTGTCTCTTCGTCTTGTAACTGAAACATTGTAGAGGTGTTAGCTCACTCACAGGACTGATGATAGACCCTTTCACATCACTGCAGTTGTCAATTTGACCAGATTTATTTTGATTTTCCTCTTAATACTTGGTGTTGGCGACACATTGAGTGAGACGATGAGTTCACTGAGCAGTTTAACACAAAACTAGATGGTATTTAACTTTATTCATGACAAACTGCAATTTTCTTGACTTCGTGATTGTACTACCTTTGGTGTTTTTGTGGTTTCAATCATCTTTTGTTGAAGTTAATTTCTCTTTTATCACTGTGAAGTCGGAACAGCTCCAGCTGTGTTTGTGCCGACCAAAGCAAGTCTTTTATGCCCCAACACGATCTTTTCCCAACCCTAACCAAGTGTTCTTGTGCCAGAGCTGCAACTCCTGTCAACACCAACCTCGAGACTTGAGATGGATTTGTCATTAGAATAGTTATTGAAGTGCTGCAAAAGCACAAAGCTCAGGACTTTTTCATGTGAATGAACCCTTTTGAAAAGCTCCTCCCTCTGATGTCACAACTGGAGTGGTGTCGATGTTCTTTAGATGGAAATGTACCCAAAATACTTCTTAGACATACAGAAGTGTCCTCTCTCTTCAAAGGGATTTCCTATAAAGTTATTTAAATTCTCAAGTTTATTTTTTTTATTTTTAATTACACTGTACTATTCTTGACATTGCATTTTATTTGAATGGCACAATACAAACAGGATCAACAATGTATCTGCCTCTCCCAACTGATAACTTGAAATAAGATCCCATGAGCTCCACTGGAAGGGGTGAGACATCAGCACTCTATCGGATCTTTATTTGTATATCACCAAGTCATAACAAAAGTCATCTCATGACACTTTCCAAATTGATCAGGTCTAAACCAAATCCTTGATTCATTCATTTACAGAGACCCAACATTTCCCCCATGAAGCCCTTGGCGACAGTGGCGAGAAAAAACTGCCTTTCGACAGGCAGAAACCTCGGAGCAGAACTGGACCCAAGGGTGGGCGTTTATCTGCCTCGACCGGTTGGGTAATGGGAACATAGGGCCTTGGGAACATAGAAACTCTCCAAGGTAAAATCAGCATAAAGATCCAATTTAAACACAAAAATGCATTTTGATTGATCTGACTTGGTATTTCACAATAAATGTCCCAGTATCTCAACATATACATTTGAAATACAGCGTTGTACTGAGTAATGGATGCACTTTTTACTCAACTAATTGAAGAATCTATTTGTCTATTTTGAACCGTGGTGCCTTTATTCTGAAAACACCAAGGCAAATTTCCCACTGGGACAATAAAGTCTCACTTATCTGATCCTAACCCTGAACAAGAGACTATATAAAATGGAAAGATGGATGAATAATTAGTTCATTTTAGAATAAACACCGTGGTGTGTTAGTCATAGCACTGACATGACGATGTTGGCAGTTGCTTGGAAACCATACATTTTTGCCGGTTGTGTCTCAGAAGCATTAATGTTTTGTTCATTTCTTTTCTCATATCAGAGCCGAAACCGCTGTAGAGTACTAATAATGCAATTGCACCCTACCAGCAGGGAATTTCCCCCTTTCAACATTTAATGGAACTGAGTGTAAGCCCCATCATGCACCACAGTGTCTGTCGCTCTGCTTTTGTTATTATTATTCTGCATGGCGGTATGGTTTGAAATTCTCCATGCATGACAACAATCAGAAGTGTCATCAGTGTGGAATGTTTTGCTCTGTGACTCCATGAAACACAGTGAAGACTACATTGTTACATGGATTCACGACAAAAATGACAGGTCCATGTGGGAACGGTGAGGTCCACACTAATCCACACTACAAAAGCAGAGAAAAATAAAAACGCCATGACCAGTTCGGTACATACTGTTTGTTAATGGGGCATTAAGCTCAGTGTCCGTGGTAACCAAAGCAAAGGAATTCTCATTAGAGAGTCTGCAGTCATCTATTATCAACGGAAATGTGTCTTTCCCACATCTTTTGCCACAAAGAATTTACACAGATAAGATTTTCTTTGACTTTTTGCTGCTTTGGTGATCCCTAACATTTACGACATACCGATCATCAGATGCTCAGACAGGAGCTCATGGATGGCAGACGTGTGATATTTGGGACGTGACTTAATGGCGTGGTGTTTATATCTGCCTCGTCAGCTCTGTGTTTTAAATGCTTTCTGTTTTTTTGTGTGGTGTCTTGTGCCCTGTTTCCCTCCTGTGCTCCTCCCCAGTCTCCTTTCCCTCCACACCTGCACTGCATCACCTCCGTCAGCCCAGCCGTGTTCCCGGTGATCTTCCTAGCCTATCAGCTCCTTCCCTGCACTCTCGGTTCCTCCACACATACCCCTCACCTGTGTTTCTCCGCCTCTGTCCGCCTGCACCACATCCCCTTCGTTAGTTTAGTTTGTGTAGTCATTAGCTGAATTGAGTTTGTCCAGTTGTTTGTTGCCTGATCCTGCTGTTCACTTATCCTGTCCCTGAGGTTTATTTTGAATAAACCGTTTGCAACTGATCTGCCTGCCTGCTGTCTCTGGTATTTGGCTCCACCTTCATCTGCTCTCACATTGAGGGGAGTCAGAGCTCAGCCTTTAGATGAAAACAGAAATCTGAACCATTTAGCTTTCAGCCACACCCGTGCCTTTTATCCAAATTAATGGACATTTTATTGACAGCAAAAGCTGATAAAGGTGGCTTTAATTATGTGAATAGATTTTTGATTAATTGACCATTGTATTGTTTTCTAAGTCCTTATTTTCTCATGAAGAAATACATATGACACACATGAGACATGTAGGGACTTCCCATGTGAAGTTCCACTCCAGGCCAGGGAGCAGTCAAACCTGATGCCCCACTGGAGCTCACTTTCGAGAGGCGTACAGAGCTGTGGTGGCATTTAATGATAAAATGTGGCTCAGGTTGTTGTCAAGGCACGCGTTATGTTTGAAGGCCTTCGTCTTTAGAACTCATTTCACTCAACTGATTAGCATAAAAGCACAAATCTTCAACAAAAATAAGTTCAATGTATCTTTTGTCCTGAGAGTAAAAGTCGGAGGACAAGATGAGTGGAGGAGGTTTCTCTTTTATTTATCTATTACAGCTCCCTGCCATTAGTTTGACAGTAAATCAATGATCTTCCGGCGGATGTGCCAAGAAATGCAACTGGATATAACGCTGGATTTAAAGAGCTCAAAAGTTTTGTTTGTATGCAAGGTAACTCCACAGTGAGAGTTAACAACTGCAAGAACTGAACGGCACAAACAGAGCCGTTCATCACAACGTAGGTATTGATTGAATCGATCACATTACCGATCTCCGGTCATGCTCCTATCAATTTAGTTTCACTATATGTGTGTTATATAGGTTTTTGCTGTCTTCCCTCCTGCCCTCTTCTGCTCCTCTACAACCTATTTTCCCTCCACACCTCTCTCGTATCTGTTTAATTAGCCCGGCCCTGTTACCTGAGTTCTTCCCCAGGCTGCTTTCCCTGCACACCTGCACTGCATCTCCTTCATTAGCCTCCCCTCCTCCCAGGTTTTTTGCAGCCCCTTCCCCGTTCCTGTTCCTGGTGTTTTTACCATTCATTACCCTCGGCTGTGTTTCTCCGTCTCCCTCCACCTGCGCCTCATCCCCTCGTTAGTTTAGTTTGTACTTAAGTCCAGTCTTTTGTTCGGTCACGGTTGAGTCGCCTGTTGAACATAACATCCTGTTGTTAGGGTTTCCCTGATCCGGCCGTATTTGCCTGTCCTGACTGTTGGTCCCTAATAAACCTCGTCCGTTGACGTTTCTGCCTGCAGTCTCATGCATCTGGGTCCAGCTTCCCTGCTCTCATCGTGACACCGACTGAATGGCTCCAGGTCCAAATCTCATCCTGCTGCTAAACATCACTCATCGTCTGCTCGTCGGTCATTCATCACTGCAACCTACTCATCTCGATTCGTCTTTACAATCAATCCTGTTTTTACTTTGTCAGTGAAATGCCAGACATTATTAGCAGTAGTGTTTGTTCTACTTCTGGGTCCAAACACGCATTGCCCCGATGTTCTGTGATTCGAGAGCTTAAATATTTCCGCAATCATATGTGCTCCTCTGCTTTCACTGTTCCGCGTCGTGTTGTTTCTCTTCAGTTTAGTCCTCGCCACAGTTCCCCACAGAGCAATCTGTACGGCTCTTTGAAAATGTACTTCATAGTTCACCACACAAGCTGCAATCAGACACAATTCCCAAAGTGACCCCGAGAGTCGCAGCCCTTTCTCCGGCAGAAAGAAAACACTCATGCAAACTCATAACGCCTTAATAGTGGCACTAAAATATAACGTTAAAGGATGAAAGTGAAAGAGCGCCGTCTGCGGAGAATGTGGTGGGCTGAAGGTGACAATATTATCATCAGCTCAATGCCAGATCCTCAGAGAAAACATTCCCTCAGAAACGTAAAGTAGGTGGTGAGACATGTCCCCACTTGGCGGAGGCAGCCTGTGACTTTTAGAAGAACTTAAATGACAAGCCGAGAGAGCAATTCAGTTCATATCAGCATAAACGTCTGAAACATGAAGGAGTTTTGAAGGTTATTAACATTCATGTGGCCTACCTGCAGTGTACTTGAGCTGAATATTTTGAGAACAAATGTTTAGGGGTATAAGTTATTTTTATGCACATTATGCTTCCTTGCCAGAGGGGGTAAGTGAATCTAATTTAGCGGCAATAAAACTAAATTAATGGACTACAAGCATCGGAGCACATAAAGAACTAATTCCATCTGAAAGTAACATTAACACAGAGAATATGTAATTGCGAAAAGGGGTCTATAAAAATAGTGATTTGGTCGGCCAAATGCAAATGTGTCCCTCAATCAACTCTGCCAAGTTCTGCTCAGGCGTGACATGCAAACTGGATCTGAGGCAGGCTTTTCTCTTTCCTCGAATCATCAGATTACAGTTTAGCCCTGAAGTGAATAAGATATTTGAGATAATGGAGTAGAAAGATTACTCTTAATCTAGCTGTGGACCCAGTTACAGCTGTATTTATCGTGTCCTGTTGGTTGCCTTCAAAGCTTCACTGAGGTGAAAGGCATTGCTCGCAGTAATGGACCCACTGGGAGTTTTCAGCTGTACAGGGCTTTTAAGCTTCTTTAGCTAAAAGTTTTGGGTATTGGCCAGCAAGTTCTCCTCTTGGCAAAGCTATGTCCAGCTTTTAGCTAACATGATAAAACCATGCTTGAACGCAAGCGCCAGCACGGATGGCAGACAAAGTTAGCAACTATGCTAGCTGGCGAAGGAAGTCAAACATGTGGCCTAACCTAGCTGCTTACAAGCCAGGTGGGCCTAGCATCCTCGGACTGAAAATGGGAAGGTAAACACTGAACTAAAATCTGCCGTGTGTTCAGACACATGATGGACTTATATCTTCGAGCTAACTGTTGGCTCAAACATAGGCTAGTGGCTCCAACATTTAGCCCGTGAAGAGCGAGACTTTTCCCTGTACATTGGTGGAGACCAAAACAGAGCTAAAGTGAGTAAGCAATCATGTCCAACACAAGCATTTCAGTAGACTATTGACAAAATCCTTCTCCTTTCTCTTTTTTATTAAATGGAACACTATCTTTGATGAAACATACATGAGGGCCTACATTTTTCACCGTTATATACAAGATATGGTTCGACCAGCTCGCTCTTCCTTGTAGCTAGCCAAGTCATGAGTTAAGCTAGAAAGTGATTTCCTTTCCGATGACACACCATATAAAATCCAGGCTAGTGTTGCTCATACCAATATGATACTTTGTCCAAAAAGTTTAATGAAACATACTTTTGTATTTTTTAATATTGCAGGGAACTCCCATTATTTGAACATCAACACATATTCTGAAGCCCAGACAGAGGTGAATCATCTTCCCACCCTCAGCAACAGCGAGTGCCCGAAGGACTTAGTGAATTGTCACCTTTCTTCTCCTCTTCTTCAAACTGCCTCTGCAAAACCTCATCATTCTGACAGGCAGAATGACAATAGTTCCTATCATCCAGGTATTATTTAGAGTAGTTCCTGGTTGTAGTGTATTTACTTTTAACTGTCTCTCTTCATAATTCCTTTTGTGTGTTTAGATTTCGATCTTTTTATGTAAGACTCGATAGTAGAACAGAAACATTGGGGATCTGAAAAATCTCTATTCCTGTATTGATCCACACATCACCACACGGAGCATTGTCATGGGTTGGAGCTGTTAGTTTAGGTATCAGATCATTAAATTTTTTTGACAAAGACTTTCATTCATTTGCAATTTCTGCAGTTTCCGTCTCGAAGATTCTTGTAATTATTTCTCTCTTTGTTTCCACCCCCTTATGTGGTGAGCCAGGTGTGGGTGAAAGTGTCGTTCTCCAGAGACGCCGCTCGCTTTGACACCCACATTTGAGCGAATCAAATTTCTGAACAATTTAATCAAATCCCAGCTGAAATCATACTCACATTTTGTGTCTCTGATATTTGGCAAGTTGGAGAATAAAAACTTTGCTGTGCCATTCCACTGCGTCTTTAATTATTAGGCTGCGTATGCAACTGAAAAACAATGCAGACCCTTGTGTTATTATAGCTGCTTTGGATTAAAGAAAGCTGATAACACACTTGTCTAAAGTAACATTCATCAAACTTTTAAAAGAGGTTTAGAACCTCTGATGTGAAAACGGAGCTATTTCTGCTCTGGGCTTTCAAAGCTCTGTCAGTGGCAGCAGGATGCACCACTCAGTCCTTACAGTTCTTATTAGGACTCAAAGCCCATCCTCTGATCTCTCGTCATTCTTTATAGAACAGGAAAAGGAAATGAGAGGCTTAACAGCAAAACTACAGTAACAAAAATACGCTAACCTCATTTCTTTAGAAAATAAAACACATGTCTCTTTTTGTTCCTGCTCTCTCATCCGCCACTCTTTGAACATCACAGTTTGCCCTCTTGCCCAACCTACTTATGCATGCCAGCAAAAAAGTATTTTGTGTCCATTTCTATTCCAATTGCTTATGATAGCAGGAGCGCCATGGTTTCCTCTGGGGCCGAGAAATGCTCATTTGAAAAATCGCCCAGACGTGCATGGAGGTTGCCAACCTCAATTTTTGATGCAGTAGCTCATTTTGTGTGTCTTCCTCAGGAGTCACAGCCCAGCCCCACCGGAGGCCTGGACACACTAGCCAGCCAATTATCAGGGCCTTTTTCCTGCACCTGCCCACTGCCGCCCCGCATGTGGGGCTGCAGCCCCACTCCAGGCCAGAGAGCAATCAAGGCTGATGCCCCAGTACAGCTCGACTCCGTGAGGCTGACAGAGCATCGGTTGCATTTTATGAGGAAAGGTCAAGTGTTTTAGGCTGCAGTGAGAGGACGCATCGTGTTCTGAGCTTTTTGGTCCGTAGAAACTGACAGTTTTGATTCAATCACGAGCTTAAGAGTAAATAATGCAACTATTTTAAAATGCTCAGAGAAAAAATATTTCTATCCATTCACTCTTGCGCTGAAAAATTCATAGGTGAAAAGGAGGATTTGTTCAATGTCAGATTCTTTTGGTGAAAAACAGGCAAAAAAGCCCAGGTGCGCCTGATATGCAAAAAGCATTTGGATGTAATTTTGCTCCTTTTATGCGCAGTAAAGAATCTCTTCCCGAAGAAAGGAAGAAGAAATCAACAAGCCTCACTTGTTTGCTTTGTATTATTTATCTCTTTAAATCTGGCAATTTTCTCTTTTAATATTTTATTGATAGCAGTAAACTGGTTTAGTGCTAACACATAGAGAGAAAAAAACAAACAAGTAGAGTTTTATCAGTTTCTAAATTACATTCTAACTATGGCACATCAGGTTGACATAGCTGATGTTCTGGCATTTAAAAAGAGTAACATCCAAATATAAAACCATCTGCAAAAACCAGAACATGGAAATGTTAAGAGGCAATTTCTGCTCCTGGTGAGCCCTAATCAGTTTTTACTCCTCTCTCCCAAACCCCTTATTTCCCATTTCCTGCTTCCTCTCTGCCTCCACACTCTATCCTCCACCACCATTGTCCATCATTGTGACTAAACACTTGTATTTTTGTCGAAAGCACGAAGAAAATTCTATGTTTCTTTCCGTTTCTGACTGCAGTTAATGGAGTGAGTAATGTGGCGGACGCTGCCTGACTCGCAATTGCATTATGGGGCATCTGCTCACGGGATGCAGCGATCTTGGAGCAAGAGGGAGCGCAGACACTGTGACTTTCCAAAAAGCTGCTCATTGCTCCAGGTGAAATAACATGCCAAGTGCACTCTGCTCACGTTCACAGACTCACACAGTGTCAGGGCAACAAATGAGGGCTTCAGTTAATACTGGTGTATATCAGCCATTTGAGTATGTCTCGAAAAGCAAATAAACTCTTCGCAGTTTGTTTTACTTTTACTTGAAGCCACTTTCGGGTATGCATTTCTCCTGCAAATGACAATAATCCAGCGCTGTGATCAAACCCGGCTAAGTGATGAGTGCTGTCCTGGAGCGCCAGCCACATGAGACACAGGAGAACGAGTGCTGAGCAGATAAGAGGAACAACTTGTCAGAGTGAGGAGCGGCTGGGAGATAAACTGATTGAAGTCCAGATTGGATGTAAAAACGGTCTGCATAAATAGTTTCTGTCATTCACAATCAATTCGACATGAAGAGAAACCCAAACAGGCTTTGTGTGTAGACTTGTCTCACCGAGTTCTCTGTAGGTGATGTGACATTTTTTTTTTTTTTTTTACCAAATCTGCTCAATGGAAAGCCCATCTAAACCAGCTTTAAGAAATAATTTAAGTGAGAAAAGGAAAGATGATATCATCACCTTTATTTTGGGGAAGAAGGTTAAAGGTGCAATATGTAAGAATTTATAGTCCGAACAAATAGGGGGCAGCATATCACCTGAGTCACCACTGTTAGCTAGTGAGCTCAGTTAACAGGGCAGCTAGCTGTTGCCCAGTGCTTGGAGCTCCAGGGGTGTGTTGGTGTTGTTTACTATTGGACTATCGCCTCTTGAAGTACATTATGGCTAGGGGCTAGCTGGTTAGCATGCTAACTTCAATAAATCATCCTGCAACACAAGACATATGTCTTTGATATAATGCAAAAAAAAGTCTTCAAACGTTGATGATTTTAGTTAATTTTGGAATGTTTTGAACTAAATAACATACAGCAACCTTTAAGATTTTACTCAGATTTCACTTTTATAAATCCAACCCACCATAAAATAAAACATCTTGCACCTAGGCTTTACAGTTTTCAGATCGTCAAAGGTCTTCACAAAGAGCAGACCCAACTATTTCTTCTACAACAAGCACATTTTTCGCAAAAGCTGCAATTAGATGTGCGTAGGCGTCCCTGGATTCATGAACGCAACCTTAAAACCACTCACCTCCTTGGCAAATTTCTACATAAAAAGGTGCGGTCACAGTAGGGCAGACACAGCTTTGTGGACCCGTGAACTGATGAGCCAACAGATGGAGCAATGAAAAATGAGCCCTGCTGGGTTCAATGATGCCTCCCACAAGAGTCTATAACAAGCAGTGTAAGACTTATTAAAAAGGATGTGACAAAAATGTCTGTGTGTGTCTTTCAACAAAGACAGTTATTCCCCTTTTTGTCATAGGCCACTGCCACTGCCCTTCCTGCCATACCCTCTTTTGCAGCCCTTTCTCACCCCCAATACGTCAGACATGGCAGCCTGGTCAGCAGCATCATGCTTCTATTGTCGACCCTGTAGTGACCCCTCTTGTGTCATCACTTGATGAGCCCTTCTAGGCAGTTGGGGTGGTTGGACAGGTCATACACAGGAATTTCCCCCCCGCAGACTGCAGTCTGTGTCCTATGTGTGACCAGAAGTCAAGGTTGAATTGTTTTTAAGTTAAGATACGTAAGTTAATGTACGTAAATTACTTCAGTGAACATAGTTATTTTAACCCAAAGCATGATCTTTTCTTAAACCTAACCTAGTAGTTTTTGTGCCTAAACCTAACCTAACTGCAACCATTTCACAATGTTAACAGTCCAAAAGTTGTAATATCTTTGTCAGCAATTTTGAAAGTCTAACTGGATGTTGTATATTTATAATTGCCAACTTCAGCCCTTCATGCCCAAAACTGACGCTAGAGAGGTAGGTGGTAAGTAGAGACTTGTAGCTTGCTGCTTAAGGCCACTGACCAAGCTGCCATACCTTATGAGTGGGTTGTGAGAATGTGATGCCTTTTTGAAAATTGGAATGAACAGTTAATCAGCTGCCTGTTGGCTCATGGCCAAACTTTCCACAAAATCTTTTGCAAGTCTGTGAATTTGTTTTGAAGTTACGCACAATATGTCATTCTCATTGCCATGCCCCCTTTCAGCCAACTGTCATGAACACAGACACACAACTTCACACACACTTTCATGTCAAATTTCAGCCGCCTGGGGGACAACTATGGCCGGCATAGCAACATTTTTTTGCGGACAAACCAACTAGCGGGGCAGCCGGTAAAAAACTATCCCCAAAGTACCAATCCAGTTTCAGGTATGTAGTAACGCTATGAAAACCAAACTACTGGCAAATAAATCAGCTCCCTTGCACAGCCTGGCAGCACACCTGAGCCCACTCATGCAGTGAATTTAAGACCCGACTGGGGCTCATTCAGAATTTGTCAGAAGTCCTGCTGAGTCACAGCTAACTGAAACTTCCTGTAAACAAGTGGAACAGCATGGCATCGGCGTGAAAGTTTGACACAAGTTTCCCATCGATGTCGAGCATTGCAGAAATGTCAGCGCACTGTTGTAACCGCAGTAATATCTGAAGGCATGCCGGTAATAACTTCCTATGTGGCACTGGCAGTCTTTCTATTTATTAGATTTCCTGAACTTCAAAAGTAAAAAAAAAAAAGCCCGGAGCTCAGCTGAGATTCACTCCTTAGCCAGAGGGAAGAAGGACATTAAACTCTTCTCTGTCGATGTGGGTAAACTTTAATACATTTACAATTCTGCTTGGTCAAAATGAGATTTAGAAGTCTAAAATGTGACTGTTTAAAATTTGTTGCACGAGGCAGACTCGTTATAAATCTTTGAGCCACAGATGGGCACCACTCATTTGGTCTCCGTATTTATCAAAAGATGAGCACCATGACACATTATCCTGACAGTGGAGAAGTGTAATGAGTTGCAATACACTGATGCTCTGATATAGAAAATAATATCTAGTCAACACCTGCACAGTAATGCTTTTGCGAGATTTCATATTGATATAACCTCAGCCGCTGATGGATGGATGGATTTGTAATGGGAATCGGTCCGCGCAGCCGATGACACTTGGAAATCCTGAGATAATTATTCATTTCATTTATTTATAAGGACAACACACATTAATCAACATTTATGCAAATGTGCCAGCGATAGCCAGCTGGCTAATTCATGATGTGAAGCTGTTAAATGCCCTCGCATGCACTTGGAGATGAAGTGGCTGGTCAGTGGCTCTCATTGAGAAAGCAGATTTTTACCCAGGGAAGGAAAAAGTAAAGAAAATAATCATTTGGTGAAAGCTGTGCCTTTTTGAGGCATGATTCCCCTCCTCGTCTTTTTGTGCCTTTTTATTTCCTGTCTTTGTTTCTTTCCCGCCCTTTCCTACACCTGTGTTTTTCCCCTTACCGGCTGGATACACTGGATGCCTGTGTACTAATTGGCGGCAGCGTTACTGAGCTGCTGCGGCTCACTCGCGTGTTTGTGTTCACGCTGCAGCAGTGTATTCACTTCATGTCTGTGACATATCCTACACATTCAGACATTAAAACTGTAGTCAAGTTGTGGTATGATATGGTATGCGGCATGAGCAAACTGTTGATATGACTGTCGATAGTTTTCCTGCTCCTGAGAATCGCGTGTGTCACAGTGGAAATAGATGAGAACATGAGTATGCATGCAGTAGGTCCAGCCTCTTTTATAGTTTGCCTGTTTCCCGAAAACTTTCTGCTGTTCGCCATTGTTGTTTTGTTCCTAGTCTTTCTGTATTTGCTCCTCGTGTTCTCTGCTCTTGTGTTTTTGCTGTCCTGCCCTTGTTTCCTGAGTTTCATCCTGGGTTGTACTTTGTTTAGTCTGTTGGTCTTTAGTTGGTGTTTCTCCAGCCTGTTTTGTCAGTGTTGTTGCCTGTCCTTTTCATTGCAAGGATTTGTTTTTTTGGACTAACGCCCACGTTATGTTTTTCGTTTCTTAACCTAACGTTTTTGCAAGCCAAAATAGTTAGAGCATGGGTGAAAGTTCTTGGTAAGTTGCTGTTGAAGGATCTGTTTTAAATGGAAATGATCATGAGGATGCATACAATGTCTGAGTGAATGTAATCTGGGTCTCTAGATCGATCTATCTATCTATCTATCTATCTATCTATCTATCTATCTATCTATCTATCTATCTATCTATCTATCTATCTATCTATCTATCTATCGATCGATAGTCATTCGTCATTCGTTTGAGTAAAAATAAAAAGTATTGGCATCAAAATATACTAGAGGTACTCATCATGCAGAATGGTCCGTTTTGGAACATTGTAATTATTGATACATTAATGTGTACATCATAAAGTTGCAGCTGGTAAAAGTAGCTCACATTTTGATAATTAGTAATCAAGCTTGTTTCTACTTTAGGATCTTCTCTTAACTTTTAATAATTAAATAAATAATAATTTGTTGACTCATTTTGGACTTGTAGTCTAAATATGCACGGTGATTCATTAGAGTTATCATATAAATGGAGTTAAGTAAAAAGTACAATAATTGCCTCTGAATTGACGTCACCCTCCCCAACGATGCCTACTGAAAACACTGTAAACATAAAATGCTGGTCAGCCAGTGTTTGGATCTGCTGCTGTAGAACCGTGGTGATGCAGAACCCAATCGGCAGAATAAATGTTGGCAATGTACTGTGTTATGTGTGTGTGTGTGTGTGTGTGTGTGTGTCTCAGCCCGGGGGCGTGGCAGTCAGCTCACCTACACACCTGCTGCTCATCCGCACTCCACAGCCTGCAGCGTTTAAACCCTGGTCCTGCACTCCACTCTTACCAGATTGTTCTGTGTGCTTAATGTTACGACGCGGCCGCCCACTTACTCTTTTGCGTCGCCTACTGATTCTGTGTTTGCCTGTACCTCATGTTCATCATCTCCAGTCCACCTAGCCTGTCTGCTCTGCTCCATGTCCTTGTTTATCTCTGGTCTGCCGAAGGTTTCTGTTGACCACCTCATCAGCCGCTGCCTGCCGGGCTCAGCTACTGATCACTTCCTGTCCCGCTTCTAGATGGAGAGTGGGGGAGACGGGCGAGTTGAGCTGTGTTTTTAATACAAATCCGGCTAAGCTAGCAGATGTTTGATGCTTCGTACTGTGTGCTGGGACTGTACATGTACTGTTGCTGAAGTTTGGTGCTGTTCTGACCATTATTTGTGGCTTTTTGATGGCGGTTTCTTGTTGAAGACATAAGCTGCAGTGTATTGTTATCGTGCGGTCTTTTCTGAGGTTGCTAAAACTAGCTAAGCTAGCGGTCAGCAAACTTGACCTCTCGAGGGGGAGTCTTACTCGGTGTCAAGGTGTGTTAGACCATGGATTAAACTTACACCGGAATATCCCTTTAAGCTACAGCTTCAATACACTGCCTTTGTCTGAACTCTTACATCTCTGTGTTTTAGGTCTACACTTGTGTCCAGTAATATAGACATGTAAACCTAACAGTGTTTCTACAAACTACAGATAAGTTGAAACCACACATTTCTTTAGCTTCAGTTTTATGTCTTGACATCACTGTGCATACACTCTCAAACCGCTTGGCCAGGCCTAGGAAAACATCATCTTTTGACTCACCTCGTTCTAGCATGGTCGAAAATGTCCTGGCGTCTCTTTAAAAGTATCCGGTAGTTTCATGCCAACAAATGTTTAAATGTTTTCTTGACCATCATCTTTCGCAAGGCAGCGTTCTCAACTAGCTGTCAGACCACCACCATCCCAATGACGTCACGTGAAAAGTCGTCTCGCACATCTCATGTGCACATGATAGGACACACATTGCGGTTATAATATATATAACATAGAAACTTGAACACATCCATTGTTTGCTGAACGTACAATGCCAGTGTTTTTCTTCAGGTGACTGGGCTTGGGTGTGTAGACAGAAGGAGCTCATTCGAAGGTAACAAATACACAGCAGTTCTTAACTCCGGTGAAGATACACTGAGGAAAACAATTGTTTCCATAAATATTCATTCATATAAATCTTAGTCCATTTCTTCTGATAGACACCCCTAAAAACTGTACCCAGGACATTTTTATTTTAGTCGGATAGTGCCCAAGTAAATAAACCCTGCAGCGTCCACAGCTGAATGTTCTGAACATTCTTAACAAACAGTCGCTCTGCATGGAGGCGGTCTCTATTATACTTTTTGTTGGACTACACATGATTTGTACATTGTTCTGATTGTGTTCCTGGCAGTAGAAGAAGAGGCTGTCACCATCTCCAAACAATATGAATGCATGCTGTTTGTCATCCGAGCCAAGGCCATTCCTCAGGGGTATTTTCCCATTTATGACAGGATTTATTCCTCCCCTCTCTCTCTCTCTCTCTCTCTCTCTCTCTCTCTCTCTCTCCCTCCACTTCTTTAATATATGTCCTGACTTGCGGGCACTTCCTCATTATTCCTATCTTGATATCTGCCACTGTTAATGAGTAGAGGGACTCGAGTTGCAGAGTTTGAGCATTTGGATTAATGTGGGCGCTGCAGCAGGGAAGTTTGGGAATAGCGCGTGCTCTCCGAGTTCATTACTGTGGATATATGACATTTTAAGGCTGTGAGACGCCGGGCTAATGATGCTCCCCGGTAAACACTGGAGACTGCCAGCCACTGCACCTGAGAATGTTCCTCTAATAGCAGGGATGTCAACATGGTGACAGGTCCACCTCCTCTGCGCCCACTGCATTTTCCTTTCCTTTTGTGTGTGGCATGTGTTCTTCCTTCATGTTAATTGATAATGGACCATTTTTCTGAGTGCATTCGGTGGACATAAGAACAGGAACAGAAAAGGATCTGAATCTGAGTTTTTCTCTCTTTTTTTAGAATAGTTTGTGGTTTATTCAGTATATCTACACCTTTATGCACCATTAAAGCTAGACTAAGTAACTGAACAGCGCCCACAATGGCCACAAGTGGCAATGACAGAATGATGCCACACTTTTCTCTCCTCTTTGTCTCCCAAGTCTCTTGAGTCGGCTGCTTTTAAAGACGTCAGCATTTTGGTCAGCTGGCTGACAGAGCATGTAAAAAGACCACAACATGAATGTGTAAAGACTTTATGCTCCAAGATGACACCACATTCATTCCAATGACAGTTGCTCACTAGGCCAGATTGCTGAAAAAGTTCTTCAGGCATCAATGCCTTTGGCCCCATAGAGCATGAAAATAAGTATCCTCCTCTGGCTCACTCCCAGCACGCATGGACTGCACAACAAATAATATACTGTTATGGTTCAGGTTTTTTTTATTTCTATTGAACCTAACTTTATCTGTGTCTCCTATATCACGTCTGTTTTATGTTAATGCTTGACTTTATGACATCTGTTCCAGAAATGTGCTATATAATCAGTTGCTTACTTGCTAATGACTCAAATTAAGATAATGCAAAGTCATCTCAGGGTGTTTGTAATTCTCTAAAATTGTACTTTATACATTTTACGACTTCTTGTTGCGGCAATGATGAATGGGAAAAGGTATTTTTGGGCCAAATTTGACTATGGATAGTACACCAGAATTACTGCATCAGAACATTTCTCCTGGTGAGGAGGAGTGTGTTGGCGGGGGACTTATCCTCCATGTCTGTGATGATTGAGTTACATTTCTCCCATACCTGTCTATAGGGGAATCTTTTGAGGTGCGCCACTGCGTTCAGTCCTGTTGTTTGAGTATCCTCAGTGTAATTATCAGGATGTTTGGTCCATTTGTGATTGGACAAGCCCCTTGTTGTGGAGAAAGGGGCACCCCATCCTGCCCAAAGCCTTGGAATGGGACACTCCACATTTAGGCAGGTGGCAGACCGCTTTACGTAATGCAGGGAACATGCTGGCGCACTTCCCGCAAACTTGGCGGATTTTATATGGTCGGTGGGTCCTCTTTATATGCCTTGCACCCTCAGTGGCCGAGGCCAGATGAGAGCTGCCAAGGCTACAGTCCATAGCCGCCCATGGTACTCTTAGTTCAGTTGACAACGATTCAGGAAGCCGTCGTCCTGCCATTAGGGACTGCCAGTTCTTAACCCAAGACCGTAGTACAGTAGCATTCCCTTCTGAGCGTCAGGACTAGGAAAGAGGACCCTCCGAGCCACCTGTGTGCCTCTGCGTCGCGGGGTTATGCTCCTGGCGCTTGTGGGACTGTCCAGGTTCCTTTTCTGTAACATGATGCTTTTGACTGTTGTTTCCTTATCCCTTCCAGCACTGAGGGGCAGGGGCAACCTCCTCAGCCTTATTTAATGGGTAGCACAGCGGGAGTGGACGAGCCACTCATGGTAGAAGTTGGTGGGTCTTGCACCCTAACAACTGTACGACTGTACCACCCTACCAACTGTATCAATTGCTCTGACAAGATGTCAAACAGCGGGCCATGCACCCTTTTCAGAGTAGCCTTTCATAGCTTTTCTTTTCCGGCTGCTGAACTCATTCCAATTACAGGGCCTCGAAAGAGTTTTGCATTGTTATTTTTTGTCACTACCTTCCCGATCCAGGAGTGGATAATTTGTGCCCCTGCTGCCTTCCTAGGATGTGGTAGCCATTTCTCAGGCTCCCTCTCCAGAATTAAACCCTGACTCCCCTTACCCGTGGTCACCATGGTAGGCACAGAAAGTACCATTGAAAGTTGATAGGGCAGACATTTGAATGAGATGTTGCAGCCCAAGAGCCGCCCCGCATGGGTTTTAGCAACTGAGCGGCTCTTATGGTTTAAGAAACGTGGTTCGCTTGGGAACCAAAACAGTTTATTTTAAGCCAAAAAATATATTTACCTGAACATAACCAATTAATTTCTTTGCCTAAACTTAACCAGATCCAAACCACAGAGCTTTCACAACATAAAATAGAAAATGGAACTTAAAGTTGCTCCATAAAGAAATGTAACATTTCAACATATCTGGCATATTTTTCTGGCAACTGGCTTTAATCTCTTACATGGTAAATGTAGTATAACTGGAGAAGTCAGTAAGACATGAAGTTGACTCAGTAATGTCAGCTAACTTTGAATACTGTTGTAGAACTAACTGATGATCACCACAAGCTTCTGATCATACCTGACAAACTGGGCCTTTTAAAACAGCCCTGTTAAAACAAAGCAAAGTGTGGTTGTGAGGAATTTGTGAGACATTAAATAACATCCCTGGATTAGAAGGCTGATTCATAATAATATGACACAACAAAGTAATCATGGCAGCAATCGTTTTATCTTTCCGTCTTTTATAGAATATTTGACCAGCAAATTCAGTGCCTTGGCTCTGTACAAGTCACGCCACAGCTCGACAAAAGTTGAGCCAGGTTCAACGTTTTTGCCGATGGCCTCTGTGGTAGCCCCCCCGCTGAGTCTATGGACTGGCCTCATTCAAATTCTGCAAATGAGGGAGCTGCGCTTTTTCATGCAGGGCTACTGTCGGTCTGAACATGGCCAAAGTTGCACTGTAGTGTCAAACCCCTTGAGTATATTGACTTGAACAAAGCTGTGTTTTACTGGCTTTTCATTTCATTTGTAAGTGGAAATTGTGTTATCACTCCTATCAGAAAGGTACATAGTCTAACTTAACAACTTTCAATATAACTCACTTCAGGTGTTGGTGTGTTCAACCTTTGAAAATAAAGAATGGTTCCATACACAAGTAAGACAAGAAGCTGTGTATGGATCGTGTCTTATCTGATGGAAAGTGAGTTAATTTACCTCTTAGTTTCATTTGCCTGTTGGGTATGAATTTTTTATTCGCACCAGTATTGATTTTGTCATGCAAACATAAAACAGGCAATGAGGGATTTGTTGAAAAGCATTGATCACTTCAACAGCCTGACAGCAACCTTTTTTTATTTATTTTTTTTATTTTGAAGTAATGTCATTGTGCAAATGGAGGTCATATTTCAGCTTTATCGAGTCCGGCCCCGTCGGCGCGGCAGCAACATGGAGTCAGCATAAAAAACACCTTCGGGTTGCAAAGCCAGCCTCTCTTTTGGGGATAAAATATGCCATCCGAACACGAGAAGTATTTATCAAGCCTCAAATTGATAATGTCAACAGCTCGGTATCTGGTATAGCCAGGAGCACAACCGAACCACTTCACGACTGTAGGTAACCCGATGCAACTCAAGCCTGTGTCACAGAAAGCCTCTACTCGAGCAGGAGACAAATTATCTTTTGATTTCAAATGGACCATTTCCTTAAATACCTGTATTCCTAATGAGTCCACCCCGCCCCCCCTCCCTGCTCTCGCTCTCTGCTTGTCTTGCTATTAGTGTCCAGGGAGCTAGCAGCGAGCTGCCCGACTGCCTGGCTGCCTGAGTGATTAACTAAGGCTTGGGGCTGACAGCCCAGCTACCCCTGATAGAAGCAGGAGGGGGATAATGTGGGGCTCTGTTTAGCAAGGCGGAGAGGACAGGAGAAAATAGTGGATGCGTTTGAAAAGGAGCAGCGAGAAGGGGGGAGGCAGAGACGATAGAGAGGAGAACAAATGGGCAGAGTGAATGCGGGCTGAGAGGAGGAGGAGAAGAGGGAGGAGCGGAAAGTTGTCAGCGAGCCGAGCGTGAAAATATGGGAAAACATAACTTAGGATGAGGAAACTTAAAAGATAAGAGTTCCTGAAAAGACGACAGGATGCGGGATGGAGATGAAGAGAGAGACCGCAGCTGTGAAGTAAAGGATGATGGGGCATCACGGGGAGAGGAAATGTGCAAAGCGGAGGAGGCACAGGGGGGAGGAACGATGCTCGGGACTGCAGGTGGAAGTCCCTCGCGAGAGGAGAGTTAAGTCTACGTAGTGATAGGGGCTCAAGCAAAACTAATGATCTCGTCCAATTGAGAATAGGCCATCTGAGACTAGCTTATACCTAATGGATGGTGCAATAGGCGGTGCAGGTGTTTCAGATCGCCTTTAGAGAAGTTTTCCCTTAAGCCTCGACTATGTATAGCACGTTTGTTGAAACACACACCTATGCGCGGCGTTTCTGTTTATCGCAGCCACGCCGGTGACTGCTGTGAATCAAACTGACAGCTGCGGGTTGAAGTCCGTGAAGTGCCGACGAGAGGGTGCAGTTTGAGAGCCGATTCTCCTGTGGATGAGGAGCTGCGAGAGAAAACAGGTTCATTAGCACAATGGAGCGGCACATGACAAGGGAGAGAGAGAGAGAGAGAGAGGAGAGAGATCCGCAACTTCTATCCGTTGGCCCGCGTGCGTCGGTTTTGTTCCGATGAACACTTTTCAAAACAATCGAGTCCCTCCGGGCTTCTTAATTGACACCAGCTATCAAGATGCAGCAATTAAAAATTTCCATTTATAACTTCAGCTTTAACATTGGCTGGGAGTATTTAGACTTTGAAGCCGCTTATAGACTGTTTTAGTTTGTTTGTATGTTTTAAACCGAGCGTATGGATTTCAATTTCAGTCACAACGACCGTATGCCTTAACAGATATTCTTTATCAGCGGCGACCGCTTAGTCCTCTGTGAAGCTGAGCGTCCTAATTCTCCATCATTTCTCCCGAAATAAACGAATGCAAAAACCCACTGGTCAAGAAAAGATGAATGTGACTGTGCCAGCATTTTTCTCAATCATTATGCATTAGCTGCGAATAGAGCATACATCACACCGCTTTTTTCTCCCCCGTCTTAAAAGCCCGGAGAAATCCAACAGTTTTGGTGGCAATAACTATTGAAAAATTCTGAGGGGACAGATAAGATTCAGGATTGGAGTAGTGCGGCACATTAATTTTCTTTTCTATATGAAATCACGGTGGCAGCGTTTTCCCCCTAGAAAATGCTTGGCTCTGTATTTTGTCACCTTATTAGTGCCTCCCTGTCCTGCTGCTGCTGCCGGTACTTTCCATATATGACAATCTGACAAGCAGTGGAAAGCCACCGGGCACTTTTAGGTGAGAAAGTGTCACTGAGGAGCGATGGGAACTATGTCGGAAAATAATAAATTCCGCTCTCATTGAAGCCTATGGGGCCATATCTTCATTATGGTTCAGTACCCCTGGTTATTGTAATTTGTGTTATTAATGTGTAGGTGGATATTAAGGATAGTATTCACTGACAATTTGCCAGGAAGAGGGAGGCCGGTCCAACTCGTGTTTCAAACCGCTGTAAAAAGAAAAAAGTTTGATTTTTGAAAAATGCATCTGTACAACACATCTGTCTTTTGTATCTATTAAAGCAAAAATGAGAAGTTATACAGAACAGAGTCACATTACTCTCAGACTCATGCACTTCCTGTTCTGCTTTTATAAAAAAAAAAAAAAAAAAAAAAAATGATCTCCCCCTTTTCTCCCCTAAAGTGAGAAACAGCATGGAGGCGTGAAACGACTTCAGAGGAAGCGAGCGAGTAAAAGTCTGAAAAAGGGCGATTCACCAACTGGGATCGAAAAAATACTGCAACCTGTCATTTCCCATCTCAGCTGCACTTCTGGCATTGTCCTTTGAAGTCCTCTCTGAGGCATTAAACCAGGGCTAATTATCATAATAGAAATGTTAATAGCAGAAGTGCAAATCACAACGGTGAGCAACCATCAGGAGGCACACACACACACACACACACACACACACACAAACAAGGACGGGCATTGATTAAAGGGAAGAGCTGCAGTGTGAAAAAGTAGAAAAGTGCACCTTTGACTGTGGATTTTCATTAAGAGGGAATCTAAACAGAGCCAGTGTTAAAGATGCACAATTCATAGGCATTATCGCATCCACGGCTGCACAGAGGAAGACTGAAGTGTATGCCTTTGCACAGCGCAGCCAATTATTTCCCACTCCGAGAGACTACTGCTGTGCTGACTCTCAAATACTGACACATTCGGCAACGGCGTTTGAAGAATATTTCCCCCCTTCACCTTCGTACTCCGTGAGGGAAGAAAAAAACTACCTCGAGTGTGCGCCTTTGGAAAATCAACTTATTTCAATCAGACTTGCACTGATTCTCCAAAGGTATTTTACGACAGATCCGTTAAAAGCCGCAATTATTTTTATTTATCCTTTCGCCTGTGTTGCCGCCGAGGCCCCGAGGAGAAGCGCGAGGTGGAGGTTGCACAGACGCAGAGTTCAGGCACCAGAGGTGGTGATGGAGGGAAATCAAGCCCACGGCCAAATCCCGCTTTCTCCTCTGTTCCTGCATCACATGTGAAAACAGGGTTCACATAAACCCCACCGAAGCGTGAATTCCTACTCATATCAAATCAACCTTTAGCACTTTTCATTGTAAACAATTTACAACGCTGCCTGGCGGCAAAAGGCAGGCAGCCATCTGTCACTGCAGTGCTTTGCTCCCTCTCAGGCGCATTCAAAGACCCTCTAAATCTGCCTGACTAATCATCAAAACGATCAGTTTCTTAAAAAGCGATGATCATAGACTGTTTTTTTTTTTTTTTTGCCTGTGTAGCCTTAGTGTTTCTGTTTTGCCTGAGGGGGGCCCTGGAAGATGTAAGAACTCCAATCTCCAGACCCCATCCACTATTTAAAACCTTCTTGTTGCTTGTTAATTATAATAAAAACCTGCTTGCATTGCCGCGCTGACATATTAAACAACGCGAGTACGAGCATCATCATCTATTTGATTGCCGAGTTAAGAATATAATGGTTGCTTTTAGTTGAAGCGTTTTTCCAGGGAGTTTTTAACTTGAGGTTACCTAGAAATTACATTTCTCTTCGTCCCACAATGAGACTTTGAACGGCTTTTCACTGATTTACAGAGCTACATCCACGGCATTGCTCCCCCTCCTTGAAAAACAAAAGTAAGACGGAATAGGCAATGCCTATTGTACATATCAGTCAGTAAACCACAATTAGGAAGGGAAAAAAAGAATGACAAGCTGTCGGCGTGCTGCCTTCAGCCGCCGCCCCCACCTCGCCGCACAGCGTGATCCGCTGGCTGGATGCTTTCGTCTGACTAAATGCTGAATTTATGAGTCTTTTAATGAATACTTTAAGACGGGAGGATTTGCATCCTGCTGTGGTGACTTTAAGTGTTTTTGTTTAGCATTTGTTGAGACAAGTCGACACTGAATATTTATGATTTGTCTTAATTTGTCTTAATTCGCGGGGAGACAGGCTTACTTCACAAGTGACAACAACATATGCATGTAAAATCGTCTGTCCGTGCTGACTGTGGCACCCAGCTTGTTCGCAGACGCGGGGTGTTTTGATCAGCGCTGCTTTTTTGCTTTCTCCGGTGTTCTTTTAAAAAGTTTTTCACAGCTGCAGATCATTCGGAGAATCCCTGAAGACCTAACAAAGCCTTATGTGCTTCATTCCTTAAAACTTAACCAGAGACAAGGAATGCAAATAAGCCTCGGCGAGAACTTCTGTATCATATTGTCTGCATTTTATCTCAGTGTAACAGTGCCTATATGCATTGTCCCTGCTAAAACTCCTGTTAGTAAGATTGTTGATTTTGAGTCTCATTCCCAACTCGTCAAACGCTGATGCTTTTGAATCACGCCCGAAGCGACACACAATCCCAAAGCATCACTATTTGACGACTTGTGAAACCAAAAGCACTCTCTTACCAACAGGAGCTTTAAATAAATCAATAAAGATTAAATAACTAGAGAGCACCTTGCAATGGGATCGCGCCAGCTGCAACGCCTCAACATGTTCGCGTTCTGACCGATTAATACTCATGTAATAATGCAGTGATTTATTCTGAGGCCGCATCCAGCTTCGAACGTGCCCTTGATTTTGGTCTCGACTGCACACCTGCAAAGTTTCCTGACTGCATACTGTATGCATGGCTGTCAGTTTACAGGCAGGCAGACACATAAACACCTGGCAGATTAATCAACATGGTTTTCTATGTTAGTTCACACTGGAAAAGGTGTCTCCAGGAACACATTCTGCCGTGATGACATGCACACACGCTGTGCCACAAACTGACAGCATTACCAGCCGACACTGCTGCGGCGAGTAACACATTCGACTACACAACATTTATGTCTTTCCAGGTGGTTACTATGTCAGATTAGATGATCATTGTACAGCAATGGCTTGTCAGACTACATATTGAACCCTGACCGAATATGGCCTTTCCAGCCCAGTATCCCTCCTACTTACATCCATATTCGACAGTAATGAATCTCGCAATTGATGTCCACTGCCAACATTGATTGCCTCAGCAGAAAGCAAAGGCACAGATATCGTCTATGCTATGGAGATCGATTTATAGCGTTTTGGAGTGCTGGTTGAAAAATCTTAATACAATCCCAGCTAGGTTTTCTAAATAACCCATATATAACCTACACATTGGTTCTTTTTAACCATGTATTTATAACACTTTGTCTCCTCTTTAATTAGACTAAATGAAAGTGAATGTACTGTGTCCATGGTAACTATAGCTCTGATAAACGGTATATTACTGCTATGGGAACTGAGCCTTGTAACCTCCACTGCTGGTATGAGCACACATTGAATCCAATATGGGGTTGGGGCTTCCATCGTGTGTGTGAGATGCAAAAAAGAGATTGGGCAGGAGGGGCCGGAGAAAGACTTCCTGGAGTAGGGATATCAACAATCCTGGCATCCAAAGCATTCAGCATGTCATCGCTGTCATCAGACCGATTGTCTGTCAAAGCAAGATGAGATGAGAAATAAATAATTGGGTCTGAACATCCCACAACTATTGGGCCGCCAGTTATTGTCTGACCCCCTCCTGAGAAGGTTGAGCACATCGCAAGTTCTAACGACCCTGCTGTCCAACAGAAAATGGATTGCAGATACTTAATTATCAACCACAAATGGAACAACGTAAAAAATATATAATTCAATAAATGATTTAATTTTAGTGTTATGACCAGCCATCACTTCTTAATTGTTGTTCCCAAAATTAAATCGCAATATGTGGAATTTGCTTTAAGCTACAATGCTGCAGAGATCCACACCAAATGTACAACGGATATAAGACTCGTCTCAATAAATTATTTTTAAATCAAAGCTAAAAACACATCTGTTTGCTATTGTACTTAATGAACCTTGAAGCAGCCACTTCTTTGTTTTTCTTCCCATTCCATCCATTTATTCAGTTGTTAAATTGTTTATGCCTCAGCCTGTGGATAAAATGGGCTAAAGCTGTGTTTCCTTGCCTCTCCTCGTGTACTGCAGCCTCAACAAAGTATAATGGACTAACTGACACTCTGGACTCATGATTTCATACAATCTCCCATGATGTGACCTCGAGATCCTTCAGCGTGACTTAATACGACTGACAAAGACGATGCAATCAAACAAAACACTTCTATTATCTCCCCTCTCAGGGTCACAGTCCACGTGCATTAAACTCACCTGATTTCAAGTTTTCTCCAGACGTTCATCAGCAGCATATCTCTGCTTACTGACACACAACAAGGACAGCATACAGAGCAGGGTTAATAGAGTTTAGGTGCCACTCATTCAGTGGTTATCAGACCTGTGAACCTCAAGCTGATTGCCTTGTGGACAACGGACCTCACAAGTTTTTGTTCTTGTAGGCTGAATGTGTCAGCGCTGCTGCAAGATGGAAGGAAACGCCTCTAAACTTAGTTGTGTATCACTGCAGCCAAAATAATCAGAAGTCCAACACATCCCCGTAACTACACCACCTTTAGGTTTATTGCGAGTGTATCACCATTCCCAAAACATGGCCGATGCAGCCGGATCAGTGACAGTTTGTCAGTTTGGATGAGCTTGGCCAATAAAAGTACTTGGGTTTAGGAAAACCTTGAAGTTCGGCTAAAAATAACTGTTACTTATGAAACGTCAGGGACAAATGTACCTATAAGTAACTTACAATATGTTATGTCATGAACGTGATGCGACTTAAATAGTTTAGTAAGTTAAAATAACATAGCTTTTGCTTTCAGTCCAGACACAAAAAGTCGTCTCCTGGGTTAAAGTCATGGTCTTGTTTGACACAACTGTCTATCCCCAACCTCATCACTCTGTGGACTTGCTGACTTTATCCTTAAATATGGGTTGTAATAAGCTGTTTTCACAGTCAGCCTATATGGTTGGTTTTCTGATGAGGACAGGCTATTTATGCAACTTGGGCCATTTGCTCTATCCATCATGATAAGTGCATCCTCGTCTAGTCAAACTGACTCAGAAGTGAAATGAAGGGAATATTTAAATGATTGAACCATAGTGTCAATAGTAAACATTTACCTCATTTTGAAGACCTACAGACTTTTTTGGTTTACCTTTACTTACATACCATAGCTGTGGTGTTATAGCATCATTTTGAGCATGCACGTGTTTGTTTGTACCTACAAATGGTAGCTAATCCGGCTAAACTTTTGGCTTGTTTACAATCTGCATGAATGTCTGATTTGTTCGTTTGTTGCCCTCGTCCACCTATTTTTAGTGATATCACCATGTTCCAAGAAATCCGAAATGACTGTAATTAGTGCAATGCCATTTAACTAATGGAACTCCAGGCTGGACATAAAATGTGTCATAAAATGTTAACTTTTATTGAATTTACAAATCTGAATTGCTTCCCCATTCTTAAACTAAATAAACAAATGTCTTGTTCAGCAGTTTAGCTTTTCAAACACATAAGTATATAGTTTCCCAAATCTCAGATCAAGTTTTTTAACTGCAATGTGAATGCAAATGACTTTACCTAAAGCAAAACAAAAATGACACAATTTAGGTCAAAGACAGGAAGCCATTTAGGACTGACGAGCTTCCTGTCAGTCCAGCTTCTAGCTATGTACCTTACATGGACATCATTAGTTTACAGTAAGTAGCTGGCTAACTAGAAAAGGACAAGCTAATGGTTCCTAGCTATCCGCTAATTAACTGTCAACACTTAGGCCTACTGAGAATTCTCCTAAGATGAGTGTCTGTTCGTACAGCCCCCTGCAGCTCCATCTCATGAAGGAACAAATCACTTAGAAACATAACCAGATGTACTCTCATAGTGCAGCAATGCACCAAAGCTCCGATCAGACAGTTAATGTTTTTCATTTTGGCGTTGATAAAGTGCCTTTCTCTTAAAACACTGTCTTTATTTCAGTTTTGTGACTTGATTTAACACATTTTTTATTTTATTATGACAAATTCATACATCAAAATCAAATGGCATTGCATTTAAATGTCTTTAAAGAGTTTTCAATTGGGCATTTAAAATCTTCCATACCCATGACTCATATATCAGAGAAAATGAGAGCATCGTAGAAGCGCAGGCTTTTTAGCTAAATGGAGTTCAGGTTGAAAAAGCGCTTGTTTTGTCCTTGAACATAATTATCGGTGTTGCAAGAGTGAAAAGGAAGGAAACAATTAATTCCCCGATGTGCTTCACATCACCGGAGGGAGGGGGTTAAACGGGATGAAAGGGACGCTCCATCACATCAATGACCAATTCTGCTCACGCTGCGTGCTTCCGGACATGGATGCTGTTTTGAGAATATCAGTTTTTCTACCTTTCTGAAAATTGACAACACCACCATTTTAGGAAAAAAATGATGACCGAGAAAGTTACCGCTGCCATAATGATATACAAGTTACAAATCAGTTCACCCAAGGGTTGTTAAATACTGAACAGTGATACAATATGCAGTACAGTACCATATTGTTATGAATGATCTTTTCTATTAGGCAGTTTAAAGATCACCTTTATTTTAACACAGGACTGAGAGCCACTTCAATGCATTTTTCTGATTGCACTAGATTAAAATTGAGTATAATATTGTTCCCTCTAAGTGACCTATTTCACAGCTTTTTCCACTTTCTCCCACTGCTACAGTCCAAGTACTAACTCTCTTCCCTATTCCTACTAATTCATATTAGAGCACAGTTGTCTTGCGAGGCAATCACTCACTGTGCTGCAGTGACCCATTCCCCGGCAAGGAGAATGACTTGAAGAGCAGCACAGATGATTTCATGAGACTGCACAGTCCACCCACCTTTAACTAATGACTTGAAGTAATGGCCTCCAACAATTTCATATTTTTCATCGACAGTCCACATTACTGCCAGCAGCATTACAGGGAAGCTAGACTGCGATGAAGGAAGAGACAGACAGAGAGGGGGAAGGGGCGAGAGTTCAAATACAAAATAAGTTCCTGACATTGTCTGCTCTCGTCTCAGAATAGTTGTCATGCATCGAATGAGCCCTTCCGTTAAAAAATTCCATTCACTGACAACTCATTTGCACAGTGTCTACATCAGTGGAGCTGGGGTGGAGCAGGTGAACAGCTATAGGTTCCTTGAAATCATCACTGAGAACCTATTCTGGTCATCACACATCGTCAAAAAAAAGCACAGAAAAGGCTCTGCTTCCTACAGAAACAAAGGAAGGCTAAATTCAGGAGCAAGATTCTGGTCAATTGTTACAGAGGAGCAATAGAAAGCAGGAAGGCTCTGCAGCGGGGGATTAAGTCCGCCCAGAACATCAGTGACACCACTGAGGTGAGATGTCTGCACAGAGCCCAAAGGATATTTAAAGACGCCACCCACCCGAGCCACAGTCTGTTCACCCTGCTGCCATCTGGAAAAGATACAGGAGTATCAGCTGCCGTAGCACCAGACTACAGAGCAGCTTCATTCTCCAGGCCGTGAGATTCCTCACTCATTCTCAACACGCATAGTTTAAAATGGATGTAGCAGGACTCAAGGAGTCAATCATTTAGTTTTTTAAACCCTTGGTTGGAAAATGACCATACATTTACCTTGAACCTTGTGAGTGAGCTAGCTAGCAATGTATGCTCTCATTCTGTATTTGTGTCACTCTGATGACCTGTTACTGTTCTTTGTATTATCTTCCTCCAGTCTCCCTCATTATGTCTCAGATCTCCATATTATAAAGTGAGTCCATCAACACGTTCTTATCACAGGTTGTTAAAAAACCGAGGCTGTTTTGTTGAGCCCCTTGGCGTCTCAAACAGCTGCACAAGTAACATCTGTGTAGGATGTACAAAGCCTCCCTAATGTGTCTGTATGCGACATCATAGACTCCCTGCCAGAAATCAACATGGTAAATGTAAAATGGCATGTCGGTCATGTTTAGAAAGAAATGATTGTTTGTCCTTGGTGTCAGGGGGGCACGAGCCCTGTGTGAGACCCTCCACTCAAGCCCGACACCCATCCCTTTTGTGACTTTGGCGCTCTGCGTGCTACATCAGCTGGAACATTTTTTCTGGTCTCGTATTGCTAAGAATGGGTTTATATTGGAGTTAAACCAGGTGCATCTCTTACAGACAGGAAAGGTTCTTTCTGCATCTGTGTAAGAGACGAAGGACTTGACAAAACAGCTGTATTTTAAGCCAGGCTGGATACATAAAGCTCTGGAATCAATGAACATTTTCACTCCAGTTCAACCATTTTCCAATTGCTGTTTTACCTAATTTCAAACCACCTGAGCAAATTTGCATCTCTTTGCACAGACTGGAAACTTTCCATTGACTTTATATACACATTGTCAAGTAGCCCTCACTTTTGTGAGGTTTAAACTGCAGCTTCTCCCACTTGAAAAGGCAGCTTGCTTCAGAAGATTGGACTGGAATTCACTCAATGACCAAGATTCAGCTTTCTTTCTTTTATTTTGAAAGTTGCCAAGGCCAATAACAGGTGAAAAACCTTAAACACAAACACAAATAGAAGGTGAAGAAAAATGTAACGCAAGAGACCGTAATCAATCAACATAACCCAAAATCCAATAGCCTACTTAATTTACGTACTAGAAATTAATCTTGAAAATAAGTGGAAAATACCCATATTTAAAGCACCCAAAATGAATTAAATACATTTTAAAGCACTATTTAATGATGATTTTAACCTTACAAACCTCAGTGGCTTTTAACTCCTGTAAATGCACACATCATATGTATCATATAATTACTTTAAGCTTGAATACTTCTTAAAAATACACCACATTATTAACTGTGCTTTCAACCCACATGATATTAAATGTATAACATTTTAACTTGCATTGTAATCACATAACTTATTCAATACTTTTCAATAATTTTAACCTGAATTGCATCACACAATTAGTCCACAGCCCCAATGCAAGCAGCAAAGACACATGATTACCAGATCGTCTCCACCTGGTGCCCTCAATCAGCTGCCTTTGGCTTGGAGACACACCCAAACCTGATGCACTCAGGCAGAGATGGGCGTGGCCTGCAGCTCAACTCAACAGTGTGGACACGTATACTGTAGGAAGGAAGAACGAAGCATCGGAATTTGACCCCGGATGCTAATGGTTGCATTATAGTACATGTCCTACAAACAGTCAGCATTGTTTTCTTTAAACCATGACCAAAAGCAGAAGTCTGGCTGATAGGGATCTCAGTTTGGGTTGTTTTTTAGAATTACTGTTTTGCTACTTTAGGTATGATAACGTTTTAAACCAACATAATGGTGTTTTGGTGGTGTACAGCCATCAACATGTTAGGTGAATGCAAGTATTGTCTTCCGTGTCATGTCCAGGTCTTTATAAGCCAACCACACACTCTGACCTCCCCTGCACAGCTTTTTTTTGCCATACAGGAATTTCTTGGATCGAAAAAAAAATCATTGCCAGTGAACATAATCTAGAATTTGCATTTCTTGCAAAACATTCAACAAAATAAACAGTAGATACAGAGATGGGGATCGGTGTCCATATTTCGAGACAGATGCTTCTGGGTGATGGCCAACCGCTGAGGTAAACATCAATTTAGATTAATTTAAAAAATGTAACATCTCGCCTCAGTCAAGATCATACGCCAGTAAATTAACATTACTGGCATCATCATCGGGCTTGAGGGTATGAATTTATTTTGTCTACAGTATGTACTTTTTCTCCTGCATCACATTGAGAAAATGTGGTATACTGTATGAATAAAACATGCTCACTATTTCTAAACACATTCATGCAGAGCCGCAGTTCTGTACAGTGCTTCTGCCTCCGCCTCAGGAATATAAAGATGCCATTTCAGTGCATTTCTCCATTGAATGTATTTCACAGATATTCCGGTCAGATCCTCACTCTCACCTTGCTTACTTTGTTCCAATTAGTTCATTTTTCCGTGCGGTTAATTTGCTTTGATTTTGTTCACATTGCATCGACTGCAGGTGTCAACCATGAATGTGTTATTCATGTTTTCATGTATATTTTACTTAAAACCGCACCAATAAATATTCTTATACTAGCAATGACTTAGATAACTACCCAGTTCCCCTCAGCTCGACAGAGAGCTGCCGCTTTCCAGCTCAATATTTGGTTTTAAGGCCAACAACATCATTCCTGTAATGGTTCACTCACCACTTGCAAGCAGTGATTTTCAGTCACAGCAGGCAGCTGTTCTCAGCTAAAAAGCACTAAAAAGCCTCTATGCACTAAGGGGCCCAGGAAGAGATGTAGAGGGTGAAAAAAAATCAAAGGTTGAAAAAAAGAACACTGCTGGGTGTTTGTTGTACAAAGCAACCACGAGAAAAGCTACACACATGCGACATTTAATACGGCCGCTATGCCTTACTGAAACTGTAAATTCACAAGCCAACTCATTCCTAAACCTGACCAAGTGGGATAACAGCCAATCACAGAATAGTGCCCGGGAAGTACATCGACCTAAATGAAAATGATTTGTCAGATCTCACAAAAGTACATATTTTTCTTTTTTTCATTACCCACCTTCCATTTTTTATATATATATATATATATATATATATATTTGTCCCTTCCCGGGCTTTATATTACACTCCCTGCTCAGTTTTCCAGGCATATTTCCCTTAGGAGTTGGTGGAGAACCAGAAAAATCAGAATAGTGAATATACTGTACGACCTCATCAGGCAACTGCAAAACATTTTTATGTCACGTGACACATGGCACACATGCAGACATGTTTAGTCACGTTGTGGACTCCCTCCTTTTTCACTATCTGATTTATCATCCGATCTTTCCCCATGAAGTTATAGCAACAGGCCACAGATTTCTCCTGGTTTGAACATGGTTGGAAATGTTTGGGATGGCATAGGTACACAGCTCAACACATCTTCAAAGGTCTACAAAGGTCTGGTCGTTTTGAGACGTTTTAATACCGAAATGTTGCATATTATATCTTTTAGTACTTAATATACAGTTGGGCATGTCATGATCCTGTGTGTGTGTGTGTGTGTCTGTGTGTGTACCTCAAATCTGACTTAAGTAATATTAATTGAATAGCTGTACTCTTTCATGCTTTCCAACCGTGTGTTCCCTTCTAGGAATTAAGTAGACTATGTAAAGAAATGGAGGACAGATAAGCAAAGTGCAATACATATTTAATCACTGTTTAAGGCAGGCTATAAACATTGTTTACCATTTTCATTATGATTTACCGTACATGAGAAGATTTAGAGGCTCTCTCAGTGACCTCAGAATTGGTCCTTTGGGGTCTAATTAACGTACAGAAAACTTAAACATGCCATTTTACTTTCCTTGGTGAACATCTGTGGAATGTTACGCAAATGTGTTCTTTTAATATTCTAGTTTACCATTCTCGTACTTGCATTAATTACAGAAGCTATATGAATCCCCATCTGATTATTTCTTTTATTTAATAGCTGGAGTAATAGATGTGTTACATTTAACTGGGGCAGAGGAGACCACTTCTAACCCCAGTGTGCTCTATCTTCTCCCTTTAAAGCAAGTGTTTTATGTGTTTAAAGCTGAGTAGGAAATGGGAGGGTAAGCTTGGAGGAAAAAAAAAAAAAAAAAAAACTTAATTGCTTTTTGAGAAAGTGTTTGCCAACAATAAGTCAATTTCTCATTTCAGACAGAGAACAAACTGAGAGGACCATTATTTGGGAGACAGATGAGGAGGTGTCTTGATAAATGGGAGCGAAGAAAGGAAAAGAAAAAAATACATTATAGCTTTTTTTTACTTTTCTGTCATGAGTATGGCAGCTTCAAAAGAGCTGAAGTGCTGTTACCAGTTTTTGAAGCCAAAACATTACATTTAGTTATTTTCACGGGATACGTTCAGTCAGAGTATCGGTTCTAACGGCAGGTTTTCACACAGTGGAGTGGTCAGTGGTGAAAGAAGCCTTCAGATATTTCATAGAAGTCGAAATACAACAGCGTAAAAATACTTCATTGCATGTTAAAACACTGCATTGAAAATGTACTTAAAGCAGCACGAATCAATACCTTCATAAGTGCAGTGGATCGAATTGTGTTCTATGTAATGTGAAAGGGGTTGCTTGTAGTGACAACACATGGAACATTTCAAATCAGGCGGCTGTTTCCCCTGGTAAACCCACTGTATGCTACCTGCCCAGCTTTAGGCAGCAGGCGAACAAAAGGTTGGCTACAGAAATCAGACCACACGCCCCAGCGAGAGCACTTCGCTCTACTACATCAGCTGGCCGACTGGTAACGCCATCGCTGAGAGCAAACAAAGCTTGCCCAGCGAAGTTACAACTCCTCTCTGTTCTGGCGCCTCAGTGGTGGAACGAACTCCCGACCAATGTAAGGACAGCGGAATCACTCGCCATGTTCCACCAAAGACTCAAGACTCACTTGTTCAAACTTCGCCCCAACCCTGCATAGCATGACTCCGTAACTAGCAATGTAACTCGTCCTAAGTATTAAGGTAGTATTAGACAGCCAAATCCGGTTCTAAGCAAGTTTCTTGGTCAAGAACACTAACAGCAGAATTAACTCTACATGTTTTCGATTGCAGTAGAAACAGGAGCACCTGGAGGAAACCCACTCAGAAATACTTGACGCAGCAAGGATGCTACATTCATGAACAATCAGATTGTTTTCAATAGCTCAGGGGCTATAGCTGAAGGGCACTGAGTCCTACTTTTTTATCATTGTGCACAAATTTCACCACCTGCCTTCAAACCACTTTCCTTTATGTAAACAGTGAGAATGTTGAGTGTCGCATGAATTGCGTTCAAGGCAGGGCAACTTTATTGAAATATCACATTTCATACAGCGGGTAAAGTCATAGTAAATTCACTGACAAAGCAGATGAATGCGGCGTCACCCTTTGGTGGTTTATTCTCTCAGTAATTCAGTGCTGCTAAAGCTGGGCCACACATGCAACATGAAATCACATTGGTGAGATGTCTCTCTTCAGAAAGCCACAACTCCCCATCACCATTGCCGAGCAGTGATTTCAGGATACCGTGAGGCGACAGTCGCTTCTTGCAACCAACGTATATTGTGCGACAGAGATAAACATCAGACTGTGACAAATAGAAAGCTGTGTATTTAGTTGTATTTTGGCAGAAACATGAATGTTTGGATCGTATACAGACAGGCGGTGGAGGAGCGCTTTCAGATGTTTAAATAGACATATTGATACTATTCATTGCGAAACTGGGTCACCGATGACATCTATTGTAACTGCAGTGAATCCTGACTATAGCAACAGCCTTTATCAGAGACATATTTTCAGCCTATATGGGGAGAGTGTTTGATACTGAAAACATCTTCTCATGTATTCTGGACTCATGTAAAAAAAACAAAAGAAAAACTCTATGGTGGAGGACCCACTCCCTCTGCAGATAAAGGCTCATTCTAAAGTAACAAAAACAATACATTTCTCTTTTAATACACTAATGAAAACATAATTCTAAATATTTTATTTGAATTCCGCCAAATGATCCCCCCTGGACATTTAAGTTAGTTAGCACAAAATGGAGATACTCGAGGAAAGTAAACCACAGTGACATGTGCACCTTCCACGACGGCCGCCTCAACCTGAATCAAACAGTAACCATCGGAGACAACGCCCTCCAAACGGCTGCCCACGCTGCAGCCAAATTTAAGCTGCTGTGACATACGACGCTGGGCTTTGCCTTCACTGTGGTATTACACTTTATTTTTCTCATATCACAGCTAATAGGCTAAAGCAACTTAGGCACGTGGAGACACATTTGTCAACACTATGAGCAACATAAATTCATCGGCGCCCTCGTCTAAATGACAAAAAAAGTCATTTATTGCCGCGGATCCTCCTGAGCTCCCTGCAGGGGATCGGAGATGACAAGAAAATGAAAGCTCTGACAGCATGTCTGCGCTTATTTGCTGCGTTGTTGTGCATCTTCTGATGAAAAAATCCTGGAAAGGGCCTAAATTGAAGAAAAAGTAATTCATTTTGCTTTTCGAGTTGATGAAGCATCATACTTCATCAGGGTCATCCACTTCACGGCTGATGAAACTGATCTGAAGGCAATAACATTGTAGTTTCTGACACGGAGGCAAGTCATTCAAAATGGTAGCTCATACAGTATGCAAATGGTAGAAAGCAGTTAGACGGTAATTCAAGTCTATCAGGGAGCAGAGGCAGAGAATGTCAACAGCGACATCAAAGTAAAAAATGATATCTTCATTGTTCAAACATATTAGATGGTGATGTGTTTATACTTGCCAGGTTTGCTGTTTAGTGTCTCTCCCTTCAACACTGCTGAATTCATATCAGCTCTGGTGCACAGACGGCCTCGTACATTGGTTCAACTTTGCATAATCAGTAACCAGGGCGGAAGTTGTGAAAGATCAAGCAGAATAAAAGAGCGATGGTGCATTTGTCTGTGTAATGTTCACCTCTGACCACAACGCTCCGCTCAGAGTAAATTAGTCAAGATGCTTTCACAGATCACTTATCTACTGCGATCCAGGGAAATGAAATAAAATAAGAACGACGGGCCGACGAAAGAGCCTGAGTTCTCATCAGTCTGTAAAACATTCCTCAGAGGCCTAAACCTTGTAACCACTTGAACCCCAGATGCGGGAAAACATTCAGTATTCCTTGCTGTTACAAAAATATGAATACTAATTAAGGACTAAATGCAGTGTAGTAGTGTTACTCTATTAGTCCTGAAAGTTGCGTATTAGCATAGCTGACCTTCACGGTTAAAAGTCAACACACATGCCCGAAGCCAAAGTAGCTAGATTAGCTGGTTCACCAGCCTGCTTAACTTCCACAATCACTGAATTCATTAGCTGTTATGTGATCTCAAAGAATTAGTTTCATCATAACCAGATTGAAGTGACAGTCTTTCTCACTGTCTCACAGACTTTCCAACTGTTCTGTCTAAAGCATTTTTAAGGATAGGTGGTGGTGATCATACTCCCAGACTGTTTGCCTCACCTTGGCGACGAAAAGTCCAAGCGTACATTAAAGTACCAGCAAGGGGCGTTAATGACAGGAGCAAAGGATGAACGTAGTATAAAAAAAGTGAATGTTATGAAGAGGTCAGGGCTGGTCAGGTGGTTCATTCATGTCCACCCAGGCAACCAGGGTTTGAGTCCCAGTCCCCAAGTTTTTAAGCCATGTTATGATCTTTTCCTAACCTTATCGGGTGGTTGTGATGCCTTTTCATTTGGAAAGTGTAACAGTCCATTTATATTCATTATTGCTTACTTGACAAGGGAATGATGATAATTGAAAAAACTTAACATGGATGCCCCCTCAACTCTAAAAATCAAAGAAAATATTGGTACGTGAGTTGACATCATATGCAATGAAACATGGCTGAGGAAAGTAAATGTTGGGTTGATGGTAACATGCATGTTTGTGAAATATATTTCACGGCTCACATGATCCCTTTCCTTTACTCTTCCTTGTCACTCAAATACCGGAAACAGCAGTCAGTGTGTTGAGCATCAAAGTGCAACACATCGGCCATGATGCTGCTCCCTCATTCCGACTTGAAGCAACATGAGCACGCCGAAGTCAGAGGCACGACTTCCAAACAAGCGGGACCACCCGTGGAGCGCATGAATGCAGCATGAGGCCATGTGTTCACAGATAGTTGAGGCCAAATGCGACAATGACACGGTGGATGAGTTTAAGACATGGACATGATTTTTACAATACTTTTCTCTTTTTTATCTTGTCTGTGACACTCTGAAGACATAAAAATAGTCCACTAATGTCTTAACCCACATGGACACTGGACCTTTTTACAAACATTAAACAAATGTAAATACTATTTTTGGTGGGGACTATTGTCATCAGTGTACTAATCCACATTCGGTGCTCCTTTGACTGTTTCCGACAAGGGGTGATTTCATGTGGGATTAACTCCAGTACACTACAGTGTGTGTGTTTGAAGCAACATGTCCTCCAGTGCTACAGTGTGGCTCACTGGTGTGTTTTTAATAGTTTTTGGACAACAATGCTCTGTTATGCACAGAGGCTTCGGCGAGACAGACCACATTTATTAGCAGGATCAAGTCATTGTTCGTTTTGATCTTCTTATGGGATTTGCTGACAATAAGAAATATATTTTGAATCACCAGATTTACTCTTTAAAGTCAAAATCTTTGTGTCATCAACACGGATTTCTTGCTAATCTTTTGCTACTGTGGCATAAATGCAAATTAATCTGACTTCTTTCACCAGCACTGCTCCTTCATAAATAGGGGCTTACAGCAAAATTGGTCACCTACGTTTCTTTAGCTGTTGACATATTTTGGATCTCTGGTATTTCTGGCTCCCATCTGCATGTACCAGGCGACGGAGGAATTGCATCTTTTGTCTGTTTTGTTTTTGTAATTTGGGTGAACCGACACTTAAATGCTAAGCCTTAACATAAAAAAAATACGACCACATGCCCTTCAAGAATTTATCAGACAAATCATGTCATCTCAGGTTTTGGGGGCTATATGAATCATGGAAAACACTGCCTTTTTCTGGTTATAGTCTGCCATGCAAATGTACCCATACAGAAGGAAACGTTTAACATTTAAGATTTCGTGCTGTCAAAAGTTCCACGGTCCAAGCTCAAAACAAAGCTTTTATTGTTTTAGCTCTAACGCTGTGGAACAAACCCACCCTCGATATCAGATTAGTCAGATGAGTCAGAGACTTAGCTGAAAACACTTTTAAAAACACGCTTGTACAGAGTGCTATTTGTGTTCAATTTTCATAATGTCATCAAAATGCTGGAATATGGTTCCTCTTTGTTTGACTTTGTCCCTCCATGTGTGAACACTTATTAAAATCCTTGCTTTTGCTGCATTTTGCTGTGATGCTTTGTGGTTGATTTAGTCTTATTTTTTTCTCTCTGATTTGCTGTATTCGCTGGATGGTTTTGTACGCAGCACCTTGTAGCTCCAGTTTGGGAAGCTGCTGTAGAAATAAAGTTTATTATTATCATTTTTGTGATAAACATGATTTCCAATTATTTCTGAAACATCACAGATGTGTTTCTGATCTGGGGCCTGTGCGCTAACAGGCAAACAGCTGGCTAAAACACCAGACGGAGACGGCGTTTTCTGTCGATCTCTTCATCTCCTTCGGTGTGTTCTCTGCATGCGAGTGGACCTGAATTATTGCAAAAGTAATATTTTCTGAAAGGTTGTTTCGACAGTCCAGTAACCCTTTAAGTTAAAACTCAGCCAGGAAGAGAGTGGTAATATGAAAAACGCCATTGGACTAAAGCAACCCTTTAGCACATAAAAGCACTCAGCTGTGTGTTCGGCTCTCCTCACAGCTTGGTCTCTTTCCATTAATCTCCCGCTTGTTGGTTCAAAACCATGAAAAGGATTTCCATTTTGCTGCTCTGCCTGCACTGATGTGATCAAGAAGTATTTTGTGCCGGATTCGCTGTATTGGAATTGGAAGTTTCCGCCGACACAACAACTGAACTAATGCCGACCCAAGGGATTCCAAACCTATACAATTGCGGCATTTAATGTTCAGGCTATATCAAATTAATTGAAACTCAATATGAATCCGCCGTCACAGTCAAATCTGTATGTTTGATCTCACGTTGACTGACAGCATAATGTTTACTTTCGACTGTTTATTCTCAAAGTCATGACAGTATATAGGAATCTAGGATGTGATGCGTAGCGCTGGCCATTCCGCGAAATGTCTAGATCCTGTATGAAAAAGGGAAGAAGAAAGACACGTCAAAGTGATTTGTGTCTGTTCGAGAGTCCCTGGAGGGTAGAGCCGCTCTCCTGTAAAGCCTGTAAAACACCTCCCAGCTAGAGAGATCTGCCTCCAGAGGATACACATGCAAAAAAACCCTGTCAGCGTGTGAGCTCGAGGTAAGCAAAAGCCAACCTTACTCTAAGAAAAATGTTTTTTAAGAGAAAGGCTGAACGCATTAAGAACAAAAGAAAATGCTGACATAGGTGAAGTGCTGGAATGCGTTTGCTCCTGTCTTGTGCTGCGTATTAAAAAAAAAAAAAAGCCTGGGAATTAATGAGTGAGCGCAGACATTCATTCTGTGTTCCCGTCTCCACTCGAGTGTTTGAGCGGGCTCATCTTCGAGCCCACTGGATGCGTTCATGATGAAAACTGAAGCATGAAACTAATTTGCAGCATGTTTCCTCTTGTGTTTGAGCACTCTTGATGCAAATCAGTGCTAATGATACTCTGTGGGCTTTCTCAAGACCATTATCAGGGTTGAGTGTTTTTCTAAAGTATCACTCACAAGTATTTCAAATAAACTAAGGGTGTCTACTCGAATTTGCTAATTGCCGTCTTTCTCATGCGCGAGCTGAGAGGCGATTCTCTCTCTTTTTGTATGAGGCATTTTTTCATCAATTTTCTGTGTGTACACCTTTTCCATGGCAGACGTTTTGACAATTAGTGGCAAAAGCACAAGTGTAACTTATTGCATTTGAGCAGTCCAGTTTCAGGGTACATACAGCTAATGGCTGCTGGCTCACTGGCATGGATTACTGGTAAACTTGAAAGGATCCTTCATTAATGTTACCCATTACACCTTTACTTTTTCTCTCTTTAACATGTCATTGTCTTCTATCAATACAACGTTCTATCAAATTGAACATAGGGCTAACCCTAACCCTTAGTTTCAACTTGGCCGTGGTCTGGGTGAATACTCGATTGTGATTGGTGTCAATTGAATAATGTAATATTGACACCTATGTTACATTTGGACTGATATTTTGGCTGGTCGGTGATCTATTATACCTGTGTGTGTTTCGGCGGTGCTGTGGAGTTGCGCGACATGGTTTCCCGCATGGCCACAGGTTAAAAGCCCTTTAAACCACCATAAAGTAAATCTATTTTAGATACTCATGCATGTGTTTTGTTGTTATATAAGGTAACTGGATGTCGGTAGAGAGGTTACACAGATTTAGTCATGCGATGATTGAGAGACGGAGATTCTATCATTATTGGTCATCTAAAGGTGCTATTTGTAAGAAAAGTAACTACTTGTCTAAAGTCAATAGAGCACTAACGAAGTTGAAACCAACTTTCCACCATCCCCAACGACCATACTAACGACTGTCGTTGGCAATAATGGAGCACATACGACCCATAGACATCAGTGGCCTTGTGACCACCTCCTGAGAGGTTAAATAGCTGGACCTCCACACCGGCTAGTTGGACTAGTCCCAGCCTAGTCAAGGGAGCAGGAACTGATGAAGCCTCTTGGATAAGAGGTGAAACGTCTTCAAAGACAAAAACCAAATCCAGTTGCGTTCAATTCAATTTCCTTGAGATAACTATGACCTGGATGAATGAAAATATTCACAGGCTACTTGTCTAAAGCAGACACTTTGGAATGGCAGCCGACCTGTCCTACATTACACAGCGTTTTTGATGATTTAGGAAACCCAGAGCATCATTATTGCACACAGCATCAAACGTATCATCAAATCAATCCTGAATGCATAACAGTTTACATCGCATCGATGCAATGTATTGGATTATACACATTTGAATACAAATGCCATGATTAACTAATGGATATTGTATATAGATTAAAACGGTTATTTGATTTCATTTCATTATGTCTTGACATTTAAAGATACCTGTGATCATTGATCTGTTGGGAAGCCTCACAGTTCTAACATGCAACGATAATGAAGGAAGTCATTAGTCATTCTTGTCGGAGGTGCCTTTGACTACTGACATGCTGCAGCTGGATTGCAGACAGTGCTGCTCCCATGCAACATTTAATACTTTGTGGATGTTTTGCAACACATATTAAGATGTTTTAATAATCAGACTAAAAAAAAAAAAATACTGCATCCTGTATCCTGCCTTTGCCTTTGTTTTGTGACAGACACCAGACTCAACAGATTAGCATTGTTTTCACATCAGCGGACTGACATTCAGGTTTAATCAGGCAAATGCGAGCGAGCTCACAAGAATGAAGACTGACCACCAGACAGTCACTCACTACACCTGCTGGCTGTGACGCTATGTCGGCGTATAATTAGAGCTGCTCCAAGTTCATATCACATGAGAAGAAGTCAGGTGCAGGTGAGTGTCACAACAGCTTGAGCATCTGTGTTGTAGAATTTAGCATCATTGATGACAGCACTAATAAAAAGTAACTTACTGTGGATTAAAAATCAGTCCCAACCTATTCATGTGAAAAAGACTATGACTCGAACCCTTCAGCAGTCACTGAAGCTTGAATGTATAATTGTGAATGCTCGCGACAGCAGAAAGGACTCTCTCAACACTGTGATTAATATTTTTCTAAGTACGGAAAGTTTGCACAAGGTTTGTGTGCCAGCGATATCTAACCAGCAACTGACGTTCTTTAAGTGGCTGTTCATCACATTATGTCAACACGGAATATTTTTTTGTAAATATAAACACGGCAGAAGTAAACACATTGTCCCCTACAAATCATGCACTCCATTAGTGACAATATGTCTTGCTGTATTGACCTGTAATTTAAGCATCCCCCCTAGACCAGTTTTGAAAAAGGCATTACACCATGGCCAAATGGACCATTTAGCATACAAGCAGTACTTCGAATTTATGCATATAGTACTAATCCATCAGGGAGTAGTCTATAGTAATGTCATCCTGATATGGAAATGTGGAAAACTGAATAAATTAAGAATTCTTTCAGACATCTTCTGAATAAATGAGTTTGACAGTCAACTCAACCCAGCAGCAGAACGCCTTGCCTGGCACATTACCCTATAAAATACCAAAATCATTTGGAGCCTCTGCACCACTTTTGAGAGGTGCGGATCATTCTTTTGTGACCTAATCTATTCGTGACCATCCAAAGGTTAGCTGTAGGTAAAGGCAATAATAGTCAGGCTAATGATATTAGCTGACCTGGCTGACTTGGTTTTAATTATGCAGCTCTTCTCGATTTTCCAAACAATAGGAGGTCACATTATGATGGTGAATTGAGTTGTTTAGCTCAGGTTGTGACTCTCAAAAGAATTTACCGCATTACTGTCGCTATTCTTAACAATGTAAGCTTATGGGACAAAGTCCTTTTTGGCACTCAGTGGATCACATCATGTTGTGATGACACAGTATGGCCACCTTCAAAGCCTGGCGCTCGCCCTTTGGCTTCGGATGTATCATTAAAATGTAAGATAGCCTAAATAACCTCACTGTTACCTCTCATTTAGATTTGAAAATAATTCAATATCAATATAATAATATCAATAATAATATCAATTCAATTTAACTTTTAACTCATTTAACTATTCCACTATTCCACATCAGTGTAAAAATGATAAACAGAATAAAGGCATACAGGCAAATAGATTTATATGCAATGTATTTAATTACAATGAAAAACAGTGTGACAATCTGAGGGATGTCTCCAGGCGTGTTGACGCACAGGGAATTGGCCTGTGACCCAAATCTGCCGCTTCCCTCGCCTTCACAGAAGCTTTGCAGCGAGGTTCAGCTCATTGTTTAGCAATCTTTCCCACAGCTACACTGTTATGGTTCAGTCGCAATGCTCCCATAGTGTTGTTGTCAGACACAGCAGGCGGCTGTTTTCAGCTAGAAAGCTCTAAAAAGCCACCGTGCACTGCCCGCTCAGCACCAAACAGCAGACACACACACAGATATTGACTAGCTGGTAGTGGAGCATTTAGCAGCTATAAGGAGCCACATATTTCCCTCAGGGGTTGATAAAGACCAGAAACAGAGCAAAAAGAGAGTGAATATTAGACCATCCACCAAAAAACACAACACAAAATGAAGGATGTTGCTGCTCCCTAACTGCAGTGTCAATTCCCCATATCAAAGTAAAAGTTGATGACTAATGTTGTTTTGACAACTTGTTTCTGCTGCCCCCAAATGGCCAAAAAAACTCAGTTATTGCAGTTTTATGCTCAGACTTGCTATACCTAAAGTCACAAGCCCATATTATTGGAAATGAAACAGTTTACCTTAATAATAGCTTTATGATAGCCACAGTAAGCATCTTAGTTGGCAGCAATAGTAAGAAGGTCCTCAATGGTATGTCCTTACTATGCCTGTGTGACGTCCCTCATGTTTACTCCAGTTTCTTATTATGAATATTGCAAATGGCCCTCTAGACTTGAATGTGAGTGTGTTTGTAAATGTATGCGGTGGAGAGTGAAAAAAGCTGTGAGAGCCCTATCGAGTCTCATTCCTTCCATTTTCTGTGCATTGTGTGTATACCATAGCACCTTCGGGTAGTCATCAAGTACAGCAGACACAGCAGACTACACATGGCAGCTTCATTATAGTTTGCCTACAGCTCTAGAAACCAACCAGCGCTCTTACATTGGAATATCACCGCCCCAAGGTTTGCTGGTTGTAAATTACTTTCTGGTAATTTCATTTAACGCAAATGTATTTGGGTCGGCGCATGTAACCACAATATAAACTGAAATGACAGCTTGTCCCTCTACAAGATGAGCCCTCAACGCTGTAATAATGCAGATGTCATCTTAAAGGTATAGCATTCAGGATTTTCCTCAAGAAATCTCAGTCATAATTCATGAACCCCTAGAAGTGTGTAGTGGTGTCTGTATCTACAGATATCTGCCCTCTGCTTGTATTTTCTTATTTCTGTAGCTTAGCTTATTTTGCTGCGTTTCTGGGCATCACCAATGCTACTGAAAGATATTTGATATTTGAGTGTCATTCCAAGGTTGATAAATAATCAATGCAGACAAAGCTCTACTTTTTGAGGTAACTTATTAAGATAACTTCCCATGGCAAGTTCGTGTCAACTTTTACCAGCCTGTTCTCACACCAAACATGTCAAATACAGCAGCCTGGTCTTGGCCCTATGATTCTGTTTGATGCAGTGCATAGACAGAAAAAAAAAATCATTGGGGTTCCATATAGAACCCTAAGGTTCCACTGTATGTCTTTTACCAAAGAACCATCTGTCTAAAAAGGTTCTATTAAAGTTCTGTAAGCCAACTATAAACCTGCCTGCTCCAGTGCACTAGCAATAAAAACAAGTAATTACGTGAGTACACTAAAAAAATGTAGATGACGTAATTTGCGTCAATTACCTTATGTCAGTGATGTGACATCACTTACTGACTGGACATCAATATTTTAACCTAAAGTAGGATCTTTTCCAGTGCCTAACCAGGTAGTTTTGGTGCCTAAACCAAACCCAACAGGACCATTTGACAATGTTAATAAAAGTCCAAAAGTCAGACAATGTGAACTGTTTGTCATCAAGCTTTACTTTGAAAGTCTAACTGGACACTGTATATCTTTGCCAACTTGAGTAATGGAGTCTTTCACACGCAAAACTGACGTTAGAATAGTAGGTAATATAGTTTAAAGCTTAAGGCCGCTGCTGAATTTGATGAGCTGGGAGTGAGATTGTGTTGCTTTTATGGAAGAGCAATAAAAAGAATTCTGACTGGAGCAATCACAAACCGGCATGGTTCGTGCATGACTCAGGAAAGGAGGCTCTACTGTGAGTGATAAACACCACCCAGAACATCATTGGTACCTATTTACACAGCATCAGTGACAGAGGTGAACCCAAAGGACTGTAAAAACACAACTCTGCCGCCATCTGGTCAAAAGATATAGAAGTTTTTCCTGCCGTACCACCAGAGTACAGAGCAACTTATTTATACAGGATGTGAGACTCCTGAACTCGTCCTCAACACTCCAGCATTTGGTTGGTTCCTCGCCAACCTAAAGCATCAGTATTTGAAGACCTGGGAAGACTCGACAATCAACTTTCTCCACCTTTGAATGGTGTGTTTGTACACAACAGTCAAAAAGTTCCTGCATATATGCCTTTAAGACCAGCTTTGGGGTTATACAAGTTGATATTTCCAAACAGATTTGCACATAATTACGTTACCACAAACCAATTACCAAACAGGAAAACTGTGGCATTAGCCTTTGGGTCTCCACAGAAGTTGGCCACTCTCCCTTGTCGATGATCTGGCCTGGGTCGAGAGAGCAAAAGTTAATCTTATCACAGTGACGGTAAACCTATTGTAGCATTATCACACTTTCATCAGATCTTACTCTATTCAGTAATTCATTACTTTATGACCCCCTTCCACTCCAGGGTCATAGAGGGTGGAATATATAGTACATTTTGTGGAAGGCAGGGGAAGTTAACACACAGTATGGGTTGCAATGTCATCACTGGGCTTAATTCAATTCACACCTCTGGGCATTTTAGAGTTTCCAATCCACTTGCATGTTTTTTTGTAACTTACTGTGGAAGGAGAAGGGTCCAGCATGTAAATGTTTCGAAGGGAGGGAATAGGATCCAAGGCCTTCTCGCTGTGAGGTGACAGTGCCACTGTGCCTCCTTGGTATAATTAAGTTACAAACAGTACTTCAGATGCAGCTTTGCTGATGCAATTTTCAAAGATTACAGAAAAGCAAGTCTACAACAGAGTCTTGAAATTGCATCATGTCAACCTTAATTTGTTTGGCACATTTCATAGACAAGGGACATCGGGGTGATTGTATATATAGGATATAAAAGTCAAGTTAAGTCATGTCAAGTTTATTTGTGTAGGGCAACATCAAACACACTGTCTCAATGGGCTTTACAGGCAAACATCAGCAACTATTCTAAACCCAGCCCAGGCTCTAAATACCCTTGATAATTTTTAATGTGATATGTTTGAGAACACATAAGCTCCATAGTTGCATAAACAACATAGAGATGGGGAAAAAATCCCTCATGGTGTTCTTAATGCCATATCACAATTATAGTTGGAAATTACCATTACAAGTGGTTTAAAAACAAATTAAATGTCTGTTTGTTTTTTCCCAGGCCTGCATTTGGAAAATCAAATGCATGTCCAATTATTTTTCCTGCACTTCTTGTTATGTCTCTCAAGCGCTCAACCTCACTTAATATGGCATGTAGAAAAGAAATTGTCTAGAATATATACACACAGTAGGTCTCGACACTAGATTTAAAGCTACAGGAACAAACCTCTGACTGTCTGTTTACTCCGCCTCTACGAATTTTGACCATGAACATACCTCTATTTTAAAGAGATTTAAAAACAAAAAAAGAAGAGCAGAACATGTGAGCTGGAACACGTGAAGATAAACATTAAAAAATACATAGTTGAGGAAGATTAAGGACCCTTGATATACCTAAAGGATTGAAAATGCTAGTAGAAAGGACCTTTTCTTCTCAAGTCGAAAAACTGATCTCTGAAGTATCATTCACTTATGATATGTCGGGAAGAAACTGTATTTAATGATGCCAGCTGCACAGCTCTAACAGTGAGAATTATTTTTTTCATTAATAAGATAGTATCTGCGTCTGACAAATGATTATTAAAAACAAGATTTAAATACTAATGCACTACAGAGTGACAAATTAAGGAGATGAGCAACCCTAGGACACTGTAGTCATGTCAACAGATTTATGGGGGGAGGAGGGATGCTGCTAATTTATTATCTGACACATCTGAGGTGATATTTGGTCCTATTCTTGGAGAACTTTTGGCCAGTAGACTGGATGACACTTTGATGTATCAACCGAGGCTGCAGTTTGAAGCTTCTGAGCTAATTATCACATCAGTCAACTCCTACCAACATAACATAACACTCATTACTCGAGACACGGCATCTGGAGGTGATGAAGCTAACAGCACAACTTCTTAAAATGATGTATGTATCACCAGGAGACTTCACAGGCTCCATCTTCCTGATGATTAGCCAGTTCATGGATTAATCACTGCTCAGACAGCCGCTGAATCTCAGATGGTGTGTCTATAGATGTGCATTCTAGACAGTTTATGAGCAGACAAGGATGAACTTGTTGATCTCCAGGATCACAGAACCATAATTTAATTCACACTGTTGTGGTGTGACATGAAGACTCTTTCCTGATTGGACAAATATAATTGTCCGGGCCAAAAACATAAAGGCTCTTCTGGAAATGACCAAATCTCTTCAGAAATCTTGCAGAATCATTGTTTAATATTATATCTACATTACCTGATTTACATTGTTATTAGTTTGTAAAGGCTGAGAAAACACCTTATAATCTCATGTTGGTTGATGAGGTACATATCTGACCAGGCCAGCCCGTCCTCACCAGAAAAATGGCCATATAGGTTGTTTGTGTAAGTACAGTCTATAGGTTTATTGTTAGGTGGTGACCCCTAGTGGCTGTAGCTATTACGAGTGGAGCAAAGGAGGACATCAGGTATCATAAGAGCACAAATTCTTCACATGGAGAGGATGGGGTTTAGGCAACAAAGATACGTACATGACGTAGTCTAAGTACTAGGAAAGAATGCTCTGTTGTTTGAACAATCTTTTCCGAAAACTAACCAAGTACCACATCTTATATATTTACAAACGTAGTTCATGTATTTTAACCCAAACCATGATCGTTTCCTAAACTTTACCAAGCAGATTTTGTGCCTGAACCTAACCAAACATTTCACAGCTTTAAACATGTGACGGCAAAAGTCTATCAACTATTCAAAGCACTTAGCAACACTTGTCACTTTCACCCATTCATACACTGATGGCATGCAAGTTGTGACCTTCTCATTGGGAGCAATGAAGTGCTTCTGATACAAAGCATACCACAATATTTCATAGCCAACGACAGACCGATGGAACAGCCATCAGGAACAATTTAGGGTTCAGTATTTGGCCCAAGGGTCGAAACAATGACCTTCTGAAAGAAGACAACCTGCTCTTTTCAAGAAGAGAAAAAATTCAAGCTCTTCCACCTGCTGTAGAGTTTCCTCCTTGGAGTGTGTGTTATCATGTTATAGTCATGTGTGGCTCTGTCTTTATTCCATTTGCAAGTTTCCATTTCGGTGACACTGGAGTGAAATGAAGGCAGCTGACCTTTGAATGCTGTCTTTCCTGGTATTACCTTGTGTTCTGTTTGCCTTTTTTAGCTAAGTGTAGCTATCAATATTTCATTAAGCCTGGTGCGCTTTCCAACTTAAACTGCTGAACATGGCATCTTGTTACTGTCAGAAAGGTGATCTTTGGAAATAAAATGTCTTTCTTTTTTAACCCTTGCATGTTTTGCTTGCTTGCTTGCTTGAGTTAGGTCATGACAAACTTGGGGCTTATCCTTATTAAAGATTTGAAGTCACTAGCAGAGTTTAATCAAAGAAGATTGAGTGGTAAGACACTGTTTTAGACTGTTTTCAGATATAGCATGTGGTGCACTTTATTCTGACTTGACGTCTTGGATAGATATCAATTGATGCAGTTTGAGAATCTGTTCCCTTTGTGCGGGAGAATATCAGTGACCGGGAATTCTCTTTGTACTGCTGCTTTTATAGGAAGCGCAGTTTTGGCCTAAGACATAGTTTTTCTTTCTTGTGCTGGTGCTTTTTCAATGATGGATTCACACATTTACTTGCCAAGCTGGTTGTAAGAGCGAGGATGCCAAGTATTGATCCTGCACAGAAAAGTTGTTAACCAGTCTGTCATGTAGGCAGAGCGTTTTTTCACCTTTCTGGTTTGCTGGTGTTTGTAGTGTGGTGAAAGCAGTTGGAGCGGTTCACTGGGCAGCACATCCCTCGCCTGAGCAGTGTTGGTGCCACATCCCCATACCAGTGCATGAATAAATTCATTTGTTTAGGCAAGTATACACTCCAAAGTCTAAATTTGATTACTTTAAAGTGTAAGGTCAAACCTGGGTCGCTGTCTATGGGAAGGAAGTAATGAGCAACTGTAAAAGTATTTTTGGCTGGCGGCATAAATCAAGACCATCAATCAATCATCAAAGCAATAAAAAATCTTATAATGGCTGTAAGAACGGCAGAGGCAGAGCTGAAGGTAATGCATTCACAACTGAATAAATCAACATCTTTTATTCCTTATTCTTGGCTATTTCTATCACTTTTCTGACATAAATTGCCCATTTTCTTTTCCATTAACACATCTTCTCAAGGCCAGGTTGGTTTTAAATTTTGTAGCACAACATCTTATTTATTCTAGGGATAATGAAACTGTTAGATGGGTTTGGACAGTAATCAGAAAAAGGTCTTGGGGCCAAAAGAAATTTAATAGATGAAGAATTTAATAATAATGTTCCTCTCTGATGAAATGATTAAAACCCCATAATATCAATGATTAAAAATTGTGTTTTTAATGCAATTCAATTATTTCCCATTTACTAGGTACCTGAATGTGATTCATTAACAGTCCTCTTGTTGAACCCCCCTGATGAGGTGACGATTTTACTCAAACTTTTTCCCAAACTGCCAATGCCCCGTTGTCTTTTTGTTTAAACAGCCTTAACTGCCGGACTCCAGGACCTGCTGGGGCTCTCTCGAAAAAGAATTACAGGAACTATATGGCTTCAGAACAAATGGGGGACTCAACCTGTGACACCCATGAACGATGATACTTAGAGCAGCATATTTCTTCCAGACATTATAAGGTCGATGATGAATGAAAAGGGACACTGGACAGGGAGCATTTTCAAGGTATAGATGCCTGAACCTGATAGCCTTCAGGGCCAGCGGGGACACATGGGAGTCCCATTCTTCTATCTGCTGAAGATAGAGAGACACTCACCTCTCGCTAACCTCTGGTGTCAGGGCCCCATGAAGAAGTGAGAGCTCGCCCCGAGGGAAAGAGTTTATGATTTTGATAAAATACCTCCGAAGGGCTGCTCTTCTCCAAAATGGCTGCCATTATTATATTCTGGGGGCACAAATGGCTGTTGTTTGAGATTCGCCCAATTTGATAAACCTTTAATGGAGTTTTCCCACCAAATAAAAGACTCTGAATCATCCTCATTTTACATTATATTATGACATGTAATGTATAGCCTTAAATCAGCTGGCGACCTCGTGTCTCCGAGAGGCATCTTACGAGACCACAATGCCAAAAAACGCTTGATGATTCATCGTCTGAATGTCAAAGTTTTTACGGGTAATTGCTAAATTTAAAGGGCCCCCTTTTTACGGTTTCATTAAAAAGCCATTAAAGCGGATATAGAAAGCACAACATTGGCGTTCGGGTTAATTTCCACCGGGACTTTAGAGACAAGCTCTCCCTGCACCAGAAGTCATTCAGTCATGTTGTAGTGCCAGTTGGTTAAAGGTCGATGGAGAAAGACCCGGGGACCACGGTGCCAGTGGAAGAAAGATTAAGATCCAGGGTATTGATAAACTATCACTGACAATACAAACAACCCTCCGGGAGCTTGTGACATGTTTTCACTGACTGAAGTCTCTTTCACCATCCACAGGGGATGGTAGAGTTTAATTATAGCCAACAATGTGATGGTTGTATGGCGTGGATTTATCTACATGGCTCTATCTTGTTTTGTGTATTTTTTTCAAGTGAAATACTTTGAAACACACAGCCCTGTGGGAGGCCAGGAGAGCCATCGTTGTTTTCATTCTCTCCTCCTAATCAGGTTGTAACAGATATATTGTACTGTCAGTTTTTCTTGATCTTTGTACACCCTGAAGGATAAAATGACTACAAGTAGCAGTGTGTATTTCTCAAATAAAGATAACATTTCCTACAAACCTTGATTGCTGTCGCAATAGCATGCTGTTTGTCCACAATAAGATAGAAGCAGGAGTGGAAAGATGCGTTCAGCTCACAGCTTGGTTTGATTGATGCACAGTTCACGGTTGGACAGAAGCATTGCTAGGTGTTAAAAAAACAAACTAGCCTGTTCTTTTTCTTTCTGTATCAATTTTTCAGACTGAAATTTACAGTGATTTTTGGTTAATTCTTCAGGATTTGAAGGTAAAGTCTATAAAAATTTCCAGATAAATCTGATTCCAAGTCATGGCGAGGGCTCTGCTGGTGAAAACAGCAGAGTAATATCCTCTGTGGCCCTGGAGAGAGCTGAAGTCTGAGAATATAGCCCTCGATGATGTCATCAGGGGGTTATCTCGCCTTGGGCACGGAGACCACACATCATAACAGAGAGCCTGTGTTACACACTCGGAGACTGGGGTTTGAAAGCCGATGATGTTTCTCAGAACAGAGGGTCATATAAACAGAGGCTACTGGTAGCATATTGGCAGTGCAATAGTTCATCTCTAGAGTACTTGTTTACTTTTTAATTGACAGGCTGCACGGCTGATGCCTATAGTGTATTCTTACATCATGTTTTCCCCAAAGGTTGTCAGTCCTTTTATCTGAAAGAGTTTTGAAGATAAAAGCAACTGGAGGTTTGAGAACCACAAAGTAACTTCTACTGTCAAGTCAATTTTGCTCATACGTCTCTCGGTCAGTAAATGGCAACCCTTTACCTTAAGACCCTCCAGCAAATACAACCTGTCCTCATTAGAGAAACGACCATACAGACTGTAGGTCAACTGTGCATGTAGCTTATTATGACACACATTTACATTCACTGTTAGGTGGGGACCTCTAGTAGCCATAGTGAGAGCTAACCTACACACGAGTTAGCATTTTTGCACTTCCAGTTCCCTTGTCTCGTAGTCAGTAGGTTTTTTAATGGGGTTACAGTTAAATGCCTGAAATAAGGTCTGTGGTAAACACAAGCTAAAGAGATTTCCCTGTTTTATTCTAAGACATTTGTGTTCGTCTTAAAAAAGGCAGTTGCTAACAAGTGGCTAAATGAGACCACAGAAATTGTCAGGGACATTAAACGTCATCATATCGCAAACCAGAGACTCGTCTACTCAAAAGTCTGTCTTTACAGGCCGACTTCAGTTACAAACTATTCTAACTCTAACTTTACAACTTGTAGAGTGATCAGTTTTAAGTAAAGTGCGTATAATACAGCTTAATAAGATGCTTAGTGGTGTAGACGTTGAAGTCATTTGACTGCGATGTAGTTCATTCATAGCCTAATGTAAGCTTTCTATTTAAACTTCAAAAATCTTAAAGTGGTGTTGATCTGTAAAGATTATCTTGCTGTGAGTATCATAAACTTGGTACAGAGCTCATTCCTCTGCTAAAATCCAAAAGTCAAATTAGAAAGTCCCATGGTCCATTTGGCAGTGTAACCAGGCCGATGCTAACCTCAGGGTTAGCCCTTCAAAAATACGTCATCCCTGCAGCAAAGCAGCAAGTCATGTGAGTATAAAGAGTGAGGAAGGCGGCAATGTTTTCCTAAACCTAACAAACCTAACTCAGTTTTCTTGACTAAACGACACCGCGACCATAGACGGACCGATACGCCTGTCGCTGATACGCTGCAAAGGTCATGTTGTTTGGGGAGCGGTGATATATGTCGGTTTGGGAGTCACAGACAATCTAGTCCATTGTTCAGGTTTAAGGGTGTGTTGGATCAATGCCTTCTAGAGGACAGTCAAAACACAAAGACACTATTCACACGGAGGGAGAAGAGAGAGCAGAGAGTCATCATATTGTTTGTTTTTATGTACTATGAACCACTTTTCTGTAAATATTTGTAGATCATAAACCCCTTACACATTTTTTACATTACACCTGCCTCTACTCCCTCCTTGGATGTAAGCATTACGATGGTTGGTTGCTACGTAACTGCACGTCTGCAGGGTTCACTGCTTGTTATCTTAAGTGGATGCACCTGTGTTTCTGGGATGTGTAAGTGGTGTATAGTGACTAATGTTGACACCGATGACGGCCAAGAGAGTTCTGTCAGCTGTGAATAAGGCAACTTCTCTTGAGAAGTTCAACCAAAGAGCAGATATCCTCCACGAAAAAAAAATGTGATGACTGTCGTATGGATTTGTGCTCTCTCTCTCTTTCTCTAGCCCCTTTTAGATAGAAAAGGAGGCACATTTGCAGCAAGGTAAAGGCTCCAATGTGCCACCTTGTCTATCTAAAAGGGAGGTGTAATCTTCCTTCTTTTCAGAAAAGCCACCACTTAGCCACCTCTGGGGTAGGCGTAAACATGTGACGCGACGTGAAGCACGAAGTTGGGCGTGAAGAGAAGCAGGTCGAATTTGTCTTCAAAATAAGAGCTTTACATTGGACCCCATCGGAGTTTAGAACTGGGTTCTTAGCGGGGGGGCTTTTAATTTGAAAGTAGCGACCGTTGAAAGACGCTAGCATCTCCTGGATCTCAGCGGCTTTCCAGTTGATTATCTTCGTGGATGAAGTGACAAACTGACTGCTGTTATCAGCTGTCTTCTGGTTTTAAAAAAAATTTGCTGGCACATTGCGGAAAAATTGGCGGACCAAAACAGACCACCAATTTGCCACCTTCTGTCTAAATCCGCGGAGCGAGCCGCCAAAAGGACAGCAAATTGGTGGCTTACTGCCCAGTACAAAAACGGCTTCTGTCTCTCCTTGGCGATATGAGTTCTCCCCCTCCAAGCATCGTTTGGCCCCCGAGAGCCCAAACATGTGTTTGAAGGAACAACTTCATTATGCCCCTGTTACCGCGACAACACATAAATCACGGTGAAGCTCGGCATTCATCCCCCACGCACAAAAGCGCAGATACACGCCACCGCCACCGTACAACAACTGTGGTGACGGGGGAGAGCTTTGCCTCTAAAGCTGGCTTGGCTCTAATAGAGACGGGAGAGAAAAAAAATCCCCGGGTCAGCTCTTTATGTCTTTGGGGACAATCAGGAGAGCAAAAAAGCAGATTGCTGCAGACAATTTGATCATCCGCTCCTGGGCATGGGCTCTCCATTACCTGACTGAAATAGGCCTCTCCCACGAGGCCTCAGGCCTCATTGAACAGGAGAGGTGGGGACGGTAATTATATCTTGGGCCTACCCCAAATCGCTTCCCATTAGTCTGTTTCCAACATGTACCCGCAGTATCCTCGATACGTCGCTCGCAGCACCCACCCCGGGCCATGTTGACATGCTGTTGCCGTTAACTGTGTCCTAATTTATTAGGGCCTTAATTGTGTGTCGCCATGTTGGTTTTGGCCCGTGCTCACTCAAACATCAGCCCGTCCCATTGTGTGCCGAAATAGAGCGATGGTACTGAAGGGATTCTGCCTCCCCTCATTGGCTCTCCCTGTTTTCTCTTCAGAGATCGTTTCTATCCTTCTGTTGCAGCGTCGCTCTTCTCTCACGCCATGTCCACATTTGGCTCACTCTTTCACTTTAAATACTTTATGAATACACAAAAAACAAACAAACTCTTTTTGTGACAGGATATTAAATATAAAAATAATTCAAACATCCAAGCAGATTGCAGAAGCCAAAGGCCTCTCCGCAATTCTCTCTAGGTAAAAAAAAAAACGATGTGGGGGAGAGACCGGCCAATCAGAGATGCCGAACTACAAATGAGGTCGAGGGAGCCTGGTTCCAGGTGTCGCACAATTCACGAGCTCTGTTCCCAACGCCCTCCTGGGGGTGGGAGCGCGCACATACACATGCACAGGCGCACAAATGCGTGCGCACACATGCTCGTTTTCCTGTTTCACACAAACCCATGCAGTGTTGCTCAGCACTGGAGGAGAGACACCTGCCTTCCCAGGGCAGTTGACCCCACAGGAGAACAGTGTCGGACTGAAACTCATCAGCTCAGCCGACTGAAACGCCGTCCTCTTCGGGCAGCAGTGCATGGTGGGACCTCTGCCCCTATGGTGGATTGGCTTTATTCATTTATTCAATCGGTTGCCTCGTAGCCTCAGCGTGGGATGGGATTGAAAGCGGAGAATGCGAGCGATTGGCCTGAGACCTGACCGCTACGAGCCTGCTCATAGAATCTGTTAACTGTTGCTTTTTCCTTTGTTTTAATCAAAGGAATACTTCAACGTTTTGGGAAAGGGTGAATAGGTCACTCCAGCTAGCAGCCAGTTGCACTTTGTGGATTTTGTACAGTCCAGTTGCCACTGTACAATGTTCGGAGTATAACGTTTAACGTTTAATAACGTTTCTGCAAACCATAGATACGTCCAAGGTTGACATTTGTAGCAAACCTGGCGTATCACGTTCACATTAAATGCTTATTAGCTGACGTTCCATCAGGAGGCGGAGGGTCCTGTGGCAGCGATATCAGAGCCAACATGGCTGCCACACGGAGACCTGGCGTTTATTCAAGCTGTTTCTGTGGTGACCAATACCAGCAATTTTTCACAGGAAGTTGGGCCATCTCTATCTGTGATCATGGCGACCAAAAAAAGACATTTTAAGCAGAACCGTGATTCTCTCCGAATCCTAACCAAGTGTTTTTTGTGCCTGAGGCTAAGCAGAGTATTAGCATAAAGTATTTAACTGGATGATCTCATTTGCACACTCAAATCAATTAACATTTCAGAAAATGTTTTATATATAATCAACTGGGGAAGTTTCGTTGAATTATTTAAAATGTTAAAAGTTCCATGTAAGTTGTTTGAAGTTATTACATTTTTTGGGCTGATTTAGATTTATCTTTGTTTGTGTCGTTGTCTTTACTGGCCTGTTTTTGGAGAACTTGCAATCAAACATTTATGAAACATTCAAGTGCAGCGGACCCCGCTAAACTCACCGACAGGCTGGACACACTGGATGCGTGGCCTCTCGCTTTTCATTTCGGGGGGTCGTGTTAACAGGTTGGAGCGTTCACACTGGATGCATTCATGTGTCAAGCGTGGCTGCGGCCGATCGCGTGACCTAGAGATTCAGAGTCTCGCCTGATTCTACCACGACATGTTGGCAATGTCAGCGAAAATGGACCTGAAAATGACCTGTGGACATTCATCTGGACGTCACAGCAGCACTTGACAACAGTTTTAATGTCTGCATGTGTAGAATGTCACAGACGTGGAGAGAACAAACACAGCAGATGACGGGCAGTTTCTTTCTTTCACTTTCTCTCCCCTCATGCTTTCTCATTCATTCAACGGGGGTAAAGGAAAATAGCGTTGTCGTATTTATTGATAATTGTCAAAATCAAACTCCATGTAAACAGATGAAACAGCGAGTGAGCCGCAGCAGCTTGGTAACTCGGCCGCCACGCAGCACACAGCCATCCAGTGTGTCCAGCCCGAGTTCCTTCTTCTCTCTCACTCTGCAGTAACACGACTCATCGCTGGCCGAGGGACAATGAGTTAATGGCAGAAGAGGCAGACGGACGTAATACAGCGGGGTAGGGGTCCCTTGTCTGTTAGAAGTAGAAGCTTGTTAGAGCTCAGGCCAACAGCTCCCGCACTGAAGAGGGATAAATCCCATCCAGTATTGATGAGTCGGGCTCTGCGTCGCTCCAGCGAAGGACGCCGGAACTCTCATGTGAAGAAATATCCCGTGTCCATTATTTTCTCTTTTCCTCACCTGGCCTTCCATTTCTCTTCCCCCCTCTCAGTCGCACTTGTGTTTTCTAACCTTAAAATCTAAGTATCCTCTTAAGAAATGGATGGAAAGAAGCGGCTTTCTTCGCATTCCCCCTTCAGTCGGCTCCTCACCAAAGCTCCCGCTCTTGTAATTGCTTTCAAATTGTCAGCACGGAAAGCGCGAACAATCCTCCTCCCTCCGCTCTCGCAACCTTTGCTTTAAGCCTGACAACCATCTGACGACTTCTAGACAGCGAAAGCTATCAATAATTGAAGCTGTGATCACCGTAGGGATGTTGTTTTTTTGCCGCCGAGATGACAGAGATTTTTTTTTCCCTCTTCTTCTTCGGCATCGCCGACCGAGATGAGTGAAAAAAGAGCTTGTTTATTCTCCCATTTTCCCCCCGACGCAGTTACAGTAAAGACAACATGTATTACTAGTTACATCATTGTGGATACCTGCCAAGTATTGAGGGTCTGCTCCGATCAAATAAACCCTGCTCGCTCCTGGCTGCCTCTCGTGAGAGTGTCAGGAGGTTTTTGAGCGGTGCGGGTTCTATATGAATACCAAATGAAGGATCTTACTCATCTGCGTATGTAGAACTTCAGCTGGAGGCGCGAGGAAGAGATACGATCCTGTTTCCCCCCCCCCGTCTGACAGGTGATGCACAGTTTTGCCTCCCCACTCCAATTACGGGTATTTATTTTGGCTCAGCAGGTATGTGTATGTTTGCATGCACGGACTTCCATGATGCAATTTTAAAGGTGCATCTGCGTGTGTGTGTGTGGGGGGAGGTGTGTGTGTGTGATGCTGCAGATGTACGAGCTACAGCAGGTGTCCTTGTGGTGTGAGTGCATTATTCAGGCTCCGTGGGCAGGTGCAGCCTCTGACACCACCTCTCAGGTCTCTCATTTTTCAGCCCCAGCTGCACTTTAACAACACTGATGGTCTTAACTCGGGAAAATCAAAACCTGGCTATTCGGTGAAGTGCTCGGCAATATTTTTTTTCTCTCTTTTCTTTTTCATGCATTCTCGATCGCCTCTCCGCCGTCGCAGGGGAACTTTTGAGGTGAGCTGGATTAGTGATTAGTTTTTTAAAAGGTGGGAAAAGTGTTTAACAGATACCCTCCTGCCGCTCTCAACTTCTTTTCCACGAAGATAGAGATCCCCAGAGTGATGGAAGGTAATTTCATGGAGTGGAGAATTACTTTATGACCAAAAATATCTATACAACGAGAGAGACTACACCTTCCATACAACGTTCCATACATTGAAAAACGCGACATTAATTAAAGTCTGTCGCGCACATGTATGTCTGCTGCATATCTAATGTGAACGTACAGCAGTTACCTGTCTGTCTCAGTTTGTTTTCTTTAGATTTAGAGGGAGAGGGTTTAGATATTTTCAACAGAAGCGGCCCTCAGATGATGAGGATTGGCTCAAGAGTATCCTCCATGCAAAATGGCGACGTACTCCCAAGCGATCGGTGGAGGCTGCGCAGCCATCGGCAACTATCGGAGCCATGCCAAGAGTGAGCGGTTGACCTCGAGTACATGACATCGTATTTTATATTCAGTGATGGCAAGTAACGAAGTACAAGTACTTTGTTACTGTACTTAAATATAATTTTCAGGTAATTTGTACTTCTAGAAGTATTTATTTTTCTGACAACTTTTTACTTTTACTCAGTAATTTTTTAACGCAAATATCAGTACTTTCCACTCCTTACGTTTTCCTAAAAGGCTTGATACTTTTTTATATATACATTTGTTTTTTCTTTTTTTTTAGATTAAAAAATAGATAGATTAAACTTAATCAAATTAAGTTTGCCTGGAGGACACAGGATGTAAACAAAGGGGTGTGTCTTTCGTGATTCTTTGAATGTTGTCTGGCGCGGCTACAGCACCGCTTGGGAGAACCGCGTGAACACGCGAGCGCGCCTCCAGGCAAACTTACTATAGTGACTAACAGGCTATAAACATGTACTAAATGACGTCGTTTCGAGTAAACTCTGGATGTTGGGTGAACTATTCCTTTTAGTTAGTTTAGTTTAGGTTTAGTATGATTTGTGACACCACATTTTTGAAGCAAATCCTGGTCCAAAATCCATTCATTTGTTCAGAAGTGTGATGTGGATACCTCTTCAAACAAAACTGACTCAATGGATTCCATACAAATTATCGTGTGGTTATTAGCTTTGCAGTGAATTGTGCAATAGAAATACTTTTTTACTTTTAATAATACTTTTGAGCACATTTCAGAGCCTGTACTTTTTACTTTTACTTGAGTAAATATTTGGATCAGTACTTTCACTTTTACTAAAGTCGTTTTTTACACAGGTACTTTTTGCCATCTCTGTTTATATTACCAGCAAAACCGCTTTTAAATAACAACGTGAAAACAAATGACATAAAGTGTATACACGCTCAATGCATTTGACTGCATATGAGTTTTAAGCATGCTAAATTCAACCAGTATAAATACTGGTGTAAATGATGAACGGACAAAATACACATACCTGTACAGGTCAAAATAAAAAACAAATGCTCTGTAACATGCAGTCTGTTCCACACACACACACACACACGGGTCATCAAACATGCGTCCGATACAAAATGCAAAAGTAAATTTACAAAGTTTATATTCGAATGAATGACACAGCCGCATGTTCACAATCTGAAGACTGACATTTATAATCGCATACTGCTGCGTTTGCATTGTCTACAAATACAAAATGAACATTTAGTCATGACAGGAGAAACAATCCACACCTCCTCTCAGTTAGCACAGCGTGAGACCTCTTAAAGGTGGCCGTACAGGTATTAACACTTCAGTTGAAATATGCTCGAAACACACCATGAACTTAAATAAAACAAAGGTTCCTCAGTATTTATCAGGATTTTGTGAAGTTTCAAACATAAAAAAAAAGATATCAACCCAGTTACACCAAAGATACGGATATTTCTATTGGCCCCGGCTCCGTCAGTAACGTCATCGAGGGAAGATGCACACAATAATATCTGTGTCATTGATATGTGTTACCATGACAACTACGGCAAACTGGAGCCCAGGGGCGGGCAGGTGAGTGACAGGTGGTAAGTGCACGGGCTCCATGCAGTGTGTCCGTGTGTGTTGGCGAACGTGTGTCTGCAGGTGCAAATGTGTTTTCGGGATCAGGCTGCAAAACCCGGAGCTACAGAGGAAAGCTTTTACCAAGGCGCTCTCGGCGGAGTGCAGAATTTGCACATGCACTTTAGTTCTTAAAACCACGGTGAATGATAGTATTCTAATCGTTTCCCCTGGAAGAATTTGTAATTTGTCAGGCTCGGCTATGAAATAGCAGCTTTGTTAAAAATTCTCAAAGTGTGAATTCGATGAATTCTTATACCTCCAGAGATGAGAGCAGATATCATTTGTTCTTGGCTAAGACGAGCGCACCGGGGCTCAACAGGCTTTTTAAATGATAATATTGTCATGCATCAGTGCCATAAGATTGCAGAGGTTTTGGATCATTACAGGGTTGTTAAGGTGCAGTGGTGCCCCGATCAGTCTATGTTCGAGGAGATATGCAATCAGAGAATAAATGCTTTATTTCATGCTAGATTTAAGCAGGCTGTTAAGAAGTAGTGCACGATTACGGCTTTTTCTTTTTTTTTTTTTTGTGATTTTAATTTTTAAGACTCGTCGTTGCTCAGTCAATCAAAACGCAATCATGCATATTCAGTGCCAACAAGAGGGCCCGACGCGGGAGGACATCAGTGGGCATTATTACTTCCAGCAGAGTCTATTTCCCATAACACCCAGCGATACATCGTGGCAAGCGGCTTTGATATAGATCATCACAGATATTCTCCGTAGCAGAGTTTTTAAAAGTGACTTCCAGAAATAACCCTGCTATGCAATGCAATAAATAAGACTGTCAGAGACTGTTACCTTCAGAGGGGTACATTAAAGGGAAGGGTGCCCAGGAGGTGCCGGTGAACGTTCATTATCATAATGACGCTCTACACAAATGTCACCATTCTCTGACAAACCAAACCTCCTGCTTTTTTGATATAGCGTCTCTTCGCGGCGCTCCGTTCAGCTCTGACACCGCCGTGGAGGAAAGCAGCGTGAGAGCTTTCAGCAGCCGTGGTTTTTTTTTGACGTGAAAAATTTTCCATCTCATTTGTCACCTTGAGGGAAAAGTGAGGCATCGAAATTGAGTATAGCACATGCATGAAATAAACTCGGCTCATAAGATAAATTTGCTCATTTTATTCCACAGAGGATGTCAGTAGTGGCAGGTGTCTTTAGAAGTGTGCATCTCATTTTGGACCGTACAGTGTGGTGCAGGGAGGGAAGAGGGGAGGGAGGATATACAATATGTTTAGGACTCATGCTTTGTTTTGGGCTGTGGCAGCTGACATGAGAACTTTAGTGGAGCTGTTAAGCTCAATAATCTTGCTTTTTATGAAAGAAGCATGAAACCTTCAGGGTTTGTTCTTCAGGACCGAAGCTTTAATTTAAGATGTGGAGGCATTCTCAATTTGACCTCTGAGGTCACCTAGAGGTCACTGACCTCTGTGATATGATAAAAAATAACCCTGATTTTATCACAGAAAATTATTATTTCTAAAAACTCTGGCTATTGACAGTATATTCTGATTTACAGGATAACAGAAGTAGATGTCCATAAACCCCTCTGTAATTATTTTCCCATCTAATATGACAACAAAATGAAAAAAATATTTTGATCCTGGCTTTATCACACGATCTGATTTCGTTTTTTAAAATGTATGCAAATTAGCGCATTTTTAATGAGATAAGGCCTAATTTGCATATTTAAACATTAAAATACAAAAAACTTGCAATACATTTTTTGAGTCATGAGTAATCAGCTGAGAAAGTTTCATGGTGATATCTATTATTTAATTTTTTTAGCCTATTCACCTATAGTGTCTCGCCTTAAGCCACTCACATTCCTAGAAACCTTCACTGCACTTAATGATGTTGACCTCTTAGAGTGCTATCAATGGCATAAATGAGTTCCTCATGCCCAGATACATGGAAATACATCTTTAGTTTACATTTCTATCACATTTAGATCCTAAGATACACACATTTACAATTTCAGGCCTAGAAATGTCAAATCACAGAGGTCAATGACCTCTAGCTGACCTCAGAGGTCAAATTGAGAATGCCTCCACATCTTAAATTAAAGCTTATGTCCTGAAGAACAAACCCTGAAAGTTTCATGCTTCTTTCACAAAGAGCAAGATTGTCCATATTTTAAGAGCTTAACAGCCCCACTACTTTAGTCTCCTGGAGCAATGAACTTGAGTTGTTGTTGTAGCTGAATGGTAGCTGGAGTGTGTGACCTGTAAACCTATCCAGAAGGGGTCAGAGAATCGTTTATATATATATATATATATATATATATATATATATATATATATATATATATATATATATATATATATATATATATATATATATATATATAATATAAAAAACACCAAAGAGTGGCACTTGTAAAGATAGTACTGCTTTTTTTACAAGGGGGTTTGAGTCACTCTTCAGTAAGACCGGATTGCATGCAAATGAGCTTGTTACAGTAATGTGATTACTTCTGTCAGCCACAAAGAGCGTAAAGGGTTTTATATCAGTTTTGTTTTCATGCACGCCACTGATATTATTCCTGTGCATATTAGCTTGACACAGGGGCTGGAGGTTGGGGGAGGAAGCCAGCCTCTGCCAGCAGAGCGAGAATAAGCCCTCCAGTCGCTCCAGCGTTGTCTTATTTACATATCGTGTGTTCTTAGCTGGCTTGCCAACATTAGTCACTGGTTAGCCTATTGGGGAATCCTCAGGGTTTTGTCAGAGTTTGGAGTGTGTGAGCTATTTGTCCTCGCTGTAAGGACGTGACATACGACAAACAGTCGCTTAGGTAGTTGTTGATGGTCAGTTAATACAAATCGAAGGCGAGGTCAGAGTTTTATTTTGTATCCCTGCTCGTGTGAAGAAAGTAGCATGTGGGTGTTAGAGCTTTGGAGATTGGTTAATGAACAGATGAACAAGTAATGTTACTCATTACTTTTGCACATGAGTGATGAGTAATGTAATTCATTTTGTCAGTAACACTGTATATTATGTGACCCCCCTCCTCCGTGGCCTCCACTGGCTTCCTGTTGCGGCCCGCATCCAATCAAGACAATGGTACTGGCCTTCAAGTCCATCAACGGAACTGCACCCATCTACCTCCAAACACTGGTCAGACCACACTCTCCAGCGCGAGCACTTCGCTCTACTACATCAGCTGGCCAACTGGTACCGCCATCGCTGAGAGCAAACAAAGGTCGCTCAGCGAAGTTGCAACTCTTCTCTGTTCTGTTCTCTGTTGCCTCAGTGGTGGAACGAACTCCCGACCAATGTCAGGACAGCGGAATCACTCGCCATCTTCCGTAAAAGACTCAAGACTCATTAGTTCAGATTTCACCTCGACCCACGCATAGCTTGACTTATTGTAAGTCGCTTTAGACAAAAGCGTCTGCTAAATGCCCTAAATGTAAATGTATATGATGACATTTTTTCAAGTGAAGTGGTGAAACACTGGTGAAATGAGTTTCTACACATTGTTACAGAGTTGTAGTTGAAATAGCATCCAGACTCGCCTTTTGGATGAAGACAACATCTCAATAAACTTGCTATTTCCCAATTGTACACTTACATAGAATGGGATGACACTTTTTTTTCTGTGACTTGAGGTTTGAACAAAATGTATGAGCACTGTCAGCCAGAAAGGTAAGCAAGCTGCTACCCAGACTAATTAGACTGTTACGCCACATAAGCAGCGAGTCCACAGAAAATGTCACTCTAAACATTTACAGATGTTCCACCATATGTCTTTGTTAACGTCTGATACATCATATTTCAACAAAAGTTTACAACATTTTCATGAGGTCCCTTTCAACAGATAATCCTATCTTCTGGAATGTGAAGTCTTGGCCGAACTAGTAGGGAAAAAAGAGCAATTATTACACTTGTTAATCCGTTTAAAACTCAGCAGGAATGCTTTTTTGTGGTTGTCGGTCCAATTTGGTGCCGTGCCATTTGATTTAAGAGCTTCAAATGCTTTTGAGTGATAGAAAAGATGATGCAATGTTCTTGTTTTTCTGCGCGGCGACGGCCGGTGGCATCCTCACAAAGCGCATTTTGGAATCCATCACTCCATCAGTGCTATCCACTCTGATAGAGAGCGAGTGCCAAAAAAGGATAAGGTCATACTTCTAGACAAATTGTCTCAGTCTATCAACATAAGAAAACAACTCCCGAGCATACAGCAGTGCACATGGGGAGCTCCTAATCCTCCTCTCTTTCACCCACAGGGAGTGGGTTCTGGGCTGCTGCGCTCCCACTCCAAGGGATAAAGAGATGAAATTTATCGGGGGAGGATGTATATTCCAGACAGTGCAGAGTCAGGATATCATCCTGTTACAGCAGCAAGCACAATAACTTTATGCTGACAAAAACTATCACCTCTTCCACTCATAAAACCCCTCACAAGGTCAGGAGAGGCTCACTCCTGCTATCTCCATGGCTGCTTTCACCAGTGCCACAGCTCTGGCCTGTATCCTTATGAAACGCTTTTTCTCTTTGAGGCTCAAGTCATCATGGCATTGTCAGCTTAATAAGTATTATGGCCTGTCAAAGTGACAGTGCAATGGTTTGAAGTGATGGGGAATTTGCCCTTACATTTTGGACTTGAGTGGCTTTTAGGTTTTGTTAGCCTGTGCTCTTTCTAATCTACACAAGACACTTGTGGTACTGAAAAAAAAGAAGGCAATAGCATTAAATTCCCACAGCGAATAACAAACGTCAGACTGTGCTTGGAAAACGTTCCAAAGAGCTCAGCAGGACGGGCTTGTTGAAAGCAGCCGTGGGCTTGTGTGAGACGTGATGAAGTCAGCGGCTAAATGCATCGGAATAACCTTCGCTGTTGCTCGAGTGCTCTGTCGACCTTGGGAAGTGTGTGCTGCCAATCTGTGTTGAAATTACCAGGGTCACTGTCTTTCCCTGGGATACGCCACGACCGGCTTCTCAGCTGTCAGAGAAGATCGAGGTTCCAAGTCACTTTAGGTCATTATGAATCATACATTAAGACGCAACGAGCCAGGCGACCATGTTAGTTATCTCATTAATATTTACTCGTCTTCCTTAGCAAAACATTGCCACGATGGGTGTTTACTAAGGCTTTCATTTGCATTTAACATACTTCAAAATGTACTGAAGGCTCTGATGGGTGGAATTTCTGATTTAGATATGAAAATGCCGTGCATGCAAAAATCGGAGTGGTGTAACTTTCTTATAAATCAGCTCTCAACTGTATAAATCGAAATGTCTTATACAGGACTCCAGCAGAGAAATGTAGGGTGGTGTCTTTTAGTATCCTCTTGGCTCTGTGCAGACCTCTCACTTCACTGATGCTCTGAACATGGTACCAGTGATGGTCTGGGCGGTTTTAATCCCAGTTTTAAACCGTGCCAGGATGCTTTCTAGTGCTCCCCTGTAAAAGTTCAACAGAATCTTGCTCCAGAACTTAGCGTTCCTCGGTTTCTGTAGGAGGTAGAGCCTTTTCTGTGCCTTTGTAACCAGGGTGGTGATGTGTGATGACCAAGATGGGTTCTCAGTGACGGTAATTCCAAGGAACCTAAAACCGTTCACCTTTTCTCACCTCAAGAGAAAAAAATAAGCAATCACACATATGTCTAAATGGTTAAAAATGTATTTGTATGGAATACAAGTATTTATATAAAAGTGGTTTTTCATAGTACATCACAAAACAAAATGATAACTCTCTTTATCTTCTCTTAGCAGTGTCAAGGCAATACTGTACTGAGACATCAGCTGTTCTGGGGCCTCACTCATACTCTTTTTTGCTGTCAGTGCTTTATTCAAGACGTCATGGGTCTTGATCCTCAACTCTTGTCTCTTCTCCCTCATTGTGAAGAGTGTCATTAAGTTTTATCCGTCCTTTACAAGGTTTTGTTGCCCCAGCCTCATACCAATCAACTTAATAGGCCGATTGCAAATGACTCCCAAAACAATGTATATCGCTGATCCCAAAATAACATGACCATTGTGGCGGTTAAGGACAGACATACATTGGTTAGGTTTCAGAAAACATTGTACGGTAGCTCACGGTTGACTTCTGGTTTCATACAGAACTCCAACAGTGGTGTCCTGGGTGAAAGTTCTGTGTTTGTTCAACCACCCATCCAGACTTTGTCGCTCCTCGTACTCTGTAACCTGACCTATTCTGATGCCGCCATCATCATAATGACTATCGCACTAGAGGTCACCGCCTAACAAGAAACCTGAATATGGGACGTGATGAGCTGTTTTCACAGTCGACCGATATGGTCATTTTTCTGATGAGGATGGGCTAATTTCTATGGTGAAAAATATTGTTCAAGTTAATTTTAGCTGAGAATAAGAAAATCTCCCTTCATTTTCAAGATTCTTTGTCTGTGTTTTCTGTTTGTCTGTGGTGTTCTTAATTCCAGTATGCTGTTTCCTAGGTCTGGTTACCCTCCACACCTGCACTGAATCACCACGGTTAGCCCAGCCCTGTTCCCCATGTTCTTCCCGGCCTATCAGCTCCTTCCCTGCTCTCTTGTTCCCCACTGCTCAAAGTTTGTATTTAAGTCCAGTTCAGTCTTTGACTACAGCAGAGCCTTGTTAACGCTGTAATGTTGCTAGGCTACCAAGTTTCTTCAAGTCCTTTTATCGTGTGTCTTTAATCAACCAAACATGAGTGAAGTCTACATTATGGGCATGTCAGATGGCGCTTGTGACATGTTTTGCTGCCACTGAGAAAATGTGAAACTGAGAAAAATTGAAAAAGAGTCCAAATCATCTCCCAACGCGTTTACCGCAGAAACGCACAGACACAAGGCACGGGAACATCTGTCAAGCAGCAGAATTACCGGTGACACGAAATGAGCTGGAAAAGAGTGTGTGATACACAAATTTGAGATTTGCATTATGCTTTGATAACGGTGTGTTCCCACAGATAAGGAAACCAGTTTTTCTTGCCTCTGGATTAAATGTAAAATCAATGCAAAAGGCAGCAGCTGGTTGGGGCAAATGAGGCAGCACAACCGATGCAAATATGGGAAATTTGCATCATTGCCATCGGGGGAAGACTGAACCGGAATCTCTGGTGAGTACCGAGTTCATTGAGACGCTCAACTGAATTCAAACACACAGCCTCGCACATTCCCTAGGTGCGCGCCGCTGCTCGCTAGTTTAGGGCTAATTTTCAGTAAAGTTCAGCCGTTGGGTCGAATAAACAGTCTCGCATGTGGAGTCTAGAAAACACATACGATCCCATGATCAAACTCACGCGAGTAACGTGAGGCAAGGATGTGGTTCAAGTTTGCGGTTATAGCTCAGCAACTGAGAGAAAATGTCTGGAAAAATACGCACATGTTTAAACCATCTTTACCTGAACCTCAACAAGCATGTTCAGTCGCCTAACCCAAGTATTTTTACTCCATTAACTTTACTGAATAGTGACAAAAAACTGAAAAGAAATTGAAAATAATAAGTGAACTTTGCAATAGAAATAGAAATAGTCCTGACCCTAACCCAATCAGCCATGACATCTTGCTCCGAAAGTCAACTTTGGCACTTTTTAGTAAGTTTAAATGATGTTCCAGGAACAACACCAGCACAGCCAGCACACTACGGATCAAATCTGCATTTGACAGTCCAATCCCAAACTGTAAATTGATATGTAAAACATAGAGTGAGTAACATATGAAACATTTTTTAAAGTTCATTTTCAAGTTCAGAACATAATTTTCTTTTATCCAGTTCCCCTTGCGATCCTTAACGTGCCAGCCTTTCTCCTTTTCTTCCCCCCTTCCATCCCTGCATGTGTCCCATCTCTCCTCACAGCTTCTCAGAGCCGTGCACTAATAGCTTTTTGGAAGAGCGGAAAAAAAGGACATTGTCCCTGCCACTGCTCTCGACGGTTTTGCTCGGCGCTAATAAATCCCCTGGCAGGCGTTGTTTATAATGTCCCTCTGATGTAACATTCATAATGGGGCAATTTTACAGTGCATGTGTTCTCGATCTCACAGCTCACCTGCTCTGCAATCCTGATTTCTCCTTGGTGCTAATTTACTGGACTCGAATCTAATCGAGTATGCCAGTGAGGTAAATCAAGCAACATTATTTTTATCTTGCTGCCATTAGACGGCGGCAGATGTATAATGATCCGGTATAAGGATAAATTCGGTGGTTTTATTACAGGGTGACGCCATCAGCACAGCGCTGTCTGCAGGACTAGATGTGCCCGAGATACACAAACAAAAAGCTTTTGTGGCGAACCACAGGAAAAGATAAAAAAAATAACCGGCGTAAGCAATGAGGGCGGCTTCTCTGCACAGGACTGTTCTCTGGGTGTCTTTGTCACTGGCCATTTGTTGTCATGTCATTGGCGAGGAAATCAATGATAACAATGTGACCCTGTGAAGTCCCTTCCTTACGTGGTGATTGAGCCGTGGCGATGACAGCCGTTGGAAATAATGATCGGAACAAACCTTAAAGTCCTTCTAGAAATAGTTTCGGGTCAACTTGCCGCGAGCAAGGATGCCCTGCACGGCAAACGAAAGACGGACACATTTCAGTATCTTCATCCGTATGCGTAGGTACGCTATGATATCCAGCTGATAGCACTGTTTTCCACGAGTTATTTCAGTGATCCCTCTCTGCGTCTCATATGATAATCTATTCTCTAATCTTCGTGTAAATCACTGTCAACCGTTCCGGCTGTCAAAAGAGATGCTTCGGAACAGCTCACTGGAAGAGGAAAAAAAGAATGAAACACACAATCTATCAGGTAGGCTACAAGCAAATTAAGGGCATTAATCACAGAGGACAAAAGGACACCTGGTCATTTACTTGGTGTCACGCAATCACTGGCAACACCGGAGAGTCGGCTGGTTTATCCCCAAGGTCAATCCTCCTTGAGCTGACATTGGTCATTCTGCATTTTCTGCGAGCCTGTGACACGCGGCGAGCTCCACAAAGCTAACTATAGAGCGTGGCCACCAGTGAGCCTTTGTCTTGTGTGTCTGTTAAGGGGCTGCCGGCTGACGGAGGAGACTCTGTTGTCGTTCTACTACGTGCCTCCGCGATCTCTACCCTTTGGCAATGTGACAGATTTATTAAAATGGCACTGCCTGCTTTTACGACATCCATTATCAAAGCTAATCCAATCATGTTCCCGTCTGAAAATTTTGAATATTTTACAGCCCAGCCGTCGAGAGACTTTATCCTTTTGTCATCGATAACCGGCGCAAATGCACAGGATCTGCCAGCCGGCGTACGTACATTTTAAAGTTTGATTTATGCTCATTTTCTGCCTCTAAAACGCGGCAGACACAGTGTTAGTGAGATGTTCAAGGGCACCTGATTGTCATTACAGTGCCATCAAACTCTGAATCATAGCACAACACCTAATGGCTTATTACAGGAGCGTATGCTAAATTAAACATTACTGCATCAATAAATGTTGCATGACATTAACCTGACAGTGCTTCATAAATATTGTGCGTTTTTTTTTTTTTTTTCCTCCAACCCAACCCTCCGCCAGCTCCCCGACTTCCTCTGTTACCTCCACTCGCACATGCACAATGGCGCCCGGCGTGTTCTCGTCCTGTTTTTCCTAATGCGCCGGAATTACATAAATGAGCATTAAATAATTTTCAATTCCCCCAAATTATCTTTCAAGTATTTTAATTAGCGAGCACTTTGCAACATGGCTCACCTTCAGCAGATGGGCGCTCATGTCAGCCAATTTAAGCAACGAGCAATTAGACGTTGCACATTAGCATTCCCACTTTCATCACCCCCAAAACCCTTCATTCCCTCCACTCGAGCCCCGTCTCGCTAACCGGGGTTTTCACATTTTATTCCGCGGAGGGTTTGACTTACAGGTTGTGAAGGGCTTACGGAGGATGTGGAGCCAATTTCTCAGCTAAAGTGGCTCTCCTTGAAAAGGTTAAAACATCAAAGGTGTGTTCCCCCCAAAAGATTAACCGGTTGACACTGTTTCACCGACTCCAAAATATTACGTAATGACAGCTCGACCGTGCAACAATCAGTATTAATTGGACGCCACGTGAAATAACATTTAATATAAGACTTAACTACTGTATGATAATTACCTTGGGGATTATCGTCGACGCTAATTGGATTTTCAACATGCAGAGTCATTATTTCATTGTTATTGTGATCAAATATGACAAGCGTCCCTCCTCGACATTGGGCGACTGGCTCTTGCGCGCCATCACTTGTGGTTACCGGGAAGTAGGCAAATCTTTTCTTTTACCTCCCCTGTGTTGAAGAGTTATGTTCTTAATTTATCACTCTTACGCAATAAAGCTACTTTTCACTTCCACCGCTGCTGCTGCTGCTGCTGCTGCTGCTCCTTACAGACATACCAGATTTTTTATTCATTGTACCTCAGGAAACATGGTGGACATATGCTCTGAACATTATTTGCTTTATTTTATAATAAAGCAAGTCATTCAACTTCATAACATGGGAATTTAAAAACAGTGTATTTGAACTTAATATTCGGTTTTATTAAAAATACAAAATACAATTCATTTTTTAAGTAAGATGCTTTAAAGGTCGAGCAGACTATATTCCACACAGTAAGATTTGCGAGGCAGAATAAGTGAGCGCTAAATTATATACATGGCTCTGGATTGCTGCTGACTTTGAACTTTTTCCTTTGATATAGTCAATACTTGTTTCCGCCTCAATTTACTTTCAATCGTAAACTTTTGGACCCATCGCCAGTCCCTGGGGTGTCCACTGAGGACACATTCTCTGAACATGAATTACATTATTTTATAATATGACACGTTATTAAATTAACAACATGGGAATTTACGAACTGAGGATTTGTGTGAACATAATAATCAGTCTTATTAATAATACGTATGGTTGGCTTGTGTAGGGAGACGAGTGGATTGGCCCTGACGATTCCACATAGTGAGGTTTGCAAGGCAGAATAAGCGAGCGATAAAATACATATATAATTGAATCTACCCCGAGAATAGTACAGGATTGATACTGACTTTGACCTTTTTCCTTTAAGACAGTCAATATGTTGTTTCCACGTTAATTTTATGTTAAATCGCAGCCCCTAGGAATTTTGTCTGAAAAACTTCTCAACTTTAATATCACAGATTATCAATCTAACATTCTACTCAATTTCGTTTTGATTTCCAAAGACCACGACTTTACTTTTCTTACTATCGAGAGAAAATGTAATAATGTCGGACCAACACTGTAAAAAAACGACTTGTCTTATCATGAAAAAATGAAAAGTGATGATCATTTTGTGATGATTCAAAACAAATAAACTTGTCTAGTCATGTAAAGTTGACAGTCATTCGCCTCTACTTAAATTCTTTAGTTTACAATTCAGTTTCCGATTCTGTGGTTGAGTCAACGAGGTCTCTTGATGCCTTTCATTCGGAAATCCAAAGCTAAAAAGACTTTATCTGCAGTTCAGTCTACCTGAAATTAAAATGTACAGTACCGCTTTCTTATATAACATCCTCAATGATAAGTAGCCAGTAAGCATGCAATTTCATTTAAAAGGCCGTGAAACAAACAAAACGATCTCTTAAGTTCGAGCAGAGTTTTCTTTTCACGAGAGGCGTCTTGTGTTTGCTTGTTGTCCTTGCTTTCTTCAGTTTGAGTTTGAAGCAGTTTGAATTAAGTTGGAGAAAGGTGAAGTCAAATATTTCCGAGCGTCAATCAAAACTCGGCAATATTTAGTATCGAAACCCGATGACAGTCGTCTGGTGGCTGTTTTTATCTCGCAAGGCCGCTGTCAATCAAATCTGCCGAATCGCCCACGCTCAGTCCTGACGGATCAGATTAGCTGAATATTGGAGTGTTAAACTCTCACCGAGTAACACTCGAATAAAACTTTGGCTCTATCTGAATCTGTGACGTTATTGGGGATAATGTACAGTTTGAAACCGGATTCCCAGGAGCTTTAATAAGCAGTATGGGGGGTGTGTACTATCGTTGGAACACTTCAGCTCGCCTTCTGTTCTTCCCTCTTGATCTACATCGAGTTGTTCGGCGTTCTCTGGTTTCTCCGTCGGTCCCTGCAGACCCGTCGGCCCTCACCTGTCCACCAGTCGCTCTCGGTGCGCTCGGCTCATTAACCGACTCTCCTCCTGCCTGAACACCTGCCCCTCGCTCCCTCATTACCTGCGGTACACAGTCGCACAGCCCGCCGATCTTTGATGATTTGCTGCGCGGCGCGAGGTGATTCCTGTTTCTGTCACTTTTCTGACTACTGCATCAAACCGTTGGATGAATTTGGTGGTAAATTGCCCACTTAGAGCCTGAATAAACGCTCGGTAAAGAGCGCCTATTTGCATGTCGAGCGAGTCTGCCTTTGGCTCCTCAACTGACTCAGTGTTGCTCTAAAAAAAACATTTTATTCATGGAAAATGTATATATTTTACTTGTGTGCTTCCTTTTAATAAGTATGTTTTTGTATTTTTTATTTTAAGACGGACTGGATCGCAAAATGAGCTCCGCTGTGCTCTTATGAAGTCGGTGACGCCGGCACAAACAACACAAGAAATCATATGTCAAGCTTCACTTTCCCCGCTGCAGAGAAGCTGTCACATACGTGGGGGTCATGACAGCTGCTCAGGCATTCGTCCAGTACCCCGGAGCCCCTGTCACCACTCTAACTGACTTTCGAGCCCGGGCCAGAAACATTTGCCAGTCCGGAGACAAGCAAAACCCACCAGTGCTCATTATGTGGAGATCCTGTGTGCTCCGGTGGCCGTGACAGTCCTCCAACCCCCCTGTCGCCCGGGCGTGCTCAGGTCACGACTGCGGATTTCGGCGGCGCCGCTGTCCTGCGAGCTACAGCTCCGCCGCAGTCATCAGTGTCAACATGCTGTCCGCTCATATCTGTCAGGCCCTTATTGACCGGCCGGCTCCGACGCGACAGGCATCCCTTCGCTTAATTGCTCGATCAAGCAAAGGCACGTAAAGGCAAAGTGACACGGACAGTGTCAACTCCCAGGGATTGTGACACTGTAATGACGAAAGGCTCGAAAACAAGGTTGGGAGAAATGTAGAAGGCTGAATTATAGTTTCACTAAGTTTTATGCCGGCGCTGACATCCCGGGATGAAATCCAGCTTTTCGCAAATGATATAATGCAGCAATAGAGCCCGAGAGGCAGTTCACTACCAGATGATGGGCACGCCGGCGATGCAGTAGGTATGAGGTACAGCTGAGCAGTGTCAGCAGCACTGAAGTGCCCATAATCACAGCAAAGAACATCCTCTGGTGTATCGCTGCTTTCTTATAGGAGCTATAAATACATGCAGGCTGACTGGAAATTCTTGCTTTTTCGGTCGTAAGAACGACTGACTAATGAGAAAATTATGACGATGGTCGCCCAGCTCCCCAGTTAGCATTACAGCTCCTAACAAAATGACTAGTTACTCTTAAGTGGCGTCAGAACACTGTCGCAGCCAAGAGCCCGACTGATGTTCAGCATCACAGGCCGATATATTAGAGAGACTTTTACACTATTATTTGTCATCGTGTTAATAACTTCAGGCAGACGTAATCCCACACAAATTATGCCACACCGTCAGAATTACTGTCGGGATTTATTCTCCCCACATGATTTGCTCCAAAGCAACCACAGCATGATTAAGATATGTATGGTTATGTTTTAGGCAAATAATAATAATAATAATAATATAGTAATAATAATAGTATTATATTAGTATTATTATTATTAATAATAATAATAATAATAATATAATAATAATAATAATATAATAATAATAATGATTATAATTATTATGGTCATGTTAAATATTTAAAATCTTGTTATTATAAATTAGTTGTGAGTAATGCAATTCAGACAAGACAGGGTTGAACACAGATAAATGGATATTAGCACTGTCAATCACTGTATACACAACTCTACATGTTGCCTATGCCACTGTCAACACGTGTTTGTTGTTAACGGTTTCAGCTAGAGGCTACTTCAACATTACCAATAAACTTTAATATGATAATATAATAAAGCTTAAGCACCAATAAGCCCCGTGAGGAGGCATTTCTTTCTGATACTGTAACACTAGAGGTTAACGTTAGCACACTGAAGGTGACATTTGGATTCAGATAACTTTATTGTTCATCAGCTGGGACACAAGCGTGTCACATGAGGGGAGGCCAGAAGCTACTGTAGCAGATCATAGAGACAGGAGAGCCCGTTTTCACGAGCAGATCGGCTCAACGCCGACTGTTGCCAGTGATTATCGTCCCTTTATTACCCTACGTGTTGTAAACTCGGTGTTAGCTGTGTAATCAGCCCTGTTAATGTAGTGTTAAGTAGCTACCTAGCTAATGTTTCTCTCACCGCACAAAAGCTTCGCCCGGCCTCGCTTAAGGCCTGTATGGACACGGGGCCCAGGGCAGAGGGAGGTTCTCTGACGTTAGCGAACACATTTATGAAAAATACACACGTTCAATGGAAAATCAAGCATTCAACCAGTTTAGATTGTTTTTACTCTTCAGATTAAATGTGTTCCAGCAGATCTAATCAATATAGATGTATTCACGTGAACTGAAATCGCAGAACATAAATCACATGCTGGATGTCTTTTTATGTTTCCCAGCGAGAGACAATTAAACATTTATGACAAAACATCAGTTAAATTGACAGTAGAGATGCCAGGTTATAAAAGGCGAGCTCGACACATGCAGGAATGTGATGCAACTGATGATCTGCTGAAGTAAGTGTAGCTTCATGCTCGACATAAAAATGCTTTCTTTAGTAGCCGTATTTTTCTTTATTCAATATTCATGATTTTGTTAAAAAAAGTACCAGCATTGTTTTATTCGCTATTTTTTCGAATGATCACAATTTTATGCATGCAGCTTTGATCACCTTAAGTGTATTGATCAATTGTAAAATGACTCCTCAAATAATAATTGAATGATGACATGATATTGACAACACTGTCTCCTGTACTGGTTAAGCTCTATAAGAATCTCATATAACCTCTTCACTGAAACTACCTTCACCTTGATGATTGTATTATCAGGACCTCCTGATCTTTGTCAGCAGGTGATACCATGACTTTGTCTTTTTCTCATTGACAGACGTCAGATCAGCCTTATCAGCCGAACATATCATACTGTATGGAAGAGCCCTAATCTCCCCGGATCTTAATCCAATTTACTTGTGTTCCAAAACGCCGCTGACAGGAAGTTAAATATGCACAATGTGTGCTCCGTCGAAGATGACAGATGGCTTGATCAGCGCAGCATGTCGCTTGCCTTATCTGTACGGGGCATTGTTTGTGATGGCGAACGATAACGCGATATAAAGATAAAGAAATAAAGCACGTTGCTTGATGTGATCCCTGCAGTGATTGACTGTAAATCACACTATCGTTAGATGTTAACACAACCCTCTTTTGTTGTGCTTTGGGGGGCAGTCGGGGCAGAATTTGGGAGTCGTTTGCTTGTGATTTACTGGGCGAATACATTCATGTTTGCTCTGGGACGTTTTGTCATACATAACTGTATATCTCCAATAGGAATGGCTATTTATAGGACACAAATAAGTGCTCCAGTGAAGCTCAGTGTCTGTCAGGATTCATTAATTTCAATACAGCGGCGCACCCGACACCACTCCCTGACCACAATCCTCCGAACAGTACTTGCTCATCAAATATTAAGGTCAACCTACAGCCGTACGTTAGCACGCGCATGTATTCGTTTGAGAGGCCTCTCTTGCATTGAGCGAGAAGCCTGATCTAAAGAAGCTGTAGACCTCCACCCCTCCAGACGGGGGAAGGGAGGGTGGAGTATCCTTGCATCTTTCCAAGGCCTTGCTCAGTTTACTCACAAGCCGCTGAGAGCTTTGCTTTCTGTCCGGCGTTTGCGCCCTCCTTTATCGGCCGGCCTTTTATGCGCTCGATTGTTGATTCCTATCAAGGACAAGATAAAGAGATAGAAGTTTTTCTCCTTCTCTATTCTCTGCGCAGAGCTCGTCTCAGCCATGTTATTCTGTAAAGCGCAGCTGCAATCTGATACAAAGAAATGCATCGCTTCTTTACGAGGGCAATAATGGGAAACATGTTTCCCAAATACAACAGATATTCCTTTTTGACGTTCCAATAACCCTTTTTTTCTTTCATATAAATAGATCTCTATGTAACAATAGACGTCTATGTGTTCTCCTGCGCAGAGATATGCTCATGCATGAGGTATCGTGCAAAACAAAACATAAATTGTGTCTTTGTGAAACTGCTTCTTGCTTGTGAAAAAAAAGAAAAGAGAGTAAAGCAATTACTCGCAATGCCCTTGCCTAAAGTTGTCTTCAAATACTTGGGAGTCATTTTTACAGTCGACAGCGGGGAAACAGCCTTATTAACATCCCGCGTGGGAACGGCAATTCTGCGTGTGATGTTAAAGCTGTGATGATGTCTCCCTCCATTTTCAAACTAGGAACCAGAGAGCCCCCTTTTTTTGCATAAATGCTTGCGAGCGGAGTCACCAGACTGTCATTTCCAACCCGACTCTCTCTATATTGCTTTGCCCTCTGTCTGTTTTCGGGGGCAGCGCCGTCACATCAGAGGCAGCCGAGCCAAAGAAGCGACAGAAGACTTTGGAGACGCAGCCGGTGCTTGAGTGACTTCACGTTGAGAGGCGTCCAGAGGCACCGGGGTTGATTGGCGTTGTTTGTTTTTTGACTGCGACCCTGGTGTGCCGTGCCAGCCAGCTGTGCCAGCCACAGCCCGCCACCAGCCTCGGTTAAAATATGCAGTCATCAGCCATATCTCCGCGCCCCCGAGCCCTCATTTGATGGTAGCCTTTTAATGAGGAACAAGCCGAACGACTTACACCCGTCGCGTCCTTGCCGCTAACCTTTATGCAGAATAGATGCACTCCTGACATACACTGCGACTGGGGGGACACGGAGAGCATTGTGGGAGGCGTCCTCCCTCACGAGGAGCGCTGCAAAGGAGCTCGGTCTCGCGCGGACAGAAGGCGTAGCAGGTGGGGAAAGCGAACCTTTTGGCCAGTCAGCGCCCCTGTCGTCCTCCCTTCATCCCTCTCAACCTTTCCCTCCGTCCCCAGAGCCTCTTTTTCTGTCCGTCTCCTCTCTGCATTTCTTCATCTCTTCTTCCACACATATAGCTGTGCAAATCTAATTTGGCATACATTAAAAGCTCTGCAGACAAGCCCGAACACTCGACACGCTGAGTGACAAGGACAGATTGCCACCTATTGGTGATAAACGGTCACTGGTGGCAGAGCAGTGGATGCAAAGGTGACATATTTCCCGACAAACTTGAAATCCGTGGAAGCGTGAGCGCACGTGTGAGCACACCTACGACAGCGCATTTGTTTCGGGCTACTTGGCGTTGCTGTTTTTCGCTTTGTAATTCAGCGACCGATCCCAGCTGAGACCACACCAAACGCAAATTAGCATAACAAATCATTTCTCTCCAAATTGATCTTTTTGTTTGGAAGCGGAGCAGACAGACGCCATCGCTCACAACTCGCCGAAATGTCATTATATTTCTATATTAAGATTCCCCTCCACCGCGCCGGCTCCCCTCTTCTCTTCTCTTCACACGCTCTCAGAAAGTATAGAAATTAAAAACTTAACGGCTCTCCATTTAGCCGTCCTATTTCTCACGGGGCCCTTGAACTAATCTGAAGCCTGGGTGGATTTTTCTCCCCTGGAGGAGTGTGTCATTGGACTCTCATTTGAATAATATTACAGTGGATAAAGAAGTGCCATTATGAGCAAAGAGAGCCTTAATAGCGCACCACAATCAAATCACAACATTGCAGGAGGCCACTGTTGGCACCGCGGCGCCGGGACTCATTTAGCAGGCCTTTTAACTCGGCTCCTCTCCAACTTGTTCGCCGTAACCTGCTAAGCCGGTCCGTCCCGCAAATCCTTCCTTCCATGCAGTTGTGTTTCGCTATTTTGCTATTTCAGCTGGCGAACTCAAAACTCAATGTCACCTCCGTCCCCCCGGTTGCTGCTACGCTTTTAATCCTGTCTCACCACATAATTCACAACAAATGTACTGTAGAGCGTCACGACCACAGCTCGCACTGTAAATGTGACAGCGCCATTCATTCTTTACCTTGTTATTGTGCAGGAAATGTGTGGAAGTGGAGCATATGACACCAGCTGGTGTCTGAGGAATCATCCAGGACTGAATTGTAACTGGAATTTAAACCAATTGCACAACATACCTTTGTCTAACATTTTGCAAGTGGTAGTTTTGTGTACAAGACTGTGGTGAAAAGTGCTTATTACCAGAACTTAAATATAAGAGGGTTTCTTTTTTTCTACTTTGAAATATGTAGAATATTGTACTTTTTAGTCATTATGTTAAATCATTTCACCGGGGCAACAAAAACAGATATTTTTAACAAAAGGTTGGGACATCTCCGGCTGTGTTTGTGGTCATAAAACCATTTATCTTGAAGTTTGAAATTTGAAGTTTTATTTATTTCACAAAGGGACAAAGTATATTGATGAACATTTTTTAAAGAAATAAAAATGTAAATATACAGGATTATAGCCAAAGGCTAATTTCCATCCTTAGTCCCTGACAGGTAGATGGTCCTAAACATATATAAAAAAAATAATAAATAATAATAAATACATAATAAATACAACAAGACAAATCACAGTAAAACATTACAATAGACAAAATAGATAATAACAGACAAACAGATCAGCAGCAGTGGACAAATCTTGAGCCAAACACGATCGCCCTATCCAAGTGTGTCACAACAGTAAATTGTAGGTTAAACCTAAAGAAACCTAAGGTTGCAACGATAAGAAATGTAAAGCTTCAGGACTCCATGGTCGCAAATCTGGTAAAGTGTGCGCCCCGTGCACAAAGGTTGACCTGTGGCCCTTTGCTGCATATCGTCTCCTTTCGCTGTTCCCCATTTCCTGTCCAAAATTACAACTATTCTATCCAATAATGGTACAAAAGAATCCTCCAATAAAAAAGGTGAAGTTTCAACATATCTGTGATTTGCAGAAATGTACATTGTTAAGATCTCATCCGAGTCTCATTCGTTATTTCAAAGGTAGAAATTAGCCTTTTAACCTCAGTTTATAAGTCAAAACGGACAAAAACTAAAAGTTAAAATGTTCAGGAAAAATGAACGTTTTCAGTTCTTCTGAACTTTTGTGTCATGATTCAGTGTCGTGTTGTTCTTGTGTTTCCTGTTTTATTTTGATATAATGCCCTCATGTGTCACGTCTTGGTTTTCAGCTCCTCCTGTGTGTTTTTCCCTCCTTCCAGTGTTTTTCCGTCCCTTCCCTCACCTGTCCTTCCCCCTCCTCACCCCACCTGTTCCTCATCCCCTCGTTAGTGTGTCTTTGTTCTCCCTCACCGTCGCTCCGTCGGTGTTCCTGTCTGTGTTCCCAGCGCTTCTTTGGTTTGTACTTTATTTAGTTGTTGCTTTTTGTTTTTTACTTCTTTATCTCTCGTATTTGCTCCTGCCTGCTCCTCTTATTTCGCGCCGGTTTCCGTTTTTTTGTTCATCTTGTTTGGTCATTGATTTGTACTTTAGCTTTTTGTTGCTACTTTCTCTCTTGTCCTTTGTGGCTCGCTGTTGGTTCTCCTTGGTCTCTTTTGTTTTGTATTTCAGCTTTGCTTATCAAAGCTCGCCTTTGGTTCCCCTGTTTCCTGCCTCCTGTGTGTGTCTGCATTTGGGTCCTCATCATTGCTGAAAACCACAACATAACATTTTGCTTACAAGGTCGAGAATGACCTGATGTAGCTCAGGTTTAATGTTGGGTTTTTCATGAAAGGCCATAAGTGACGGGATTGGTCGTCGACTGCAGCTCCTCGGTCAAAGGCTCTTAAGCAAGGCACATAACTGCAAATTGCCCCTGATATGAATAAGGTAGACTTGAAAGTAGCTTTGGCCAGAACCATTTTGGCAGATTACTGTAGTTTAATGTCAGTGTAATGCTACTTTTACGTTCAAGATCCACTTTTCCACCGGCTCTAGATGGTTAATACAGGAAATGGGAATGGAAAAATGCATCAGCTGCCCTCTTCTAAATACCCTGGTATCTGACAAGATGTTAAATTGCTGTAAAATGATCCCTGGAGAGCTGTCACACTTTCAGAAATATAGTCTGGACAAATATAAAAGAGACTGAGAGCCAGGCGGTGAGAAAATGTCAAGGATACGTGCAGCGCACAGTCCAAACAATCAAGCCACAAGAGGCAATATGCAGGGCAGACTGAGGCACCAGCGAAACCACATTAACACCTAGAGCCTCTTGTGTTCCTAACCTTCACATCTGACTGGCAGATTTATAGCTGTTGAGACACAAAACGAAACACAAAACAAGAGAGAAAGGGAGGCTCTCAGTTGCAACCGTATTAAAAGGACCCTTAGCTTGTAGCAATAAACTGAAAATGGGTGCCTAAATGAAATTAATTAAAATTAACTGATTATTTTGTTGGAATTTGAACTGAAAATTCTGTTTGATATTGCCTTAAGAGCTCTTTGTAAATTATCTAATATCAAGTCAGCTTTTATCTCATTTATGCTAACATTTCCCTCAATTGTGGCCATAAAAGACAGTTTTTTTGATTGGCAAATATGTACCTGCTAAAACCACACACATTTGTCATTTTTACATTGCATTTTCTTATAAATAAATAAATAAATAAATAAATGAATACAAAGCTAATAAATCAGCGTTAGAGTTGCTGCTCAACAGAGCCAGGCTAGCTGTTTCTTTCTGCTTCCAACCTTTATGCTAAGATGTACTCGCTGACTGTAGCTTCATATTTTCAGTGCTTTGGCCAAAGGCACTGACTAAGAGCTGGAGTTGGTCCCCCGGGCGCATTCCCCACTGCCCCTGTCGGGATGGGTTAAATGCAGAGTACCAGTTTCACCATGTTGTACATTGTATGTGATCAAATAAAGATGCCTCCATTCTTCTTCTTCTTCTTCTTCGTCTTCTTCTTGTTTTCTATATTTAGCGTGTAACAGCCCGTTCTCACTACCAACACATCGAAGCACCATGCAGCGTCCCTCGCAGTAGTGTAAAGAGTGCGAGAAGTCCAAGTCAGAGGGTAGTTGGGGTTGATTGGAGGATCATTCACAGGACTTTCCCTCTGGAAACTTGGGTTTGTGACCAAGAGTCAAGAGTGATTTGTTTTTAATGTATGTAACAAAAATAAGTGAACATACATAGTATATAACTGATTTTGCCAGTCTGAATATAGTTATTTTTAACCCAAAGCATGATCTTTTTCTAACCCTAACCAAGCAAAAGCATGACTCAAATCACAGTCCAGAAGTTATAATATGTCATACTATGAGAACTGTTTGTGGGCAAGCTTTATTATGAAAGTCCAACCAGATATTGTATATTGCATATTATTGATAACTTGAGCCTTTATTTTGAAAGCATAGCCTTTCATTGCATACAAAGTATATTGATAACTTGACCCCGGAGACGTTCACAGACGCAACACTGATGCTAGGGGTAGAGTTCATAGTCTGAAGCTTAAGGCCGCTTACCAAGTTGCTGTATTTGATGCATTGGGAATGAGAATGTGTTGGGTTCAACAATGGTACTGAAGGTATCTCTCACCTCTCAATGAGAAAACTATTAAGCATGCTTTTGAAAATGTCAAGTAATGTCAAGAGGGGGGAGTTTCTTGGTGACTGAATAGGTTTTTGGTTTTTTTTTAAATCCAAAACACAATCTTTTCCTAAACCTAACCAAGTGGTTTTGTGCCTGAACCTAACCAGACCATATGCACAGTGCTGTCACATTATAAAAATAGAAAAACTCAACCTAAAGAAACATTAAGCTGCAACATAAAGAAATGTAAAGTTTCAACATATCTGTGGCTTCAAGACTTTTGAGCCATGCTATAGTCGCAGCGAGGCTGTTGGTGAGTATGTGACTGTCCGTCCACCAGCTTGGTCCAGACTCAAAGAGCTATTAGATGGATTGCCTTGACATCAATGGTTCCCAGAGGATGAATCCTGACTGCTGAGTGGCATGTCGTGACAATGCTATCAGTTGGATACATGTTGGTGTAGGCCTAGTTTCCCATGGTGCTCAGTCATGATCATGACCTTGATGATCAGTTGACTTTTTCATCTAATGCCTTTATACTTGGTGTTAAGTGCAAATTATACAATTTTGACATGAACATGGTAAACATGCCTGTTACACATCATCATGTTAGCATGTTAGAATTCCAACATTAGAACTTAATCTTGTCACAGTCTTGGCGAAAGCTCCAGTTGCTAGGAGATGTGTGCTACAACTCTAAAGCCTGTATAACTTTCATTAGAGGGGGGTTGGTTTGAGAGGCCGGGGTTGGAGGGGGCTGAAAGGAATCCATCATTCATTAATGTCTCTCCCATGCCCGCTCATGAGACGCACATCTCTTTGGTATTTAATGGTAAATAGAGGGAAAAAAAAGGCGTGCGGGTTGGCCTGTGGGAAATTGGTGTCACTCTCAAATTAGCCGGCGCTTTGTGAATATGAATAGAATAATTTGTGGTTGATCACTTCTGCCAGCAGGTTTGTTCTTTGCATAATTTCCTCCCATCTTAGGACACTACTCCTCAGTCATTTGACATTTCTGGGTCGCGTCTTGCCGCTGAAGCATTTTTTAGGGTTCAGTGGTAAATTGATACATGAAGACGGCATGTTTATCCGGGCTACAGTACGTAATAGCTCCATGGTTCCCTGGCTGGAATAAGGGAGCGATGTTTTGAATTCAGCATCACACTGTGGAGGTAATATGACGATGCCCCAGGGCAGCATCACCTTTGTCCCTCTCTATCTTTTTCCTCCCTGTCTCCGTCTGGTTCCTTTCTCTTAATAAAAAGAAATGCAGACAAGAGACACTTCAACAGTCTAGCTTGCATCGTCTCTGCTTTATTAAAAATGCAGACAGGACTTTGTCTCGAAGCCCACCTACCAGTCAAGGATATCCACTGCAAATCCTATTCAGGGACACGGCAGATGCACAAACACACACAAGCACATTTTCTTTCCATTAAGCGTGGATTGTAAAAGTTCATGGTAAAATTCTCTGAAAATCACAGATTTTTATGGGGAACATGTGATGCTGAGTGAATAGTTGAGATGCAGAAGATGGAAAAGGCAGAGCAGGTGGCTGTAGAGAGAAAAGGAAAGGTCAATCTGTCTTCAAATTGCTCTTTCCTTCTCCACGGCGGCAGGTAATCAAATCGCCATTGACATATTTCATTGAAAGCAAAGAAACAAGTACAGTAAAAGCCTCTTCCTGAGAGTCACAACTGATCTAACACTGAGACCTTTACCCAGCGAGCTATGGCGTATATAATATGAAATCAGAGCCGTGCGAGTCGGCTGCATGCGGTGGCATGTGGTCTTGTAAGACTGGACTTTTCCTTTTCCTCAACAGAGAAAACTTCAAAGCAGCACATTACCATTTCACACAAACTGGGCCAGCAGTCGCCCAAAGGTTAGACAAAATGTGTGCTTGTGACCACAAGACTGTCATTTTGAATTCCAGAGATTGGCTGAGAAAAGTCCGGGCCGTTGAAGAATGATTGAACAAGAAATGCCATTCTAGAGCCGCACTACAGCGTGAATGTGAAAAAAGAAAACATTCTGTTTGCAGATTTTCCTGCTGTAAACGTGTTAACACCAGATAAATATATCCACAATCACTTCACAGGTTGGTCACACCCAAATTTAAAGGTATCATGTCATAGATTTGGTATGAAATGAGCTGCATAGATTTAATGTAAAGAGTATGAGAAAGGAAATCTTTCTACCTCTGCATCCCAACATACAGAGAAGTGCACAGTGAGTCAGAAACCTACCTTCCCCTCAGCTTTACTGCCCAAACATAGGACACTGATGCAGGTACGTCTTCATGCTGTCAATCCCGCTGAAGACATCCTGATTCACCTAGCGTGCAGTTGTCTTTGGAAGCGGAGGGATAGGTGAGTACCCTCCACCCAGGCTCAATTCACTGTCCAGATCATGCTGTGGAAGGGTGACAATACAGGACTGTGGTGCCATCTGTCTTTATCACATGAGCCGAGTGGCTGGAAGTGGTTGCCTAAATACAATGCAGGAGAAGTTCACCTTCCGTCAGCATGCGATTATGAAAAAGAAAACTCTTTCAAGACTGCGGCAGAGTTGGGGCGCCCATTAACTCAGTTGGTAGAGTGGGCGTCCCGTGTACAGAGGCTTTGTTCTCACGCCTGGGGCCCTTTGCTGCGTGTCCTCAGGCCTTAGGGCCGTCCCACCCTCAAATCCCAAAGTACAGGTGGGCTGTTTTGCAGACACTTTGAGCCCTTTGTGACCACTTTATAGAAATCCACATTTCTACAGATTTCGCCAGAGGGAATTATCCACAGTTCATAGCTTTGTAACATCAAACAGGACGTTACCGTGGATAACCAGGGGAAGCCTGAAAACATTTACAAAACCATTTTAATCCAGATGACGCTGCTGTTGAATATCTGATTCATTTAATCATCCTGTATGCAAAAGTTTTCGTTCAAAGAAATGTTCTAACTCAATACCTAAGATCTGACATTTTCTCTTTGAACTGATTCCCCTTTTATTCACTGACTTTATGAAACAATACAAAAGTCATTAGCACTTTAAACATTATTCATTGTTTTCCGTTCAAACCTCTGATTAAATTTGTTTCTACAGTATTTGTTTATATATATGTACTTCTATTTATTGTTTTTATTATACATTTTAAAACGTAAAATAAAAAGTCCCAAAAGTAGAAGGGAAATTAAAATGCCACAAAGTTCTATTCATACAATTTCAGCCCCTTGCAGCCCCTCTCACTGTAAGAGAGACATTCGGATTGGGCTGCTGCGGAAGTAGAACAAAAAGCTTTGTCATACGGAGGAGTGAGATGATACAAAAAGTCCAACACTGGATAAATGGAACATGAAAATGCTGGCGTGCTGCATTAAACTTTAATGACCCACTGCTTTGGTCGTTTAACACTCTCCTGTTTTGATTCATAAACACAAAGTATTGAGAACAAAGCCAGGTTTATAGTTGACTAACAGCCAATTCAAAAGAAAGGCCTTTAAAACACTGCATGAAGTCTGGGATGATCTGAGCAACTATAAAAGTGCAGTCAAACATAAGCCATCATAAAGCTCAAATGACATCAGAAATGACTGTGAACATGCATCAAATAAACATGGCGCAATCACAATTTGGCCCTGGGAGTGTATTACTGTATAGCTCGTTTGCAGAGTAAACAGAAACAGCTTGTGTAAAAAATTGTACACACTTGTTACAGTCAGTGCACGAAACTCCACATCAAATCCAAACCTGCGAGTAATGTGTGACGTTAACTCGACTGCAGCTGAGTGTCTCATCTAGTTTCTTACTGAAGGACGAACGCTGCAGCAGACGGTGAAACGTGGAAAATTCTGATAACGCGGAGTATTTAAGTTTTCCTCAGCGCCATGTTACTGACATCACAAAGCGTTATCTGTCAATATGGATGACGACAGAAGGGTAAAGACTGGATACACAACAGAATTTTCCCCTCTCTGGTATCTAAATGTGAGGCAGTCTGCCGGTCTCCATTCTGCTCATTCCCAGTTTTCACTGTTTGTCTCTTTTCACAGAGAAAAAGCTGTTGTATCGAGAAATCTTTATGTTGTTTGGCTCAAACATAATTTCTTTTTGATTTCAGTTCAGCACAGAAGAATCTCTTTGGTTACAGTTTAGGTGTGTTTTTTATTATGTTTTATTGCAAATACTTTTAGAACAAAATGTCCAAATGTCCCTCATCTGGTCCCATGTCTCCTCTAAAGCAAACCCTGTTAAGGCCAGGTGGTTTGTTAAGTTTCATGATGAAACATCTAACAATGAACATCTCTTCCCATGAGACTGCCTGCACCACTGTACTGCCTTGCTTGGACGGTAAAGTCAGCCAGGCAATCGTGTGATTTTGCACTGTTGCTTCAGTATTCAGACGCTAACAGAGGCGTTTGCTCCCATTTCATATTGTAAATGATGCTGAGCATTGTCTTAAACATAATGTGTGTGCCAAAACAGACTCAAACGCTTATCAAAATATGGGGACCATCACTTAATAATGATTTAACGGAGGATAAATATTTCTGGCGCCATCGGTCCATGTGTGATTTTATTCAGTCATTTCACACCATCTGGCCACCATTCATCATGACAACGCCAGGCAGCCATCAACACAATTTTTGTATGAGAACATTAATATGTGTAAATTACTTAAATTTACATGAGCACATCTCACCCAAAGTGAAATCTAATGTCTGTGCTGGAGTGTGAATGATCAGCATTTTAATTTGATGGCTTCTGAAAGTGGAATTTTAAATCGGCAGAATATTAACTTCATGAAAAGAACTCAATTTTGGTGATTGCGAATCGCCGAACTTGCTCATTCATATTCACATCTCACTTCAGATTAGTGTCTATTATTGCGCAGAAGCATTCTTCTTTTCTTCCTGCCCGTTTCTCCTCGAGTGACAGTTTTCTGTATTTCTTCAAAACACTATTCTAATTTATTTTCACTCCCCTCTGACATCACAAAACCAAAAATGAAATTGAATTACTTAAGTCTGAGGGAGGCATCTGTTGTATCGGTGCATCTGTGCGATACGCGTCAAAGAAAACCGTCTACAGTGCACTTTCTCAAAGTATAGTGTGTGTGTGTGTGTGTGTGTGTGTGTGTGTGTGTGTGTGTGTGTGCTGCGCAGACTGAATGGATCAGACAAAGAAACTTAGAGTAGTTTCCGTGAGAACACTCTCCTTTTCACTAACTTACAGGGCCACTGCGAAGCCTTCACAAACCTGGAACAATGCGGTGTGCTTTGGAAGACGCATGCTTGTGTCGGTGTTGCACATCACGAGGCGTTCACAGCAGGATTCTAGATTTCCTTAATGTGCTGCGAAACATTTACTGGAAGCCGGAAGCTGAATACAAGGTATAGATTGCTTTTGGTTCACGCCATCCTGCCATCTGATGGGAAAAAATGTAGGAAGTATAAAAGCTACCGCATTTTTAGATCAGTCAGCTGACGCTGGATATCGTCAGCAGGTGAGCATAAAACGTTTTTATGGTTCCATCCAATGTATTTTGTCTGTTAAGGCTGTTAAGTATGATGGTTTGACAAGAATCAGTGATGAGTTGATACGGGTGCTGAACAGCAGCCTTTTCAATACAAGATGCCACCAAGTTCACTTCATTAACCATAACCTATAAGAATAATTAGCAAATTACTTTTTAATATTTGTGTCCATAATTGATGATTGATAACTGATTGTGTATTCTATAGGTTTGTTTTCGTGGCAACATGGGCTTAAATGATGGCTCAGCAGTTTTGGGTGGTTTAAAATCACCCAAAATTAGTCTGGATTGGATAAAAGGGGCCTTGGTGGAAGTATGCGCTCTAATGAGCTCATGAAAAACATTACTAATTGTTCTTGTCCAACCAAATTTACATGCACTTTTTACTTTCTTTTAGACAACGTTCCCAGTAGTACACCAGTGTGTGTAAATGTGTGTGTGCCTCACGCCAGAAGCTCCTGGAACTACGACGTGTTCCTTTTGAGTGCTGTGTCGAACGAGGCAGTTCTATCTAAAAAACCACAAAGTGGGTTGAATTTAGATATTAAAAGAGCTCCAACCCTCAGGAGCTACGAGTTCAAACAGGAAGCGGGGCCACGCCGGACCCGTGTCTAATACAGTGGCAAAATAAAAGCTGCCGAGTGCCATTTGAGATCTGCTTCCTCGCTGCGTCTTTATCAGGTGAATCGACTCGGGCAGCGCTGCTTACACTTCACACAAACGTGGCGTTGGCCTCTAAGTGCTTGTTAAGAATTACTGCGACTCGTGCAGCTCTATCGCTGTCAGATCTATAAATAGTATCTCCTGACAAATTGAGGTTGCTCTTATCAGAAAATTGAGATTTCACAGCTTTGAGGGTGAGATGTGAAGTGACACATCAAAGGGCTTTTGGGCTGGGTCGAGCCGGGCGGGGGGGTGGGGGGACGAGGGGGTGATGGCAAAAGGGGGAAGCACGTCTCGCTCAGAAAAAGAAGAGCCGGATGAATATGGAGCTTGGTATGCTCGGCTCAGCGTCAGCTGCTGACATGTGATCATAGAAAAAAATGTGAGAAGTTGTCAAGAGGGTGTGGCATGGGGGGAAAGATTCATTTTAGAGCATATATTACAATACATTAATGTTGCCAGATGGAGTCCCAGTCAGCTGTTTTATCAGCTACCAGTTATAAATCATAAATGTGCCTGGTTTTCTGTTCATGTAACCTTTCCTGTTACAGTCATAATGCTGCCATCTGCTCCTGATTTACAGAATCCAGTTCTTGTCTTGTTTGTTTTTCACTTACTGATGATGGTGCCAAGTACTGTGATACCTGTTACATAGCAGGAGCACTAAATTAGATACAACTCCAAAACACTTGTTTTTACCTGAGTTCCAGGCTTCTCTCAGCTCAGTTAAGACGATAACTCCGTAAGCCTTCTACATGAGGGAATTACTTGTGACACCTGTCAACACATAGGTAGGTTGTGTTGACAATTCTGTCCTCGGCACTCTTGAGACTGTCCTTGCTACTAAAGAAGAGCGAGTTCAAGAAGAACAGAACTCATATCCCTGATGGGCAAATGTCAGACACAGCCCTAACCTCCAACCCACTGCCCTCATAAAACCCAAACCAAGGGTCTGTAAGAGTTCAGCAATATAATATAACACTTTTAGACTAAGATAAAGTCTTAAATGTTGAGAAAAGGCAAAGAGTAAATGGTGTACACACTACATAAACATAGTGCTTTCACTCTGCCCCAGCGTGTTGACTGCCACTCATCCTTCCATTCTCAGCCAGATGAGCAAGTTGTGAGACCGATCAACTGTAAGGGTGGTCGGGGAACCTGCAGCCTTAAAATCCTGTAAAATGGCAGGAAAATGGTTTCTGACCATTATAAGACAAAAACTAGACAGGACATTGCTAAACAAAACCCCTAAATGTTCTGCTGAGGGAATAACTACATAACACATCTATTTTTGAAGTCAATGACTGTGTTAATGGATTCTTTGGCTGTCCCCGTCTACTCAGTCTGTGTTCTTACCACAGAGACCCCCGTTCGATTTCAGTCAGGGGTTCTTTGGCAGCCCAATTTCCAAAATGAAACGCCCTGTGTAGAAGGGATCTACGGCAAAACAGACAAGCCTCCCCCAAAAAAGAAACCGTTTAACTACTTAGCCTATTCACCATAGCCCCAGAATCAAGGCAAAATTACAAATAAATGCAACTTGAGCAAGTCAACAGTATCAAGTAGCCATGACACACTGCTTCTGAAACATTCCCATTGGGGTCTGAAACCAAGTGGAGGACGGAACAAAGTCATAGAGACATGTCAGGTGGAATTAAGCCGTTAGTCTGTCCTGTTAAAAAAAGCCATGAAGGCCAAATAAAAAATCGTCTTTTCTGACCAGTATTTGTTCATATATTTTTTTCATTTTTAAAGATTAACAATTATCTGTATAAAAACAAGACTTATTGTCTACAGACATGTCAGCAGGTCTGTAGGGCTACAGCAGTGGTGCTCTGAGCTAAATGCAAACGTCGACATGCTAACCTGCTTGCAATTACAATGCTAATACGCTGGTCTTTAGCATCCATACCATCTTGACCGTCTTATTGTTGTACATTAGCATGCGAACATTCGCTAACTGGGACAAAAGGCAAAGTAGACCTGAGGCCAATGGAATTAGCTTTGGGCAAATTGAAATTTTGGCCAAGTGATTAACAAAAGATCATAAAACTCAGTCAGGATCCCAAGAGTTGTGTCATTGGCATGACTAATTAAACAACTGGACTAATGTCTATTTCATCCGGGATACTTAGTAATGCATGTATGGAACAATGTGTCCTCGGAAGTCTTTGTAATATGAATAATACCTGATATCTTTTGCTCCATTCACCTTTGACTGATAAGAGCTGGAAGTCTCTACCTGTGTCAACAGAGGTCCAGTATATCTCTGCTCTACTCTTTTCACAGGGGCCAGTGGCTATAGCCTCTCTGCTGATAGTGGAACAATCTTCAGCCTTCATCTCTTTCCGACTCTGTTGGCCAATCCCCCAACTGTATTAAAAACTGTTCGAGCAAAATATCATCCGAGGAAATATTTGTCAGTAGCCTTGAGCATAGGAGATGTGTGTTTGCAGCGGCATGTACAGCACACATATCAGGAAAGTCTGTGTTCCGCAGAATAAAGATCAAAATGTTCTATATCTTTTATGTTCTTTAAATTATGTATGAAGGAAGGCAGGCTATATACGGTAACAACGTGATAACATAACAACGAGATAACTACTAAGGGCTGTGTCATTTGGCTAATAATTTCAAATGAGCTTAGTTAGCTAACTAGCGCTTTGGAAATGAGATCCCTGTGGGTGGTGTAACCCTAACTGCTAATGAGAACATCCAGCTATGGACAAGACAAGTCTTCTGTGGACTGTGAGTACCCTACATGGGTTTGCAATCAAAGGCATGCCCACATAATAGACTTCCACATGCTCGGCTGGGGTATAATGTGCTCGTGGTCACAATCTACAGTACTGTGTAAGGGCCTCATTTTAACAGTCTCCTAGAGAGTGGGTCATCTAAAAATACTTTTATTGGACAATTCTGCTGAATTGGATTACATTTACTGCCAAGAATATCCATTGCATGAATATTATATAGTGCATTTTTGCTGCTTAGTGTCAGATGTCTGATTGAGACTTTCAAACTTCCTTTCGCACACAACCCCACTAAGTATGCGGCGCTGATAGTGAATTTCATCCCCATAGAATATAAGAGTAAGACCACACTAACAACCTACTTCTATGCTTAATATTTCACAAGCTGTGGGTTCTGTGCATTCCTGAAATATAGCCCGCGGTGTTGTCTAAGCCTCTTGTGTACCAGTGATGCATTAATCCCACGAAGACAATGCAAAATAAAGCATTAGATTCTCGTTTTTACACACTTTTCTTTTGTTTATTGTTCCTGCTTTTTAACAAATGGATCATTTTGTGATGGTCACATTCATCTTTCAATAGTTAACGCCATCCGTGAAAACTTTGAGTGGCTGTGGCAGCTTTGGGCTGGAGAAACAACAGAGCAGCATGGGTCTGTGTGGGCGGATCACAACGCCAGCTTTCTGACGCAGGTTTAAACTTATGGCAACAAACACACAGTCAACAAAAGAAGAAGTCACACTATGAAAAAACTTGATGCCTCTTTTTGAACTAAGAAATGATAGCAAATAAATACATACAATACAGGCTATAATGATGGCTTGTGTTGCAAGAGTTTTTGTTGTTGAGGCTAAAGAGGAGAGACACTTATTATTTGGTGTTATTTTCTATGTGACAGCTGTTGTAGTTCAGAAACTTGAGAGAACATTCCAGTTCCAGTCTTTTCAATATCAAATACTAGTCTTTTGTCTACATCAGACTCCTGTACACATAATGACTTGACGATTAATTTTCTTTAGTGATTTGACAGCTCGTAGAACGCTGCAGCTCAGTCAGTGGCTTCCAACTGTGATGCTTTAATTAATCTCCATCAGGTTTGTAGAGGAAGGGCTCTGTGTACATGTTAGTCACAAAAAGAACTTCCAATGTCCGCTTAGACTTTCAGAATAAAGCTTGCTGACAACATTTCACACATATTTTGCATTTCTATTGTCATTCAAGTTGTCAAACGGTCACGGTTTGGTTAGGTTTCAGAAAAAAGATCCTGATTTATGCAACGTTATTTACGCAACTCAAGTTAAAATCAACTCAGTCTGTCACACTTGGTCACACAGGGGACGCAAACCCCATTCTGTGGGGAAAGTCCTGTGTGTGGCCCGCCCAACCAACCCGATCACCTCTGATCTCAGACTTGTTTTTTTGCTGTTTGTACCACTGCCAAAGAGGAGCAATTCAAGACGTGATGCTACTAAAGTGTCAATTTCGAAGCGCCAAGGCATCTGACCAGGCTTCGGTATTTGCCTTGGGAGTGAGAACCGGCTTTGATTGGTTAAGTAGGTGGACGATGGGCAGTTCACACTGTTTGATCCAATCACCTGAATATTCAGTTTTAGATGGACTTTTGTGAGTGAGGATACAGCAGCACATACGGAGCCAAGCAGAAACCCTGTTATGCATATATATGACCAAGAAATCAGCTTTCCAAGAAATCAGCTTTTCCAACCACAATCTAGGTGTAGTAATTACACCTAGATTGTGGTTGGAAAAAGCTGATTTCTTGGTTTCTCTAATCCTGAGTCCCTGTTTCTTGTTTGCATGACAATTCAAGAAATCATATTAATCTGGAAAGCTGTCAATTACCGGGTTACACATGTGCATTTAAGTCAGTAACTCTTTATGAGATTTGCTCTGCAGCCCCTCACGTATCTGCAATACAGCTATTGCATGAGGCCCACTTAATCTGAGCGTAATGCAGTCAACTCTGTGATGCTCATGAAATATTTACAATGTTTATTTCCACACCTTCAGGAACTCGGGGTTGTTCTGGAGACAAAATTGGTAGCCTGTCAAAACGCCTTTCTCCGTGTAGTAACTTTTATGCTTTTGCTTGTTTTGTTTTTGTTATTCCAGTCGTTAACCTCTCCTGTCATTTCAGACACCTGTCATTATGCACCTGCCCTGTATATACCCTCATTGCGTTCAAGCAGCCGTGCTTCCCCGTTCCCCTGCATATAAACAAGCCTCTTTTTCCAGTATTTTGCCAGGTCTAATGCATTCTTAGGGCAGCTGCCCTCATAAAGTACCTACTGTTATAACGTGCACTGTGCATACAACTGGAACATACTGTTTTTTGCCATAACACTGGGCCTTGAACTTTGACCTTCTTGCTTGCACACATCGCTCATAATCTGTAGTATGAAATCTGAGGTAAAAAAAAAAAAACAATGGATGTATTTTGGAATCTGCTATCTGTCTGTGCTCTCTCAGAAAAACTCAGTCGATGTGACGCATCTTCTGCTATGCAGAGGTTTATGGGTCAGAAGAGCATGCTGGCTTGCATTCCCGCAAAAATGAGCCCAGAAGCAGTAGGGCATCCTGGTATTTTTGGCTGACAGCATTTGACATAGAATGGTATGCCTTCCGGAACCCTTGCCTGCTTTTGTCTGCCCTCGGCCGGCTGATTACCTGTTGCTGAACCCTCCTGCGAACATCCAACCAAGTAAATAATGTATCGCTGCATCTCGGTCCACATCTGTGTCAGAACCATTACATGTCCCGCTCAGTTGTAGCTCATGTTCCCAATAACACAGAGCACAGATCAAACATGAGAGCTCCGAGCATCAGCTGGCAGATTCACACAAACACACTTTTGTGTTGTGCCATCACCGCCTAACCGCTGTAATGTGGGGATCGGCTGCAATTCAGACATTAAAATGCATGGAGTCATTTAATGATCAGCATCACTGCTGGGGTAGATAATGTGCAGAACAGTCTTTGGTGCTTAACAGCAATCAAAGAGATCTGGGCTGAAGCCAGACAGGCGGGCTTCTCATGCTGATCAGAATCTGCTTCGACCTGGTTCAAATGGACAGATTAATAATTGCAGGATGAAATGTACTGGCACTGCTCTATAAAGGAATTGAATTTCGAAGCAGAGGCAGCAAAATATCCCATCTCTCTGCACTTCTGCTCAACTCCAAACTAGTGTCTCCCTCATAACTGGCTTCATTAGCGGCCGGTGAGAAGCAACATTAGCGCCGCTCCTTCCCTCCAACGCTAATAAATGTTCACTCCTCGCCCTGCCCTTCTCATCATCTTACAGTATTTTACACCGTTTTCCAAAGCCTCAAACAGGGTCGCGCTGTCTCGTCCCCGCGAATGGCCTTTTCACGCCTACCTCACATTACCAGAAACAGTGGCGTTGCCATAAACCGACGGCCGTATTCATCATAGTTATGATTCTGTGACAGGGTCGTCTCCCCCGCCCGAGATGCAGGGCTTGTAAAGACTGCCTCGCTGCCAGCAGGCCTCCTGTTATGGAGCCTGTAATTGGCTGATTGGCGGTGGGGAGAATGCACCGCTGTCTTTTGAATGGATGACCAATAAGAGGCGAGTGTGGTCCCTGGGGCAGGCAGGTACCTATTAAGGGCTCCTTTCCAGCTCGACGCCTCATTGTCATTGTTATACACATTGAACCTTTACACACTATTCATTTTTTTTCCCCCTCTGAGTGCCTTTTCCTCTGCCACAGACTGGTAAACTATAACTTCCAAATTGTCTGTTGTTCAAAGAAAGTACATCCTGGCCCAGTTTCCGCCGCTGTGGGATGTTTGATTGCCCGACTCGGCTGTATCGCTTTTACTTTGAGTAGTTAGACAATGGTCCTCGAAATTGCCCGTGTCTTTGGAAACGTCAGCGTCGAACGACGGTAATTAAACTCCCCGTAGTCGACAATTCACCTCACCGTCCGTTTTGTCCGCGCGAGTCGTCGCCATCTGCGCAGACTGTACTTGGCAGCAGATGCTCACCTTCCTGAGGCATAGTTCAAAGACCGTCGACTTGAAATCATATATAATTTTCACAAAGGTCGGTATTTTCAGTGGGTCTTTATGCACGGCGAGAGCTTCCCCCCTCCATTACCATGCAGAGTGCCGTGCAGAGGTTGAGGGTAAGGAGGGTAAATACTCTGTCTTCATGTCAAGATTATCTATGCACCTTTTAGGCAGCGCTGGAAGCTGCTTTTGTTTAATAAAAGGGCTGATTAATGAACGGAGCAACCGAGGGAGATGGGAAGATAGAGACGCAGAGAAAAGAAAGAGGAACACTCCGGAGTCTGAACCTGGATACGTGCGACGTCCCTGACTGCTTTTGTCTGAGTTAGACGCTGTTTTTTGCCATCTGTTTTGTCTGACGGGATGCGGGAGCAGCTCGACGTTGCATCATTCAGCCACACCTTTTCTTTCTTCTTGAAAAGCATCAAAAGAACCCCGGAGCTTTGAGGAGGGCTTTTTAATCAGTGGAATATGTGAATGGAGAGAATTGTTGCTCTGTATAGGGGCAGTCGCCTGTATCCATTCGATACGTTTCAAACCCGCCACATCAAAGCCGAGTATTCACCGCGAGATAGAAGCCGATCTAAGACAACTCCTCGAAATGTTTTTTTGAGCACACTAATTAATAACACACTCGTCTACCACCAGTGCACTTCGAAAAAGGATGTGAGAATGAGTGCATTCCAAGAATAACTGCGACTGTGACATTCCCTGTATAGCTTGTGTGTGCTGGCCAAAAGGCAGGGAGCTATATTCATCTCAACTTCCTCATCAGATTTTGCGGTTTAAACCCCCAAATCCTCGTCCTTAAACAACCATAATACATTTAGTATGATTTTGTTCCTTTGCCAATACATTTATCATCGATCCAGGGAGAATATCTACACCACGGCTCGGGCTCACGGTTGAGTCTCGATAAAAATAGACCCTCAAAAAATGACAGATAGCTGCGCACAGCTTCTGTCCACTTTGCAGCTTAACAGCCCATAATTTCACACACTGTATTCTGCTGCCAGCTAATTACCCTGTAATTATGAAAATATGAGATCTGTGATTAAAATGCTTCACATCACATACTGATGGCATTGTGAGCCGAGGCCGCGCAGGCCTTTTTAAAAAAACGGTCACACTGCTAACGAGACAATGTTGAGCCAAAACACAATTGCCGGGATAAATGTCTGCAAGTGCGTTTTCTGCAAAAACACAGACAAAAAAGAAAAGAAAAAACAGGGGGGGAAAAAATCATACTTTGCCCTAAAATACCTTATGGCTTGCCACAATATCAGCTGGAGATGTCCCAGCGTCTCATTAAAAACACCTGTTTTTTTTCCAACACTGACAATGCTGCAGAGGTCCCGACTTCCCATCAGAAATATCCACTTTTGTCACCATAAACAGGCTGGAAATTGAAGTTGCTTTAAAAATATCCAACTGACAACTTCAGTCACTTCCATCCCCATCTCCATTGTGTTGGACGGCCTTTAGCTTTGATTACAGCGCGCAGTGCCACAACATTTATTTTCCATCCAAAGTGCAAGAGTGCATAAAGTCTTCTCCAGCACGTCCCAAATACTCTCAGTGGGGTTCAGCTCTGGCCTCATGCTCCCTGAGCCACTCTTTCACAATTTGAGCCCGATGAATCGTGGCATTGTCGTCTTTTGCAATATCCCCGTGCCATCAGGGAAGAGACCGAGTGAATCAACCCCAGATCATAGCACTGCCCCAGCAGGCTTGTATGGTAAACACTGGGCATGTATTCAGATCTTTTACTGAAGTAAAATAGTACCATACTGTGAAAATACTATGGGTGCATCAGCTCATCCGCCTCTCTTCTTACCCTGATGGGCCCATCACTCTGGAGCAGGGTAAATCTGGACTCATCAGACTACATGATTGCTCCATTGCCCCAGAGTCCAATCTTTATGCTCCCTAGCTAACTGAAGCCTTCTTTTCTGATCAACCAAGTGGTTTTCTTAAGGCTCCACAGTTGTTTAGTCCCAATCCCTTGAGTTCTCTTCGCATTGTTCATGTGGAAATGCTCTTACTTTCACTATTAAACATAGCCGTGAGTTCTACTGTTCTCCAAGTTCTCCGATCACGGTCATTCAAGATTTCCTTGCGACCACATTTCCTCATTCTTCACTTTGGTTCATCACTATCCTTCCAGGTTTATATAATGCGTGGACAGTTCTTAACCCAATTTTAGTAGTTGCATCAATCTCCTTCGTTGTTTTTGAAGTATGTCTTCCAACATGGTTGTTTACGAAATGAGAAGCTACTCACTGCATCAGTAAGGGTTAAATAATGTTTTGCCAGCTGAAACATATTAATCACTGCAGTAATTATCCAATGGAAGGCTCTTACCTGTTTGCTTAGTTAAATCCAGGTGGCGACTTATTTTTGCCGGCCAGGCAGAATATAAGTAGCACACCTGTGAAATACATTCAGGGGGTTTGTGTTTATGTTGTGTGTTTTTGTGTGCACGTGTCCAGGTGAGAGGGACGGGTAACAATTAAAGGCTGTCCATGCGGATGCGGCGTCTGGAGACGGAGAGGTCAGGGCAATTTAGACAGCCTCATCACAGACTGTGTACACGTGTGAAAAGAGAGAACAGCGCTTTACTGGTTGTCCTGGCAACCTCTTCCTTCCCTCACCCGAGAGCCAGGAATCAATTATTCATTACATTGTGTTATTGCATATAATCTGACTCCTGTCAGCCCTTTGCATATACTGTACGAAAGCACAGCTAAATGATCGCAAGTAAAATTTGCATCACCATGGAAACACTTAATTTACTCTGAGCGATCGAGCTCGTCAGACGAGATATTCAATACAATGATAAAAATGTACACATCAAGCTGGTCAATAAGGCTTTATGAGGCAGTCAAAGCTCTGAAAGCTTATTACAAGAGTCCTGGATGATTTATAAATGAGATATACAAATAAGATATTGATGGTTTCATGTGTGCATGTTTTGCATGTGTTGCCTTCTGTGTGCGAGGAGGCACATGCGGGGGGGAACTACAGAGCGGGAGCGAGAACAAAGAGATTCAGAAAACCGAGGCTCAGAGTTGGACCGTGTGGTGTTTTTTCGGAATGCATTAACATGTGTGCGCAAATACAGCATTTCTGTATTTAATTCATGACTACATACTGTACATCTCTCTTACATGCTTGACTTCTGCACTGCTCTGGCCATGTGTTGGTACAAATATAAAAATCGATGCCTGCGCTGATGGAAATGCAGGCTCGCCGTGCGCTATACGGTGGACTGCAGATGCCCTCCCACCCTCCCAATCAGACAAACAAAAATCAATTAACATTACATAACAGGTACACACGAACAAAGAACTATTTGATTCCTCAGAGAGTGGGATCACGCTCTCTCTCGATCAAACAGTTTGCAGCCCCGCGGTGCCGTGAGGAGTAATTAATTTATGTACAAAAAACGGCCATGGACCAAGGATTTCTTGTTTTCCTCGGCAGTGCAGCTCAGAAAAGGGGATAAGGAGCAGGGACTATCTCGCTCAAGTCAGCCTGCATGAGGATCCATTGACTGTTGGACAGCTATTATTTATGAGGGCTTCGCCATTCTTAAACTTCCTGGATGCAGCCTCTTAGTCCTGGTAGTTCAGTAGATTACTGAATCTTTCATACCTGTCTAGAGATGGGGCAGTCACTTGTAAACTGTGCAAAGCGAGTGCATAATGTTGGTGATAGGGCAGCCCTGGTAAACCTTTGAAATGAATCAAATGTCAACACGAGAAGTCGCACTAAAGTTTAAAATCCATGTAATTGTTGGACTAAAAAAAGAAGCACTACACTCTTAGAAATAAGGGTTCCAAAAGGGTTCTTCTACAAGGGCTGAGATTCTACCAGGAACCATTTGCTTCTGAAAAACCCTTTCCAGAAGAAATGGTTTTTCAAGGGTTCTTGGTAACACTAACGGTTCCAGTAAGAAATATTTTGATCAAGAGAACCCTTTTTTGGAGAAAGAGTTCTTCAGGGATTGTTGAAAGCATGGGTATAAGATCCTGTGTGGGTTCTTTGTAGACCTTCCCATGGGGGGTTCTGGGTGGAACCTTACACACACAGCTCTATGTATAAACCCTTTGTGTTGGGTTCTAGGTAGAACCCTCCACGTTTATAAAAGGTTCTACCTGGAGTCAAAAAGGGTTCTCCTATGAGGACAAGCCGAAGAACCTTATATGGTTCAACTTAGAACTTTTATTTCTACGTAAAAGTGTACACATCTGGAATCATTTGTAACACGCGGCCCGTCTAATCAGTCGTATGGCTGCTCTGGAACTTTTGATCACATCTATTCATTCATCTATCTGCTTATCTATTTTTTTCTCAGCACGGAATGAACTTACATCTACTTCGCTCGTTGCTGGGCTCGCAAACTGCAGTAGACGAGGCAACGCACGTCTTCAAACTGCATACTATTAACTGCCTAAAACATACTCAATCAGTTTATATACGTCAAACTGCCTTTTAAATGGACTTTTAAGTATGTTATTACCAGCAGACCGTTCATACTGAAGTACACTCGAGCAATACTGCTTCTCTGCATCACGCAAACTGTATCGATCAGAACATTAGTTGTCTCCTCCATAGATCCATGTGCCATGCCGTTGTTTATCACAAATGTGAATCAACATTGCATACACCGTTTAACGCAAGAAAGGAATAAAAGGACAGGGACCTGGTAAAGGCTGTTGTTCGTGGTTCATATTTAATTTAAGAGTGCAGAATTAGAGTAAAAGAACTATTTAGATCAAAGAGGAACGAAGTAATGTCAGGATGTTTTACAAGAAGCAGAAGAGCCTGCTGAGCTGACGAGGCGACTGCGAGTGAAAAGAGCCAGAATGAGGAGGAGGACTGGTCTCTGGCTGTGTACGTTATCTTTTACAGTTTACCTAAAGCAACACTTAATGGAAAATAACCTGAATATGTTTGACCATGGGGCAAGAGGGGTCTATAAACCGACCAGCGAGTCAGACCCCGTGGACACCCCTGGGGGCACTTTTGGAGCTACTCAACACCGAAAAAGTTGGAGCACTTTTTTGAGTCACCATTAGTATTGTTCAAACTTTACATCTTTGAAAACTGCACAGTTGATTTCCTCACCTTAAATATTCTCAGAATTTAAGGTAGTGATGAACAAGGATATGAGAAATTGTGAATTAAACAGTGCAGTGCATGAACTATCGGCATAATTTCTCGACCTTCATCAAATGTATTTATTTCATTTTTCAAAATCGAGGATACTTTAAATATTTGAGTACATTTGTAAAAGGGGCAACAGCATGACAAGACTGTTGAATAGACCCAACTGACTGATAAATAAGTGAAGAGAAACTCTCAAAAATGGACAAGTGCAGCCAATGTGGACACCCCTGTCCATATACTCTTGTGTACTTTCAGCCTGCAGCTGTTTTTCATGGCCTGAGTGAGGTCCCACAGTTCCAATTAAGGAACTGAGCCTGGTCCATAAAGAAATGGTTTTCCCAGCTCGGTTGGTTGAAGCCAACAATAACCAACAAGGGGGATCGACCTAACCAATGCTCTTGAGGCTGATTGGGAGCAAATCCCTGCAGCAAGGTAAACTTCCCAGAAGAGTTGAGACCATTATAGCAGATTAATGCCCGTGGCTTTGGAAAGAGATGTCACCAGTGTGTCCCCAGTGCCGGGCAACATTAACAATACTGCATTATATGTGTAGCTGTACTTGAGCATATGCATCCTTTGCTGAAATCAGTTCAAAGCTTTCTCTAAAGCTTATTATAATTCAGTGATTCATTAATTTGGGTATTCCCCAAGAGTGTGGGTGCTTAAAGGAGAATACATAAATACAAAGTATATTTACAATGCAAATTACAAACATATAACATAGCCAGCACATGAGAAACACTTAAACCACTGGAACAAAACAAAGACAACCTTTCCGCAGTGGATAATGATTTTTGCCATGCGGCAGAATAAAAAAAATCATACAACAGAGAGTTCACCGTCTCCGCCGTAATACCTGGCCAGCCTCCTCAGCAATTGTCGTAACACACCAGACAGTGTGTTCTTAACAATTTAGCCCCCGGGACTTGGAGTCTGAACTTAAAGTAAAGCCAGGTTCTTTGACCCCGTGATCCTCCGGTAGTGAACAGGACCTGAGGGGAATCTGAGAGCTGGCTGACTTGCTGAGCTAAATCGCAGCCTGTGGCCAGTCGGGCTCAGAGGAGGGTCGAGGGAGGGTCACGTACACCATCGAGAGCCGACAAGACAACAACTTTCGACCCAGCCCCGTCCGAGTTTGACTTGAGTAAACAAAAGCAGATGAGCATACGGTAAACAAGATGGATGTCAACGTGACGCGTGGGAGCGGCGTGTCCACAGGTCAACCGAATCTCAACGAAACAAACCCAAACAGGGCGTCGGAGATGTTATCAGCGGCGTCTCTGTGGCCTCGCATGTCATTTGTTCACCCACGTCCCCCCTGCCGCTGCCTCGCCGAGGGCTTCCTCCTATTTGTTTGCTGGGTTTGCTACCCACCGTGCCATCAGGATGTCGCTCATGGAGAGAGACAGAGCAATTCCAGGGCGACTGGTGTGAAAATGGGGAGTTTAACCAGAGGGGGTTGGAGAAAATGGCTTGTTCTGTCCTGTCTCGTTTGCTCTGGCCGAGGCGGGTGCTCGGCCACACTTGGCCTCTCTGGCCTGACCGATCGCATAAATACACACACAAAGAGCTTGTCGTCGCTGGTGAGCAGAACTGCAGCAGCCCGTTGTCATTGCCTGGTCGAGTCAATTGCTGCCCGTGGATGGTCATACATCACGATGCTACATGAAGCGAGGGGGTTGTTTGTGCGCCACAGAGATACAAAGGAAGAACAGCCCAGTAAACATTTGAGAGATGTGCCAACATCAACCTAAAGAAAACTTCAAATCATGGATTATTTGATGTTGGAACACACTAAATAGACACAGACACTTTGACAATTTAACAACTTAACTCTAACTCTAGGAAGTTAAAGTTATCTTCTCTCCCCAATCGTCAGAATAAATGTTGGCATTGCACATCTTTAAAAACCACGGATATGTTGCAGCTTATGGCAATGCTGTGCTTCTGGGTAGATTTAGGTACAAACCCGCTTGGTTAGGGCGAGAGAATGATCACGTTATGGCTTACCTGGCTCTGTTGCCACAAACAACACACATTTTTTTTCCTCCACTCACAGCCAGGATATGTCTCGACATCTCATAAAAAAATATCCAGTGGTTTCGCAAACGCAAATTATGTAACGCCACCTCCAGCAATGGTCGCTCCCAAACAGCCGCTACATCGAAGTCGGCTCGTACACACATGTAATCTGAACATGATATGACACGTTGCTATGGTGGAAATGTTTATATATGTATGAAACAAAAGAATTCAATGTGTGCACGCTTCGCACAAACGTACAATACGACAACAACATTTATTTTCTGGCAACCGGACTGTTGTCAAAGCTGGAATCTTGCTTGTTATGACCCTATCGGTCATATCAACATTTCTATTGTCTGTGCTTTAATTTCCTCTGATACAATCCCTCTGTCTTGTTGCCTGTGTGAGTGTGTGATTGGCTGCAAGTGTGTTTGGCTGAGAGAATGATTGAGTGTGTGTGTGTGTGTTTGTGTGTAGGTTGTCTGAGGGAGCTGATTGGTTGCAGCCTCCAACCCAGAAGTTTAAAGGCCGGGCCCCCCTCAGTTCCTGCGGTCTCTCCTCTCTCAGCCAGACTGCCAGCATGTCTGTTGTGCTCTAGATGTGTGAATCTTCTCAAGGTTAAATAAAACCTTAAGAAGAGGAGGAGTCTCATTTTCATGTTGCACCAGGGTTTCCCCCGAGGCTCTGGTCGTAACAACACTCCACCAGCACTTATGGCCGCGCCGAGTCAAACTGAGCTGTGTCGATTTGCTTGTCCATCGGCAGTTTGACTCACCCGAGCTGAGCTTCCCACGCCCACAATGGACCTGCTCCAGATTAGGGCGAATCCGCGACCACCCCGCCTCCAAGCTGGCTGCGGTGACTTCTCGTGCGAGCCAACCCGTAACAAGCACCCGTCACCTCCTCAAACAAGAGTGTGTTGCAAATCAATACTCAAGTCATGTCTGTCCAGGAAACCAGAGAGAGAGATGGAAACGTCAGCCTCTATCAACCTCCAGAAGGTACGGTGGCCCTCACAGACAAGAAAGTCATTCTCTAAATACGGACTCGTTCACAACAGCGTTGAGTATTTCCACTAATTAAAGTGATGAAGTTTTTAGTTATTAAGTCTATAAAACTATAGGTTATAATTCAAAACAGAAATTAAGATCATACAAAGAAATTATGGAGCACTGAAAAATGTTCACAGAATGTATTAACTTGGTGTTGAGCGGACTTCTCCTCAGTTTATTTGTCACACTAAGTCATTACTTTAAGGGTTTCACCGATACCATTTTTTTCAAACCGAGTACGAGTATTTTCATTTGTGTACTTGGCGATACCAGGTACCGATACCGATATTTCTACCACAAAAATAACTATTAGGTTACAGATGCACTGAATTGGAAGACAGATTTAATTTCTTCTCTGCTTGTTACAACAAATGATAATAAATTAAATAAAAATAAATATAAATAATCAAATACAAAAAGCCTCCACGCTGGCACTGCCTCCCCTTTTAACAAAATGAAACTTGACAAAATATCAATGAAATTTGACAAATTAAACCATGAAACTTATTACACAGTTAACAAAGTCAACTTAATATCTCAATTAAACTATTGCAGTCTCCACATTTGAATCAGTGTGATATATATTGAAGTAGCCTAGTAGTTGTATCAACATCTGCATGTAATCAAGAACTGACTGTCAAATCAAAGCAAGAAAGAACATTTCAAAAACATTTCGACAATATTTATTGTCACTTAACATTTAATTATACAGATATATAATACTGTAGATATTATTTTCTTCTCTCTTTGAGGAAAAGAAGGGCTGCATTTAAAAATAAAATAGTGAAAATTAATAAAATATCTTTTTTTGAAATCGTGCATCTTAAAATAAAGAACTTAACATTTGTGTTTCTGCTTCCCCTCAAGTAAGGTTTCAGCTACTGCGCTCTGCACTCCTGGACAACCCCTCCATCAGTAAATGGCTTTTTGTATTGACCAACAATCCATCGACCCTGGGGGAACATTCATTAGCTCTTAGAGAGCAACACGTGGAGTCATTTTTCTCTGTCTCCGGCTCACCCGTCTCTCTGTCTTCTCTCCCTGTATCGCTCACTCGTCTTTCCGTCTGTCACTCACTTTACACCTCTTTCATCTGTCTGTATTCAGAGTCGCAATGTTTATCGCCTGGAATGCACAGATTTGATTGGCTGAGTAGCATCACGTGGGATGGCTTAACTTGCATGCAATTGGTCAGTGGATTTCCTGATCCGCTAAACCACATAAATCTTGCTAACGCAACATTTCCACCAGCTCTCTGAGAGGCACAAACATGGGGGCATTTCTTTTCAGTGAAACTAATGTACTGCTACTAAACATGGTACATTATCTAAGATTTGTACCTTTAGCAGCAGGGGGAAATATATATACTACGGTTGTGTTAGGATTTATTTTTTACCTCTCTCTGCACCTCACGCTCCTCACGCTTAAAATTTAATTGAATTGATTTACACTGTTTGGTTTAGGTCTAATACACTGAAAGGTGATTAATATGATTATTTGATTTAAGTCTAACACAATGAAAGATGATTACTATGATTACTATGAGTGATTAACTGTTTTTGATAAAAGAATTCTATGACTACTTTCATTGACAAACTGTTTGAATTAAGAGTCTGTACATGCCCTGTTGATAAATGAGAGGGTTGGAAGCGTTAACCCTTTTTATGAGGGGTTAATACATAGGAGAGAAAAGCCAGGGTATGAGAGAGAACACCGACATCTCCACTGAGAACAGGCCAAAATCATAAACCAAAAGTGTTGGCATGGATGTGTCCTTGAGGTGTGGAGGAGGGTGGCAGAGAGGTGCAGGAGGCTAGGAAGGATAGATGTCAGGGAGGGAGTTTTTTCTTTCCACAGGGTGCTGACCACCTGAAGAGGATCGTGTTGCCAAGGGGCTGGGACCAGCCCGTGCACCAAGGAAGGGAGGCTAAGTCTAAACAACAGAACCACCCCACCTATACAACCAATGAATATTGTCATCCTTATCTGTTGTTAACCAATGAAAAATTCTACATTTTCTGTTGCTGAAATTATAAGAAACAATGTAAAGAAAGATTTTGCATCTTTTTCTGGGCGACTGGTTACAGAGTAACAGCACTCCGCTGACTGTGATTTGTCAAACAGAGAAAGTCCTTGATCAAGCATTTTTAACTTAATGATACAATTCTGAATAAATGGTAAACAGTACGTCGTGGTTTGTCTTCACTCAAATAAATGAACACGCCTAACAGTTGGTTGTAACCTTGAACGTTACTCTACATTTCTCAGAGATTTCCATCCTGGAAAGGCAGCTCCAGCGTTTGTTATTGTCTGTCGCTTGTCCCGAGCTCGTTTAGCGTCTTGCAGTTTTCATTTCTTCGCCAACGATTCACACTCCTGTGATTTTTCTCGTACAAAATAAGTACGATCGTCCATCCTTTATCAGATTGTGGTTTCAGACTTCTCACAATACAGATTGATTGAGCAGGGAACAGCAGCCACTCGCTCTTCTTCTTGTCCTTCTTCTTGTCCTTCGTCTTGTTCTTCTTCCAACCTGGACATTTCCAGCGGCCATGCAAATGCGAAAGGCCCTCACTAGTGCCAGGTTTGTCCGTTCTGGGCTACTGTAGAAATGTGACGGTGCAACATAAGTTGCATAAGTAATTAAAACACAATGACCACAATAAAATAAAGACTTAACAATACACCCTTTCGCAATATTCATGTAAAATCTATTTATTCAGAGTTTGGAACTCATACGATGATCCCTAAATAAAATTACAGTCATAATCAAACTTTAATTTGCTGCTGGTCCAGAAAAGCTCTATTCAAAATGCCAAAGTGATCATAGACATTTCAAACAGATTTAAGACTTGGAATGTAATATTTATCCAAATTTCATGCCAGGAGGAAACCATTTTACCAGCATTTAAACACATAAAAGAGCACTGACTTGATCCCACAGCCAGTAACAGCATATGAAATACAGTGTAGCATAGCTTGCTAGCATGACTGCTCACCCGACCGACTCACCTTGCATGAAATCCCCTCAAGACTCTATATAAATGTTAGGAATATACTGTATGTGATACAGGTAAGTGAGCTGCTGTGTGCTACTGGCTCAACTTTCACTTCAACAAGACAAGTTTTACACTGGTTCACACCACCGCTGCAGGCTGATACATCATGTTTTTAGGAAGTGAGAGCGAACACGAGAGGGAGGGAGACAGCCATGGAAGTGCTCCACAAGGCTTTTGGCTATGAGGGAGTGGAAGGTGAAGGAAAGCCAGAAGAGTTCAGAGACTGCAAAGTTAGTTAACTGGCAGGCGGAGGAGATGGCACGGATATGAAGGTTGGAAGCCTGGGGGTGCGCGATGTCAAAAGGGGGAAGCAGAAACCTTCTGAGCGCAGAGGGCCGTTAGACACTCAAATTTAATCAGAGCATCTGTCTCACAAGTCTATAAAAGTTTATGCAAGCACTTCTAATTTTCGGGGATGCATTCATTAATACAGGAACAAAAGAGGGCGCACTCTGAGGAAGACAGATAAAATGTCTGCCAATGGAGACAGATGCGTGAGGGGGACTGGGTTGATACTGAACTACTTAATTCAACAATGATCCTTCTCAGCTTCCAGTGCCTTTTCCTGCCATTAATCAGTCCTGCATGTGTATATCTACGCAACCACTACATTGTGTTTAACGTATGCTTCAGGTCAAACACGTAAGCACAGGAAATGTAAGGGATTCAATTGAAGGCAAGGTTGCAATTACGGCAGATAAATTGTTTGAGCCAAAAGTTAGTTAGGCGTGTAAAACTACCCTTGTCTGCTTGATCCAACCTGGTAGGGCACACCTGCTGAAACTGCCCACCTGCCGTCCATCAGCTCATCAGCTTGCCAGTATATCAGCCCTGGCTCTCCTCCGTCGTCCATGGTAAATACACTTTCGGGCCAACTAAGCTTTCTCTGCTGATTCTGTCCTGTGTTGTCTGTGCGCTGACCTGTTTTTTCATATGCCCCAGGATCATCACCTGCCTTTTTCCCGTCTCTCATTTGCCCACCTGCCTGTCTGCCTGCCATCCCTCCCTTAGCTTCCACGCGAGCTTACACGCTCGCCAGTCTCCGGGCCCCTGCCAGCCATCATTTCGTGTCCAAGTCACCTACATTCCTCGGTATCTTGCCGTAAACCTCCGTAACTTCACCTAGCTCTGTGTTTCTGTGCTGCTTGGCAAAACTACAGTAATAAAAAAAGGAACAATGAATCCCCTTCAAATCATTTTGAAGTGCATACAGGTGATACACCAATCCTTCTCTTTAACCTCTGTAAGATCAGATTCATAGTCAGGTGACCTCCATCATCATGGTAACGGGTTAAACGGGTTAATGTTGTGAATTGATTGCAGTTTGACTAGGTTTAGGCATCAAAACTACATGGTTAGGTTAAGGGAAAAAATTACTATGTTATTTATTTTTTGAATGTGACATAAGTTGAATACATCTTGTCCATTTACTTAGCAAGTAAAATAAAATAAAAAAGATAATTGTTTCGCCAATACCAATACCGATACTTTTAATAATAAAGGTGGAATCATGATGAAATTGCTAAATCTGAATGAATTTTCATGACCTTTAGGTGTTTTTGTGAATTTTCCTTTGGATTATTAATTAGTTAAAATCCAGGACAAAATTTGGATTTTGGAATCGGCTAAGTGAAATAATAAAATAATTAAGTCTGTAGCACATCTACTTGTAGTTTGTAGATAGTAATCATACAGTATCCCTTTCACAGTTGACACAAAAGGGTAATTATATTCAATAAAATCTGACCCATATTCTATTCAGTATATTTGTTTCAATTCCAGTAAATGTATTCATTTAAATAACACATTTGAATTGGATAGATAAATGTATTATATCCAGGTCTTGGCATAATTTATACTTTTTGAGGTGGCTAAAGTAACAAATGACCAGTTGTACTTTGAAAATTAAGATTAACTACTGCCGAAGATGACTGAAATATTGCTTTCACCACTATTATCTACCTGGATATTCTCTGCCAGACTGAAAGGCCTCTGCCAATGGCCTCTGCCTCTGGGTCGGGGGTCTGGGCACTTAAACAGGCACAGATACAGACAGCCAGGTCTCCTCTTTGGTGAAACAGCAGCAGTGCATACAGGAGAGAAACTGAAACTCATTACACTGGTATCAATCAATACCGATACCAACGTTGGTATCGATATTATCGATATTTGGATCAATCCGCCCCCCACTAGCGTTTAAATGCGATCCAATACATGCAGTGAGGAATCATTCACTGAAAATATATTTCTACCGAGTCGATAGAGATGATAACATAACAAATAAGAGAGCAAGCCGATGTAGGATCATACAATTTGTGAGAGCGTTGTGCTTAAATGGTCGGCGGCAGATTACAAAATGGGAGTGACACATCACTTTACAAAAGGCTCCAATCTGTAGGAATTGCTGTGCCCCGGTTAGCTAAAATCCACACCAGGTAATTGGGGCCTCATGAGTTTGAATGTAATTCAGTTAGTTCAGTCTGGTGCAATTTCCTCTATTTTATAGCTGACCGCCTCTGTCTCGATCACTCTCCACACACACACACACACACACAAATTCTCACCCCAAACTTATCTCCACATTCCAGTGAGCACACACTAATTCACTTAAGGCTGACAAATCTTACAGCCTTATAGCACGAACAGTCAGCTCAGCTCCTTCGACCACTGCTGCGTCATACGAGTTCATCAGTTCACCACTCCGGGGGGACCGAGCCTCCCCCGTGCATTATGTATGCCCTCGAAGACCTAATTGAAACTGAAAATGTTATGTTCCGCTCCGGTGCTCTCCTAATAGGCTGGCTCTCAATAACCAGGCTTGTGAGGCAATTAGAAACCCGAGCCATGAGTCGAGATGAATCTCAAAATGGGGGGTGGGCGCAGTCGGTGCGAGTGGCTGTGTGTGTTTACACTGGGTGGCTCGGCCAGCTGGGAGCAACGCTGGAGAGGGGTGAAGCCTAACTGACTCGCTAATTATAGATGTCTTTTTTGGCTTTGCCTTTATGTTTCACACTGTTCTGCCTGGATGAGGGAACAGAGCCCTGGCAGATCAAACGAGACGCTCCGCTTCATTGGCTCAGCTCGAAGGCCTCCAATCAGAAACAACTGGGCGCCAAGCGAGAGCAGCCAAGGTGGTATCCTTATCCAACAGTTTAAGGGGATGAAATTTAGGGCGCTTTCATCCGAATCTGGGAGAGAATTGCCTAAAATACTGGTTAATATAAACGCATTTTCTGGGACGAGGTGGCACAAGATCAGTTCCAGACGAGCCGCTCTACGCAACGTCCTCGCTCCCGCAGGAGATGAAGTCATGTCTGCATTTCATAAACAAAAAGCTAAAAACGTCCTCGCGCACAGTTCCCCTTTAATTCTTAAAGTGCAAAGGGGCTGATTGTGTCACTGCTGAGTGGTCACGCACAACCCATATGAATCATCATTCCCCATTGCGTAACCAATGTTTGACTAGCTAAACACACACACAAATATTATAATATATATATTAATATTATATATATTTATTTCATCCAGATCACTCAAGTCAAGTGCCAAAAATATTTGGATGCAGTTTCCTAAAAACAAACATGTATTTCATGACAGTATTTTCAGTGGCATTCTTAGCCTTGGTGCCTCAAATGTCTTTTTCTTTGTTTTCCTCCTTGTGGCAAAGCAACATATGTGGCGTAATGGCCGACTTAAAGCAACATTATGTAGAAATTGTAATTGTGTGCATTGGTGTAAAATCACCTGTATATAGGAATTCTTGCATTTTGGAGGGTAGGGTTAGGGTTAGGGTTAGAATGAGCCCTATATAATCCACTGAGGCAATCGGGTCCTCTTCCACAGAGTCAGGCATGTTGCCTCGAATGGACAAACCAAACTCAGTCTTTAAAGATGGCCTTTGTATTTTTAGCACCCACAGAAGGGGACGCACTTGACATTATCTATCTAAGGTGTGGATGGTGGAAGAAGTTTTGTTTAAGCTAGTAATAACCTTTTGGCCATGCAAGGGCAAGTGTGCACTCATCAATGGGGTTGGGGTCAACCTGTCCAAACAGGCACCAATCTCATCTCTAGGCAACAGTGCTGCACAGCTGGCCCTCATTGACAAAACGACCCATGCAGAACACCAGATCAAAACTAAAGTAAAGGAGTTGGAGACCAGGCGGCAGGGTTAAAGGTAAGGGTGATGATCGAACTCTGAACTCCAGCAAACGATCCTGCTGTGAAAATAGCCTCGCGCCGACTCCTATACTGTCCTCCCTCCCTGTGACCTGGGACAGTTCTTTCTGTGTAGGCGAACATCTATTACTGTCTCCCGTAGCCGGAAACAAGAGAGCAGAGTTGGTCTGGCCCCCGCAGGTGTGAAGCTCCGCTGAGAATTAATTAGAAAAGATGGAAAAGGTGGCTGAGGAAGAGCACAGGGTACGGGTCTGTATTCTGGTTCAGAGCTGTTAGCGCCACTGGAAGTGGTGCATAAGTTCAAACCAACATTTTACGAGTTCATAAAGTTCATACCCACTTCCTCTCCTTGCCAAAGGAGCACCTCAGTGTTGACAGCAGTGCAGATGTTCATGTTCACACAAGTCAAGAAATCCCCGAGACGTGGCATAATGTGGATTTTGAAAGTGAGCTCTGAGTCTCTTTAGTGTGTGTCTATGTACCTTCAGTGCTCCATTAAACTGTGCCTTAGTTTCTCCTCTCTGTCTGAAAGAACTTAGCTGTATTAAAAGTTGAAATAGGGGTGACATTTGAGAGACGGCAAAGCTCGGAGATGACTGTCAGCTTCTGTTGTTCGCTTCCGACTGGAGCACATCACAATCGTATAACCAAGAAACACTGATAAGGAGTTTTTGTTTTTCATTCCCCTTCATAACGAGCCCATATCTTTGCTATCAACTGTTTGAAATGTTGAATAGTGTTAAGGGACAGATGGCCTCAAGGGACAGTCCACCCCAAAATTGAAAATACATGTTAACTTACAGTGCTGTTTCTCCATCTTGGTTGTTTTAGTGTCAGTTTTAAGTTCTAGAAATGTCTGCCGCAGTGATGTCCGCCTTCGCTTTAATATAATGGAACAAGACGGCGACTCGGCTTGTGGTTCTCAAAGCACCACAACAATGCATATGAAAAATTCATCATTCATCTTGACTGTGTTACTCAAGATAATCCGCAGACTTTGTTGTGGACAGTTTCTTCTCAACCACACCGTGTTACTGTGCACAAGGAAACCTCCATCTACCCATGGAGGTCTTTTATGCTCGGGATGGAAACGATGACGCCCTCTCCCTGTAGCCGAGCTGTAAAGTTCGCTAACTTAGTGTGCCAGCCTCTCATTTTTTTGGCACTTTGAGCACCACAAGCCTCGTTCCATCATATTCAAGAGGGATCCTCTGCACAGCTCAGACCAAAACAATCTAAATAGATAAATAGCACTACAGGTAAGTGGAAGAATATGTATTTTTTATACCCATAACAACCCATGTGTGCAGTTCAGAAAATGAAAGCTATTTAGCCTAGCTTGCTAAAGTCAGCAGTTACGGCGTTCCCACTGGATGTTACTTCTGATTGTTTTTTTCCATCACCTGCTGTATGATCGGAAGCGCCCACACAGTCTGTATTCTGCATGCCCCACATTGTGAAAAGTACAAGTTCTAGCTAGCAATAACTGGGCCTCCTTCACGGGTCAAACTGTGCTCGTAGCAAATGACCCACCTGTCAACTCGCCGAGTAATCATGTGACTTTATGCACCATACGTTACGCCATGACTCAAACCATGACACAGGGTATCGTGCAGAGTCGGTGCTCGGATGACTCACTGTTGAGATTAAGCAACGGCTAACTATATCAGCCCCCCAGCCGGTTAACTGCCTGTACGGGAGCTGAAGCGATATTACAAACTATTTTTAGTTCACATAGATATTGCACCACTCAATTTAGCCTACCAGTGCAGACTTTGTAATGTGGAACTAAAAAAAAGAAAGCCCCAGAGGAACAATAATGTTGGGTCATTACACTTAAGTACACAAGTCAAAACAGACTATATGTTTGCCTATACAAAAACAGACACACTGTGCAATTTGAGTTTGGAGTTAGTAAAATGCAGGGTTGGATAGAAAATGGTTGCAATGTTTCAACAGTTTCTTATGTCTTACGTGTGTTAATTACTTGCTCCAATTCACAGGGAATTAATTGACTGTTTGCTATTTTCCGATGGAACAATACAGGACAAATTCATAACGAGGCAATCTCATTAAGCGGGAGCGCCAACATAAGGGCGACTCGATCGACAAGGTCGTCGGAAAGTAGCACTTGGCACGCCACCTCTCTCAGATGGACGTAGTAATAACATACAGTCCGTCTCCCGATATCAAATGTTTCTGCAGGTGGCTCAGTGTGACCTTAAAGTGGATTCCCTGCCTTCATTAGAATAATTAATGCCTAAATCAAGCACCCGTTTGATTATCTTCCCCGGACTTTTCTCTCTCTTTATTCTTTAATGTTTCCCATTAACATATAAGGCTTAATGGGAACGGCTGCAAATTGCGCTGCCGATTAATAGAAAAGACACAAAGCAGCACATTTACTGGAAATATCGCCTCGAGGTTGGAACTAGCAGTCCGTGTCTCTGGAGATCTTCAGCGCTATTGAGATCTGGTTTGTTGTTACATTTGTGAAAAGGTCACAAACTGATTGCCTACATCTATCTGTTGTTCCATCTATCGATCTATCGCCTTGCCCGAAAAAAGTTAATGCGCCCTAACAGGCTGGACACGCCGGACGCCTGTGGACTGCGTGGCGGCTGTGTTGCCGAGATGATGCGGCTCACTCCAAGTTTGTGTTCACATAGGCGGCTGCGTGGCGGCTCCTGCCTGCTCTATCTGTTCACCAGGAGTTTGACTTTGATATTATCAATGAATATGATGACGATTATCCTCTACCCCACTGAAGGAGCGAGAAAGTCAGAGGGGGAACGAGAGTGGGGGGAGTGAAAGTGAAAGAAGGGAGTGCAGAGGAAAGAAACTGCCCCTCACCTGTTGTCTGTATTATCTTCATATCTGTGACGTATTCTACTCATACAGACATTAAAACTGTAGTAAAATGCTGGTATTATGGCCATATGACTGATTTTCGCCGCAAACCAAAGCCACGTTTGACACACGCGTGAGAAGCGTCCTCATCCATCCAGTGTGGCCGGTCTAACCTGGTAACATGGACGCCCAATGAAAAGATAAAGCTAGCGCCGCGCGGCAGCATTGCACGCGCCTCATCAGTTATGTCGATTATTACTGGGATTCAAATCCTTCCTGAGCTTTTCCGCCTCTCAGATCTTTGCCCAAATGACAAACACTAAGCACTGTTTCCTGTTCGGATATGAGCCAAAAATAGAGAGTCTCACAAAAGACAGCACTGTAAAGAATATGATTAGTTGATTGCGGAAGGAAGCACCCCGAAGGATCTGGATAAGAGCTGTCAAACGGAAAGGCTGAGTGGTGCTCGGAAGCGAAAAAGCAGCACACCAAAAAAAAAAACTGTTCAGCTAATCTCCTCCTCCTCCTCCTCCTTCGTATACGCCTCTTCCTCCATCTCCTTCTCCTCCTCGTCTTCTGCCCCTACAAATCTGGATCTATTACTTTAAACAAGACACAGAGATAATGAAGGGGAAAAGTGAAGATGGTAAGGGGTGGAATGACTGGAACAGGAAGACTGATGCAAAACAGAGGGAGAAAACGGAAAAAGGAGTACTGAAAATATGAAGTAGTGCGTGCACCCACATTCACACATGCTTGCACACATGCTCGCCCTGACACTGGGAGCTAATGAAAGGCAGTCTCCTCGCTGCTAGCCCGAGCAGCCGATAGGAATGTGAACTAGACAGAGAGGGTAAGAGTGAAAGGAAAAGGAGAACAAGAGGTTCTGGATAGTGGATTGGGGCAAAAGAGGACAACTCTGACAAGATGTAGAGAAGGTGCTGATATGTCAGCTTTTATTTCCTTCCTCCTCCTGCAGCTCTCTCTGTCAGAGCTGGACTCGTCTGCGAGGAGGGGAGCCCGGTGATGGAAGCGTAAGCCCTCCAGTTCTCACCAGAAGCCGCTGACACTCATCAGTCTAAGAGCCCTTCAGCTATGGCATGGCATCATCTTAGCAGTGACCTTGATTGATTGGTGCCAAAGACCTCCCATCCGTTCCAAACGAGCCCTAATGAGTTTAAATGTGTGGCTTCTAATAGATATGTTCTAACTGGCGTGAATATTGCCATATTGAGTTGGTTATTTCAATTCATGTATCTGTTTAGGACTTCTCAAAGTGCTATTAAGTCATCTGTGACCTCTGCCGGACCGGAAGAAATTGCTTAGCGCGCCTCTTCCTTCACAAGTCTCCACCGTCTTACCACGCTCATCCTCTGGAACTTTGGTGGCCTGTATGATGGACGAACAACCTGCTGACGTTGTACACTGAAAAGCCATTTTTTCCACCAGGTCTTGCAGCCAAACTACAACCAAAGTTAGCTTTGACCCCCAAATCCACTGAGTCCCAGTGACATTCTGGCATTGGCATCAATTTTACAATTGAGAGAAGGATCGAGAAAGTTGATTTTATTTTTCTTAGAAATCCTGGAGTGCCTCTTCAAACCTTTGGAGTGCTGGGTATTTGGTTTTAAAAAAAAATATCTCTCACATGACACAAAATATCAGAGAAGGGGGCTTTTTATAAAATAAAATATTTTTAGTTATGGATGGCATCATTGGTTAGTTGGTCGACTCTGCCACATAAATATCTCAACAACTGTCAGATGGATGGCCATCAAATTTGGTACAGCCCTTCATGATCCAGAGAGGATGGTACCTATATTTTCCTGCAGTGAAATTCTGTGAACATTTTTTGTTTTCCTGCAAAAGGTCGACTATGGAATGTCAAAGTTTTTACTTGTCCAGTACTTTGGTTTATAACAACATGCAGCCCAGATACCGGAAGAGAGTTTATGTCTCTGCAAACCACATATATGTTCAGATCATATCAAGGTCACACAACCAGTTTCATACATGGAGGTGGACAAGATGGTGCCTGCATTACAGCTAGGCTAGAAGGGTGCAAATGCAGTGTTCGAGATGGTGATCCAACTTTTGTCAGCTTTAAACCTCTGCATATGTTTAATGATCCGTGTTGACACCAGGACATTTCCAGCCAAGCTTGGGCGATAAAATCTGCCATTTTTGATGAGACGTCAGGACAATACCAGTGGTGTTTGTTTCAGCAAAATCAGATACTTTTGACAAGATAAGGACATTTCCATTCTGTTTGTAGTGACAGGGTGTTTTTAAGAAAACATCATGATGTCTCCTGTGATGTTTGTGGCACCAAAACCAGGTCAGGAACATCAGAGTTAAGTCAGAACACGAACTTTTTCCTAACCCTGACCAACTATTTGTGTTTAGGTCATTGAACCTAAAGAAACAAAACATTACAACATAAAGAAATGTAAAGTTTCAACCTATCTGTGGTGCGTAGAAACATACATTGGCCACATCATTCTGGCAAGTGGGTTGCCACATACCTTCCATACCAATGATACATCCTTAAGGATTAGATGTACTTTGTATTTAGTGCTAAAAAGCAAACGCTACATGTAGCGTGCTAACACACTAAACTAAGATGGTCAAATGTTTGATATTTATACCTGCTAAACATTTAAGCAACAAAGCATTGTCATTGTAAGCATTCATAAGTTAGCATTCAGAGCTAAACACCTCTGTGCTTAACCGCTTAGTCTTGTTTCTGCCTACATTCAAAGGTAGTCCATAATGTAATGCTTTTGCTTTAAGAGTGGTACTACATTGTATTCTCTATCACTAGTACTCAAGATAAGTGAGGTACTCCATCTAAAAATGAAAAAATATCCCCAAATTTCTTATGATGCAAGATTCTTGCTTCTGTGCCTCAGGAGCCCCCTCGGGCTTTAGCCGCTACGGTGATGGGCGAAATTACACAGTAAGCAAAATGAATGACTGGTCAGAGAGCTTCTGTTGAAAGCAAAATAACAAGTATGGCCAAGACACTGGAATTCCGCATGCCAGAAATTCTAGCTACAGCTATCCAACCTGTCACACACACCTGGAGATATTACTGTCATTTTGTCCAGTGGGGCAGTGAAACCTTCCTTGTTTCCCCTTTTAAATGTCACAGGGTTGGGTTCAGTGCTGACAGCCATAGGTCCACTCGGCTCAAATGTGAAGTGTTGATCGGAAGCAGCTCCCTGTGAGCTTTATAGTCCCTTTGACGTATTGATATTCAGTGGCATTTGAATTCCTCAAGTTTCTCTTTCTGTTTTTTTTTTTTCTTTATATTCTTTAGGGTTGTTTCCTACAGGCTCTGCAACATAATGTTATTCCTTGATGTGTCTGGCTGTCCACAGTAATTAGCCAGAGTCACTGGTACTGCGGCATTTCCAGTGGATACTGCCGTCACCTTCTTATGCGTGCCAGAGGAAAATATTTATGTTATTCAGCAAGGGCTGCGAAAGACAGTGCCATACCAGAATGCATGATGAAAAACGGATATTTTTCATTTTTTATTTGATTGACACTGAGAAACAGAAACCTGCCCCAGTGACAAATTCACAGGGACTAGTTCTACAATATGAATCATCTTTTCTGGTATTGATCACAGCAGCGGTGTCCAGACATCCAGAGATGTCCATCATATTATAGATTCTGGTCAGTGTTGGGAGGATAAAGCGTGTTTTTTTTTCACATTACTGTAGGTGAATACTACCTTGTGTGAAATCCAGCATCTTAACAATATTTCTCAGTGTCAGGAAATGTAACCCCATGGTTGAGTGAACAAAATGTCAACAGGGCTTAGCTGTAAGCCAACAATGCAGCTCTTTATATGACTGTGTGAACCATGTTATATCTTCACCACGAGCATGTCAATTGATTATACTATACAGCTGTGATCTATTGACTGTTTCTACCGCCAGAACACTAATGACTTATTCTGCGACATCTATTACCACTCTACAGACACAATCAAAAGCCTTAAGATACGATTCTAAACATATGGGGACAAAATATTTAGCAATCAAGCCTGCATTCCAATGAACGCGCTCATCATCCAATTAAACAGGAAGCGGCAGATGGCGGTGTGGCAAGGACAGCTGGTTGTGAGGTTTTCACTGTTTGTCCGTCCGTCAGCGTGTCAATCACGCGCTGCTCTTCCCGCAGCACTCGCAAGTTTGAGGCTGAATCTGTCAAATTGTCAGGAATGTGTCATGGGCGGCCTGCATCACAGAGACGAGGGGTGATGTTACAGGTGTGTGATGAAGCAAGAGCTCCATCTAGTGTCGTGGTGGTGCTGATTGTGAGCAGCTTCTGGCCCAAAGACTCCCTTAAAACTTCAGCCGGGATGATTGCAGCTCTTTTAATACTCTCAGTCTTCCCATCACAGACCCATTGGATGTTTAACAACTCAATCCAGTGTATTGGAATGAAATGCACTCTTAAATGAGGACTCACTGTGCTGGTATGCAACTACTAACTACTATATCATGGTTATAATGTGACTCGAGGAGGTTTTTTAAAATATTTTTGGGTGGAATACAGTGAGATTTAGTCTGTGCTGTGTGACTATGTTCAGTATTTAACTAAATTAGAATCATATAGAAGTTATAGGAGAAAAAAAGGAAGAATTGCCAACTGGGCAACAAGGCAAAATACTGCAAATTCATCAGCGAATGTGCAACGCTAAAATACAATATCAACTAAGGCAGGTCTTGTCTTGTATTATCACTTGTCAAAATAATCGCAACACCTCATTACAGTCACACTTGCTAGATATTTATGAATAAAGTGGGATCAGTCATATCTTTATTTACCCCTACCCCTCATTTTTGAGTGCCTTACTGTCCCTCAGAACAGAGCTGCAAGGGTATGCGGTTAAAATATCCACTTGTTAATTGGGATGACCCTTCAAGACCCTCATCAGTTGTCTTTGACGGCACTTGATGGCTGTGTGAACAGACGCGACCGAACATTTGCAGTATGCCATCTTCTCCTCCATTGATTTACGTTGCGTCACCGTGGCTATCATGGTACGATCGCAATGCCATGTGCTGTTTAGAAAAGACGATTTGTCCGCAACGTCATGCTATTGATCAAGTCATCCAATAAAAAAAGAACACCTCCTCATTACCTGTCGACTGGTGGCGCTTCACAGGCTAATATTAGCAACCCGCGGTCCTACACTGCCAGTCTGCGCTGATCAGAGGAGCGGCATCAAATCAGAATTAAACAGGTGTTAAATTTTAGGCGTTATATGGGATTAAACGAAGGTGTACCATACGTAAATTCACAGTATTTTAACGTAAAAGAAGCATGCAATGGGTTGGATCGTATTCTGTTTGTTTCCACTGCTTGTAAGTACAACTCATTGTCCATCGAAATCAACAAGAGTCATAATGGTAAGGGGGGAGAAAAAAAAAACCACATCGAACTTTCACGTCTTATCAGCTCAACGCAGTAGGAGTTCTGTTTTGCAGCCAAACCACTGCACACATATGCTTATCTGAGCCTCACAAACACCCCGATACACACACACACACACACACACACACCACAACACACACTCACTGTTTGTTTCAAAGTCGGGCTCCTGACTGCGGCAGCCTCATATGATTTGCCAGCGAGGAAGGAGAAGAAAAAAAAAAAAAAAGGAGATTGCGGGATGGAGGGTTTGGTCTGTGAAGCGAATCAATGCATCTGGGTTGCCTTTGAACGCTCGCTATGTCAGATGCTGCATTTCAGAAGTGATGAGGAAGAAAGGATGAATAGGTTAATTGAAATATTAAGCGAGGGCACAGACAGGAAGCTGAATAACCCGAGCGTAAGGCTGTTGAGAACAAAATATGGAGTGAAAGAGTTCCCTTTGGAAGGAATGCTTTTTCAAATCTCACCTTTGTCTGAGGAGGCTCTCGTCTTGCCTGCCGTCACGGGGAGGTTTTTTGGAAAGGGTCGGTCGTGAGGCCAGATTCTGAACGGTATCCTCGTTAACAGCAGGGTCAAACAGAGCTTGCTCAACAAAGTGTCAATCTCAGCCCAAGTTCACCCCAAAATCTAATTCGACACTGTTTCTTCTACAGATTTTCTTTTTTCTGAGCTGGTGCAGGTGACACGTAGCAATATGGCGCCATGAGCCTTTAGATGTCCTTCACCATGCTGAGCTCTATCTGGCCCTACTGAGCACAGCAGGCAATTTCAGGCATTTACCTGCCATTTCCTCCCACGGCCCCCGCTCCGTTTGAGCTATCATGAGGCTGTCTATCTTTACACTATCTTTATCCATGAACTTACGGTCGGGGGGAAAGGAAGGGAAATGGAGGATAGTTACTTTCGGTCATCACTTCAGTCGCAGCACAGGCTGGAGAATATTACAGAGGCAAAAGAAATTGAAGGAGCCTGACTCCTCCGAATGAGAACGAGGTCCATCTCTGTCTGCTGTAAATTAATAGGAAAAAGACTGCAGGTCAGAGATGATTAGGAGAGTAATGAGTTCAGAGAGGAGGATGAGGGGTTTAAGATCCGCTGTTCTTGGCACAGTATATCGCAGTCGTGTTGTGTTAATGTTATTTTTATGTCTTGAGTTTCTGCTGTAATGTCTGAGGCTATATTATATAAGATGATGTCTTACTTTAATATGAGGAAGAGTGGACATCCAACATTCTCCTTCCTGGATATTCTGTATCTTAAAATATCTTCCCATTATAGAATAATAGACAACGGGAGGACATGAAATGAAGGCGATACTTGAGAAACATGCTGACTTACAAGCCACTGTAAAAAAAATACAAAAAATGAAGATTGCTTCTTTCCATTTGTTCATCCAGCCATTATTTTGTCATCATAATGAAAATAAATATTCCGTCTGTGCAAAAGGTGCAGTTGTGTATGAGAATATTGAAAGGAGAGTTAGACAAACCACATTCAAAGCTCCCAAGTGTCCTGGTTTTTGTTGGACCTTGCAATAAATATAATAATGTAAAAGTTTGCCTGGTTTACAATATACGGATGAAGCGCAGGAACAACTATACTGCGACCTCTGACAGTCGGCCCAGGGTTCGATTCTGACCTGCTGCCCTTTGTAAGCTTAAGTTTTTGGTGCCTAAACCTAACCAGACCACAAGCACAGCGTCACAACGTACGTACGTATCGAAAACTTAACCAAAAGAAATGTCAAGTTGCAACATAAAACGTTCCAAAATATCCGAATCACACACTGCCAACATTTATTCTGGCAGCAAATGAAAGATTATACGATGATGGATGTGAGAATTAAAAACAATTAAAAGAGCTGATGAGGGCTTTGTACCGTATCCAAGGTAATCAAAAGTTTCAATATGTTTCTCTCCAAAAACATTCAAATGAGAGGGACACAAGGAGTAGAAACATGGCAATCCAAAGAATACTGACAAATCCTTAAAGTCCCTCAGGGGACTGAGCCGATGTGAACGTCTCTACCTCATGTGCTTCGGCAGAAATGTAACATAATCTTCCTAATTATGTTTTCATCAGCGTGTAATCAGCTGAAACTAAGAATTGTGTTTCTGTTGCCTTGTTTCATATTTAAAGGGGGAGTAAACCTCTTCAACGGAGTCCACCATGTTGCACAGCCATGTTTTTACGGTGGCCCAGAACAGACACACCAAGCCCTGGCTTTAGAGCGAGCCTTTAATTTTTTTGCATTTTTAGCTGCCACCAATAGAGGCTGGGGAGACGAGAGGTGTTCACGTAGTTACGGGCTGCAACTAAATGCGGCTAAATCCTTCGCACGGCACTTTTAATTGGTGCATAGTGCATGATGTGGAGCTAGCATGGTTGACTTTTAAAGCTAGCTCATTCCAACATTCTTTCATCTGTTTATATGGTACTGTTTGTAATAGAAAATGTGTTTTGACAGAGTCATAACGCTATGCAAATTTCATTTCTGAACAGCATTTAAACAGTGTTTTTCTTTTTTTGGTCAGGCTACAAAATGTTGGTGCTAAATGTATCTGTCAAATGATCGCTGGCAGCACTTTGGCGCCCACCAGCCCGCCCTGACCGTGTCACGACTCAGAAAAAAACTCCACTTCCCAAATCAAGACAGCAATTTTTCCATCAGAATGTGACTAACAAATCATCTGCGTGCGAGCCGTTTCGAGGACGCGGGGTTGCTTGTCTTGTTTTATGGCTTTTCAGTTTGAGTTGAACGGCAGCTGTTAAACACCTCACATTAATAAAAACACTTTTATGCCGCTGCCTTGTAGAGGTGAAAGCTATCTGACCTTTACTGCTTCTGCAACATGTGCTGATAATGACAACCTGAAAGGGAACATTTTTCAGTTGAATTTTATACAAAAATGAATAAATATTAAAACTGTGTTATAATTCTACTTTGTCAGTGTAAAGGTCAAGCTGAGTGTTTTCTGTACCCACACACACACACACACACACACACACACACACCCCCCCTCCTCCTCCAGCCACAGTGGCCGAACATCTCATACTGTAAATCTGCCAGCAACAAACCAGAAATGCCAAATATATGAATATGAATAATATTTTCTCCGCCGTGTGACCTTGATGTTGAGAAGTAAGTCGCGGAGATAGTCTGACAGTTTGAGCCGAGGCAGAGCTCTCTGTTGACACCCCACTGGTGAGTCATAATTCGCCGTTGGATATTTCAAATTACAGACTACAGTAATTCTCATCTCGGGGAATGATTGCCTTGCTTATTTCTTCCCCTAAGTATTAAGAATTCGCCGCCGAGCCACCCTGCAAACTCCCACGCCGACTTCAACATTATGAACTTGTTATTTACGACAGCCGCAAAGACAAAACGCTGAACATCAACATTATCTGATCAGAGGAGCTACTCTGGAAAATTGAGTTGAAGAGTCGAGTTTAATTTAGTGCCTAGTGGATGTGTCCAAGAGTCTATTAACTATGTTTTTTAATATAGCAGCCTGAAGAAAAAGTGATCAAAAAATGACTAAAACAGTTGTGAAACATATCTTTACTCCCATTGCTTTGGACTCTGGCTGATGGTGGCACAAGTTAAACAGGCACACAGTATGTACACGCCGTGTGTGTGTGTGGGGGGGGGGGGGCAGGGTGGTGTGTACACCTGCACTCAGATACACACTCATACATATTCCTCTGCTTGACTTCTACCCCTTCCTCAATATCTGCAGGAATGAGGGTGTTTTGTATAAAGACAGAGGAGGAGACAGTATTTATTATAACCTGCTGGAGCCCCAGGGGCTCACCACCTCATATTTCATCCTAATGTATCTTCGCTCACAGCCTCACATTTTTTTTCCCGTCTCACCGCGGCCAGGAAAACTTCGGAGGAGAGAAACAACAATGGCAAAGCAGGTGACTCGGTGTTCACAGTCAGTCTCACCTTGGCCTTATCTGAGGCTCCCATATCTCAACAGATTAAACTGCCTAAATTAGACCGCGCTCTCGCCGGACGCGGCGAGACGTCCCCGGGGACCCCGCAGAGGAACGATGGGTTTTTGCTGGAGCGGGGAGTGTGGCGACGGGCCTCGCTGGGCAGGCCATTATGTGCCTTGCTGTGCTGGTTGGGTGGGCCCAACTGTGCTGCTCTGCACCTATGGTTTCTGCTCCATGATGAGGCCCATAGAGCCCTTCATGACAGAGTTTCTCACAGGAACTTACAAGAATCTCACCGGCGAACAGGTGAGGTACTGAACTGCGTAATGAGATATGTGACTGCTGTACAGATGGAAGCCAGAGGATGTCAGATTTTGAATACATTCCACAATATATATACACTATAAATACTGTAAAAATACATGTAAGGAAGTTGTGAAAATATGAACTGAACTGTGGATAACAGAATCATGGATGTTTGGTTTCAAGGAACAGTTAAAGTTTACACAGGAATATATTTGTTCTTGGATGCTCAGAACTGCAGAATTTAGTTGCTTCATTTTAAATGTCTTATTTTGAAACTTGACAGTTGACATGTAAGTAAGTTAAGTGAGTTATGTGTACATGTATCAATATGCAGTAATTCTTTATCATTGCCCATGCCCAAATGAACTAGAGAACCAGCAAATGTGTACCAGAACTTCATCCTCATGTCATAAACATTGTGAAATGTTTGCAGTTGGGCACTAAAATGACATGGTTAGGTTTAGGAAAAGATCATGGTATGGGTTAAAATAACAAAAGTTAAGTTACTTAATGTACATGACGTAAATTAAATATGTTACTTAAGTTAAGTAAGCTAGTATGTAAGTTTGAATAAGTCAATGTTGACTTACTGGGTGAAACCCGTTCATCCAAGCCACCATCCTCCTCCTCCAACACCGAGTCTGTTGCTTTTTATTCTACGTCACCTCGGTTCCTCCTCTTCTCCATCATAATTACGACAGCCTCTACAGTTCGCCCCTTGACAACACACATATACAAAACCATACAAGTAAAATTTCATAGCAATCTGATCCGACAACTGACTACCGAACATCGCTGCCATCATTCTGTCCAAAAAGGCTTCTGTTTAAAATACTTGAGGTTGTTGGATCACCCGTGTGATGTAAAGACACAAAACATGTTAATCATTTAATATTTAATCTTAGAGTAAGGCACCATATTGTAACCAACATGTTATTTTCTCTCTGTACTACACTATGTATTATGTACCGCCAGAGAAAAAAACTGATATGAGCATGAACACTACTGATATCTGCAGAGCTGCCCTGTTTACATGACACGGAGTAAATTCAGTGTTGAAGTGAGGTTTGGTACAGACTGAAGAGAACATGAGAGCCTCTTCAGTGTCACCCCTCACACTGTGGCATGAAGAAGAAACTGAATGGGGTCCTTCACACTTTGTGATGCACACGGCAGGATGGGAGCTGCTTTTATTCACACAAATTATGGCAGGTACTCTCAAGGTGTACTCATTCGATGCTCAGCCATGTATGAGGCAAATTACCTTTTCAACTTGTGCTCCCGAGTGGCTTTCGAGATTTTAGTTGAAGTTATAGATATTTCCTAAGTTTGTGAAAAAAGTACAGACTATTCCTGTTCCAGCCCCTCCAACAAAGTGTAACTGATAGTGAGTTTATCTTGGTATTTTTTAGAGTACATTTGTATTCATTTCAGGGATGACAACTACCAGCCTGATATATTCCTGTCTTCACTCAAGGAGCCAGAGGTCTTAAGGTGCATTTAGACTGAACACCCACCTGCACATATTTGAATGTGTTACTTCCTAAGACTACTGGAGTGTTTGTGCAGTCCATGTTTATTCACCACAAACAGCCAGTGTAGCTGTTAGCTAGCTTGACCCTTTGCTCTCCAAACTTACCTGGCTCAAGCTGAAACATCTCAATGTCAGGGCGGTGTGCCACTTGCATCTTCACCTCTTAATGTCATCCTAAACAACCAAAACCAATGTGTGTTAAAATATTTATACTTGTTGTGTGTTTTATACAGTTAAAAGAGCATGAGGTCAAATTGACCATAAGGAACACCGATGCGGCAAATATGTGCACAGGACAATGAAAAAATATAATCATGTCAATTTTAGATTTTCCCAGTTGTCCCCATAAAATAAGGAAAGGTAATTCAATATCAAGCAAACAAAATGATGTCATCCATTTATTTAGAGTTGTTAAAGTGACATGAGGCAGGATCAAGAAATAAGACTCAATAGTGACCCGACAGCCGTTAGGGTAACTGCAGCCATCAGCCAAGAATGAACTCTTCACAGCAGAGCAGCTGATGCTGTGACATTGTTATTTCTTTACTCACTGTTCACGTGACTGTTTACTGCAAGACCTCCGCGCATGCCTCCGAGGAATGACGTTGGTAGCCTACAGCTGCGAACTGTGCTGTGTGTAAGGGATAGCCTTATCCCCTACACACATGAAGCAGCCGGGAAGCCGACTCGCTGTGTGTAGCGACACACAAGTGGCGAGTCTGAAAGGCACAGGCGAAAGCAAAGACGGCATATTGAGGGACAAAAACATCGTCTCTGATACGGGACTGCTGTGTGTTAGCGGCTAATGTTACTACACAGACACAAACAAACCGTTAGCCTGTGGCTACAGCCAGCTGCTAACGTCACCTCCCGGATAACAGGTTGGGCTTTCGGTCCCATATATAAAGGGACATATTTCTAACTATTCGGTTTAAGATTGAAGGACCGTGGAAAATGCGCAGTCTAGTGGAGCTGTTAAGCTCAATAATCTTGCTTTTTATGAAAGAAGCATGAAACTTTCAGGATTTGTTCTTCAGGACATAAGCTTTAATTTAAGATGTGGAGGCATTCTCAGTTTGACCCCTGAGGTCAGCTAGAGGTCATTGACCTCTGTGATATGTCATTTTCATGCACAAAATTGTAAATGTTTGTATCTTAGGATCTAAATGTGATGTAAACTGTAAACTAAAGATGTATTTCCATGTATCTGGGCATGAGGAACTCATTTATGCCATTGATAGCACTCTAAGAGGTCAACATCATTAAGTGCAGTGAAGGTTTCTAGGAATGTGAGTGGCTTTATGGCGAGACACTATAGGTGAATAGTGTAAAAAAAATTAAATAATAGATATCACCATGAAACTTCCTCAGTTGATTACTCATATTAAGCTAAGAAAAAAATGTATTGCAAGTTTTTTGTATTTTAATGTTTAAATATGCAAATTAGGCCTTATCTCATTAAAGATGCGCTAATTTGCATACATTTTTAAAAAAACAAAATCAGACGCGTGATAAAGCCAGGATCAAAATATTTTTTTCATTTTGGTGTCATATTAGATGGGAAAATAATTACAGAGGGGTTTATGGACATCTACTTCTGTGATCCTGACCTTCATGACCTTTTCCAAACATGTTGTTCAACTTGAGTGCAGAAACCTACATGAGGGTTCTAAATGTGAACACCTGATAACCTGATGGTGAAATCAGACGTGGGACACAGTGTCTCAGTCAGGAGACACTTTATAAACTCTGTCTCTGACTAACTCTTCATCGTTTGTTCCTTCTTGTGAATTCAGCAGAAGTTCTATATGAACTTCTTTCTGTCTTTGAGTAGAAACATGGAGTCTGTTTGTCTCAATGTGACGACACAACCGTGTGTGTCATCACGTCGGTCCAGTGGTCTGATCGCTGACTGAGAACCTCATGACTGTGGATGGAAGACCAGCTGGGATTTAGCTGATGTCTAGTCTCAGTCGTGGTCAGTGAAATGTGCTCGCATGTTAGTGTAGCGGTCTGAACTTAGGAGGCAAAGACTTCAGTGTGCGAGTTCAAGTCCCGGTTATTGATGCTAGTAAATGTTTTCTCACTCCAACACAAGTTAAATGCTGCGTCTGACCAACATGTTCTGCTCCATCAGGAGCGGTTTACTGTTTCAGGCTTCACATGTAACATTAGCACATATTAGCACACGACAGTGAAACAGTAAAGTCTTGTGGTTTGGTTCAGACCTCGCTGAGGTTGGAGGAGTATGGAGCAGCAGGGAAACATCCTGATACAACGAGCTGCTGTTGAACCAATGTTTGGGCTGGGCAACAACCTGATGGAGACACAGATGGACAAACTGAGACAGCCTGGACACAAACTAAAGTTCAGGTTGACACAGCTGATGTCCAGGTAGCTCAGTGTGTTGGAGGACTGTCCTCAAGGTCTGAGGTTGTGAGTTCGATCCTTGAAGCAGTTTAAGTTTTGAAAACAGCTCTTAAAAGGGTCAAAGGCAGGACACTCAGGTATCTGATGAGCTGGTCTGGAGGTTGTGGGTTTGAATCCTGACTCTTTATAAAGTTGCTGCTCAGAAGAACGAGTGAAAACCTCTGAGAGACTCTTTGTGATGTCATCCTGTTAGCTCAGCAGGGTAACACCAGGGATAGAAGGTCTGAGCTTGTGAGTTCGATCCTTGAGGCAGTCTGAGTTTTGAAAACAGCTCTTAAAAGAGTCAAAGGCAGGACATTCAGGTATCTGATGAGCTGGTCTGGAGGTTGTGGCTTTGAATCCTGACTCTTTATAAAGTTGCTGCTCAGAAGAACGAGTGAAAACCTCTGAGAGACTATTTGTGATGTCATCCTGTTAGCTCAGCAGGGTGACACCAGGGATAGAAGTTCTGAGGTTGTGGGTTCAAGTCTTGTTTGGGTTTGATTCTTATAAAACTGAGTGAAGTCTGAAGTACGGACTGAACAGAGAAGAACCTCCAGCGCCCGGGGGGAGGGAGAGGGTTGTGTTCCTTAGAGATGGAAGCTTTATGGGGCGATGAACCATCAGCAGCTGAACGTTTGGATGTCTTTAAAACTTTGTTGCATCATCAAAGATATAATCGTCTGTTTCTACACACCTGAACAGAAAACTGTTTGACTATTAGAAACTAACAAAGAGAGAAAGACTCCAACATTTCAATGAATCAATCTTTATTTGTTCATTTCATAACCAACAAAAGTATTTCATGACACTCTCATTGGTCAAAGAGCCCAGTGTGCTGGAGATCTGCCAAAAAAGGGTTCTAAAGGGTTCCACCGAAAAGAAAACCCTAAGACTATAAGATCTTTGATGATGCTCACCTGTTTCTAAAAAGTGGACACCAGGTGTCTGGTGTCCACTTTTTAGAAACAGGTGAGCATCATCAAAGATCTTATAGTCTTAGGGTTTTCTTTTCGGTAACAAAGAAAAAGCAAACCCTACGACTATAAGATCTTTGATGATGCTCACCTCTTTCTAAAAAGTGGACACCAGGTGTTGGTGTCCACTTTTTAGAAACAGGTGAGCATCATCAAAGATCTCATAGTCTTAAGGTTTTCTTTTTTTGGCAGTCAGGTGTTGGTGTCCACTTTTTAGAAACAGGTGAGCATCATCAAAGATCTAATAGTCTTAGGGTTTTCTTTTTTTTGGCAGATCTCCAGCACACTGAGCTCTTTGACCAATGAGAGTGTCATGAGATACTTTTGTTGGTTGTGAAATGAACAAATAAAGATTGATCCAATGAAATGTCCTGTTAGCTCAGCAGGGTGACACCAGGGATAGAGGTTGTGGGTTTGATTCTTGTTTGGGTTTGATTCTTATAAAACTTAGTGAAGTACGGACTGAACAGCGCCCAGAGAAAGACAAAACATTTCTTACATATCACTAAGAGTTCTGGATTTTATTGGAGCAAGAGCCAGAATTCAAAACAACACATTACAGAAAGTACAAGTCAACGCAATTTCCACAATTTAATGGAAGACTTTTAAAATGTAAATGAAGAATCTTTTCAATCAGTTTGAATCATTTTGTACAAAGTTAACTGAAGAAGCTGAAAGATTGATGTGACTGTGATCCTGTACAGACTCAACTGTTCAGCACTGACAGTGTTTCTGTGACAGGAGGAGACTCTGCACACTAAACACCACACAGACGCACTGAGGAGGAACCTCTTCAGTTCAGTTCAGTAGAACCCAAATCCAGGATAAAGAGGTTCAATGAATGTGGTGTTGAAGGTATGGAGGTGGATCAGTGAGTCAGAGGAGACTCTGTAGAAGGACAGAGTGCCAGCAGGACAGTCCACATACACTGCTACTCTACCAGAGGAGGAGGAGGACGAGGAGGAGGAGGAGGAGGAGGAGGAGGAGGAGATGAATGTTTGTCTGTTATTGTGCCTGACATAGTAACGACCACCATCAGAGCACCACAGACTCCAGGACTGATCATTGTATCCAAACACACAGTCACTGTTTCTGTCTCCTCTCCTTCTGATTCTTCTGTAACTCACTGATATAGTAGTGGAGCTGTTAAGCTCAGTAATCTTGCTTTTTATGAAAGAAGCATGAAACTTTCAGAGTTTGTTCTTCAGGACTTAAGCTTTAATTTAAGATGTGGAGACATTCTCAGTTTGACCCCTGAGGTCAGCTAGAGGTCATTGAACTCTGTAATATGTCATTTTCATGCACAAAATTGTAAATGTGTGTATCTTAGGATCTAAATGTGATAGAAATGTAAACTAAAGATGTATTTCCATGTATCTGGGCATGAGGAACTCATTTATACCATTGATAGCACTCTAAGAGGTCAACATCATTAAGTGCAGTGAAGGTGAAAATATTTTTTTCATTTTATTGTCATATTAGATGGGAAAATAATTACAGAGGGGTTTATGGACATCTACTTCTGTTATCCTGTAAATCAGAATATACTGTCAATAGCCAGAGTTCTTAGAAATAATCGTTTTCTGTGATAAAATCAGGGTTTTCGTGTCAATTAGAGGCCAAACCACATGGAAATATCTGCATTTTCCCTTCATGTAAACAGGATCTTATTTTCCCACAGTTCTGGGGTACAGGGTGGGGCAATGGGTGTGGCATGGGTGTGGTCTCAGAAGTTCTGCTACATCTCTTTTTAAATGGACTTCAAGAAAAGATTCAATGGCGCAACTAGACTACTAGTCTGCTGTTTATCACTCTGTACTGTTGGACAGTCAAAGGAGAAAGTGAGAGAGAGAGAGCAGCACACAACCTTTTAGGTTCCCAGGTGCTCAAAAAAAATATTTTGAGCCTGGCTTTATCACACAATCTGATTTTGTTTTTTAAAAGGTATGCAAATTAGTGCATTTTTAATGAGATAAGGCCTCATTTGCATATTTAAACATTAAAATACAAAAAACTTGCAATACATTTTTTACTTAGCTTAATATGAGTAATCAGCTGAGACAGTTTCATGGTGATATCTATTATTTATTTATTTTACCCTATTCACCTATAGTGTCTCGCCTTAAAGCACTCACATTCCTAGAAACCTTTACTGCACTTAATGATGTTGACCTCTTAGAGTGCCATCAATGGCATAAATGAGTTCCTCATGCCCAGATACATGGAAATACATCTTTAGTTTACATTTCTATCACATTTAGATCCTAAGATACATACATTTCAAATTTCAGGCCTAGAAATGTCACATCACAGAGGTCAATGACCTCTAGCTGACCTCAGAGGTCAAATTAAGAATGCCTCCACATCTTAAATTAAAGCTTAGGTCATCAAGAACAAACCCTGAAAGTTTCATGCTTCTTTCACAAAAAGCAAGATTGTCCATATTTTAAGTGCTTAACAGCCCCACTAGTCTGTAACTATTCAGTGTTACACAGCGGTGGACTAAGCTACATGTTAGCAGCTAACGCTACTTTGCACGTTAGGTCACTCCGAGTCCTCGGTGATCTCATATGATTTTCAAATCAAGCTCTAAACATGACCTGTAATGTTTTCTTACCTGGTCACTAGGAAATGAGCCATGTCAGCATCTGTTTTCAGTCCCAGTTCAAGTTGAAGCTGCCTCCATGAGTCGAACGTGTATCCGATGTTTATTCTGGTTCCAGCCCGACTTTGGTCGTAATTTCGTTTCGACTCTCGACTTGCCGCTGATAAAACCTTCATTTTCTTCTTAGTATGACTTTTTAGTGGACTTTGTGTGGTGGTGGGTCGTTTTCTGGCCGTAGCAGAATCCATTACTACCCAAACACTAGTTTGGGTCCACCGCGCTCGTCTTCTTGCTGTATCCAAGCCGTCGAGGACACACATTCAGCGCCATCTGACGTCCCGTCCGCAGGACTGCGCGGGAAATTCGGGCCCGAATTGCAGAACATTATGCAGCACACAGCCTGTTCAAGGCAACGGAGAGATATATGGGTGGGCTCATTTTTTTTTTCTATGAACGCTTCATCACCCATTAGCATTTAAAAACTTAAAATGCATGTTTATTTTTCACAAATCCTGCCTCAAGTCCCCTTTAAACACTTAATGGGGTCAAACTGACCCCAAGGTTAACAGGAGGGTTACGATTCACATTTGTTGATCGTTGTAAAAAACGTTAAACTGCTTCTGGCAACTGCAACAGCAACATCGGTGTCCACTGAAAATGTTGCTGCTGATTGGCTCTGCAGGGGTTGTGAGGGGTTACTGTATGCTGTTTCGCCCTCATCAAAGTGCTGATCAAGAGAAAGGTTTGACCTCGTGCTGGCACTGAGAAAATTCATGGAGACACCAAACTAATGAGGATTTATCCTCTCGAGACAGATGAATCAATGTCAAACCACCATACCATCAACCATCAAAACTGTAGATTAAGATCTCAGTCCTGGTTAATTTGGAGACATCTGTTGTTACCGTGGTTACAGCGAGTACAGTAAAACCCTACAGCAAATGCTCCCTGAGCAGCTGCTTTATCAGAAATACAGTATAACAGGAGAGCAAATAGTGTGCAGCCAAACAAATTTGGCTGGTTTGATGATGAGGTTACTCAGTAATGACAGTAAACACAGCTTTCATGCTGCACACGGCTGCAAGTACATTTCCAAACACTGCAGGACACAGTGAAGGTTGCCTCAGACGCAGCCTGTCACCTGCATCTCTGCATCTCATCTGGTTCCATTACTCTTACAAGAATTTTAAATGATCCACTGATGAATGCATGTCAAAGTTTTGTAGACACATTTTTAAGAGAGATTGCAGTCGGCACCAACCACAAGGACAAGTACATTCCGTTTCCAAAAGCTTGCACTGGTAGTTCCTTTATGCACTTCTGATATGCTGAAAGATAAGGAATAGTGAACAGTGAGACTGATGTGATTTGGATATAAGGTTAGCAGTTAGCAAACAACAGATACATCCAAGGTTGACACATCCTTACTAGCAGATTTCCACATCAGAAGGCAGAGGGGAAGCTGATGTCGTTATTATGAGCCACAGAGATGCCAAATGGCCGGCCGCATTCCAGTCTGCGGGGACGTTTTGAGCCATTTCTGTGATGACCAAAACTGGGTTTTGTCTGACCATCTCCTTTTTTGGCAACCAAAACAGGTATAGAAGCCAAACCATGATTTTTTACAAACCCTAAGTAGTTATTTGTTGGCGACTGGGTTGATTACATGCATACATCGTTTCCTGTGAAACCCTCACACTTGCAGGCAATCTGAATCTAGTGTAGGAATGGCGGACTCCACCTCCATATTAAAACTAATACATAGAGAGGTACTTACTGAACATAAAAAAGATGGAACACTGTAAAATGTAATTAAAAAGAAAGCTTTGCTGGTAAACAACTGAGCCTTAAGAGGATGCCTCTTTCATACCCAATTATGATGCTGTCACCTGTTTCCTGTTTATGTGTGGGATGTTCAATGATCAGTTAGTCGATGAGGGTAAACGTTTGAAAACTGTTTTCAACTCAGTATATGTCAAAAAGAATTAACAAATTATTACATCCATGTTTTACGCAGGGTCCCAACGTTTCATGAGTCCGGGCTGCAGACTGACCTGCTATACTGCAGAGCAAATTCAAGCTTAGACCAGACATTTATATATGTCAGGACACTCAAAGCAATCATGCACATTTGGAGCGCTGAAAAAACGGCTCCTTTTATCCACACGCGTTATTTTATAACTCTGGAGCTGAAGAGGATGGGTAGGAATTTAAAATGCCATCATTTCAATCGAGGCCAAAGTGGAAAACAAAAAAAAAACATCTTCATGAGAACTTAAGATTATATTTTGCTTTCAAGCTGCAACTATCGTGTTTATTTGCATAATATTAAAATGTGGCACATTACGAGCCTCATCCCCGCTGCTTCCTGTTCCATCATGAGCACGCAGAAGCAATTTGTCATTATGCGCTGCTGTCATCGCTAACACTTGCACTCAGCATTTAGGGATCATTTCTAAAAAAAAAAAAACAGTATGGTCTCTTTTTTTTGGTTCTTCCTCCATATCCAGGTGAACAGACAGGTGTATCCTGTGTGGACGTACTCCAGCCTGTTTCTCCTCATCCCAGTCCTCCTGGCGACAGATGTCCTCAGGTACAAGCCTGTCATCGTCCTCCAGGGGCTCAGCTACGTTGCGGCGTTTGCGCTGGTGCTGTTCGGCTCGGGAGTCCGCTTGACTCAGCTCGCCTTCTTCTGCTACAGCATCGCCATGGCGGCGGATGTGGCCTATTTCTCCTACATTTACAGCGTCGTCGAGGCCAGGTATTATCAGAGAGTGACCAGTTACGTCAGAGCGGCCATACTGCTGGGCCACGCCGCCGGAGGCCTGCTGGCTCAGCTGCTCGTGTCTTTGGGTGGCGTCCCTCTGTACTGCTTAGCTTCTCTAACCCTCATCTCTGTGTCTGTCGCACTGATAACCTCCTTCTTCCTGCCCATGCCAAAGACCAGGTTATATCCTGCCGAACAGGGCCGCTCAGTCGAGGGCGGCGACAGCCCTGACAGGCAGGACTTTTCCACCTGGCTGAAATGTGTGACGGCCGCCGAGCATGTTGGGAGGATGTTCAGGAGGCTCGTGCTGGACTGTAAGGAAAGTTATTCATCTGTGGCTGTGGTCTTCTTCTGCGTATGGGCAGCTACGGGGAAATGTGGCTTTTACCAGGTTTCAGGCTACATTCAGCTCTTCTGGAAACAAATCCAGCCCCACAACTTCACAGCCTACAATGGAGGGGTAGAAACCATCAGTGACTTGTCAGGTAACTAATACACAACAGTCTTACAGTCTTAAAAGTTTCTATTATACTCCCTGTAATAAGCATTAGTAAATAGGTATAAGGCCCTTATAAATCATTAAGATTAAATTAACATTCATAGAAGTGTCAAAAATAGCAGTTTAAACATGTTTATTGTTAATGAATGCCTTATAATTTTCCTATAATTGTGCACAATAAGATTTAAAACATATTTATTGAGTTTAACTAACTTACTTTCTATTCCACTGTTTAATCCTCACTAAGCTTTTTGTTGCTTTATTCATATCAATGCATTCTGCATTGTGTATTTATTAAGCGGTTAACTATAAACTTCTGAAATGTTAATGCTTTTTGCAACTACTGGGTCTAAAGTGAGAACAATGTCTTAAGGTTATTCGAACATCAGGCAATTTTTAAGATAACAGCTTTTAAAACATAAAGAGGTTAATAAAGATTAATGAAGCAGTTTTGAGCCTAAATGGTTTCTTTCTTTCCTGTAGCACAAAAAGCAAGGTTAGCTGCTATTAAATTAAAGGTAATAAATACATAATAAAATATGTGGTAATCTCAATGAAACAAACAAAAAGGCTTAGTAAAGGTAGATCATTTAGTTAAAATCAATAAATGTGTATGTAATCATATCAGGAGACGTATATGGTTTCTTATAAGTTTCCCGTAAGGCCAAATAAATGTCTCTGTGCTGCTATTATGAACATTTAAAGACGATTAAAGGCCTTATTTCCTATGAACTCGTACTTATTACTGGGACCTTAATAAAAAGTGGTACTCATAAAATATTGTATCTTTTTTACCAGGCAGTAGGAAGTGACATGTACGTCTAACCACAAAACAAGGCATCTCTGTCTGTGATTCACATATGTGGACCAGAGGAAGAGCAGTGTTGAATTTGGTGCGATTTGAATGTAACGCATTTAATATGAATAAATCTTGAATAAACAGCTAACACCAGTCTGTGCAGCAGCGGGGCGAGGCTGCAGAGCTCCGGCTCTTTGGCTCCTGCAGACTGAAGCTGGGCTCACACGTGATTTCTCTCATGTGGAAGCAGACAGAAACACATTGGAGTTGCAGCGTGCTGCGACAACTTTCTGTAGTAAAACGTTACAGCGAGGAAAAAAAACTAAAGCGGAAGGTTAGAGGATTCTGGATGAGTGGGCGGATGAGGTCAACACAGGTTTTCCATTCTTCATGAGAACTGGAGGCGACACTCCAAGTTTCTGATACGTAACGTACCGTCGTATCAGACAGTTGTTATATTGTGACCGCTGGACATCACCAGGATGACCCAGATGAGTCTGTGGGCAGTTCAGGAGATTTAAGACTAGGTCTGTAAACCCCTCGCATTATCAGATAATCTGTGCCGAACAGCCTGTTTTGCACTAGTTCACTTCAAATCTGCATACATCTGCAAGCCGGTGTATTACCCAAAATGTCAGTACTCTGAGTACTGGGATCTGAACACTTCTGCCTCCACTCATTGTCCTCTGTATGTAGTTTTTCTTACTTTTTAAAAAAAAACTTTGCTACCACCCACATTTCACACGCTTGACAGTCTGATTCCTCGGTGTCGCTCCGATCCCATGAGGAATTGTTGTGCAAAAAAATCTGATTAATTCAGAACAGCAACCCGCCGCACATCCAGCTTAACAGAGCCGGTTCAGGCTCGTGTAAAAACAAGTCCAAACATTTTCATTAAAGCTTATGGGCGTTACATGCACTCTGCCGCGAAAAATAATCGGATAAATAGGCAGAAAGAAAACACAATCCCCTTCTACTATCAGTATTTCGCAACCCCCAAAGTGCGGCAGACAATGGGAGCAGCATTAATTAGACTATTTAATTGCCTGCTCTCATCCCCAGATGGGTCTAGCAGCTGCTGCCATCTAGCCAGTGCACTTTTATTGATTATAGCACTGATACATTCCTGTATTCCCCAGAAACCAAAGGCAATTACTCTGTGTAAACCACATCCAGCTGTATGCCTTTCACTTGTAAATGGTTCTGCCCAACACGCAGTCAAGCTGTAGGGCCCGTGTCTGATATTTCCCCGAAGATTCCTGCCGTATTCTCTCCGTTCCGCGCTCGGAAAACATCCCCGAGGAAAAAAACCTGGTCGCAGCCGATAGGGAAAATATGCATATGGATTGCCGAGATGATAAAACGTAGCAGAAAAACACAACGTAATTTAGTATTTTCATATTCAGCATATTAATAACTGTACATGTCCCGGGGCTTGAGAACAACATTTTTTTTTTTTTTTTTTAGGAGCTCATTAATATTAAGATAAAACCAAATGTGTACGCAGAACAAACTGAGTTGTGCTAAGTTATATTGTCTTCTAAAGCGCGATTTTCAAGGAGAGGGAGTTGCACCTAAACCAAACTTTTTTATCCGAGGGCTAAAGCAGTAATTACAAGTCATTTACACTTCAAACATATTTAAGTCAATGGTTAATGTATTCAGAGCGTAGTTTCAGTCAGGACGTTCTCCTCCCCGGGTCAGGGATGTCCAAGGCTCTCTATTTAATACGGCACGAAACCGCACAATGAATATACTTCGGCTTAGATTTGGACCACGAACTGGAGCTTACCATGCAAATTCAAACCGCACTCCCCCACATACAGTACAACACACAGCATACACACACACACACACACACACAGCATACAGTGTGATGTTATGTCACCAGCGTGAACCAACAAACACAACGTGAGGTTAATTTTTTTTTTTTTTTCCCCCATCTGCGATCTGCACATGTTTCAGTGTGACCTGCATGCAGCACGTGTCTGATCCTTCAAATCAGACCGCAATCACAGTGAAATCGATGATGTCACCCGGGGTGATTTGATTTGGGCTGTAGAATTGCAGACCGGGAGGAACGAAGGCTTATCAAAGATGCATTTGAAAATGTATCACGCTGGGGGGCTAAAAGTCCGGATATCTTGGCGTTGCATTGATTTCGACCGTCATTAAAGCCACGTTTGCGGCGTATCTCTGTGGACGGCAGTTAACCAAACCACAATCGTTCTTCAGACCTGTTTTTGTAGCCTGAGTGTGGCCAGAAATAGCACAGGACGACTTGTTTCTGGTATGAAAATGCTGCTCTGCATGCGCCCACTATCTGCCCCAATCGACTCCCTACGCAGAAGTTCTTGGACTGGAAATACCCAGGGAGAAGTAACCTTTTCTACAGCAGTATAAATGTCATACTTTGAGGACAGGGTGTTCATGTTACGAGATCTCTTTAAAGGGTAACTCCACCAATCTACTACCGCATTTGAGAAAAAAAAGTATAAAGTCTTTTGTGGCTCCAGAGGAAGCTTCGCATTATCTGATGAATTGTTTCCAGTGATGTCATTCAATGGCTAAGTGGTTTGTGGGTAACGGAGGCGTCGGATACAAAGAGGGAGACAAACCGTGGAATAAAAAAAGAGACGATTATCTCTGGGTTGGCTGTGAGATAACATAATTTAAGACATAAAATGGGTTAAATTATTGAATAACTTCAAACACTTACCCAATTAGACTGAGATATGAGAACCAATTTGATGTTTAGCTTGAATCCCTGCAGCTTGAACATAATGTACAGCCCAGCTGCATTATTGATCCCTGTCTATGAAGCTATAGAGCCGGCCCCTGCTGACCCTTCTAAGCCTCCGATTGACGCTGCAGTGGAAACTGCTCTAATTATTCAGTCTCCGTTTGACCCCCCTGTGCTAATCGGAGTCAGGGGGATTGATAAAGAACATGTTAAATACACAGACTCGCCCGGGCGTTGGACTATTAGCGCTCATTGACTGCGAACGGACAAAGAATCAAAGGGAATGTACACATTTAAAAGAGTGAAGCAGATATACTCACTCTCCCTTTCTATTGGAGTGGATAAAGAGCTCCTCTGGAGTAGATCCATGTCTCTTGGGGCTCAGAGATTATTAACGCTTGTGTTGCTAAATGCAACTCAGTTTTTATTTCAATCTGCAGCACTGCTTAGAAAGAACATACGATGCATGTTAAATCGGTATGTGAGGGAGAGATGAAACATGAGGGGACATGGAGATTAAAAAAGAGGATTAAAAAAAAAAGAAGCTCAAAATAATCAATGCCCCAAAGATTCACTGTCTGGAGCGCCCGACCTCACATCCCTCCACAGGGAACAGGGCCTCGTAACTCCTTCTGCTGCACGGTGACAGGAGCTGTGGGAGGGATCAGGGCTGCACTGTGCCACCCTGTGGCTGAAATGAGGAACAGCAATTTCACAAAGGACTTATTTACTTACAGTCTTTCTATATGTTTGTTTTCTAAATTGAGTATCCTGAAGGTATTTTGTTTTACAGTGTAAATGATTGAGTTTTTTTTTTTCTTTTTCTCAGACAATAAGCAGCAAAACATCATCTATTAACATTTAGTCTCCATTCTCAAGTTGTTCTCATCTGCTGGGACAGGAATCAGATTTAGATATCATATTAAATATACTGAATATAAGTATTAATGACAGAAAACAGTGTGCCAACCTCGCTGCAGCCATGCCAGAACAGCCTGAAATAATGTTGTTTATTTCATGAGTACCTGTTTTAGATTAGCTCCATGTGGAATACCTCTTGACAGAATTGTGTTGTTTGTGCTATGCAATGTTATAATGATGTTCGTGTTGCAGTTTCATTTCCTTTCTACATTTTGAAGTACTGTGGAAAATCCAGAATTCCCATCAGAGTTCATGAAGGCTAAGAAGGAGCAGGGTGAAATATTGTTTTTAATAATGTTATTTGTCCCACACTGTGCCTAAACTAAACAACCTGACCGATCCTTAAACATCACCTTATCAGGTGTTTATGAACTGCTCTCTGAGGGCTCTGCCGTGTTCTGCTGCTCCCCAGCCGCCCTGCAGTTCTGCACTGACTCACAGAGTGTCGTCCTCCAGGAGCCGCAGCCACTGTTGCTGTGGGACACGTGTCTCTGGAGTGGACCGTGTGGGGGGAGCTGGTCCTGGGGGGTTTCACGCTGCTGATCGCCGGGGTGATATTCCTAATGGATCTGAGTGACGACATCTGGATCGGCTACACGTGCTTCACCCTCTTCAAAACACTTTACTTGCCCCTCGCGGCCATCTGCACGTAAGAATTCACAACATGTCAGCCGCCACGTATGGATGTGTGAGGACTGCAGCTGAACAACTCATCGATGCTGTGTGTCTGTGTGAATGCATGAAGCCTCTGGGTAGAATCTAAATGTGTGATGCCACAGATGTACCATCACTATTCATGACATTCTACCAGCCTCAGCTGTACTTTGAGTTTAATGCTAATGTCAGCTTTCGTACACCTGAAAGCTGCAATATGTAAGAATCTTCAGTTTAAGACATTTAAAAATTACCAAAATATCAACAGAGTGTGACAAAGTAACAGCTTTGACGTTTTGTCAAAGACATGCCTATATTTTGTTGCAGAGATATCTAAGTTAGCACGCTAGCCAGCTAGTCCCGAGCCAGAAAATGTCTTTCTCCAACAACGCAGGTCCTGTGCTAGCGGTGTAAACACCAAAACTTCTGAAAGCTGCACAGCTAACTGAGCTAACAAGCTAACAAGCTAACAAGCTAACAGCGGTGACCATAGATATCTATAAGAAAGGCTAGATGGCTCGAGGCGGAGTCACCAGCGTCCCTATACGGCGGCCATCTTGCCACAGGCAGCTTGCCCACTCATTACATCAGAGTCTATGGTGCATGTAGCATTTAAATAACCATAGATTGCTTAATTTTGTGTATGTTCTTGCATACTCAAAAATCATTTTGAGTTAAAATGTTGAAATTATTTTTGAGTATACAGGAACATAACTACAACTCCGAGGTTTATAACAAACCAAACCGTTAGAAAATTGGTTTAAAGTTAAGCAATCTATGGTTATTTAAATGCTACATGCACTATAGACTCTGATGTTATGAGTGGGCGAGCTGCCTGTGGCAAGATGGCCGCCATGCGAGGACGTCGGTCTCCATTGGCTAACAGCGTGCGTGAGCCATCTAGTGTTTATATCTATGGCGGTGACAGTCATAAACAGAATACAGCTAGCAGCAGTTAGCTGCTCTGGTGATATGTTGTCCCTGTTTGTTGGTAGTATGAGATCAAATATTCCTACATACTACACCTCTAAACTAAGATGGCGACTGTGGTTAATATTACCTGCAAAACCAAAAAGCATTACCTCACAGAGTCTGTCAGAATTAAAGGTGGTGTATGGGACAGAATGAGGTTTTAAAATGTATCATTCTGTGATTCATCTTTATCTGATTATCCTTTGTCATATCACCCTGAATGTGAATAGAAGCAATTAGATTAATCTTATAAATCAACACTTTGATTCTACCTAGCATCTGATATACAGTATTGATGTGACAGTTTTCAGATAGCCAAGACTTTGAGCAGGAGGCGCTACGCACTGGTGTTCGGCGTGAACAGCTTCGTGGCCACAGTCCTCCAGAGTGTCCTCACCGCCACGGTCATCAACACCAAGTCTCTGAGGCTCAGCATCACCTCGCAGGTCCTGCAGCACACACCGTCAGACACTGAGTTCAGGAGATGATTTGAGCCTGTTTGTCTGTCCATGTACTGTATGTGTTACATCAGCCTACTTAGTCTACTGGAAACCCCTATATGGCCCATACTAAACCCAGAAATGTGGTTTCCTATGAACTTTTACTATTAAAATGTCATCTTTAGGTTTAGCAGATGAGATTAAGCTTGGCTGCTAAAAGTTGCATGTTGGGCAATTTGAGTAATTAGCATAATGAGCTAATTAAGGGGAGACACTACAGGTGAATAGGGACATTTTTTAACTAATATATATCACCATGAAACTTCCCCAGTTAATTACTTACATTAAGACAATTATTTTTTGTATTATGAGTTTTCTGAAATTGCAAATGAGGCATTATCTAATTAAATATGTGCTAATTTGCATACATTTCCAGAACATAAATCTAAACATCGGATAAAGCCAGGTTCAAAATTCTTGTTTCATTTTGTTGACATATTATAGCCAAAGGTTTTTACAGAGGGAATTTTGGATATATCTTTTTATCACAATAGAAAAAATAATTGTCTTAATGTAAGTAATCAACTGGGGAAGTTTCATGGTGATATTAGTTTAAAAAATGTCCCTATTCACCTGTAGTGTCTCCCCTTAATTAGCTCATTATGCTAATTACACCAATTGCCCAACATGCAACTCTTAGCAACCAAGTTATCACCCACGGCGCAACTTATCCTCTCATCTCTTTTCAGTTTCTCATCTACGCCTCATACTTTGCCGCCGTCTCCCTGCCGTTCACGGTGAGAGGTGTGTGTACTGTGCTCCGCATGAAGCGTCCGGCTGGAGGCGACCGGGCAGAGAGAGCCAGCGACAGGCCAGAGGGGTCAGGTCCCTGAGGACGCTCTGAGACACTAAAGGACATGAGGACATTTATCATTTCTGTCATCAGTTACTTGAGCAGCACAAATCAGCAGAAAAACTGCTAGGCGGTGGCGCTGCAGCTATACATGTTCATCATAATATCCAATCCGTCAGAGTGTCTCTGTGGTGGAGTTATTCATCAGTCTGTCGTCAGCAGGGTGCTGTGACTCACGTCGGTAACGTGCAATCCCCACAGGCAGCCACTAGAGGGCACTACCTGCACAGTCTAAAACAAGGGTATCGCTGCACGGCAGCACTGTGGTGGTTTCACTTGAACACAGAAATGTTTAATTGTCATTCTGTATAAATCTGAAGTATCTGAAGTCCAGATGCTGAAATGTTGACATTAAACTTGACATTTTTTAACCATTAAACTTTTCTTTATAGTATTTTTATGACATGACTTGTCAAAGTGACATAATCAATGACCATATATCACATGTATCTTCTGATAATTTTATCAATAACTTGTATTTAAGTATTGCAGTTATGAAGTTTAAATTGACTAATATGCAACAATGGGTAATAAAAAACTAAATAATGTGTAATAAAATCAGGACAACAAAAACATCTTAGGATATCATTCATAATTCGAATTTATAGTTTTTTAAATTTATATATTAACATCATATTTTTAAATAAAGTACTGAAAAATAATGATATATTATTTATTTTGTTGTTAATATTTGTTCTTTTTTACATGCACGTTCATTTCCGTGCCTATTGGCGTACACATGCCTGATCCACAGTATTTACAATGTTTGCCTCATGTGAGTCACCAGCAAAGTTCTCTGTTTGTCGAGGGTGGGGCTCAGGAGGAAGAGCCAGTCGTCCGCTGATCGGGAGATCCCCATGCTGCGTGCCAAGGTGTCCTCGAGGGAGATACTGAACCCCGAACTGCTCCTGATGAGCAGGTCAGCACCCTGCAGGCAGCCTCTGCCAGCAGTGGACGAGTGTATGTGAGAAGAGGTCAGTAGATGGAAGAAGCGCAATAAATATGTAGAACTACTACATATAGTATAGTATACTATATAATAAACTGATTATGAGTTAAAGAACATTATGTAACATAATTTGCTACATTCAGTGTATTTTCCTTGATGTGCAGTCCGATCCCATTTACTGCAAGCCTTTGAACACTAGCATTTATTTCTCGACCGATGCAATTTATATAAGGGATGTATTGTCGAGTAAAATTATTGTGCTGCATGGATGGATAATTTCAATAATGTTCCCCTTCAAATTCAGTGTCCGTTCCTTCTATTGAAGCTTCCCTTTTCGCGGTGTTCAAAAACACAATGAACTCACAATCGTTCTCATTTATGTACAGCGTGTGCTGGGAGGCTGTGCAGCATTCGTAACAAACGGCCTGCTGTCACTTTAATTTGTTTTGTATTCTAGAAAAGACGGTCTCTGCTGCTACTCAAAGACACATTTCCTAGTTTTGTTGTAGCTTCCCAAAGCCCTCGATAGGCCTCTCAGCCTTTGATACTCAGTCGTTGGTGCTCGCAACAACAGACTGATAAAACATCTGGAGCATCTGGTTGCAGACATTGAAGGACCTGAGCCTCCTCGGGAAGTAAAGCCGTAGACTGCCTCCATGTTTGCAGACCGCTCCAGTTTATCCTCCAGCACAACACCCAGGTATTTGTACGATCGCATTTCCACATCTGTCCCACCGACGCAGACTGGAGAGGGTGGGAGCTTGTTCCTCCTGAAGTCCACCACCATCTCTTTTGTCTTGGCCACGTTCAGCTGCAGGTGGTTCTCCCCTCACCACTTCGCAAAATTGTCGACCACTCACTTACTCATCCTCCCTCCCGCCCTCTACACGCCCCACCAATGGCCTTGTCATCAGAGAATTTCTGCAGATGACACGACTCAGTGCGGTACCTAAAGTCTGCAGTGTAGGTGGTGAAGAGGAAGGGAGACAGCACAGCTCCCTGGGGGGCGCCAACGTTGCTGATCAGACGGTCGGACACACAGTTTTGTAACAGACAGTCGTCGACCCATGTGACAAGGGGAGAATCCACCTGCATGTTCTCCAGTTTGGCCTTCAGCAGCCTGGGCTGGATGGTGTTGAAGGTGCCGGAGAAGTCGAAGAACATGATGCTGACAGTGGTGTTGGGTCTCTACAGGGAGGAGTAGGCTTCCTGCAGCAGGTAGATGACTGCATCGTCAACCCCAACATGGGGCTGATATGCAAACTGTAGGGGGTCCTGTGATGGGCACACTAAGGGTCTGAGGTGTGCTGGAACCAGCCTCTCCATGACCTTCATGATGTGAGAGGTCAGTGCGATCGGCCTGTAGTCATCCAGTGCCACAGGATGTCCTTTTATGGGCACTGCTGGTCCAGCAGCTTTCCACTGCTCGAGCCTCTCCAGCTCTCTCCTCACCTGGCTGGCTGTGATGTGAAGTCCAGTCTGAGGGGTGGGGGGTGGGGGGGTGCAGCGGGGTCTGTGGTGGGTGACAGCAGGGGGATGCTATAATACATAATAAAGAAGTGAGGGCACACATCTGTAAGCAGCATGCTGTTGCCAGGTAACAGAATCAGACCTTTCTGAACAAGGCTCTAAACCAGCTGTAGCTCCCGATGTGTGTGTGTGTGTGTGTGTGTGTGTGTGTGTGTGTGTCACCACTTTTATTAAACATGTGTAGGGCCATCTTTGCACAAACGTATAGTTCCAGGAAATCGAAACAAGTACTACGAAATGTGCTGTAATCATGGTCGTCCTGGGCAAAGCAACCTTGTTAAAATCAGTTGAAAAACTGATGCTCCAATTCTGCATATTTATATTAGCCTATTAGCATGTTGTCTCCTCATTCATAAACACTGTAGAGAAATCAGGCCGACAGAAAAAAAAAAAAAAAATGGAAATGACCCTCCGCAGGTTGCCAGACGATGCATGTGTAGTCACGTCTGACCTATAATTCATAATTATAACAGTGAGATAATTAGGCTTCCAAGATGGATAGCAGCGGCAGCTGTTAGCTGGAATAAGCTGGCATATTGTATGCGTCACACATGCTAATTGATCATATCATGATGATGACATGTCCCTAGGTTTCATCCAGTGTTGTTATTAAGACTCTTCTATCAAATGTGTGGCGGAGCGGATGCTTCTTTGCCCTCCAGACACAGGATGTCTAAAAATACGTAATTGTAATTAACCCAACATTATAAGGTTTACTTGAGTTTGAAAAAAGCTATTTGATTTTTTTTACGTATTCAGTAAATAATTCAGTCAACCATAACAAATACAGTGTCTTTTTTTTCCCCACTTGAGTCATTGCAGGTCATCTGCACAATAAATGAAAGTGAAAAATGGTGTGCAACTTGTTAAAAGAAGTACAAAAACGAATAACATTGTGTTAAAGTTGTATTTATGTGTTTATTTTGCGATACGTACTGTACAACTATGCATTTTTTTTGTAAGCATGTAATCTTTTCTGTGTATATAGCACCTGTTGCCAGTCCTCCACTTTGGTCCAGACTAAAAAATATCAACAGTAAATCACAGCGCCACCACCAGGTCAGTGTTACAATCTGTCAAATGTTTTGTGTTGTACTCAGTACTCAGCTGTGCACAGTGTTTAGTGCTGACATGTTTAAACTGAGATTTCACTGTGAGCCTGTCAGCATGGCTGTCAACTCCGTTTAAGAGTTTAAGGTGACAAGAAAAACAGATATTCTCACTAAGCACCAGTTCATTGGACAGCCCCTCCTCGTCCGAAAAACAGCCATATAGGTTAACTGCGAAAGCAGTTTATTATGACCCATATTTACGTTTATGGTAGCAATAATTACGGCAGCAAAGGAGGAAGTCAGCGACAAAGCCAACATAGGTAGGAGGTCAGACAATGGTGGGGTCAAACAAGTATAGGACTTTCTCTCAGGAGACCACAGTTCCTGTGCTGTGTGTAACCAAAAAAGCAGTGAGTTAATTCAAATATAACCTCTTTAGTCTATACTTGTAAATATTTTTTTGTGTTACGATGTGCTATTATTTCTACTCTACACGATTCAAGATTGTCATACAACATTATAAGTTCTTCAATGTCACATCGGTATTGCGATGACGTCTGCAGGCCCTTGTGGACTGGGCGAAATGTGACTTTGGACAGCCCTTAAAGGGATATTCCGGTGTAACTTTAATCCATGGTCTAACACACTAACGTGACACCGAGTAAGACCCCCTCCCTCGAGAAGTCAAGTTTGCTGACCGCTAGCTTAGCTAGTTGCAGCAACCTCAGAAAAGACCGCACGAAAACAATACACTGCCGCTTATGTCTCCAACTAGAAACCGCCATCAAAAAGCCACAATTAATGGTGAGAACAGCACCAAACTTCAGCAACAGTACATGTACAGTCCCAGCACACAGTACGAAGCATCAAACATCTGCTAGCTTTGCTGGATTTCTATTGAAAAGACAGCACAACTCACCACTGTCCTCTAGCAGCCTGCTCATTGTGTGGAAGCCCTGACAAGTTGATTACCGAGTGCAGTAGATTTCTGCAGCTCAAGGAAGAAAATGTATGATTATTACTCCATGGAATGCTCAGTTCTTATTATTGAGAGCTGACAGGGAAAAGAACGGAAGCAATGGAGCAATAATCATACATTTTCATCCTTGGAAATCTACTGCACTCGGTAATCGACTCGTCAGGGCTTCTCCACACAAGCAGGCTGCTGGAGGAGAGGGTGAGTTGTGCTGTGTTTTCAATACAAACTCGGCAAAGCTAGCAGATGTTTGATGCTTCGTACTGTGTGCTGGGACTGTACATGTACTGTTGCTGAAGTTTGGTGCTGTTCTGACCATTAATTGTGGCTATGAGTGGCTTTTTGATGGCGGTTTCTTAGTGGAGGCATAAGCTGCAGTGTATTGTTATCGTGCGGTCTAAGCTAGCGATAGGCAAACTTTTTCGATGGGGAGTCTTACTCAGTGTCTCGGTGTGTTACACCATGGATTAAACTTACACCGGAATATCCCTTTAAGACTTCCCATGAACTTCCCATGGATGCAGAGTAAGTCTCCCTTTGACAAACAGTTCCTGGTATTGATTTGAAGTCAAGTGAGCTGCAATTTTCGAAAAACTGATCTGTTATCAGTCAAGAGTTAGGCTTGGAGAGGTTGACAGGGTGCATCGTTTGTTCTTCAAAGGAAACAATTATTGCTTCCCCGAGGAGCGTTTCAAGGAAAAGATCTTTTTTTTTCATCAGGCCATATAAAGAAATAGTCTGTGATTCATAGATTGACACGGTGTGTACAGGGTTGTTAGATAAAACGAGGAAACGGGTTCATTCCATCATCAGCGTAGTGCCACACTATCAGCTGTTCAGCAAATAACCAGCAGCTACGCACAGTTTGCTTAGGTCATGCAGTCATCATCCCGCTCTTCTGAGAGAAGAGAAAATGACACTCAGTTGACTTGGGATGGATTTATTGATGTACTAAAGATAGATGCAATTAATGGCCTTCATATCTTAATACTTTGGCTGACGTATGAGTTTTCACACCCCCGTGTATGTCAACATCGTCATGGGCATACACAGGAAATTGACTTGCATTTCTATAGTGCCTTTCCAGTCTACAGACAACTCAACACCCATTCATACGCTGAAGGAGTGAAGGTGCCAACTGCTCATCAGGAGCAGTTTGGGGTTCAGTATCTTGCCCAAGGGGGGCGAGACGACCCGCTCAACCTCCTGAGCTACAGTCGCAGGGTTAGCAGAGCGATGATGGTTTCATATCAGTTCTGCTATTAATACAAACGTAAAGAGATAAATCGCACCACAAAGTATTTTAACAACTCTGGTGTCGTTAAATAATCAATACATGAACCTTTAACCTTCATTATGAATTTCAGAATGCTTCTTTAGTAAAATAAAATGTTTGTTTTTTTAGGAAGATGACTATATACTGAAAACAGTTCAAGTTTAGTATGTTTGCAACTTTTGCTGCAATAGAGTCCATTTTATATACAATATAAAAGTCTTGCATAGGTCATGTAATGTAAATAAGTACTGATAAATATGCTGCACGTTAGCTAACGTTGCTAGCAAACATTAACGTTGCTAATCACTCCCTAATGTTAATGTTGCTAATGCTAGCTCGCTAACACAAGGGCAGTAAAAAACGGCCATTCATAGTTTTTTTTCAACAGACTGGCAACTAACCAAGAGTGCTAGGCGCTGACGAAACACGGATATCACGTGTAACAGCGATGCACTATCGGCTGAGAAACCTTGGTAAAAGCTGGAACCAACCAGAATTTTTACAGAGATAAACAGAACAATCATTGAGGACCCAACAAACATTGTAAAATTATCAATTCACAATATTGTTTAAAGTAAAAGAGATGCTTTTATTCTGCACCTTTCTAGAAGCTCTGTAGGTGTGTTATTTTAAATAAAAATGATTTGTCTTATCAATATGACCTTTTAGTAGGAAAAAGTTGGCTCCATTTTAACACTATATCAAAAGGTATCCTACATCCTCTTTTACTCTGTGAGTTTTGTTTGATGGCCTCTTCTGACATAAATGCTTTCACCCTGGTTGTATCACACTTTATCTTAGGAAGACCTGGCTCCATTCGATCAGTGAAGTTGTACCTCCATCTCTTATCATCTAACACCATCCTTTTCCTTCTAGAAGAATCAGTTTGTGAATTGAATTTGCCGTTCTTCCTCCAACACAAAACTGTTCTACAGCCAGCATTTTTTTTTTTTACGACAGCTGCAGAGCTCGGATTTGCCACAGAGCTTCATTTCACACTTGTAGTGGCGTTTTGTCACTAAATTTGGCTATTTACCCTTTAGAACTGACAGACTTAAAACGATAAATCTGTTCAGTTCTGTTTTTTTCCCCCCAATATTGTCCAGGAAAGGGGTCAGACAACTTCCTTTTCTGTCTATTTACATTCACACGTACGGTCAGTAATGACAGTCAGGGCATTCCCCGTCTCAGAGCTATTATTCACCACTACAGTAACTCTACAGGTGTGGTCAAGTTTATTTATAATTTTATTGGTGAAGCTTATCACATGTCACTCCCACTGAGCACCCTGCAAAGAGAACATATTACATCAGCCACCAGCTTTTAATCTGGTGCAACATGAGCTCATGACATTTTTTTTATTTACTTATTCTTGTCCTGTTCACAATCTGAGAAGAAGAATTGCTTTTCTGGGCAGAATTTGGCTGAACTATCCTCACTGACTGGACATGTTGGTACAAACACCTGGTACCAGATGATTCATAGACTGACGGTCTGCTGGTGCTGCAGAGGAAAGCCCTCCAGTCATCTTCCCCCTCGATCAAACAGTCATCAAACACCATGTAGGCACGCTCACATGCATTACTCAAATGTTGCTTCGTGCCTCACTTTGACACTGGGGTCTCCGTCTGCTCGCCATATATGTCACAACATGCCCATACAACAGAACACCTTCAATCTGGGTTGCTAGAATACCTCGAACCTCCCACAACAGGCCAGACAGATTAAGGAGGTCGCCTACCAATATAACACGAGACAGACATATGGGTTAACATAAGTGATTCAACTGCGTGTGTGGTTCTGCTACACATATGATCCATCTGGCTGTGCTAACTGATCACATATTGGTGGGATTTGCAACATCCAGCTATAAGCGTCCCTTCCCTCTCACCTTCTAAAGTCACCTCCGCCTATACTCTGTGGAGGAGGTCACGGGTGGTGCTCGTCCCATCTGTTTCATCAAGTACTGTGTCTAGCCTACCCAAACCATACCATGCCATCCTTAATGTTCGAGTACATGAATCATTCCCACATTTGCCACTAGGGCTGCACCATCACATTTTTAGGATTCTGATTAAGAATGAAAATCATCGTGCAGAGACTTGAAACATTCTTGAAATATTAATCAAACACAGAGAACACCAGATTGTTTTAGTCAAAGTCCAAGTTTGTTGGAACGTTCCACTGGATGTGAACGGCAGAAAAACAGGACATTATCAGTTTACACTCCAAAATCTGCCTTTATATGATGTATGAAGTAGTCTCCCAGCACAACTTTTTCTTTTTTGCAACGATCCCACAAATGAGCTTGTCAATGCCCTGAAATGGTAAACTCACTGGAAATGTTTACCCCAAAATCTTTTAATTCAAATTACAGCAGCATCTTTATCTGCATCATCATCCTGAAGAATACATTTTCAAATGGTTGCATATTGGATATAAACACAGCAATACCGATATGTCTCCGGTATCTGTGATAGGCCAAAATGGGTCGGTATCAGTCAAGCTCTCTATGCTCCTGCACCAGCCAGAACAGATTGTGGCTGCATTTTGTAAAGGTCATGACTATCTGTACCAAACAGAAAATATTCAAAGTAATAGAAGTTATAAGCTCGCTAGCAAGCTAACTAGTTAGCTAATGTTAGCAACTTAAAGCCAGCAGCAAAGAGCCAACCGGGATTTACACACATCGGCAAGGCTTTAGAAAAATCCAAGACATTTGCCAGAAATGATCCACGGGCTAAGGCTATTGGAAGACTTAATCATGGAAATGATGGCACTTGACGACCAGCCCTTCACCCTTGTTGAGGACAGAGGCTTTTCTCGCCTGATTAATCACTTGGAGCCACGGTTTACATTGCCGAGCCGCCGCTACTTTTCCGATGTGTGCCTTCCAGCTAAGTATGATGCGATCGCCAAATGTATTCACACTTTGATTGATAACAACATGAAAGACATAAGCTTCGGATATATTGATATATGGACTTGTGATGTCAGCCCTGTAAGCATTATGATGAGTTTGATTTAAAGAGTCAAAAATGTTTTTGGGTTTGTTCATAGTATCAATGTCATGATCTTAGGTCATGATCATATATGTATATGTGTGTGCGTTATTGGTTATCAGTATCGGCCTTTAGGAGCTGAAAGTTATCGGTTTAAAAGAAGTTATCGTGCAACTATTTTAATAAAAATTGTTTACCTCTCTACAATCAGATAATTGTTGATTAGATCATGAGATCCGATAAATACAATCATGTTCCAAAATAAGTAATAATTATAATTCAAGTTATAATTTATAGTCTTTTGAACCTGCTAAAGTGAGTGATTTGCCTGTTCTAAATGATGTGGTACTTGAAATGGATTAATACGAAGGCCATCTGTGCCAAAAACAACGGTTGTAAAAGAGAGAAAAGATCAACATAGAGGCCATTAAATTAAAGCTGATGGCCTGAGATAATCATGACAGACACAACAACAATGACTAACAGGACTATATTTAGACACAGGACTATGATTAGACAATCAGTTTGGACTGTACAGGTGTACCAGAGGTATTATTACATCCCTGAACATATTTGATGTCTGTAAGCCTCTTCCTTGTGTAAGCCTTAATGGCTCTCTTCATTGTGTCGTAATAAATTACATAAAGGTCATAAACAACAAAGGGGAAACGCTGGGAAGGATATGCAGGGATTTGACACCTGAATGAGCATCCAATAAATCTCTCAGACAGTGCCCGTCAGTCACAGCGGAAACTGCTAAAACAAAAAAAACATTTACAAGTTACACAAGCTAGTTTACTAGCTAGCATTCCAGCTTCATAGGATTCTCAGCACTTCTCAGAACTCAGTACAGAGTTAAATATTTTGCGACCACTGTGAATTGTCACCTCCGAAAGTTCTCCGATGATACAGCCATTGTTGGATGTGTGTCTGAGGGGAACGGACATGAATATAGGGGGGGTCATCAACAAATTTGTTAACTGGTGTGAATGCAACCACCTGCATATAAACACCAGCAAAACAAAGGAGATGGCGATCAACTTCCAGAGAAAGAGCCCACAGATCACCCAGACATAGAGATGGTGGCAAAATACAAATACCTGGGTGTTCACCTTAACCCTCTGAGGACTAAGCCATGTTTGGCCCATTTTGACTACTTTTACTTTTGGGCTTATAAACAATATGTAATGTACATTGAACATCATGTGTTTGGCATCTATAGATTCAGAACAACCTTGGCTATCATAAGCATGCATGTAATCTTCTTAGAAATTAAGTATGAGTGAAAAAATTTGCAATATACTGAAGGCTTTAAAAATTAAAAGTTAAACAAGAGTGAAGACTTTTTACACAAAAATATTATTTTTCAATCCTTTGTGAATAGATACATATGCAGTTTTTGCATGAAATCTGTCAAGAACAATACCATAATCCACACTCAATACAAACAGTCCTACTCGTTTTTTCCCCTCATTTTCAGGCATGCCACAGTGCAAAGCAAGGGCTCTTCAGGAAGTTGCAGAGAGTCACCTGGCATGTCTCACAATGCCAGGGGGTCATGTTATAGACTCTAATTGACTTGCAGTATTATTGTATTACATAGTAATACAATGATAATAATGCTATTTTTTTTTATAAGGATGTCTCTTATTGCTCTGCTCCGTTGGCTAACTCACTCGCTCACCCCCGCCCCCCTTTGCTCTCCTTCGCGTTCCGCTCGAAACTGGTGTCTCTTGTTATTGTCCCGCCTCCTGAAGGCTGTAGAATCCTCTGATTGGCTAGAAAGGGTCAGGGATACCTCCTACTGATTGGGGAAAAGAAAATATTCTACCTAGTAACATTGGTTCATTGGTAATTTGCGTGTTGCGTCTGCCTTAAATCCATGTTTTCATTGGCCTGTTACGCAGTGGAATAGAACAACAAGCAAGTGATGCACAGACACAAACCACACATCTCCGTTTTCAGCAGAATCTCAGGAAAACAGTGCAAAAAACCGCTTCTCTCTATCTACCTCTCTATCTATCTCTCTACCGTTTCGGAGATATTTACGAATATGTAATATCATAGGCGTTTTGGGCGGATCCGCCCAATCCGTCCTCAGAGGGTTAAAGGGATAGTTCGGGTTTTTTGAAGTGGGGTCATATAAAGTACATACCTATAGTCGGTCTGTTCCCTACTGTAATTGCAGATCAGCGCAGCCTCAGTTTGGAGAAGCAAAGAGCCGCTCCAGCCCAGACGCTCAGCTTTGTACAGCAGTGAACGGAGACCAGATGCAAAGTGAATTTTAACCACCTAAAACAAGGCCCACCTAAAAAAATCTACATCAATTCAAGTGTACGTTGGATAGAGAAAATTCACATTGCTTTACAATGCCGTCAGACTGCCCGTTCTTTTGGCACTGCATTTTCTCAACTGTAGAACCTCCGTATCCCTACGCATAAGCACAACTGGGCCTCGCACTGTATTTCGCTGCTCGCAGATCACCTGTTTTGGGTCTAGGTTCTGCGCCTGAGAGAATGTAGTGCCAAAAGATCGGGTGGTCTGAGGGCCAGAAAGACTTTTTCACATAAGCTTACATTGTGAAAGAGTAGGCTGTTAAAAAGTGGATACATTTTTTCAGGCATTACAAACCCCACGAAATGACTCGTTTTACAATTAAATTTAAGCCATTCTGTCCAATAAAATTTGGAGAGATTTTTATTGCTCGATCCATGGAGAAAATTGCTGTGGCATACGGAACCTCGCAAGTGTCAAATGAATCCACAACATAACCACAAATGTTGTTTCAAGCCAGGAAGAGTGGAGCAGACGACTGGATGGGAGAAGAGTGAAGGAGAAAGAGAATAGAGGGTATGCGTTTACGTCACTTCCGCCCTGGGACACGCCCCTCTCATTCGGACTGAGTGGCAAAACAAACTGCCCACAACATGGCGGAGGTTACCGTTGGACACAGCGAACCGAATGCAAGTATGGACTTTGAAAACAAATTAAGGTCAATTGGACTCGACAGTGATCCACACCAGCTCCCTAAAACCATCTGGTCCACGGACACCAACATGTGGCCAGAAATTGGGTATCCAGACATTTATATGTACCTGATTTCAACGCCAGGTAAACACACACGGCAAAGCCTAAAGGCGTACAAGAGCCTTGACGCCTGGTCATTTTTCAAAGCGGGATTCGTTAGCGAACTTAAAGTGATGACAACATCGATGGATATTTTCGTGGTCTGTGGAAAGGTTTGTATTCAAGTTATATATATTTATATTTTTTGTAATAAAGTGTGAGTTAGCAACTGTCAGGCATTATTTGTTCGCAACTGACACTGCCACTCGCTAACTGTACAGGTGAAACACAGCCAGAAAATGAATGAGCCACCCTTGAAACCCTGGATAGCTGCAGAGAAGACAGGGACAGTTTTGACAGCTCATTGTACATGTATGGCAGGACTTGGAGAGACGTGTTCACATGCAGCAGCGTTGATGTTTGCAGTAATGTCCGGGGTGAGGCTGCGTGATGACACGCCGTGTACTTCACTGCCATGTCGGTGGCTTCAGCCAACACAAACGAAAAAAATCACCTGCTCTGAACTGTCCTCTATAGATATGACATGTCCCAGAACGCAGAGTAGAAAGGTTTTAAGTCAAGTTGACACGAATGTGGTCAATGAAACCACATCAGGGAGGTCAGGACCATGCGATGCTGCATCCAAACCTACAGGAGATGAACTTGATGGCTTTCTGGATAAGCTGAAGCATGCAAACCCAAGAGCTGCTGTGCTCTCAGTTGCTCCAAAACACTCCAAAGATTTTGTCCCACTGGCTCTGAGAGATTGCTGTCCTACACCATTGGGACAACTTTATGAAGCTGAGAATGCTGATTTGGCATACAATGAACTTATTGAAAAATGTGAGAAGGTGTTTGAGGAATTGAAAATGACAGATGACCAATGCAAGTTTGTGGAACAGGAGACAAAAGGACAGGCTTCATCAAGGATGTGGTATACCTACAGATGTGGCAGAATAACAGCTTCCAAGTTTGGTGCAGTTATCAAAAGCAATGAAAATCAGCCCCCAAAATCACTTGTGAAAGCTGTATGCTACCCAGAGTCAGCTAAGTTTACCACAGCAGCAACAAGGTACTATTTATTGCATTAACAGCATAGTCAATTTATGGAATTTCAGAGTTGTTCTCTATTCAAAAGGACGGCACGAGTGAATGATAAAATGTCTCATAAAATCTGATGCAAAGTAATTGTGGACATGTTGCCCAAATTTAAAAGTAACATTATGTTTTCTCAAATATTTTCAGGTGGGGCATTCATCAGGAAAACAAGGCAAAGGAGGAATACACTGAGATGATGTCATCAAGACATGTCAACTTTGATGTGACCCCCACTGGACTCAACATTTCCCCACATTACCCTCATCTAGGCGCTTCCCCGGATGGAAAGGTGTCTTGTGACTGTTGTGGCTTAGGCTGCCTGGAAATCAAATGTCCCTACTTGGCAAAAGACAAGACACTGCTTGAACTGTCAAAAGAAAAAGACTTTTGCTTGGTTACATCTTCGTCCTCAGATGCGACACTGACACTTAACAGACAACACAACTACTACTTTCAAGTGCAATGTCAGATTCATGTAACAAAATCTCTCTATTGTGACTTTTGTCTGTGGACACCTTCAGAATTGTATGTTGAAAGAATAACCCCAGATGTCTATTTTGAAAGACATGTTATGAAGGCAACAAAGTTTTTCAAGTATGGAGTGCTGCCAGAATTATTGGGAAAATGGTTTACAAGAAATGCAGTACTGAATCCTGGTGCAACATCTCATCTGTAGGACTGTTGTTGTGTTAAGGCCTTCACCTTAGGGATGATGTTACAGCTTGCACTGAACTTGTACATATTTATACGTAAGTGACACTTTGTCAACAGTGAAAACAGGACGTTGAAAGTTACTGTATGATGGGGGAACTACTAAACATTTTGAAAAGCCCCAAATTACTGACTGATGCTGTGAACTGTGATGTTTCCACCTCATATTCAAAGGGGCAGTTGGTGACACATTTCACCTTTGTAAACATGTCACATTATTGTTCTAAACCAAAGCACTTTTGGCGTAATCTTTTTCTTATTAGTCCTAGCATTGTGTATAAAATAACTATTTGAATGTAAGGCACTATTTTCATGTTTAAGGTTGGAAAGTGATATAATAGCATTTCTAGACTGACTTGACAGCTGTGGCAAAACTACTGAAGTTATTTTCAATAAATAAATTAACTGTAAGAGTTTGCAGAGTATCACTTTTATTTGTCAGGCTTCCTTTACAAACATTTCAGTCACACTGAGGCCAGGCGTCACAGGGATGTGTGCCAAGCCTTTTCTCCTGTTGTGACAGTATATAGGGTCACCAAAAATGGATGAATAAAACACTAAACAATAACAAACATACCAAATATGTTAACACACTAAATAATAATATGAAAATACTTCATATGTTACTGTGAAATAATTTGATACATTACAGAGTAAATATTTACAAAATGTAACTCTTTTTGGTCTTATCAATGAAAATCACACAAAAGGTTCAAAAGTAATATTTAGACTTATCATCTGATGTATATTCATATCAACTGTTCAGACAAAAGTTATGGTGGCAATTTTTTTTTTGCCAGATGCCGTGTACATGAACTAATGTTCACCTCAATCTGAAGGCACTATGGACTCACACAAATTGCATAAAGCACAGCATGTTAACACAATCTTGTCTATAAGGCTGTCCTCCACTTTACCATTTTGCTCCACTCTAATGAGACTCACAGGCAGTGTTGAGCCCAGAATTGTATATTTCTGCCTCAACAGTCCGATCACTCTTTCGACGTGGATTCTCACACGAGAAATTTCACGAGCAGATTCAATTTCTTTTCGGCTAAGCTGTTTCTTCCCTCGTGTGAATGGAGGTGTTATTAATTCTGCGCAAAATAGGCCAACACTGTCTTCAATTGTGAAACCTCGGTCAGCCAGTACCAAGTCCCCTGGTAGGAGCTTGTCAAGGAACCCACTGTGTTCTGTCAGGTATTTGTCTGTAACACGTCCACCCCAGGCCTTGGACACGAAAGAGACACTTCCTTGTGGGGTGATTGAAATAAGAAATTTTACAGTGTTGTGTTGTTTGTAGTTGCTCCAAGTTTGAGCTCGAGCTTTTAAGTCAGAAGGACGCTCAATGAACACTTCAAAGCAGTCAATTATGCTTACACAGTTCTTAAAAAATGTCCGAAAACACATTGGTAAGCTGCGTCTGAGGTCTTCTCTTTCTGGCCACAATATTAGAGGATGAAGCCTGCTTGCCATAACATTTATCCAACGGTGAAAGACTCTCGATACGGTTGACTGGTGAATCCCAAAGAGGTAACCCAAAAATTCCTCTGACAGATTGAGGCGCAGCTTCATCAGTGTGAGAAGTAGTTCCTGAGCAGGCTTAAGGGACCGCTTTGCAGTAGCAGGAAAAACTGAGGACACAAAGCTAAACAATAACATGAAAGTCTGTAAATTGGGAAGCCCTGTGAAAAATTTCATTTTGCTGTCATCAAATTGTGAGGGGTCAAGGGTACGATGCTTCAACTCACTTTCTAGTCCATGAATTTTATCCCTTAGTGATTGACATTCAATATTTAAAGATTCAATCTCTTTATATAATGAGGCGATGTCATTGTGTGTCTCCTCTGTCTGGACCTCAGTGCCTTGGACTCCAGTTTCAGTTTGTACTTCTCCTTGATCTGCATGTGATTCTTGCTCTGACGCAGGACTTCTGTCTGTTGCAGTTAGCCCTTGATGTCTTTTGTCTGAAACTTTCTGAGTGCGCACATATCTCTCCAGGTGGTTGACAGCCTGAGTCCGATCAGCAGTAGAGGTGAAACTGAATAAACTTGGCACATAGTCAGGATGTATGGGATCATCACTCTTTTTTCCTGAAACAAACAAATATACATGGTTGGTACCAGCCAATCTATACATATAACCATTTTTATATGAATCAGGGCCAGATCAGCACATTTTTAGATTTTAACAGAAACCAAAACTAAACATCATAGAAGATAATCAGCTGATAAAAAAGTCTGTCTACAGTAGCTTATACAGTGTATTGACATTTAATAATTTACTTGTACTTGATATTTAAGTACAGGCAACATCAGACACTTTGAGACATTTTACAAAAGCACTATTTATTTAGGTGACTTTCGCTTTTACCAAAGTAATACTATAACACAATATCTTTATTTACTAACTAATGACTTAAAGTATGACTTTTTGGTACCTCAGTTACCTTAAGTTAGCTAATAAATCATGTAGAACACAATGTTGATAATCATGGACGCTTTTTAATAAATGAAGATCAAAATGCGACAGTTTCTTCCCATCACTCCCTTCGCTTCCGCCCTTGACTAGGGTTCAAAAGGTCACAAAATGCTCTAAAAATAAAATAAAATTACACAAAATAAACATTTAAACATTCAAAATTCAAACAAAATACAAACCTTCAGAAACAAATACATGTCGACACAGTACATTGACACTCCATATTTCCCAATATTATTTTTCTCAAAACAAAATGAAAAGAATATTTAGAATATATAGCACAGGGCTACATGAATATAGCTAAATAAAAGATGCTAACGTTAAGTTTTACTGAGGCAACGTTGGCAATGCATTATGTAATTTAATGGTATGATTTCGCCCGAAAATACAGCATAATTTAACGTTACCTGACACGAAATGTGAACCGCAAATCCAGGTTTCGTTGCCTGGATTCCATCTGTCTCTCCGGATTGCAGCGATCCACCGCCGTCTCTTTTCAACTTGCTTTGGTAACCTGTAGAAACTTTGCTCTAACCCCTTAGAAAATCGGTTGGTGCAGCCGATTGCACAGCAGCTCTTCCCCATGTTGAAAATCGATTTTAATTTTGTCGCCTCTGCCACTCGTCTTTTTGCCACTCAGTGGGCGTAACCGTAGCAACTTCCGGGTACCGTGACGTCACGTGCATACCCTCTATATGAGAGATGTGACTACAGAGCCTGCCAGCGTATTGTTCCAAACAATGCTGTGAGATAAAATACAAAAATAAAGCAATTGGCAAAACAATGAGTCCATTATTTATTTATTTTTTTTCATTGTGGTATTTCTGATTGAAGACTGGAGAGAAAAGAAAAGAGTGAGAAGGACAAAGAATGTTCAGATCAGACAGTTCTGTCTCATCTGTAGTGTTTCTGTTATGTAGCCGAGTTATTTCCAGTGTCACAGCGTGCCTGTTAGTGTTGTCTCTCATAGTCAGTTAGTGTTTGATAGTTCTGTCTCTGTTACAGCGTGTCTGGTCGTGTGGCGACGTTTGCCACCTTCCAAGCTGGAAAATCAAGGACACCCTCCACAGCGGGGGCGCCGCACCCCATGGGCCCAACCACTACTAGGGCAAGCGTGGGGTGGGGGGCCAGTTGTGGTAAATCATAATGTACACCTGAATTAACAGGTAGGATGATTTTTAGTGAAATAAATCAAATCAATTTTATTTATGCCGTTTTTCCACCGACAGTACCAGCTCGCCTCGCCTCGGCTTAGCGTGGCTCTACTTGGTTTGGTTTCAGACGCGTTGCGTTTCCATCTAGAATTAGTATCTCTTCAGCGTCGGCAGGTCGTCATCAACGTGGGCGGGTCGTCATCAGTGACGTACTTATCCCTGTGACACATAAACAGGGCTAGCTGTGGGCTACGCAAAACACGTACACCTTTTCATTTCTTGTCGCACCATCAAGCTCTTTCTGGATGCGTCTTCAGCGACAACACTCAGGAGCGTCTCCACCTCTGCCACGGTCCACGCCGTGTTCTTGCGCGTTGTTCCTTCCATGTAATCACTATGTTGACTGAACGCAGATGCTAGTTTTTAAAGGTAGCGGGTGTCAGGCTCGGACGTCGCGCTCGTCATGACTCATCAAGTGGCGTCGCTCTCTGTCCAATCAGTGGCCGGCTGCTAGCTTACGTCACACAAAAGTATCAGCTCAGCTCGGTTGGAACTTACACGAAGGTGATACTAAAAAAGTACCACTTTAGCAGGTACCAGGTACCAGATTTTGGTAGTGGGAACACAAAAAAGGCGAGCTAAGTTGAGGCGAGGCGAGCTGGTACTGTCGGTGGAAAAACGGCATTATATAGCCCAAAATCCCATTCCTCAGTGGGCTTTACAATCTGCACAGTGAATGACATGGAAAAACCTGCCATATTACAATAAACAGTATTCATTTCATAGTATTTTTTTAAATTGCATTATATCCTACTTTCTGTCTTGGTTGTTTTTATGATGAAATCATGAATGATACTATCAATATTACATTGAACTATTTTCTGATTGTATTCAGGTCTTTTGACGATATATTGATGATGTGTCGCCCAGGCCATAGTGTGAACACAGATTTGGCTGAAATAGTTGTCATCTGCCTGTATTATGTACTGAAAAGTAGTCACAAAATCAAAACAGTGAAACCCCGCAGAATCTATCATCAGATCTACATACATCTGAGAAAAATATATTAAGTAAAACACTGTTAATGCATTAGTACTGAAGAATAAAATTTCACAGATTGATAAAGTATTAGTTAATAACATAATAATTGTGATTTTTCTTCATATCAAGGGCAGCACATTTACATTGATTCATATATAAATCAATCAGTGTTTATGTATCACATAACCTACTATTGAGGCCAGTCCACGTGAGGGCAGCACATTTATATTGATTCATATTTAAATCAGTGTTTATGTATCACATAACCTACTATTGAAGCCAGTCCACGTGAGGGCAGCCCACTTCAGGGACTGAGATTTTAACCAGGAATTCAGTCCCTTGTATGTGACGTGATTAATTTATTTGCTAGTTAAGACAGCCAGTAATTAAACAGAATCTGAATATAACACAATGCCCCCTCATAGAAGTGATGAAGAAGCTTACTGTATCAGCCTCAAGAGATGCTTGGGATATGAATGTCTGTCCTGACACTACGGGAAAGCCAAGCGTTTCAATCTTCCCACTCCCGTCTGTATTTCTGCATCTGTTTTCGTTTGTGTGGTGCAGAAAATCGGGGGCAGCCCGATGTGATGTAACGTCCTCGGGGCAGCAGCAGCAGATATGTCCCCACTGGCTTCGTGTGAGAAGACCTGTGGCCGTATCTCTCTCACCCTAGTGCTCATTCCTCATGCCTAAAACTAACCAACCAAACCAACGACAACTATGAATAGGCAGTGCGAGCCAGAAGAGGCTGAATGTTGGGTCAAAGTCAAAATGTTCAATCAAATCAGAGTTGTCACTTTTTATTTCACAGATAACATTGGATATCTTAATGGTACATGTATGTTGATCTTTTATCTCAAAAAATAAGTGAAAACTACCAATTTATATTATACGTCTGTTGAGTCTCATTTAGTTTGAGATTGGCGTATTCTAAATACTGTGATAGACAAAATGTATTAAAATAAAGTCCATCTGCAAAAATCGACACAAGTAAAGGGTAGACAGATTAACATTAAAGCCGTAAAATCAATTTTGGTAGCCTGAGATTATCACAACAGACACAACAACAATGACTAACAGGTCTTTAATTAGATCTGCGGGTGATCATTTTGGACTGTACAGGTGTACCGGGGGTATTATTACATCCCTGAACCTATTCGAGCAGCTCTGACATTTCCTCCTTGTGTAAGCCTCGACTTCCTTCACCATGTGCGCCATGATCATTAAGATGTAGGTCATCAACACCTTTAAGGGGAAAATGCTGGAAGATAACTGCAGGGGATCAGGCAGTGCTCTGTGTGTGACAGTGGAAAGTTTATAGTCAAAGGAAATCGTGTCTCGCTTGATCCGCTCCATTGGAACCATTTCAATGGCAGAATGTGTTTATATATTTATTTTTAGGCTAAATGTTCCAGGGAAAGCTACAGTAATGTAACATATGAAACCTGACACTCAGGAATGATCATTCTCATTGGTTAAAACAGAGCATGAAAAGCACAATGTTTCTAATAAATGAAGAAAGTTGTTCTTTTGTTCTCCTGCAGTCAGGCTGACACATTTCAACTCGAATCAGAAAACAAACTGAATGTAAAACTTGATTGTGATTCACTTCAGTTGAATCTGTCATCTGTCTTCACTTCAGTCATGTTGTGATGTGTCGGATCAGTCTGATCCGCTGCAGCATCCAAGCAATAACTAAGGGGGCGTGTCGGCTGGCAAGAGACATCCGTGAAGACAGCTCTCGTGTGTCCTCACTCCTCGGAGCACGAATAAGAGAACTGGGATGGCCTGTAAGATGACATGAACGACTTCTGGTTCAAGCAAGGAAACTACAAATAAGAGAAAGGAGAATCATTCATAGATTTCTTCACTGCCCTTGTTCTTTCTTATTTGGAAGTTGTGTGCATTCTACAACCCAGTTGAGTGACTATCAAGACTCACCATTCAACTAAGTTACCTGCATCAGGGCCTTGCTTACTTCTGCAAGGGCTTTTGCTTGCCTTTCAATAGCCTGGAGGTTTCCTTTTGTTCTTAACTGAACCCTTCGCTACCCAAGCCCCACTAAACACCTTCACACTTGAGTTTTCCAGTTGTATTACTGTTAATACTACTGTTACAAAGACAACCAAATCATTTCCAGTTTCCCCGGAGAAACAATTACCAAAAAAAACAGGACAAACGTGACTTTCATTTATCATGGAGATGTTAAAGCAAACAGAAATCAAGCCAGGCTGCCAGCCTGACTGGATCACCTTTGTCCGTTACTGTCACGGGGTGAGGGGAATTGAAGGTGGACCCAAATGCAGACTCGAGGAGGCAAGATAAGGGAGAACAAAAAGCGAGCTTTATTTACAAAAAGCTGAGATATATAGCTGAGAACAGATGAAAATGAGTCCAAGGACCAAAAACTAAATAAAACAGTTAAAGTGCAACAAGACAGCTTCGACAAACTTCAAATCAAAATGCAAAAATCTAAATCCAAAAACACATACCGGGGAACAGGACACACTGGCGGAAACACGAGGAACTTCAAGGACATCACAGAAACAACAAACCCACAAGGAGTGCATGGAGAACAAAGGCTTAAATACTCAGACACACTGACGAGGGGACGAGGAACAGGTGTGGAGAGAGAGGAGGGGAGAGGACAGGTGAGATAACGAGAGGGAAGCACAGAGGAGAAATAACAGTGGCAGACAGAGGGAGACAAACATGCAACAAGGGGAAAACAGAGGGGAGAGCACAGGGGACACTGAGAGGACACAAGAGGACATGGAAATCAAAACATAAGACACAACACAAAGACACCGAATCATAAACCATGATGGTTACCGTGCCCCAGTACATACGATATAATATGTTACGTCTCCGTAAGGCCAGGGAATGAGGGGAGTAACATAATAACGTAACAGACTCAACCCTACGAAAATCTGTACAGAAACGTGGTATGCCATCAGCTTTAAGAGCCAGCAAAGACAGTGAGCTCCAAGAGCTGCAACTAGGCTTTGCTAAACCATTTTCTAACAGATATTCATTCTCTTCTTCATCACCTCCCTTTTTGGGAGTGGACAGCGATAGGCATGTTGCTTAATGGGAGCAGCAGAGCCAGAACATCTATGTCATGGGACAACACGCTGGTTTGGGAAGGCACATCACCAAACACTGAGGGGTAGAGTGGCGCAAGCCACTTCCATCACTACGCAGCCTATCAGGCAGGCAGGACAGACTCATGCCCTGTTTACACGAAGGGAAAACGTAGATATTTCCATGCGGTTTGGCATTTACAAGAAAACCCCGTGGCCTCAGTGTTCGTACCACACTGCTCACCGATCATCACCACTACCTCGATGTGAAACCCACTTGCGCATCATCTCACCATTGTCAACAAAAAAATGTCTGCTTCACAACACACCAGCGTTCACACCAGACGGGCTCCCAAGAATGGATCCACTGGGGATTTGTCTGGGGTACAGGGTGAGGCATGGGCTGGGGCTGGCAGCTATCGGGGAGCTACTGCCGTTTAATTCTTCCACTAAAGCCCTTTCGAGCTTCTCCTCTTTGGAGATTAGCTCCGTGGCACCCAGAGCCCCCCGCAACCAGGGCCGAAAAAAGCAGCTTCCCGTAAAAAGTAAATCCAGCCTGTAACCTTGCCTCCACATTCTGCCATTTAAATCAACAAACAAGCTGTTGCACAAGTGAAAAAACTGTGCGCATGTTGTCTGCTGGGTCTATTATGGTCAGTTCGTTCTGTTATGAGGTTATATGTAGACACACACACACACACACAGGAGGCAGGAAATGGGAAACTAAAAGCGAGATTTATTATAAAAAGCCGAAATGAGTACAAAAAACAAGGGCTCTAGACACAAAAGCTAGTCAAAAGACAGACAAAAGACAAAGTAGCACCTAAAAGGCACAAACAAAGTGCAAAGAAAAAGCAAAGTTCAAATCAAAAAGGGAAGCAAGAAACCAAAACCTGAAACATACCAAACTGGGGACACGATGCAGCTCCAGCTGACACATATTAATAGCAGTCTCTACCTCCACCTCAAATCTTTAAAGCTCCAACTCCTTGCGGACCTGAAACTATAGTCCTCGGAGCCGAAACTATTGTTCCTCCCTCCTTTACTGCTTTTCTAACTGCAAACAAGCTATCCAGAGCTTTATCCGAGCATCTACCCTTGAGCCAGGAGATAACTTGACGTAAAGTGGTTTGAAGTGGTAGCATAAAAAGCTTCATCTCCTGCCCAGCTTCCCCCACACCAGGAGTAGGATCAACCGGCCATGTCCCAGCCGCCTTTCCCACCTGAGGAGCAGAAATGCTGGCGACTGAGAGCTTTGCCGACATGGGGAGGTCCACAATATGAACTGTCCAGCCTTACAAGAGCAAACTCCTCAGATCCTACCTATCAAAACTTTACCTGTGTATCTTCTAGAGCATGCCGGGCTACTATCAGTGGCTGAGGCCCTGAAACGCCTGCCTCCGACAGGGAACTTTATTCCCACCCAGGATTACTCCGCAAACAAAAAAAGGCAAAATAATAAAAGAGTGCCCGAAGGAAATGCTGATTAACAACCAAGCCGGACACTCACCTATCTTACCTGAGAAGCAGTATCTTACAAAAGGTAGCAAAGGCTAGACACTGGCAAACCGGACAATCAGTATTTACCACAGCCGCTACCGTAGATTGACAACTTCCACAAACAGTTTCTCAGGCGCCTTTTACTATCCCGGACGAGCCCCAAAATATGTTACATCCCCACAAGGCCAAGAGATGATGGAGAGTAACATAGTGAAATGAAACTGAGCATAAAGGAGGGAAAAGAAACAGGATGTAGTTGTTCAAGCTGAAAAATAGATTTGTCTCCAAAAGAAAATGCGTTCCGTAGCTCAGTCCCTCCCTCCTGCACATCACAGCCGCCCACCAGCAGCACTTTAAATCAGCCGGCCTAAGTGGTGAGTAGGATCAGGTGTGGACCTCCACCCGCGGGCGAGGAGGAGATGGGAGAACGAGGGTGACACCTGAGTGAAAGTACAACACAATTACACAACACAAACATGCCAACAACACTAGGGCTGTAACACAAAACTGCACAGTGAATGTGAGATTTAAAGAGAACCCATCTAAATGGAACACAATTTATCCACAGAACCTTAATCCTTAAACCCTTAGATGCATAAGTGAGTCAAAAATGACCCGGTGAGGTTGTTTTCATGCAATATCTTCTTGAAGAAAAGTTGTTATCATCTCATAAGCTATTCCAGTAAAAAAATGTTTTTGATGACATGCCATTTTAATTTTTAACTTGTACTACTACTTTAACCTGTAGTTTTTGTATTACTACCCCAAGCTTCCACAAGTGGGTCAAAAATGACTCGCATGCATTTTTCTGTGGAATCTCAAAAGGACCTTTGATTCTTATTAACTGTGGCTGTCAGGAATATATTTATTTTGGACCACACACTTCACATCACGCTAGTATTAGCTTCATCTTTCACCTCAGAAAATATTTGATATGTTTTTGCGAGTGTTTAATCCATATTGGCTGGAAGAGTAACTCTAAGTGTTTTTATCATGTATCAACAAATTAGCCTACTTTACAGTTAGCTAATATTAGCTAGCTACCTAAGCTAGCGAACAGTGTGTCACTCATGACTATTGGCAATCTTATAGTAAGACTAGCTAACACTAGCTAGCTATGACTTGCCTGTTATACATACACACAAAATTTTCAAAATGTTGAAAAGTGAAAAATAGGAAGAATTCAAAAATAAAATCATTCTTGTGTGGACCAAAATATAACCATTATGCTTAACATAACTGACAAAAATGGCAGAAACGCACGTCAGTTTTTTACTTTAACAATGTAGGGTCCAATCACTCATGCATCAAGGGTAAAAACCACGAATGTCAGCCTCATTGGCCTCTGGAGGAAATGTCAGAATGTCACCAAAATTATCAGTTCATCCTCTGGAAACCATCAATGTCTGTATAAAAATTTCCTGCCAATCCATCTATCAGCCGAGATTTCAGTCTGGACCGTAGTGGTGGACTGACCACACACAAATAGTGAATTATATTACATATTGTACCACTATAATGAGATAACATAACTCTACCAAATTGTATTTTTCAAAGCAATTTCACACAGTTGTGGAGGGGTTGATCAAGGGCAAGCATTCCAATTATTTTTCTGATTCAGATCTTAAGACGTGGCATTTGAAATGTGGATAATGCCTAACAAAGCTGCGAGACTGTGTGCATGTCAGGCAACATAAAAGAGAAATTACTTGGATGAAGTGAGGACGTGTCAAATTCTCGCTTCCGGGAGAGAACTTCCTATTAGTCATCGACAGATGGTGTCTGGCTGGGAAACCTACGATACAAGCAGTTCTCCAGCTGCAGCGTCATGAAGGTCACACTTACCTGGTCGACTATGTGGGCGCACATTTCCCTTTGTGGCTCGCTTCCTCGCATTTGAAAAGGGCTTTGAATTACGCATAGCTTGTATTTCTGCTCACTCCATTTCTCACTGCTGGATGACATTAGCAGGCAGAAAAAAATAATTGTTTTTTGCACGTTTTCCCCTCTTGACTATCTGCTTTTAGTGCGTCAGTTTGTTTCATACACCACATAAAGGGTGATTCAGAGGGATTCATTTGTCAGAACTGCCAGCTGCATCTAGAAAAGGAGACTTGATTCAGAGCCCTTACCTTCCTACAGCTGTGTCACACCTGACCGGAAGTGCACCAACTGTATTTTTTTTATTTCTCTCTCTCTCTTTTCTTTAGATGACATTTGTCTAATTGCTTTCCGCATGTCATGTCACACCATTTAGTCCTCACTGACTTCTATTGTGCAGAAACGGTATGTCATTTTACGTGCACGTCATTTCAAGTTTTTTACTCCTACCCCCTATTTTCAAGTGTCCCATTGCCCTTCAGAAGAGTTACATGGGGTAACTGGTGGAAACCCCCCTCCATGAAATGGAACAACTCTTGAAGACCCTCATATCTCATCAGCTGTTGATGGTGTTTATATAAACAGACATGACCTTATTTACAATACGCTGTCTTCAGCTGTGGTGATTTCTCTTGTGTTACTGCAGCAATCCTGGTATTATCACAATGCAACAAATAGAAAAGCATTGCTGATCAAACTGTTCACAACTTTCCGCTTTCAATGAAGTACTCAGATAAAAAAACAACACTGCCACTAGCGGTGCTTTGCACGCCAACATTGGCAACCTGTGCTCCTAACAATCTGCAATAGCAATGTAACCTCAGCTAGCCAGCTAAGCTAGTTAGCTACTGACCCATCAGCAAACTAGTGAGGATTCCTTTTTGCTTGCTACCAAGAAAAAGACCGTAATACATTGAAATGACAGCGTTCTCATAGCGTTCGGTTTGGAGGGCCGCATATTCTGAACATTTCACATCACCCTTCCATCCCAACAAGAATTGGGATACCCTACCCCGTAGGCTTTCATGTCCAAAATGGAGGGAGAGGGTGAATGAGTAGGGGCAAGGGGTGTGTTGGGTTTGGACCATTGTATTAAGTCCAGTTACAGAGAAGCCTGTTGTGGTGGATGGATGGATCAAGCACAGGTATTGGACCCAGAGGACCACTGTTCTTGTCCTGTGTGAAGCCAAAAGTCAATTATTCTATAAGGTAACTACTAACTAACTAACATACAAGGAAAAAAAAATCATGTACTGTAGTTATGAACATGAGGACGAAGGTGATACCACATTGCATCTCAGTTACACAACACGATGAGCGAGATAAACTCCAATTTAGGATCCACCGAGACTTCATTTCATTTATAAAACCCACAATAACAAATCCCGAATCTGCCTTGAGCAGATATACAATCTTTGCAATCTGTATTTTCAGATCAGAGATTACGATAAGGAACCAGGGTCTCTATGAACAGAGGGACTGATTGTGGGTGCAAGAATATGTTAAGGTAAGATAAGCTGTCGTAAGTGCAAACCGAAAATCAGACATGGATACGCACACATGCATGTAAACGCATAGCCAGTAAAGGGACAGTGGGTGCAAGAACAGGATATTTAACTTTCTTGCCAGTTCAACAATTATTTTTGAATTTTCCTCAGATTTGTTCCAAATTAATTTAACATTGTATTTATTTTTGTAAAACGTTGGAACACTATTCACTTTCCCAATAGAATAAAGGTGTGAATTGCTCAAGCGGGTCAATCATTTTAAGTGTGTGTTTGTGTGTGTGTGTCAAACCAAGAAGGAGACAGAAGGACGGAGACTTAGAACATGTGTGTGTAGGCAGAGCTTTTTCTTGGTTGTGTGTGTGTGTGTGATTTTTTATGTAACACTTGGTCGTCTATTCAGTGGCAAGAATGATCTGTCCTCTGCCAGGCTGCCTCCTCCACACTCTCATCTCTTATCATATCTTTTTTTTTCAGATTGCGCTGAGATAAATGTCCCCCGCTCTGTCTTCGGTCTCCGCGCTCCAACACTTGTCACATACCATTTTTCCATATGTCTGCGGGTGCAAACAAATGAAGGTGCAGATGCAATTCCAGTGCGCTTTGTCTTTGTGCGTGTGCAGCATTTACCGAAGCGCCCAGCATTAAGACAAATGAGAGACGCCGCGAGGGGAAACAATTTACTCGCTGCCGAGAAGCAACGCATTGTTATGATTCTCATTTCACAGCGCGCCGTGGAGGCTGTGTTATGTAACACCTTCCTGTGCAGATGCCCGCACAGTGGTGACCCAGAGGACACTCGGAGCAAAAGTCTTAAACTTTACAGCATTCTTCGCACTGATCATGTGAAGACTGGGCTTCCTGGGAAAAAAAAAAAAGTAAATCCTGCATGCAGTTTGCAGTGACGCTCAACATTAATGTAAATTATTCACATGCGTGTTTACATTGCAGCATGCGGCAAGGTCTGAATGTAAAGGATCTGTCATGGCTCGGTTTGTAGAGAGCAAAACACACACTCTGTGTCATAATCGAACATATGTTGTCAAATAATTAACTGTCTGTTCTATTTTTTAACCCCATCAGTGTCCTTCCATATTTCTTTATTCTGTGACACGTTCAAACATTTATTTATTAAATCTAATAATCTAAAATTAATTAAATAATTTATGGATTCATTTTGTTTCTAAAAGTTATGAGAGCCAAGTTAATATCTTGAAATTGCTCTTTTTTGTGTTTGTTTGTTTGAACATCCTAAAATATTCCTTTTAAAATGAGAGTTCGTTTTTGCTCGATTGATGACTTTCATTTGCAAAAATTGTAAAAACACTAAACAAACTGAAAGTCGGTGTCATTTTAGCACTAAAATAAAAGCGACTGTGTTATTCAAATCACTTTAGTTTCCAGCCTCATTAGAGACCTCGACGCTGCAGCCCCCCCGCTCCCCTCCCGCACGCCACATTTATGTTCCCGTCTCTTCAACCGCAGCATCATCGAACAGCACTTCTCCACTCCACAGATGTGCTCGGGTTGTCCTTGGAGAGTTCCCTGTGCAAACAAAGCCCTCTTCCCCCTCCATCTCTCCCCGATTCCACCCCCTCTGCTTCTCTCTCTATCCATCCCCCCCACCGCTCTCTCCCCCCCACGATTCACACCACCGAGCATGCCGCGTGTAGCTCCCACTCGCTGGCATCACAAACACTAGATATCTTCAGTTCTGAGCTGTGCAGATTCCTACAAAATACAGACCGGCGTTGGCTCGACGGAGGCTGCGTTCTGCCAAAACACGCGTTGGGGATAGGCAGTGACAGAAAAGAAGGGGAAGAAAGAGTCTAGCAGCTCTCGCACACACCGGACTCAAGGTAAATGATCCATATTCATTCATCAAAGTGTTGCATAATTCTGCTGTGGACACAGCTCTCGGCATTATGTCGGTCTGTGTCGTTCCTAATGGTTCGCGGGGCTGATTGTTATCTGCAGCTTTGGGTGGAAGCTTATTGTTAGAGCAGGGAAAACACTGTTGTTGTTGCTGCTGATGATGTGATGTGGCTAATACTGTCAACAGCACACAAACCAGCACAGCGGAATGATGCCAGCTTCATGCCGGAGTGTTCTCCTGTTACCCCTTATCAAGCTAATTTTATGGGCGTTTGTGTACAATTTGTGAGGCTGCATGTCCTAAAGTGATTGCTTATTCACGCATGCTTTCAGTCCCGTTTCCTGGGAGCACTATTGAAAATCAGTTCACACCCTCCCACCTTCCCTCCCTTCATGCTGAAAGCTCTGAGGGCTTTTCAGTCCAGTAAATGTCACTCATCAGAGCTATCAAAGATGGAGTAGGTCTTTGAAGCCCACACAAGTGCCACCTCGGGGTGAGGTGTATCCAGACCCCTACATAACACTCAGATGTTTCAGTTTGGAACCCTTCCACTCCTACTTGCCCTCATTGTGTTAGTCATTGAACATGATACTCATCATATCTCAATTAAGTGTTAATTACTGAGCATTAGAGGTACTGGTAGGCGGATTCTGTTACCTTTTGAAAGGACCAGGCTTGTTGTATTCCCATGCTTTCCATTTTTTTGCTAAGTTAACCTATAGCTTCGTTAGCTTCAAGTACCGCAGTGCAGTTAAGCTGTTGCTTGTTTCAAAGGTTATACAACCGCTGCACTTAAGGTGGCACATACCAGCCAACTATAGCCGACCACATGATTAAATGCTAGACTGACTTTAGGAATTGTTTCATCATGTTTGGAATACTACAAGACAGTGAGCCAAACATCTAGCAACGCAGTAGCAGCAGTGGGGTGTTAACGTAATATTCTCGAACGAACGCTAGTTGTTTGTGTTTAGGAATGACTTCAATTACTTACCGCGCCGAGCAAATGAAGCAGCGTCGGAAACATCTACTGAGAACAAAAGTCACAGTGCAGGTGTACCAGAGTCATTACTACCTGTCTTGCTGTCTCCATTACTGTTTCTATTATTTTGTATCATGCTACTGAGATTTACTACGGTATTTGAACGCCACACTTGGATGGGCCATTGCAGACTTCACAGGTGCACCCCGTAATTAGTCAACAGTCTGCTGTTACCGGACCCGTGGTAGGTTGTGTTGTACAGAGCTCTATTATACTAATAGAATATAATATACTATTAATTTTACGGACAAAGGTATGTTTTATTAGCTGTACATGTTCCCGACAACAACAACTAGTGTTTGTGATGATGTTGGATGATTGAAATTTATGTTGCAGTACATGTTGGTAACTGTTAGCTTGATGTTGTCGATAACTTTGTTAGCTTAATGTCGTCGTGGCTAATCCTCGTGGTGAAACTGTTTGAGCAGCAAGATTAATTTATTACCTGACATTTTATTTCAGTGTTGCTGTATTGAACCGTGCTGAGAGCTGGCTGTGAAGAATACTTTTCTGTGTTTCTCATCAGCATTAAATGTGGGTCGAGCTGGACAGTGGCTGTGTGCGTGCCATTATTTCAACTGCACAACGCAAGATAGAGTGCTAACTCGCTACACAGGCAGAGGTCGAGCTCATCGAATCCTTGAGGCTAAGCTATGAAATCGTAGCCAAGCAAGTTTTCTTTTCATAATGTCAGAATATCAGCAGAGTCACTGCTGCTCACCCTTTTGCTCTTGGGGTAACGTTAGCTAAGAAGCTCAGGTAGCCGCGGAGCTTTTGGCCCTATTAGCTGAATTGAGTCTGCCTGGACTGCGACCTCGGATCACAGGTGATCTAAATGAATCATACTTTGATTAAAGAGAGAAACTTGAAATCAGAAAGTCGTCAGCTGTATTGTTCAGTTTTGTACAATAATACTAAAGCTAGGTATAAAAAATATCTAATCTCCTCAGATTCAGTGGGTTGATTTTATTCACTTATTAGACAAAGTAGCAAACTCACCACGTGCATACGTCTCCCAGCTGAAACTATGATCCTTATTATTATCAGAATGGCCAGGTGGGGGTTGGGGAGCTATCATGGATTCAGTCAAAGTATTGTACATGAATATAAAAATATAGCCCCCAGCTGCAAATCTAATTTAATTCTGTTTTCATTTGCATCTGTGACATGGATCTAGTGAAAAAGTGTTCACAGCGAGATCTGTGGACTATTAACCGTGCTGTGCACCACAATCACAGTTCTGTTCACTGCCACTGTATTCAGGTGACAGCAGAAACCTCAGGTGTAGATAACTGATCACTTTGACAATCAAGGCATGTATCAGATACAAGAGCCTAAAGAATAGTTTGAAAATGTTAAAGAGATAATTATTTCCCGGAGATGTGCTGTCACCGTCAGCTGCAGTGCTGTCCCCACATGTGGCGATGAGCCAGTGCACTACTGGAGCTCGACACTGAAAGACGTTCGCCTGCTACATGCATATGACAGTACAGTTCCAAATCCTGCTGAAGAGCAATGCTATTAGTAGACAGAGCCACAGGCCTAGGATTGGAGCCACTGTTTTGCAATGCAAAATAAATCCTTGGAACAAACTGATTACATAAATGGCTGAAAGCGGGATGAGCGCTAAGAGACATGCGCTCAGCCTGTAGCACTGAGGGAACAAAGCAGAGGTCCTGATTATAGAAACACTAGACACCTGCATGCCAGGGTTTATTACACATGGTGATGAGGGTGACTAAATATTTACAGTGGATTAGCTCGTGCAACCGGAGTATTTACGAACAAACGGCAGCTTTTCTTCAATCAGCCACAGAACTGATGAATAACTTCCAGGGTTGCAGCACAGTAATACACCTCCATCACTGTAGAGCGTGGTCTAAGATTAACAATCAAAAGGTTCACATGTGTATTCCCCATCCAGACATGACTGGCTGGTTAGAGCTTATCAGCCAAACCCAATTAAAGGGCAACTCCACCAATTTCCCACACTCAAGTTTTTTTTATAGCAGGATAGCACTACTGTGTTTGCCGAGTAAAAATGTAGTGTAAAGACTTTTGGCTCCAGAGAAGGCTGTATCTGATTCATTTCTTTCTGTGATGTCACAAGGTAGCTTGGTTGCATTGTGGGTAATGAAGGCGCCAGGTTTTGAAGGAAGGAAGACAGGGTGACATCTCTGGTTCTGCTGTAAGAGAACCCACCTTGAATCATCCCACTTTGATAAGGTGGGATGGTTGAAGGTGGAGGACCGTGTATCCCAGATGCAGTTATGTGTGGTGCATAGGAGTGTTTATGGGGAGGTACCCAATCATTTTAAAAATGATTTTAATAGAGTAAATGAAGTTCACCGCTATTCCACTAGGGGAAGCGTAACAGATTTTGTACCACCTAGAGTTAAGACGAAAATGGGTAAAGAGTCCTTTCTTTATGCTGGAACTATTCTTTGGAACAGGTTACCTGGCCCACTCAAATCAGTCAGGAGCATAAGCAGTTTTAAACAAAACTTGAAAAAATGGTTTAGACACCAATTTTAGACTGTTGGCAGTATGTATTTGTCGTGTATATTTGAAACTGTAAATCTTTTTTTTTTTTTTTATGTGTTGTTGTTTGATTGACTGATGTATGTATGCATGTAGGGTTATGTAAGAATGATACATAGTTATGTATGTATGAAATGCTGCTACTTGCCCCTGTCTCCTGCCCTATAGGGACCACAATGGAAATAAGCCTTAGGGCTTTATTGTGTTATCCCTGACTATTTTTATTTACTTATATAATGTATGACACAGGTTGTTGCATACTTTTTATATCAAAAATGGTCAGATAAGATCAATCAATCAAAACAATTTAGATCTTTTGATTTTAAACTGTCCATTGAAAACATGCCATTTACCACAATGAAAACACCGCGTGACATCACTGGAGGCAGTTTTCTGCATGTGTAAAACTGGTGTAGTTACCCTTTAAAGCACAAATCATTTGTCAGTAGTTTTTTTCTTACTGTCCTTATCCTGACACTAACCCAGGAACTAAATTTAGCAGGACCATACAAAAGCCAATTCAGCCCAGTCACTTCCCATCATTTGTGGACACGGCCTACAGTTGATGACAAGCTCTAATTCTATCACCAAGCAAAATGTTCTCAGAAGCTAATGCAAGTCAGTGTGATGCCCTTATCATCCTGAACACCCCTGGCACGCATGTGCTTTTAATAGTCCTGTCCATGTCCAGCCGCTGACAGGCAGATTTACTTGAGTGTAATCCGACATAGCTCTGAGTCAAACGCTTGTTCCGCGATTGGTGGGCTTTGTTCGCCCTCCCTTTATGCCGAAGGTGAGCGAGAGTGGGAAGAGCTTCGAGCACGGTCTGTTCTGAGATTTGACTGGGGTGGAAGCAAAGACGCATTTCAAATTTCTCATACAAAGTGTAAAGATTCCAGGAGGCGTGCCATGTCATGGCTGTGGCTGTGAATAGCTGATTGGGTTTCTAAACATACCCCGCTGGATGACAGCTGTTGGATTTGCCATTAGCTGTGGTTGATTTCGGTTAACGAACTTAACGGAGAGTTGAAGCTGCAGAGTAAGGTTCATTATGCTGCTGATGCTCTCTGGCTCTCCAGCAGCAACAAGCAGCTGTTTTCTGTGTAAAAGATGATGCTGCCATGCCAGCAACAACCAGGAGACAAAGTTAGGGACCGGCTGGGAAACACAGTGGAGCATTTAGCAGCTCAAATACAAACAGAGGTTTAAGGAGAATTAATATTGGACTTACTATTGGCCAGATGGCACCAAATAATGCTAATTTTGCTCTGCTGGATGTGTAAATGGGTGATTGCTTGCTCACACTTCTAACTCATGAGCCCATGATACACCCCAAGTAGCTAACAAATGATTAGTGCTGTGTATCTGTCGTCTTACTATTGACATGTCTGCACAGTGGCTAATGCGCTCGTCGACTGGCCACTCATGACACTTTCGCTAACGATTATTGTAGTGTCAAGCTCCGGATGATTTAGCCTTCTGAGTGGTCGGCGTGTCAGTCAATCCGGTGAACTGACCGGTGCTGCTTTGGAGCCAATCAGCTCAGACATTTTCTGTGTATCACGTATCAGAATTCAGAGACACAGCTACGTTCAGAAAGTATCTGAGCTGTACTCAGAAGGGTTTTAAAAATGAAGTATGGATGTAAAACACCCTGCTGCTCCTGCAACAATACTTTTGATGCAGTTTGCAAACAATATGATGTCATAGCTTGCTAGCTTGATTTATCACATTCATGCAAACAAGAGTGATGGAAACTGTTAATACGCAAAACCTAATTTAATCGTCATTAGCAGAAGCCATTCATTTATTGTATCAAGAAGGATTCATTAATAATGTGTCACAAGGTGCGCTTACATATTGAAAAGGCTTTACACATCAACAATAGAGACAATCAACACAGACTATCGTGACTGAACAGGAGATTACACATTTCTTTTTACTTTTATCTAAAGGAAATTGAATCGAAAGCAACTGGATTTGGTTTTTGTCTTTTTTTCAAGACAAAAACCAAATCCAGTTGCTTTCGATTCAATTTCCTTGAGATAACTATGACCTGGATGAATGAGAATATTCACAAGCTTCTTTCTACTTTGTTTAACACATGCAGATGTGCAATATAAAACATCACAGTATAAATCAGAGTAAATTAAAAATATATAGTTATTTAATTTGGTGAGCTACTACTTCCATTCTCTGCTCACGTTATCATTCGTCCATGTGAAGTTTGTATATAATACTTGACCAGGAATGACCGTGAAATACATTTGCCGGTGTATATTAAACCGCTGACTTGTCCAGGTTTGTCTGAAACAGAAAATCGGCAACAGCAGAACACCCACAGGCGGGAGGGTGACATTAATCCAAATGAACGCGGGTGCACCTCGGTCAGAAGAGGATAGAAATATAAACATTGTAACATTTGTAGAGCAGATGGGTGAGCTTTGAGCTTTGGAAGGCTACCAGACGAGCAGCATAGATATTAAATGTACAGTGTCCCTGTGAAACCTGCATTGTGCACTTCGATTCTTTTGGAGATTAAATTATAAGCCGCTGACGCTTTTGAACTAGACACAGATTAAGCCGATACAAAATAAATAGGTAAGAGGAGGGGCGGCGCGGCGGGGGAGCGACATTAATCTAACTACACGAGTGTACCTTTCTGACTAGAAAGTGGATGAAAATAGTGTCCGGGTGTTACGTGCTGGGAAAAAAAGCCCCATGGGCAGCTTTATCCCAGGTTGACTTACCGGAGAGTTGAAGTAAGCAGTGTGCTCAGGTGTCATCACAGGAGGCCTCGGAGGAGCGAGGGACTGCACAGGAACCATCATTATCATCTATTATTCATAACCGGGTTGTTTGAGTATTCTGTCCTCATTTTGCATAGAATTGCGATTAGAGATCAAGAACGAGAGTTTGAATATAATTTACAAAATAAAACTAAATATAATAAAATATTAAAAACTATTTCAAATATGACAAAACTAGGAAACAATCAAATTCCTATTAATAAAACCCTTTTCAATTATCACTTTTTTAAATTATTTTCTGGACAACAGCGGCCAGATGTGTGAGACTAATGAGCAAAGACACAAATACACACAAAGACAGAATGAGAATGTTTTTTATAAACTCTCTGTAAGTAAATGGATGCAGACATGACGCAGCTAGACATGTTTTAACACGGAAACAGGTGATTAAGAGCATAACTCCTTATACCTTTGTAACCATTATATACAGGTTATTTCTGTCCAGTGAAGGGAACAGCAGGAAAGTGCAATTTTATGGAATCTTCCACATCGGCGAGGCTCTGTACATGTGACTGTTACTCACAGCTGCGACTATATATAGCCCCTGTACATTCATTCATCGCAGGAGCCTGTACTCTGTTATCAGTGACAATATCTCCATTATAATTATAAATCTTCAAATTAATAAGATAATCAATGATTTAGTTCATAGCACTGTTATCAGAACAGACCATTCAGAGTGCTGCACAATAGAGGATAAAAGGGGAAAAACAGTCTCTTTATAAAATCAAATAATGCTGCACAACTAAAATGATATAAAATGACACAAGAAAAGTAATCAATCAATGTGTCTGTCTTCAAAAGTCGCTGCAACATTCCTCTAAGGTCCGTTCATATCTAGGAACTGCACGTTTAATGTGCATCTGCAGCGTTTCTACACCTGACCCAACGTCTCTTTTCATTTTCTCATCATTTTCTGAACACCGTATTCCCGGAAGCTTCTTCTCAGCCGGCCTTGACACAGCAGCACTCAGCAGTGTCCTGTGGCTCAAAGAGAATACATGTGGGACTAAAGTCACACTGACAGATGTTTTAAAAGGGATTAAACTGATTCAATGTGTTAACGCAACAACACGTGGACACGAGGAGACAAGTCAGAGCGATGGCGTTTGTAGCCGCGGGCGTTTCTCCATCGGAGTGGCAGCTAGCGGCTCCTCGGGGCGGTGAGCCGTCCAGAGTCCCGTCCTGAAATCTACCTGAGCCAGTCGGGCACGGCGGACATCTGCAAGGACAGAAATATTCTCCCTTCTGCTGTCTCTGATGGCGGCAACACATCAGATAGTCTGACACATGCGTCTGTGGGCAGTCGGGCTTCTGCTCTCTGGGCAGAGTACACACAAATACACACAAGCAAACACACAAGTGCAAGACCTCAGTTGTGCTTTTGTGACTCAAGTCCCAGATCTGACAACTTGGCTGCAGACAGGAAAAGGACATGTCTGGACTTGCCAAAATTAAAATCCCTGCTCAGACTCTTTGGATGTGTTGTGATCTGAGTCACAGTGCATCTTAATCAGCCTCGAATCAGCTGAGACTGGCTCTCTGAATGAATGGAGATTATAAACTTGAACGCTCGATGCGAGCACGTGTTGGAACATTTGCCAATAATTACACCATCATTTGAGAGAACTTCAGTATTGGCATTTGAACACCCCTGTCTGTTGCTTGTTCAGTATCTGCCTCAGCTTGTTTCCTCTGCCAAGAGGGTTATGTGTTCTGGTTCGGTTTGTCAGAAGAATCCAAGAAAATGTACCGTTCGCACACACAGGGTTCGAACCAATCGGTATCTTTCGAGGAACTGCTGGCAGCTGGAGACAGCAGATAGCGGTTCAGGCGTGACGACGAGCTGGAGAAGCGACTGTACATCTGAAAACATCAATGGTGTCTCCCCTAAAGACGAGTACAGCCACTGCTACATGTACAGCTTCTGTTTTATCGGAACTGGAGAATATATTATCTTCGCAAGAAGTGCAAGAATGTCACTTTTCTTAATAGAACTTAAAGAGATCTGTTGGGTTTATGTCAGCCTGGATACATGGTGATGGACGGATGATGCTCTTGATCACCTGCCAAGTGTTCTATAAAAGTTCCTGCCCACTTTCCAGTACCTAACAACACTTTCCATGAAGTTCTGTGTACCAAACCATCTTGGCCATCAGGTTAGTTAAAGTTCAATAGTGACTAATTATAATGCTTTTATATAAATAAGATGACGCCATATCACAATCCACATTCACAGGCAACACACCCACTGGCTATATCCAAAGCTTTTTCTATTATTCACTGTAAGCCTGACTGACTCAAAGATACTGCAATAAGATACTAAATATGTTTTCTCTGCCAGGTATTATGTGTGTGCGCACATTCTGTCATTTTCCGCAACAGCCAACATTTTATTAAAATCCCTGTTACTAGCCCTGAGGAACTAGATGATTCCTTTGGTTGGGTATTTTTGGGTACATTTTTCCTAAAAAAAGAAACAAGTCAGCCACACGGCGTTACAGGAGCAAAGCTCCCGGCACAGTTCGGTGGTTGTGCAAGACAAGCGAGTGACCCTGTTTTAGTGCTGGTGAAAAAGTGGAGGGGGCAGAGAGGCTGACAGTGACTGAGCGAATTCATTACCAGGCCAGCGAATTAATATTAATTAGCAGATACGTGAGAGATGGCTACTGATAAATGAGGCTGTAGGAAAGCAGGACAACCGAATGATAGTAAAGGACTGGAGTGCATATTTAACTGTGTATAAGGAAACCTAAAGGATTAGTTCGCCATGTTGAGTCATACGCTTATTTGCGGGATTGCAGAGAGTTGATTAATGCTACTCTCATGTCTGTAGTCAGTCATTATTAAACAAATGGTGTGTTGATTTAATGAATCTGAGAAATGCTGGGAGGTGGATTGTACTTAGCCAGGCTACCTGTGGACATAAATGCAGTCAACACGGCTAGCTTGGCTAGCAAACCGTCTCCGGGCCAGCTTCATATTGAACTGACAGGTAGGAGAATCCCACCCAATTTACATTTGATAGGTTGAAACGGTTTGCTTCTTTATTTTTGCACCTTTATGTTTCTTTGTCCTACATATGGTCTGGTTGGGTTAAGCGTAAAAACCACTTGGTGAGAGTTGGGGAACATTTTTTGATGCTGGAAATTATCCAGATGTTCCACCAAAAATGTTTAGTTTTTCTGCCATTTTCCGTTTTTGGTTTGTTTTATCTTTTTTGGCTGTAAATTATCCCAACGTCTCGTCAAACACGTGTAGCTGCCACTAATGTGGCTTGGACATTTCCCGCCGTCTTGTCAGAAATATCTGCTTTTGTTGCCGCTAACATGCCTGGAAGTTGTTTCGATGTCTCGTAAAAAATACCCAGTGAGTTTTGGGACTCCTCCTGTAATGTAATATGAACATGATCAGTGTAAGTAGTAGTAGACTCTACCTACAGAGATGGTAGCAGGCCCAGTTCTAGTAGTGCTGTACTGTCTCATAAATGTAAAACTGAGGTCTGGAAATTTGCAAAGTTGGAAAAGTTTTTATCAGGTGGCGTCGGTACAAAAAAACAGCGCTGTGTCAACACAGTGTGACGTTTCTCGGGAGCTTGTCCCAGATTTATGACAAAAAAACGTGACCTGCTATATGTGGACGCGACCCAAACGGCCCCAAAATTCAACTTGACAAGTTGCTATTTTTACCCTGCACTCAGCCGGAGCGTGAGCAGCGGTTTACTCGAGATCTTCTTTTAACTTGAAGACGTGACACACACTCGTCGTCTCTGTCTTGCCGCTTTTAACGTCAGCGCCAACGTCACTGCAGATGTGTGCACCTGAGCATCCATGCATATGTAATCATGCTATGTATATCACAGTGCAGAATAAATCTATGAATCCATACTGTCTACCTATTGGCACCAGGCAAATATAATAATTCTAATAATATCTTAATTTGCCCTAGATCAATCTCATCTATTCATTATTATACAAACCCTCATTTAATAATGACAGCTAATACTACACACAGCTATAGACCTGCCGGGTGTCTTCTGTCAGAAAGACACCCTTCTGTCTGTCTGCCAGAAATGAGGACATGGAGTGTAATGTGAAAACCTGCATTGCACCAAGTTAGGTAACATCAAAGGAGATGTTCATACACACACACACACAGAAACAACTTCCATGATCTAGATTTTTTACTTCTTAATCCAGCGACCCCAACGGGCAACTCGCATCGCGGAGGTCTGGCGGATGCTGCCTGTACTTTAGGATTCATGAGGCGCGCTTGTGTGTATCTGAGACATTAGAGTGCTGTTGCCGTTTTTAGCCTCTTTCCTCCAGGAGTCGGCCTTGCTGCATGGCTGAATAGAACATGCACTGCTTCCTCCTGACTACATGGATTTGTCAGGGATTTTTATAAATAGCTCAGCGGCGGCACGTGTCCGCGCCACGCTGCAGACGCAGAATGCAGCTCACAACAGCCAGAGAGATAGATTTGTCAAAAGAGAGGACGAGAGGCACGGACAGACAGAAGGCATACGGAGGGGGGGAGGAGGTCAGTTATTGATAAGTCTGCACGGTGTGCGCCAAACCGTCAGTATCATATGTCCACGTCTCTCCCCATCAACATCACTAGATGACCTTTTTTTTCTGCTCTAAAAAAAGAAGAGGCACATGCTGACACACATACGAATTCAACCATGATAAATGGTTAAAGGCTGGTTTGCATTTCCACTGTAACTGGATTAAAACTGCTTGTCAATGTGCCTTTATTTGATATTTGTATGCCCATGTGTGCATGCCACATAGAACTGACTGTAGTCTGGCAGTGACACATTGATGCGTATACAATCTGAGTGGAATAACCTCAAAATGTTTACTTATCGCTACCTACATTTATCTGGTTAATCCGTGAAAGGCGGTACCTACATAATGGCGCCGTGTGAGGGAAGAAAAGCTGAAAAGGCATCTGTCAATCATGGAATTTGCCCAGCAAATTTTGCTGGGAAATAGGCCCTATGACCGAAATTCGATATCACGATATTTTTAGGACACATCACGAAACACGATATATACCTCGATATTTTGAATCTTCTCAAAAGCAGTTCTTAGATGTAAGAACTGGGCGACAAACAATATGTCTGACCAAAAAGGGCCTACTTCGATATCGATATTGCAACAACATTGTAGGAATGACTACTGGTGCTTTGACAAAATATTAGCACAATGCGATTTTTGATAAATAATCATCAGTTATATGTATGTAACGACTCAGTGGGTAAAGGCGAGATTTAGAACAAGTGGAAAAGTCTGGTAAGTTCAGAAAATGACATCATTTTATGGTAATGCAGCCTTTAAAACCAGGAAAAGACACAATTTATGCCATATCGCGATATAACGATATCCAAAACCTAAAACGATATTTAGTGTCATATCACGATAACGATATTTATCGTACATATTGCCCAGCCAACCTGGGAAAAATCATGTTCCCCGGAGGATGTATCCAATTCATTCATTCAGTCATCCCCTGACCTTCTCTCCAGCCAACCAACCTCACACCAAAACGTCACTTGCACAGTATGTTCCACACAGTCTTGCTCTATATAGGAGCAACGCATCATAATGTTGTGATTGTGTGACCTTTTGTGTGCGTTTCATCCTTAACTTTACATCGTTAGCCTCCCTTGCTGTAGGGGTCTAAAAACAGCAACGCATCATGTTCTACTCTTAGTGGTGTTTGCATTACTGATTTCATGGTGGGAGAAAGTAATCCTAACAACGTCCTTTTAAAACCTTCCATGAGTCTATGGAGAAATCTGACGTAGGACTCGGCCCTCGCTGGTGAACTCGAGTAAACCCACGCTCCGTACATGGTCTGCTATACTTAAAATATCTCTGGCTATTTTTTTTCTGGCTATGAAAATAGCTTTTCATTAACAAATGAAGCGCACCTTCAGACTATGACTCACACAGACGACGAACTATTCTTCCAGTCCAGTGCATCTGTTTTATAAATAACATCTGGTATATAACAAGGGTGTTTCTGGGGCAGGAAGCATCACATCCACATTGCATCGGAGAGAAGCTGCAGTAACTTCAGGGTTGCGCTTCCTCGTGTTTAATCTCGATTGATTAAAGCTTCGGTGAGTGCACGTGAGCTAGTATCTCTCCACTAAACCCATAACAAATGCCTCTCCCTGTAGAGTATGTTTTTAGTCTAATGTTCTCCTGTTTCCCCCCTGATACTCACATCTGATGGCAAAGGAAACTGCCCTTCACTTTTCATTTAAAGGCAATATCTGAAAGCTGATATATTGGTCCGAGCCAAACACAAATGCACATGCCGTCTCTTAAGCACACAGACTCACACACGTAAATATGACACCACAACCAGCCGGCCGTGATCGGAGGACACAACACTTTGAAGTTCATTTGTTCCAACAAATGGCCTTCGGTCGGCTAATGAACAGTACATTTCATGCAATGTTCCCAATTCCAGGTGCAAGCATCAAAACAATCCACCGCCGCAACTCCACTACTGCACTCAGAGCGATGAGGTAAAAGGCAAGAAGAACTAGTGAAATTCCGACTTTTTGAATGAATGTGCGTGGACGAATAGACGGACACAAGTCGTCCTCAATTATCATCGTCCATCGGATTTCTTCAGAGAGATGTACATGACAAATATGTCACAGAAAATTGGTTTCTCGCATCAGAATGAAGCGTGTTGTTGTTGTGAGGACAGGGAAATGACTGTACCATCAAGTCTGTGCTCAACTAAACCCATAGTAGTTTTGTTACCGGCTAAGTTCTTTTGAGTTCCAGCACACAGCGGCCTTTAGGTATTTTTCTGTTGTTTGCTAGCAGAGCTGCTGAGGTGAGCAGGACTTCAGTGTGCTCCGTCTCTATTGACTCGCTTTTGGAGTCGGCCACAAGTGGCCATTCGAGGAACTGGAGTTTTTGGGGTTTGTTTCATTTTCAGGGCATGGGTGTTTCCCCTTGAGGAAAGTACTGAACTTGACAGCACAGCCTTCTCCTTGCACCTTATAAATAGAACAAATCAGGGAATCTTAAAAGTTGATGTCTCATTTCACTTTTATGTATTTGCTTTTGTAATGCCTGCCTATATTCTTTGTATGTTTTTTGTCTGTTTTTGTATGTTTGTCTCCTTGCTTATTTGCTTTCTGATGGAGAGTTGGACCTGAGTTGGGTGATATCTCTAGGGTTTTATGTGAATGTCTCGTATGGCTGTTTAACCGTCCAATGTTTTATTATTTCTTCCTGTGAAATCGACCCGCTTTTACAGAAATGTTTAACCTTTGATGGAGCATCCTGGCAACCCTGCCCCATCTGGAGTGACCCATGTGTCCCAGAGGCAGAACACTGACGAACAGTACATGACAGCAGCAGTGTACAAATGAGATGGGACAGCTTGTGACGAACGATGGAGATGCGGCTCGTGTCAATGCATTCAATTCAATCATAATCATATCTAATGGCCAATTTTAGGGGTTTAGGTTCCCATACCATACTTTCCATAGCCAACAAATAAATAAACCTAACTGCTGTATGTTTTATTTATTCTGTTTGATCATTCTAATAAATAAGCTGTACAGTGAAGTATCTCTCTATTCTCCAACTGTAGAAGTAAATAAATAGAGATCCCAGTGCTACAAAGCATACTGTGAACTGAAGCTGGCTATTGTCAGTGAGATGCCGCCTCCGTATCGCAGCCTCTGTAACTTAAACGCAGTCATGAATTGTCAGGGCTTTTCTAAAAGTCTGCAAACTGCAATCAAACAAGAAACCCTGAGTGGATGTGGTTTTGGATGTCGGGGATGTTTAAGCTGCCTCTGAATGAGGCAGAGCCCACACCGAGCAATCAGCTTCTTGCATATGGAGCTGCACCTGTCGTCTACATCCAGTCCAGTCAGCTGGCCTCTCCGCGACCTGTTTCTTATCATCGTTTTATTCATCAGGTTTCCCAACAACATTTAAGAACTGATGCATAGTCTAACCATCTAAAGGGGCCAGCCCAGCTACATGAAGCTAAAACATACGATTAGCCACCTTGGTAACAGCTGAAGAATGTTTTTCGAGGCTGCCAAGCTAAGGTGCATTTTTTTCAGGTGTATCTCGCAGTCACTGAAAAACAGGAACAAATACAAGTATTTAGCATTATTGTCACATTGACCTTCACTTATCCAGAGAAATTGATTCCGACATATTTGCTATTTTCCAGTTATGCTTTGGGTTCACATTCATGCACCTTCATGCATTCAGTTCATTAAATTCCTGCCGATGATCACAGTTCTTTCCACATCTCTGTTTTTGGAGCCTACAACCTACAGGTCACAACCTTGCACCTACACATGAGTCATCATCCGCTTACATAAGACATACGATATATGTTCTTTGTCACAGGTTTTTGTGTGTACGCTGACATATACAGTCAGAAGAGGACATTTTGTCATCTTTGTGTTTTTTTACAGCAGGATCAGCACCATGAAGACCAGACTAGGCTGCCTGTCCAACAAATCTGACTCCTACAGTGACTTCTCCGAGTTCCTGCCTCCTGCCCACGACACGGCCGCCAGGTGTATGAAGTGAGTCTGCCAAAAAATCCTGTGTCTGCTTCTGTGGGACGACAAGTTTTTAACAAATGAAAAGTCAAGCTTCTGTTGTGTTACAGAACTCTCCGGACCCGCAGTTTGCCTTTAGAGTTTGAATTTGTCACACTTCTGAATGGAACAATTCATTTTAATGAAGTTTATTCATTTTTTAGCGTGACTTTCAATCTCATATCATACACTCCTGTCAACCACCGTGCCAGTAACACGGATAAGCAGCTCAACCTTCTGTTGTTCATCATACACAAAACATTTGCATGATACAGTTTAACTTTTTCAAACCAGGCCTTGGTTTTTACTTGCTGCAAACTTGCATGACAGTTAACAAGGTCATGGCAAATGCTGATGAAGAAACGTTTCTCCTACTGCCATCAAATTGGTTTTAACTTAAGCTGCCTCGAGCTGCAAGTGCAAGTGGGCAGAATGTTCAGTTGTAGGCAAAAGGCACATTTGAGATGTCACAAGATCTTTTATTGAAGCAAACTGGGTTTGAAATAAACAGCTACAAGACACCTAAATGAAAAAATATATGAAATAAATAGCAAGGTGGTCTCATATATGAAATATCCGAATCACCACTGCGCTGCATTTGTATCAAGGCATCTGTCATCAGCATCCCGCCGCTGTCTCACTGTCTCACTATAGAACACAACTACCCACAACAACAGAGATGAGCTATCAGTTTCCCTCACACACAGACAAACACACAAACCCTCACCTCACACCTCACACACACAGTGCTAAGCTGTATTGCACAGGTGCCACTGTGGTATTTCTGTTTATTCACACACAGATTTCTGCATTGCACGTGCAGCATACAGTCGCAGTTAACATGTATATCATAGCAGTCTTCACTTCCAATGATTTGCTAGATTGGTTCAGTAATGAATTATGGGTCTTCTGAAAATGTGACCAAATCTGCTGGATCAAAAATATACATACAGGAACCTGAACAATCAATCAATGTAGGTGATTATAGAACGTTGTGTGAATCAAATGTTCTTTGTAGCGTGGCCTCTGAACTTCTTCTGTGTGATTCTGATTGATAACAGCTGGTGACTTTTCTGGGCCCAGTTTAATACGACTTGTTTGATCCACCCATCAGACTCAGCCGTGAACACTACAATGGGAAAGTCTAAGGAGCTCAGCATTGATCTGAAAGAGCAAATTCAAGTGATTCAATTCAATTCAAATACAAGTCAGGAAAGTCACTTGAAGCCATTTCAACACAGTTACAGGTCCCAAGATCAACTGTACAAACAACTGTCTGTAAGTATAAAGTGCATGGTACAGTTGTGTCACTGCCACCATCAGGAAGAAAACACAAACTATCACCTGCTGCTGACAGAAAATTGATCAGGATGGTCAAGAGTCAACTAAAATCAACAAAAGCAAGTCTGCAATGAATTAGAAGCTGCTGGAAGACAGGTGTCAGTGTCCACAGTCAGGTGTGTTTTACATCAACATGAACTGAGAGGCTGCTGTGCAAGAAAGAAGCTCTTGCTCAAGACATAGCACCTTAAAGCTCGACTGAAGTTGGCTGCTGATCACATGGATAAAGCAAAAACTTTCTGGAGGAATACTCCAAGAAGGTGAGGCCTTTAACCCCGAGAACATCATGGTGCAGTTAGTATTATGTTGTGGGGCTGTTTGCTGACAGTGGGTCTGCTGCTTTCAATAGAGTAAATGGAATAATGAAGAAGGAGGATTGTCTCCAAATTCTTCAGGAAAACCTAAAATCATCAGCCAGAAGACTAGGTTGTCGGTACAGCTGGGTGTTTCAAAGGGACAAAGATCCAACACACACATCAAACATAGTAGAGGAATGGCTCAATCAGGCAAGAATTGAGGTTTTGGAATGGTCTTCCCAAAGTCCAGACTTGAACCCCATCAAGAACATGTGGACTGTGCTGACAAAACAAGTCTGTGACAGGAAGCCAACAAACTTAGTTGAACTTTGCTGATTCTGTCAAAAGGAGTGGCTAAAAATTCAGCCAGAGGACAACGAGAAGCTTGTGGATGGCTATCAAAAGCACCTAATTGCGGTGAAAATGGCCAAGAGACATTTAACCAAATATCAGAATTACTGTGTGTATATTCTTAACCCAGCAGATTTGGTCACATTTTCAGAAGACCTATAATAAATTAAGTACTGAACCAAACTTCATGAATGTTTTTGTTTTTTTTTGTAGTTTGTGTTCCACTCTTTCCATGACAGCAACACGAGGGCTGTAGAAACCATTGGAGCTGAAGACTGCTCTGATATCGGCTTCTTGACCAATCTGTTCTTATCTATTTACATGAGTGAAAATAGATTAGCACCATGTCTCCGCCAGTGTCGCAGGAGAGCCTGTGAGTGTGAGATATGTGAAGCACGTGTCCTGCGGCATAACATCACATAATCAATACAAACAGTATCGGGGTGTCGCTGTTATTGACGATAACGGAGATATTAAAAAATAGATTTCCAGGTCGCAGTATGCGTGTGGGTGGTAGATTGAAGGAAAATGTGTTTTCCTGCCATCTCTCAATCTGTGCAACCATTTCTATGCAAACTACCCTAAAATCATATGAGAAACCTACAAGAGGAGAAGCTGTCGCAAAGGTTTGAAAACTGAACGATACATTATTAGTATTATTATTATTACTGTTGTGTTCAGAAAACATGTTTCATAAGCTATCCTATTGTTGCATGTACTATCTACCAAGGTGGAGGGGTACAATAATGTTAATGTGTCCCTTGAATCTCCCGGATATTGTGTTACCCCCTTGTGTTTTAACCACTTCATAAAGGAACATTAAAATGAGATGTCAGACACTGTTATTCTTCCATCCTGTGCTTCCTCCTGAGCGGAAGAACAACTGTGAGCAGAGAATAAATCATACATTAAACTCCGCTGCCCTTCAATAATATATACAGTACCATCGAGTGTTAAAAATGCATGAGATTACAGTGGTTGGTTCGCATCTTGCTCAGGCACTTTTCTCCGGCTTTCTCCCCTTCAGAGTGTCGACCGACGAGGTTGTTCGGTGGTCAGAATCGTTTGATCATCTTCTATCTCACAAACGTAAGTGGACATTCTCTATTTCTGCACAAGTCGCCTTAATGCAGTGGTAAAACAGCCCTTTTCCTGTTTCTCTGATAGCTTCGGTTTTATACTCAGTCAAACTGACAAGTCGATGTCCTCCCCTCTAAGTCCATCTTATGTAACGTTGTCAATTCTGTGTCGTAACGGCTCCTTACTGCATAATGAGTCACACACTTGTCTGTGACCTTCCCCTTGGACCACATACACACAGGCACGGACCCCCCTCGCAAAGATCCATTCGCACAAACCGGTCACGCATCTATTAACTGCTAACAAGTTGTGTGACGTTACATCCGAGGCATCAAACCCACTGAGCTGACAGGACTCAGAGCACATCCACCTTTTGTGGGATTTCACCAGAAATACTCAACACACACTCTTGCTCCACTTTGAGTTAAATCTGCTCGAGATGAAAACCCTTTCCTTTTCAAAATGTTTGTGTTTTACTGAGTGTTTCACTGAGGTCCCAAAGGTCAGAATTGATGTAGAAATGTGCCACCTGTGTGCTCCGATTCTTAAACTGTGCTTTCGGATTAATAAACTGTAAATTGTAAATTGTAACTCCGATCGCACTGGCCAGGAAAACAAGTAAAAACATAACAATGTGGGCAAAAAGTTGTTTTTTTTTGTTTTTAGCTGTTTGGAAAAAAAATGAACCTCTAGTTTACATTAATAGAGACAAATACAGGGCTCAACCGGTGCCACAAGCTGAAACCCAGGAAAACAGAGCCAGATACAGCTCAATGAGGAGATACTCGTCCGGTCATCCAAGTCAGAAACTCAGCCCAGCTCCACCAACCCTGACTTCACCGTCATGAGCAGTTGGTGGCACAAATAGTGAACAATGCTTTTTATCCTTTCATTACTTAATGTAGTGTTTGTGTTGTGAAACGTGTAGTCACAACAAGGTCGTAGCTGCCGTTTTCACGTCTACTCAGTTGATTTTATGCCTGATAGAAGTCTTTGTGAGCATGAGGGGGGAGGCGACTCCTCCCGCCTCTGTTCCTGCCCTAATCTGTTCAATCAGCTGCTGTAGCTGCTTCTGAAGTTCACAGACTTTCCATACAAACATCCCTTTGCGGCGGGGTGCCCGTGTTTTCCCAAGCAGATACACCGAGACACATTTAGAATGGAAGTAGGGAATGCAGACTCGGAAATACCGACTTCCGACTCGCAATGGAATGCAGCATTAGTACCTCAGATAAGGATATTGTTGACCAGTTCATCCAACCTGTTCAAAAAGTATAACAATTATTAAATCAGTTATGATTACTGATATTCTGTAAAATAAATGTAATCAAACAAAAACAAATAATTTTAGAATTTTTTTTTTTCAATCAATAAAATATGAACTCTGAACACGAACACATTTCAGTCAGCAAGACTGTAACCTCCAAAACCAAATGAGTTTCAAGTCATTTACTTTCTGTCATCAAAACAGTGACTGAATTCCATATCTTTGCCAGTTAGAATAAGAAAAGGAACATTTGTGCATTACGTGATGTTTCAAGCTTTAATTACTGGACTGATCGTCGTTGTGATCACAGTCTAGTACTAAACAGTACTAAAGGTACCCTGCAGACTGCGAGCTAATGTTTCCTGATGAAGAAACACGTGCAGCTTTGCCCTGAAACTAGCTGTTGTTCTCATATCAGTTCATCTTCTAATTATTTTTTCAATTAAATAACATAATTATTCTGTCTGTGAAGTGTCAGCAATAAGAGGAAACGGAAGGAAGCGTTGATGTAACCAGTGTTCAGATAAATGCTGCTGTCCAACAGAGCACCATCAAACTCTAACATAAAAATGCCACAACTGTTCACATTAGAGGAGCTGGAGCCAGTGTTTGGTGTCTTTGCTCAGAATCGATTGTCAAAATAGTTGCCGATAAATGTCTTTGAATTGATTAATGAACAAGAAAAGTCTAGAGGGTTCCTTTATTTAATGATCAGCCATCGCCGCAAGTCTTTGCAAGATTTCATAATGTCAAACCCATGTTTTTCTTCTTGATTTCTTTTGTGATGCCTGAGTTGTGTTTTAAATGATTATTTATTTATTTATCTAAGATTTCACTTATCTTCAATTCTGTTCCAAATAAGCAGAAAAGACAAACACCTACTCAGTATTTCTTTGTTTTGTCCTCAATCACAGTTACATTTCAAGGCTTTGCTCTGAGCTTTTCCCACAGTTCTGTCATCAGCGTTGAAGCCCTTGACTCACACGATGTTTGATATGATGGAGTTGGAGACAGCCAGCCTTCAATGAAAGAAAGCTGTAAACAATCTCCCCCTCGCATGAGAATGATTTGTTTTGTTCAAATCGAGGTTGTGACATAACGCCCCGGTTTGACACATAACCATTAGGAGGCTAATGTCGCCCGTGAAAAACAACGTTTGTCGCGGGGCCAAGAAAAGGGCCGACCCCAGGCGTGATACACCTGTGTATCCTGTTTCAATTGACCGAACATTAGAGAGGTGAACTCCAACAAGTACATGGACACATAACACTAATACATTACATAATTCAATATCAAAGCAATAGGGCCAGGGTACTGAATGTTCCCTTGATAGGAGATTGCATTCACCTTGCCCTAATTTCATTTAAAAGGAGGGATAGTGAATTACACTTCGACCTTAGTCGATTCAGTGTCAATCCTCAGTGTGTAAAGCTGATTGTGAGTGTGCCGTTGGGGGTCTGACCTGAGAACACCGTCGGCTGTTACATGTCTCGTTAGTAGAAAGAACATTGTGTGAAGTTGACGAGCAGCGGGGCTTTTGATATTATGTCAGGGCTACAGTGTGCATTTTTGCCAAAGTTGTTATCCAGAGTGACGAAGTGACGTGAGGAATCTAAAACGGCGGCCAGCGTTTCCAGCTTACAGCTACAGTGTACTCTTTAATTAACATCCTGGCCGGTCCCGGAGTGCCACAGCGATTGTCCCCAGTGGTCGTCTCAGCCCCAGCTGCCCCACATTGTCCTCGTTACTCCCAGCTGCTCCTAATTGTTCTGATGTATTTAAGCGTGAGTCTCTGGACAGTCACTTCATTAAGCTCCCTCGCTGCACTGACTTAAAGTTTCTCAGCTACATTTACTTCTAAATCCATGTCAGCCTGCTCTCCATTTTCACCCTGACTTTTTCAAAATGATCTCCCTCAGTCGTCCTTGCAGTCCAACGTCCTGAACCACCTAGTGAGCTACAGACCTTTACCTCCTGTCCTTTTTTTTCCAAATGAAAGCTACCACTTTACCAATCTTTGTGTGCTTTTGGGTCAACTCTCATAAATCCTGTCAAATATTCACTTTCAAAAGCATCTGATAAACTAAACAGAACCCTGTTACTTTGTTTTTTTTTCCATCTGTTTCTTGGTTTTAGACTGTAGTTTTTGGGATGATAGTCTGTTTCCAGCGGCATCCCCCTCTTCTATAGGTGAAACAACATCCTCCAAGCTAGCACCATACACGCTGAAAATGTTATCCTAAATGTTATCCTTACGCAAACTTGGTAGCTCACGGTATGAACCTAGACAAGCTAGCAGCTGTCGCCTTATTCTTTTGCTGGGATTTAGCCATTTTGATGTCAGGGCTCGCTATGCAAAACAAGTTCCCCATGCACCGTTTTGCAGCCAGGGGCACCACACTAAAAGAAGTATTCTATGTAAAGTTCAGTCAATCGACACATCATTATTTGTGTAGCGCCAATTCACAACAAAAGTCTTCTCATGGCACTTTCCAAATTGAGCAGGGCTAAACCATTCTCCTTGATTAATTTATTTACAGAGACCCAACATTCTCACCATGAGCAAGCAATTGGCGACAGTGGCAAGAAAAAAATTGCCTTTTAACAGGCAGAAAGCTTAGAGCAGAACCTCGGACAGTCAATGGTGGGCGGATTCTTTTCCCCGTGATACCAGAATGAGATTTGGTGCAGCCAGACCATTCCCCTGCACTGTCACGGTGCTCTGGTGATCGGTCTGGCTATGCGAGACAAGTGGCACAGGCACACAGGTGGCGTGATTCACTTCCTGCTGTTGGCTTGATGCCAATCTGCTAATTAACAGTCCGTGGGAGTAAAGTGCCAACGGATATAGCAGTACACCGAGACATAGAGTGAAGAAGACTGCTAGCAACAATGTTTTATGAGGATCGGAATGTACTCAACAGAGACTTTTATAAGTAATCTGCACATATTCTAACATCAAATGGCAATGTGAAAGGGGTTGCTCGAAGTGATGGACCCTACAAATTGTCAACTGAAACGGAACAACTCTTCTGTTCAGCTGGCTGCTCAGTAAATTTTACTGTCGTTCTTTTTGTTGAGTTTTGAAAAAAAGGGAGTTCTATAAACCCAGAAACCACGTCGTAGAGACCAAAAGCAAAGCTAAAAGAGTGAATAAGAGTACTTGATGTGTTTTTCGATAGTTTGTACAAACCACATTGTTTCAGAGCAATCAGTATCCAATCATGGTCTGTTGGCAGCTACAGTTGTCATTTAGAGAGGTTAGCATAGCTGCTATAGCATCATTTACATCTGAAATGGAGAGATTAAAAAAAAAAAAGAAAAAATGAAAGAAGATCGAAGAACAGAATTGAAGGCTTCACTTTTCTCAATGGAAAACACGTCTTCACTCTTATTTGGTGGACGGTGATAGACAGATGGTTCGTCCAATCGCCTGCCAAGTGTTTATTTGAAAGCGCCTGTCCATTTCTAAACTGTTTCCAAGGACGACTTCGCAGATGGTTGTGTGTTGCAAACCATTTGGCATGTCAGGTTATTTGTAAACTGCTGACCAAATGTTTGTTTAGCTCATATGTAGGGCATAGGACTGACGTAACTCACTGAAGACCTACATGAGAACATGCATGAAGAACCCCGTCTGATGCTTGATCTTTGTCATTAGGGTTTGTTCAGTATCAAATATCAACGCATGGTTGTGTTGCTTTGCAAAGTTATCTTAGAGCAATCAGAGTACTTTCATCTTTTCAGTCTTGGAATGCCAAACCAAATGTAATATATGGAAACACTTTCTTACACAGTACTGATTTTAAGAGAAATGCGGCACCTCACCTATGATTCGATCCAAAGTCCGATGCAACAAATGTCATAACTTATGTAGAGCAGAGGAGTTTGATCTTTCCGCACAGGTATGCACTCTCTGAGAGCTTTTCACAAAGTGTGTCACTACAGAGAAAAGGATTTTCGTCCAAGGTTTACATGTGCGTGTATCCACGTGAACATGTAAAAATTCCTGTCCCATCCCACTCCTGGTAAAATGACTCCCACTCCCATCCCGCTCCCATTCAGAATGACTCCCACTCCTGTATGGCTCCCATTTTTTTCTCCTTCTAGCCTTTAGGCAGTACATTGAATTTGATTTGATCTCCTCCCCATTCTTTTTAGATTACTTTGTGTTCTGCAGTGTTATTTCAAAAGATATGGCAAAGATATGACAACAATTTTATCCAGTTATCTTCCTTCTCTACCTACTACAATTGTCTTTTTATAACTGAATTATAGCAATGAGTAAATACACCTTTAAATTGTATGCAGTGGACTGAGTTTATTCAGGCAGGGTTTTCTCATGCTTCTCACAATGCACAGATTTTTTTTACCATTTAAATTCCTTGAAGGACAAACAATGAACATTGTGCAAAATAGTAAAACCCAACCGACTCAATTGTAGGCCAATTTTCGTTTGTGCTTTGTAACACACTATCTGCTACTAGAGGATGGAGAGTGATGGCAAGTTAACAAGGAGGATGCTATTTGGTAATTTTGCTAACAAGGGGGACGGCATCCCCCCTCAAATCGCCTACTGGTGGCGCAGCTGTCTTATTTTTTGTTGTTGTTGTCCTATTGGTTGGTTCCCGCTCCGGTCTGCTCCCGTTAACTTTTTATCCTGTACCGTCCCAATCACGTGGTTAATAGTGACCCGTGGGATTCCCGAACAAATGTCAGCCTCTAGTGTACACTCATTCGAATGCGTGGTTGCGGATGAGTAATGTTGTTGCATATGCACAGATGGGCCATCCACTGTGCCCTGCCCAGACTTATTAGGGAAACATCAGAAATAAGAGGGTTAGAAAATAACATGTCAACGTGACACGAGCCCGTCAAAAAACCAAAAAAACACATGCCCTTCCTCCATGTTATTATCAGTGGGGAGCACATTAACTGATCACTTATCTTGACTGATGGAGACACGGAAAAAAAAGAACTCTTTGTGGGAGTATTTTGTTCCAATTTGTTTGTGTTCTAATCATGAGAGCTGTTCCCGCTTCTGGGAACACAAGTGTGTACGCACAGGAAATATGTCAACATAGGATGAGGGGCATTATCACATTATTAAGCTGCTCTATGCTGAAGGAAAAATAGAACAACCATAGAAGAGGGAGTTCTCAGCCGCTGCTGTATCCATCATGTTTGTGAAGTGTTTTGTTGTTTTTGACCTCCTCCCTTAGCGTCCTAATCTTTTTTTTTTTTGTTTGCCCTTTCCAGATGGCCTGGCTGCCTTCCGGTCATTTCTCAAGACCGAGTTCAGTGACGAGAATATTGAGTTTTGGATGGCCTGCGAGGAGTACAAAAAAATCAAGAGCTCGACCAAGCTTGTGTCTAGAGCTAACAAGATCTTCAAGGAATTCATCGATATCCAGGCACCAAGAGAGGTGTGTCTGTGCGACTGATGTTAATGTTTTCTTCTCTTTGTTTAAATTCTCTGATGCCAAAAGCCCTTAACCTCTTTGTGTGATCGCGATATCTTGGTAAATTCCTACAGCATACAAAAGTTACGTACATTTCGAACACCGCCGTCTCCATTTTCACAAAGAGTTGGTCTTTGCTCCATTTTTGTGTATTTGTTTAAATGTATTGATTTATGTCACATAAAGTTCAATGGGTTTAGAAATGTTTCTTTTTGAGAACCCAGTCTGTCCTGAGAATGAATCCACCCAACCACCCCATCAACCCCCTGACATGCACTTGTTTTGCTCTTTAATACACTACAGGTACTTCGAGAAGTGAAGAGTAAATACATGTAAACAGAAGTGACTTAAATCTTTGTGAAATCAGGGCTAATATCACCATGTATGTCTGAGATGATATGATTTAACGTGGGTGACCTTCTTTTCCTTGCAGATAAACATTGACTACCGCACCAGGGAGAAGACCAAGCAAATCCTGGAGGATCCGACCCCAACCAGCTTCAACGAAGTCCAGGCTAAAGTCTACAGCCTCATGGAGAAAGACTCCTACCCACGATTCCTCAGGTCCAAGATGTACCAGGATATGGTCAACAGGGCGAGCGCACAAGGCCAGCGGAGGTCCGTTTGACCGGGTGTGATGAAGACCACGGAGGACATAAATCTGGACCTACACTGTAAATCATCCATTAACCCTTTGACATCTCTGAATACTGTGAATCTGCAAGGATGGGACGACATGCTTGACTGTTTCCTTTGTCTGCACCAGCTCCATGCATGCAACCCCTCTAGGAAAGACGTGTCTCGGTGCACAGCACTGTACAGTACAGATAAGGAGACTGGATGAGGATATCTAATCATTTTACCTCTACTTGGTGCTGGGTGACATGTCAATAAAATGACCACATCATGCCATAAATATTTATGACAACACACACTGTTCTCAGTATTGATTTCTTTGAAATGGATGAGGAGAAATCAGTCTTTAACATCCATACTGATGGAAAACATTTACATACAAAGAACATTTAAACTTTTTAACTAGAGCTCTTGAATAGAGCAAGTAGAGCAGCTTCTGATCTTGTCAAACATTTCCTGTAATTAAAAATGTATTTGGAGTTACAGCTGCTAAAATTAGACTTCAAGCTCTAGTAAACTTTCAAGTTTGAGTTGAGGGTTGTTTTCAGTTCAGTTGATTATCCCAATATACAACACATCACAATTAAACTGATGGTAGCTGTTAGCGATCTTTACTAGGGCCTTACCTCGACGGATGTGCTATCTATTTGGTCAGACGTGAAGTAAATGAAATAGCACCATCAACACACCATTTTGAATCGCATCACTTTATCCGACCACACCTTCCATCCTTTCCATTTAAGTACAGTTGGCTGGCGAGAGGAGATTGATCAATGAAACTGAAGAACACAGCCAATGCTTGACCAAAAGTAGAGTTGATTTTCATTCCATCAGCAAGAAAGGAATATACTGAGATAAATATCCTTTTTGTCACCCAGCACTGTCCCTCCTTATTCTTTGTGAAATAGACACTGTCGTACGCAGGCGACTAGACCTGTTGTGGTAGTTTGTGTGTTTACAACGAACAATAAAGTGAGTGAACACTTGATATCTGAAACTGTGCCAAACTAGATTGCACTTACATGTTGATATAGCTACATAATCATGTGTATTGCCAACTATTCCAGGTATTCTGTGTGACTTTAAATGTGCAGTATAACGAAGGGTTGGGTGCATCTTTGCTTTCAGTTCACGCTGAAGGAAGTGAAAATCTGCTGTCATTGAACCTGTTCAATAT